>CM066968.1:8211539-8829039 GCA_033971965.1 Cucurbita ficifolia
TAAAATGCCACGATACTCCTAATAATCGTTCAATCCATGTCCAAAATAATATCTCTTAATCGTACTGACTTTTAAATTCTCCCATATATCGAACCACTTAAAATCACCCAACTATACTTATTTCTTTCATGTCTTAAACAACTTTTCCAAAGGTGAGGAGATAAATCCTCACATGCAAATAGAAAGGAGGAAACAAAGAAAAAGGAATTGAAAGGACGTGTCGATAGAAAAGAGTGAAGCAGTGAGAATTAACGAGTATACACTTAATGAAAACGCGTTAACGCAGCTACCTCTAATAACTATTCAACCCAGATTCAAAACCTATCCGTCTTCTTCTAACCGTACATCTTCAAAACCCGACTTTTAAATTCTTTCGTCCATCCACCAAATCATTTGCATAATGGAAAGAGAAGAAACCCTAAAAAGAATGGAAAAGATACATCGACGATAGATGGTGAAGTAGTGAGAATCAACGAGTATAGTTGTGTCTAGTAACTATTCAACCCAGGTCCAATATCTAACCGTACATCTTCCAAACCCGACTTTTAAATTCTCCGGTCCATCCATCGAATAATTTGAATAGAAGAGAGAGAAGAAACCCTAAAAAGAATGGAAAAGATAGATCGAGCATAGAGGTGGAAGTAGGGAGTTAATTAAAATGGGAGGATTTAAGGCAAGAAAGACAGCAAGTTGAGAGGGAGGGCAGTGGGAGATGGGTTCCACACAGACACACTAAGTGTGGTTTTTGAAAGACTGAAACTGACATAATAAAAAAACAAAAAAACAAAGCTTTAAAGTCCATTCCCACACTCCTTTTATACACCTCGTAGAGTGTACACAACAGTTTGATTTGAATACAATACTGTTTTCTTATGCATGCACTTATCATCATCATTAAACCAACGCAAATTAAAATTATCCTCTTCAAAAAGAAAAAAGAAGAGTGTTCGTGGGTTGAATTTAGTCGAATCCAAACCGTTTTTAGATTCAATTTAATTGTTCAGATCCCGGGTTGAGTTTAGTTGGATTGGGACGTTTTTTAGGATCCTAAATTTTCTCAACTCCATCCATTCTTATAAAATAATGAATCCAACACAACCCAATCTAAATTTGGTTTAGATTGTTCAGGTTGTTTATTCAAATTTTTATTTAAAACCAAACTTACCTCTTGTGTCCAAGGGAACAAAACATTCTTGACGAGAGTAGAGTAGAGAAAAAACTATGAGGCTGACGACTATGTGTAACAGACCAAATGGACAATATATGCTAGTGGTGGGTTTAGGCGGTTACAAATGGTATTAGAGCCAAACACCGAACGGTGTGCCAACGAAGACACTGGACCCTAAGGGTGTGGATTGTGAGATCCCACATCGGTTGGAGAAAGGAACGAAGCATTCCTTATAAAGTTGTGGAAACCTCTCCCTAGTAGACACGTTTTAAAACCGTAAAACTAACGGCGATACGTGAGAGCCAAATTGGACAATATCTACTACAGTGGTTTGAGTTGTTATAGATTTATACTTAATTTGAATATATATTTTAACCGTACCGACTACTATGAATTGGATTGATTAGATTTTTAGATTTATTTTATATTATATGTTTTTAAAGTAACGTAATCCGAGTCCTCAATCTTTACATATAGTAATGAAAAAGGAAAACTTATCGAAATCATCACTTTTGAGCTTTGCCTCTTTGAGTTATCGCTTAATAAAAAGCTATTAAAACGTCTTTTCTTCGTTAATACTATCATGTCAAATTTACTCCGAATTCGAGTATTATTTTGATCTCTTTTAGGGTTTCTATTTTAAATTTCTAAAACCGTCTCTTTTATAAAAAAAAAATCAATTTTTAAAAAAATTAAAGTTATAAACACTACTTCCATCTCTATAAATTTCTATCGAGATATTTATTTTAATATATACTTTATAAAATTATTTTTAAAATTCAAGTAAAATTTTGAAAATAAAAAAAAAATCAATTTTTGGAAAAACAAGTTTAATTTTAATAAATAAATAAATAAATATATATATATAACAAAAAAAAACAAAAAATGGGCTTAGATTTTTGTGTAAAAATGTTTTTTTTATTATTGCCATAATTTGTTCCTTTTCATGAACTTGTTTTCGTTAATCATATAATAAAGTTTCTATTAAAAAATAATGACAAAAATTAAAATGATATTATTACAAAATTAGAGACTAAAACAAACCATTTTTTGGAGTTTTTTTTTTCAATTTTTGGAAAAAACAATTTAGAAAGTTTAAAAATGAAAATAAATTATTATTTTTTAATGCTAATATTTATTTGTTTAAAGTGAAATATTCAGAAAATTAACCTTGATTTGGTTATTTTAACTATAAATTACTGCAACTATTTAGTGAAGTAATTACACAATTCCTGTAAAAAAACACACAGACACAGACATAAACCTTAAAATATCCTAAAGATCACAACAGTGAATCCATGTTTGAATCAGCTGAAAATGAAAATATTTTAATTTATATACTTCAAATTTTCTTTTTTCATTTCAATATTTTGATCCATTTGGGATCAAAACAAACATGATTTATAACATCAGAACCAACCAACAACAAAGCTTCCCTAATTAATTACACATATAATGTAATAACATTTGTAAGTAAGTAAGTAAGTTTCATTATATATAATTATAACAATTCGGTGTCGACCCTTTCACTCGTTGTTATCCTGCTCGACTTCCGAAGCAGGGTCGTCCTCCTCCTCGTCTCCGAACCCGTCGACCCCACCGACACCGTACGCGGCGTGGTCGTTACCGAAGGCCTTGACATGGTCCTTGAGCGAGCGCTTGTGCTTGAAATCCGAGCCACAAATGCAATACCAAAGCTTTCCACAATTCTTCTCATGAGTTCGCCAATCGCCTCGCACCGCGAACGCCTTGCCACACTTGCGGCACGTGAATGGCTTGAGCCCGTGCTTGCGCTTGTAATGTGTTTGGAGAGTTCTAAAGTCTTTGAGTGGCTTGGCTCGAGGGTGGTCGATGTTGTTGCGGCACCCTGGCGCGCAGCAGTAGCAAGGCAGCCTTAGCATGCCCGTTGGCTGCGTGCCTCGCAGGGATTCTGGGCCTTTTCTGTACTGAGAGCCGTGCCCCCACATGTGCATCTGCAAAATGCACATAAAAACAACAAATTAGTGTGAGATTATTCAACAAAAACAGCTTAAACTTATTACAAACAAAAAAAAATGTAATTTTTCATCTGGGTAATGTTCTTGTTTTCTAAATCTAATTTTTTTTCTCTTGAAACCGATGAACGTACGAAAACCTATTCGATCATGTTTTCTTCTTTGGGTTTCTTTTTATGTTTGAAAAATGATATGAAATTATTGGTTTTGACTCTCGATCGATCGAAATACACCCAAACGAATAATTGAAGCAAAAAGAAACAAAATAAACAACACAGATAAGTGAGAAAAGGGTTTTTATGGATCGTAACAATTCTTCTCCTAGAAATGCTACATAAATCGTGCAAAAACTAAATCATGAACAAATCAAGCTTATTAGCTACGAGAAATTACTAATTTTTATACTATTCTTATAAACACAGTATCAAATCGAAGCAGAAAGAAACAAAATAGTAACAATTCTTTTCTTAAAAATGCTCCATAAATCGAAATCATGAACAAATCAAACTTATTAGCTACAAGAAATCACTAATTTTTATACTGTTCTTATCAACACACTACCAAAAATTACTCAAGAACGTGCAAATCTTTTGAAATTTCCATATTTGGGATGAATTTTCAATGAAAAAAACCCCACTTTGTGTCCAAAAAACTAGAAAGTAGAGGAGATAATTTCATGACAACAAAAAAAACATACAAATATTCATAGGATTCATAAAAAAAAAAACAACAGTTGGAGAGTTTAAAACACAGATTCCAATGAACTGATTTAAAAGACAGAAGGAACATAGTCAGTGATATTCATTTCACTCAGTTTGTATCAGAAACAAAAAAGACAGTGATGGAGAGAGAAATGTAGAGAGAGAGAGAGAGAGAAACATTCAAAATCATATGACCATGCAAAGAAATTGCTATCAAATTTGGATTATAAAATTACAAAAGGATATCTAAAGTGAAGATTCATATCAGGCAACAAAGTCATCACCTTGAAAGAATACAACACATATTTTTAACTTAATAAACACTAAATAATACCTAAATTCTCACAACATCAGATCAAATTCATGTTCAAAACCCAAAATTTTCTTAAGAATCTAAAAACCCATCAAGAAAAATTCAATCTTTACATGATTTTTTGATGAACTGATGAACTTATGAACTGAATTTACCTGCATATTGTTGTATCTATTGAAGGTTTTGAAGCAAACAGGGCAAGAGAATTGTGTAGGACCAATGAGGATTTGAGTAGGAGTAGGGATCCAGTACTGCCCCTTTATTAGGGTTTTGGTAGACTGCCCAAAATCATCAAGATTATCATTATTATTACTATGATCAATCTCAGATGAAGCCATCTCCGTTGTGCTAGGGCTAGGTAGCCCTATGTGGAGTGCCACGGTCACGGACTCGTCGTTGCCCTCGTCGTCTCCGCCATCGTCTTCTTCCTCTTGCTCCTGTCGTTGCTCAGGGGGAGATATCAACCCGAGAAGCGGTAGAGCCTCGCGGAGCGGTGGCGATGAAGGCGGAGGCGAACCTGAACCTGAACCCAAACCTGAACCTGAACCTGGGTAGGGATATGGAAGGCAATTGAGAGACATATTGAGGTGTGAGGGAGATGGGGAAGGTTGTGATTGGGGGAAATGGTGATGGAGAACACTAGCTAATGAATTGGGATATGGGTCAGCCATGGAAATGGGAATTGAAGAAGATGGAATTGAAGAGAGAGAAAATGGTTGAAGCTTTGGAGGAGAGAGAATGAACAATACACATAAACACACAACATACAAGACCAAAAGGGAGTACTAATTGGGTTAGCTTTTGTTTTTATGTTTTCATGTTTTTTTTTTATGTTTTTTTTAATAAAAAATATGTTAACTTACTTGCAACTCTACTTATTTTCATAGGGCAATGGTCTAATCTTAGCATTTAATATTCTTTATAAATGGTCATCATAATTCAAGAATCATCCCAAAAAAGAATATCAAATTATAATCTCAATAATTCAAAATTGTAGACACATGTACACACATTAAGTTGGAGAAATCTTTTGGACAATTTTAATATTCCGGGTTGGTTGGATTGGTGACCTATGCAATCGGAATAGAGCTCACAACCCAACCTAACCCAACACTCTATTTTTCGGGTTGGGTTGCAGAAATCTTTTGATGTAACTCGATATTTGAGATTGGTTGGATTAATGACCTAAATAACCCAAATAGAGTTTACATCCCTATATTTTTTTAGTTGGATTGGGTTGGATTGTCGGGTTATTTTTTAATTATTTTAAAAAAAATAGTAGGTATCACAATACATGTTATATTAATAACTAAAATCTCATAAAATTCAAATCTCAAACATTCAAAAGTCACAACACATCACTAACATCCGTTACAAATGTCAAATATTCTTTATTTTCATAATAATCTTAAAAGTAGGGTAAAGTAAGGATAGATGGTAACCCTATTTTCAAGTTGGTCGTGTTGACTCGACCAAAAAAATGTAAACAACCGACTCGAATATTTCAATTTTTCAAAAATTCAACCCAACCTAAACAGAAAAACAAAATCTAACTCAACCCAACCTTTATGATTTGGGTTAAGTAGTTCGAGTTGGTCGGTCTCAATCATCACTAATTAACTTAGAATTTATAATATTTTATATTTTAAATTTATAGGCACCCTTTAGCAATATAAGAGAGATGCATGGAGTACCTTTTTCTATGGAATATGTAACATAGGGTTAAAAAAAAATACAGTTATTGGCCTTTTTATCCTAATGATGAGAGTTTCATTATATCCTTGACTATATTCCTTATTTTCTGACTATATTTGAATTTTGACCCAACTAATCATATTTGCAATAAATATATATATATTATAAAGATAACTCTAACGTGCGAAAAATAAAGAAGAAAGGTCTGAAGGACTAAGTTTCACCCAGTTGCAATTTGGTTTTCCGCCCGAACAACCCTAACATACAGAAAAGAAAGAAGAAAGGTAAACAAGTTGTGTCACTCTGACTATAAAACTACTTTCGAGGGAGCCCTCTGTTACACTAGCTTACTAATGACGAACACAAGGAAGCATTAGCCCGGACCTATAATTCTATTACATGTGGTTTCTTACTAGTTTGTGGACATTAAGGTCTTATATTTAGGGCTAAAGATTTTAGATGGTTAGAATTATAGGCCTATTTCGATCTCGATGAAGCAAACTATGAAATTAGAACGTGAAAAGAACTTTTTTGAACTTGTCAATGGTGCCCCTTTGTGAAACGATGAAGAGTAACCAATGGTACCCCTTTAAAAATGCTCGGGAGAAAAATTTTGAGACATGTTTTTTCTTTCTTAAAAGATGGATCAAATTCATAAATATTTAACATTTCTCGATACGATGTTGAAAAATGTTGAAGGTAACTCAGTTGTTCATGAAGTTTTATTTTCTTTTAAAAGGGTATCCGTATAAAATTTGACTATTTTTCCGTGGAAACGTGTAGTTTGCCGTTAACATGTTTTCATATTTTTTCGCTTTAAATGTTGTAAGCGTGCATCTATTAACGAGTCTGGGTTAGTCTACGATTTTGGAAAATCGGGTCTTACTAATTAAGGTCTGAAGGCAACGAAAAATCTTCTAAACAGGAGCTACTAATTATTTTCCGAGCCAAGGTAAGTGGCTTATTATTGTTGGGACGTGATGAGCTAGATTGGGTGTTTCTTGTTATTCGGAAGTTTACGAGATTGTTTTAAAATATTTAAGTCATGGATGTTATATGATGAGAACGAAAATTAGTAGTTAGTGATGATGTTGTTATGCATGAAGATGCATGACCATGAGCTTTAAGTATATGAAAGTGATGTATCTGAAGTCGGTGCATATGAAAATGATTTACATCGACAATATGAATCAGATTCATTGCCTATTCAACCTCGATATCAACTACCCTTTAGAAGTCTTAAGTAAATGATTCTATAAACGTGTCTGATGTCTAAGGTTAATAATGAAGTCCTATATCCCTTTTACAAAAATCGTTTATTTTCCAACTCTTTCAATATTGAACTCAACATTGCATGTTCGTTTAAGTACATGCATGTGATTGCATTTCTCGATTTCAACAGTGGAGTTACTTACCGAGTATTTTTAAATACTGATCCCATGTATAACATTTTTCAGATAAAAACAAGGGTCTAATATACGAATGACGACGCCAGCTAAGGGGTCAGAAGGACATGAAACAAAGTCACGATAAATAATTTTTAGCATTATTGTTATAGCTTCCGTTATTAGGGTAATCTATCTGTATTCTCACTTTTTGGACTTCGATACGAGATGTCTTTTATTATTATTTCAATTGTGCAGTTTTCACCATGTTTTGTAACGAGTACGAACATTTAAGTCTATGATATAATTTTAAAATAATTTGAAAATATCTGTGAAAAATAGATAACAAAACAAAAATAATTTATAGGTAAAATTAATGTTTATCACTTAGTCTTTAAAAAATTTAAATAAAAAGCAAATGTTTTTAAATAATACCTTAAAAATAAAAAATATATAAACTATGGATAAAATAAAATAAAAAAACGTTTCCAAATAAGTGGGAAGCAAATTTCAGACGGCAACGGTCTTCGTTCACGCAAAGCAAAGGAAAAAAAATCAATCTCTTTCAGGCAAATGAATGGCGCCACGAGATCAAGCCAAGACGCTGCTTACTGTCTCACGCAACGTAGCCAGCCTCAGAGCCACAAGAATTAGCACGAAGATTCCAATGGGGCCGCAGCCTCAGCCACAATTGGTATCGGGGCTCCTTCTTCAAACCTTCCTTCTTCACCTTCACACCCCACCCACCAATCATGGAGGCTCTGATCCGGAGCCTCGACCTGAAACCACCCCGTATTTCTCCATTTTCACTCGATCCCTCCAGACCCATTTCGTCTCAGATCGGTTTCTGCCGGTTCTCGAGCTCCGGCCGTCGTGGAAGCCGGAAATGGAGAGTGGTTGCTGCCGCGAGCGAGTCTGGGAGTGAATCAGCTCGGCAGAGACTTGTTGGGTCTGTCGGGAAATGGGTTGTCGGCTTTGCTGCTGCTGCCACTGCTTGGAGCTCTGTTTGCTTTGATTCCCCTGCTTTTGCTGAATCTCTTACTGTTGCTTTCCCAGTTTCGCGCACTCCTGAGGTGACATTTCTTCACGTTTCTTCTTTGATTGTTGCGTTAATTTACTCCATATGTAGTTATGATCAGAGAAATTAATTGATTTTCTTCTAAGTTTCATCGTTTTGAAACTTTCTTTTGGCTTTTCCCATTTGTGATCGAATGGATTTTGCTAAATGGTTATCTTTGTTAGGTGAATACAGTTCAAAGAACTCTGATTGAGGCGTGGGGATTGATCAGAGAAACATTTGTAGACCCAACTTTTAATCATCAAGGTAGGTTCGTGATTTAATATGGTATCAAAGTCATGCTCTTAACTTAGTCATGTCAATAGAATCCTCAAATGTCAAACAAAAAAGTCGTGAGCCTCGAAAATGTTTGTCAAAAGTGACTCAAGTATTGAACAAATGGTGTACTTTGTTCGAGAGCTTCAGAGAAGGAGTCGAGCCTCAATTAAGGGGAGGAGGCTATTCGAGGGCTCTATAGATCTCAAAGGAGACTCTATGGTATACTTTGTTTGAGTGGAGGATTGTTGGTGGGGAGTCCCACATCGGCTAATTAAGAAGATGATCATGAGTTTATAAGTAACGAATACATCTCCATTGGTACGAGGCCTTTTGGGAAAACCAAAAGCAAAGCCACGAGAGCTTATGCTCAAAGTGGACAAGATCATACCATTGTGGAGGATTGTGATTCTTAACAAGATTATCACGTTCGTGAAATGAGCCATGAAAAGATCCATAAGATAGATTTGTTCATATGGTGGTTCTAATGTGATTAAATTATCTAAATCTAACACAGAATTGTTCCAATTTTGTAGATTGGGACCTAAAATTACAGCAAACCATGGTGGAAATGTTTCCTTTGAAATCAGGTGATGCAGCATATAAGAAAGTCAGTGCAATGCTGTCTACACTTGGAGATCCATTTACTCGTATTATAAACCCAAAGGTGTTTGTATGCTATTTTGAGTTGGAAAACCTTCTTGTTTGGCTTTATCTTCAAAGGAACTTACCCATTTATCTGATGGTTTCTATGTCAGGAGTATCAAAGTTTTCGAATAGGCAGCGATGGCAACTTGCAGGGAGTAGGTCTGTTCATAAACGTTGAACCAACAACCGGCCATTTGGTAAGAAACATTCTTCATAATCTAATCTCTTATTATGAGGTGACCCACATGTTTAGCACAACAAAAAGCATGATAGTTCTATGGTAAAACTTGGGTCTTCTTTACAAAATATTTTTACTAAACGTTATCCCTCTTGGTCCTGCCTGTATTCATTGACATTGCAGATTGTTTTATCCATGATAGATGGTAGCCCTGCTGCACGAGCTGGCATACATGAAGGAGATGAGCTGGTTGAAATTAATGGTAAATTCTTTTTCCATCAGTTGGTCAACTTCAATAGAATCTCTGTTTAGCGATAGTGTAACAGCCCAAGCCCACCACTAGCAGATATTGTCCTCTTTGGGCTTTCCCTTTCGGAGTCCACCACTAGTAGATATTGTCCTCTTTGGAATTTCCCTTTCGGGCTTCCCCTCAAGGTTTTTAAAATGCGTCTGCTAGGGAGAGGTTTTCACACCCTTATAAAGAATGTTTCGTTCCGCTCTCCAACCGATGTGGGATCTCACAATCCACCCCCTTCGAGGCCCAGCATCCTTGCTGGCACTCGTTCCTCTCTCCAATCGATGTGGGATCTCACAGTTAGGGTGCAAGATGCACTGGTATCTATGAATTCGACGTATTTTTGTTAACCCCTGTTACTAAAATCATTATTCAGGCTTCTTTTCATATTACTTTCAATGAAAAACTCGTCTGTGGTTCAATGGTTTGCAAAAGAAGGTCTAAAGGCAAGATACAAGCCAATCTGTTTCAACATTCATGAAGTATTTAACTTCAGATAATAATGTCTTCATTTTTCTACTATCATAATTCATCTTGATCTCACCTCTTTTCTGCAGAAAATTTTGTTTCCCATCTCATTGTGTATGGTTCAACCTAACTTAACTATTTTTGAGACTTCAGGGGAAAGACTTGATGGAGTTGATAGTGAAACAGCAGCCCAGAAACTCCGAGGTCGTGTTGGAACAATTGTGACAGTGAAAGTTCATGATGTAAGTACTAAATTGTTGTTAAATGTGCATACTTTTGAAACACCACACTAGTATGTAATCATATTGATAGTACCCAAGTAACTAGAATAATATTGGAAGATAATAAGATAGAATAACTACAGTAACGGTTAGGAATCACGAACCTCTACAGTGGTATGATATTGTCCACTTTGAGCATAAGCTCTCATGGCTTTACTTTTGATTTCCCCAAAAGGCTTCATACCAATGGAGGTGTATTCCTTACTTATAAACTCATAATCATCTCCTTAATTAACCAATATGGGATTCCCTCCCAACAATCCTCCTCTCGAACAAATACATCATAGAGCTTCCCCTGAGGCCTATGGAGGCCTCGAATAACCTCCTCTTAGGCTCGACTCCTTCTCTGAAGCCCTCGAACAAAGTACACCCTTTGTTCGACACTTGAGTCACTTTTGACTAACATCTTCGAGGCTCACAACTTCTTTGTTCGACATTTGAGGATTCTATTAATATGGGTAAGTTAAAGGCATGACTCTGATATCTTGTTAGGAACTCAGACCTCCCCAGTAGTATGATATTATCCACTTTGAGCATAAATAGTTACATATTCATTGAGAATTTTACTTTTCAGGTGAAAGATATGAGCAACTCAAGCATAAGAGAGGTACTAAACCACTCAATGGCAAAAGCCTACCTTCTTCTTCGTTTATAAAATTTCTACTTCCTTGACAACTTCACATTTCTTGCAGGTCAAAATACCAAGGGAATACATTAAACTCTCTCCGGTATCCAGTGCAATTATTCCTCATAGAACACAAGATGGCCAATTGTCCAAGACTGGCTATGTTAAGTTGTTAGCATTCTCCCAGGTAAATGTTGACCAACATCTTTCAAGTGTGTTGCTTTTGTCTGGTCATAGTATCTTAGGATCATGACTATTGAAGACATGCTTTGTTTTTGTCTTATATTGTCAGACTGCAGCTTCTGACATGGAAAGCACAATTCATCAGATGGAAAGCCAGGGTGTGCAGTCTTACATTCTTGACTTGCGGAACAACCCAGTAATTCTCTAGTTTTCTGAAAGTGATTCTTTTCTTTCAAGTAAAAGCTCAACGTGGCGTTCACTAATTGGTTATTGCTACTCGTTTCAGGGAGGGCTTGTAAAAGCAGGACTTGAAGTTGCCCAAATATGGCTAGATGGGGATGAAACTCTCGTAAATACAATCGATCGAGACGGGAATATGTTGCCTATTAATATGATTGATGGCCACGCTATAACACACGATCCGCTCGTTGTGCTTGTAAGTTCTTGTTTTTAGTTATTTTTACACTGTTTCTTTAGGTAGAAGTCTGAGTAGTCTAGGATAAATGACTTATGCAAGGAGAATAAGAAGAATGTGCTAGGTGCAATCTTCTTGGCAACTGATTTAGTGTTGAATGGGTTAGAGGTAGTCTGGCCCTAATGATATCCATAATCTGATTGCAATGAAAGTCCTCCTATTTGTTTGGTTAGCTATATTGTAGTAAGGGGAGTGTTATGTGCATGTACTTTTGGGGCCCATTTTATGAGTAACTGACTACCTAGTTGTGAGATCCCACATCGGTTGGAGAGGGAAACGAAACATACTTTATAAGGGTGTGAAAACCTCTCCCTAGTAGACGCGTTTTAAAACCTTGAGGGAAAGTCCAAAGAGGACAATATCTGCTAGCAGTGAGCTTGGGCTGTTACTCTAGGGAGAGTTTTCCACACCCTTGTAAGGAATATTTTGTTCCCCTCTTCAACCGATGTGGGATCTCACAATCCACCCTCCTTGGGGGCCCAACGTCCTCGCTGACACACCGCCCGGTGTCTGACTCTGATACCATTTGTAATAGCTCAAACTCACCGTTAGCATATATTGTCCGCTTTGGCCCGTTACGTATCGCCGTCAGCCTCACGGTTTTAAAATGTGTCTACTAGGGAGAGTTTTTCACACCCTTATAAGGAATGTTTCGATCTCCTACTAGGGAGAGTTTTTCACACCTTATAAGGAATGTTTCGATCTCCTCTCCAACCGATGTGGGATCTCACAATCCACCCTCCTTGGGGGCCCAACATCCTCACTAGCACACCGCCCGGTGTCTGGCTCTAATACCATTTGTAACAGCCCAAACTCACCGCTAGTAGATATTGACCGCTTTAGCCTATTACGTATTGCCGTCAGCCTCACGGTTTTAAAACGTGTATGCTAGGGAGAGTTTTCCACACCCTTATAAGAAATGTTTTGTTCCCCTCTCCAACCGATGTGGGATCTCACAATCCACCCTCTTTGGGGGCCCAGCATCCTCGCTAACACACCGTCCAGTGTTTGGCTCTGATACCATTTGTAACAGCCCAAACTCACTGCTAGTAGATATTGTCCACTTTGACCCGTTACGTATCGTCATCAGCCTCACAGTTTTAAAACATGTCTACTAGGGAGAGTTTTCCATACCCTTATAAGGAATGTTTCGTTCTCTCTTCAACCGATGTGGGATCTCATACCCTCCTAAGAGGAGAAACACATAATTAGGATATATATAGTAAAGGGCATAGAATGAGTTTGAGTCATGGTAGCTACCTACTTAGAATTTAATATCCTTCGAGTTTCCTTGCTAGAAAGTCCAAACTAGCTTAGACATTCACAAATATATTTTGAGTTTTGCAATGGGTTTGTTTCTTCAAATCTGTGTTCTTCGTCTGTTCTAGTCTATGTTCTTTGTTTCTAAATAGGAGAAGTCTTATCTCATTTATTCTTTCACTGTTTGTTTAGTGGAAAGTGTTGGGAGCATCCCAATATAAAGTAAGAATAAAGCTAAATGCCGCATTTGGTTTCAAAGGAACCAAAGAATCTTTGAAGAAAAATACTTGAATTGGAATCAAAGATGGGATGTAAATCAATCAGAAGTTATTGAATAGGGAATCAATCAAGCTCCTATTTGACTCGGGAACAGCTCGGTTCCTTTCTCTAAACTCAAACCGAGACCAAATAGAGAAGTGGAGAACAAATTAATCCTAATCTTAAATAACCAATCAAGCTGATCCTAAACCCAATTAACCAAAGAATTGACCAAGATATCTAATTAATCACTAATCATATTACTTCATATGCAAATAGTGAAGTGCAATTAGAGGAAAGAACTCATTTGTTTAGGACGGCTTATGGGGATATCATTGAGGACCAAGTTGCATCTTGGTGTACGAGGGACAATTTCCTTGACTTAATTACTTGATGGATTGGTAACTGGACAAAAGGGGTACTGTAATAGCCCAGGCCCGCTGCTAGTATATATTGTCCGCTTTGGCCTGTTACGTATCGCCGTCAGCCTCATGGTTTTAAAACACGTCTACTAGGGAAAAGTTTCCACACCCTTATAAGAAATGCTTTGTTCCCTCTCCAACCAATGTGGGATCTCGCAATCCACCCCCCTTGGGGGCCCAGCATCCTCGCTTGCACACCATCCGGTGTTTAGCTCTGATACCATTTCTAACAGCCCAAGCCCATTATTAGTAGATATTGTATGCTTTAGCCTGTTACGTATCGCCATCAGCCTTATGGTTTTAAAACGCGTCTACTAGGGAAAGGTTTTCACACCCTTCAAAGGAATGTTTTGTTCCCCTCTCCAACCGATGTGGGATCTCACAGGGACCGATGTTACCGATGCTTTTGCAGATTTAAATTATTTCAAAGATCAGTTTGTTCCATCATGATGTCCTCATATCTATTATTGTTTTCTTATTGATGATAAACTCATGTTGTTTCCGAGTATTTGGCTGATCTTTTGTGTGTATATTCACTTAACTCATAGAATCTGAAATATTAGGGAATAAATTTGAAGTATCCATATTCTTTATGTTCTTATTATGGGTTATGTATATTTAATCTTTTGTGCATATTCTTAGTACAGGTCAATGAGGGTAGTGCGAGTGCAAGCGAGATTTTAGCGGGAGCACTCCACGACAACGGTCGAGCTACTCTCGTGGGGCACAAGACGTTCGGGAAAGGAAAAATTCAGGTATTGTTATATAGTAGAGAACAATGTGTTCTTTCAACAAACCATTTTGTGCTTCCTATTGGTGTTCTCTCTCCAAATCTTAGATGAGTTTTTGTAACGGTCCAAGCCCACCGCTAGCAGATATTGTCTTTTTTGGGCTTTCCCTTTCGAGCTTTCCTTCAAGGTTTTTAAAACGCGTTTACTAAGGAGAGGTTTTCACACCCCTATAAAGAATGTTTCGTTCTCCTCCCCACCGATATGGGATCTCACAATGCACCCCCTTCGAGGCCCAGCGTCCTCGTTGGTACTCGTTCCCTTCTCCAATCGATGTGGGACCCCCAATCTACCCCCCTTTGGGGCCAGCATTCTTGTTGGCACACCGCCTCGTGTCCACCCCTTCAGGGCTCAGTCTCCTCGTTGGCACATCGTCCGGTGTCTGGCTCTGATACCATTTGTAACAACCCAAACCCACCGCTAGCAGATCTTGTCCTTTTTGGGTTTTCACTTTCAGGCTTCCCCTCAAGGTTTTTAAAACGCATTTGCTAGGGAGAGGTTTCCACGCCTTTATAAATAATGTTTCGTTCTCCTCCCTAACCGATGTGGGATCTTACAATCCACCCCCTTTGGGGCCCAACGTCCTTGCTAGCACTCGTTCCTTTCTCCAATCAATGTAAGACTCCCCAATCCACCCCTCTTCGGGACCCAGCGTCCTTGCTAGCACACCGCTTCATGTCCACCCCCCTTTGGGGCTCAGCCTCCTCGCTAGCACATCGCCCGATGTCTGGCTTTGATACCATTTGTAACAGCCCAAACCCACCGCTAGCAGATATTGTCCTCTTTGGCCTCTCCCTTTCAGGCTTTTCCTCAAGGTTTATAAACGCGTCTGCTATGGAGAGTTTTCCACACCCTTATAAAGAATGTTTCGTTCTCCTCCCCAACCGATGTGAGAGCTCTTACTTCCATGCCCATTAAAATGGATACCTTTAAATCCTAAAACCATCATCTATCATGCATCTAAACCATGCACCATTCTGTAGAATACATAACACCAATAGCTATGCTCTTGTTTGTTGCAGAGTGTGACAGAGCTTCATGATGGTTCAGCATTATTCATCACGGTTGCAAAGTACTTATCCCCGGCACGTCACGAGATCGATCAAGTTGGCATCGTGCCAGATATCCAATGCACAGCAGATGCTCTCAACTCACCAAGAGAAGTTATAGGTAAAGACAGGAGCTCACGCACACCCCTTGAAGCTGATTCTTGTATAATGATAGCTGAGCATGAATTGGATATCCAACAATCTAAAGGGACTGCCTCCTGAAATGATAGGAATTGTTTCACTTTGATAACTAGAATTTGAATGTAAATATGGATGGTAACTAGAAAGGCATATATGTATATAGATGAATGATAGAAACTCGACGATCTGATCGAGGTTCGTTGGGATTTACTTGTATTATAAATATCAGGTGTATTAGCAAGATCAATATGCTTGTCGATTCCTATCGCTTGTCGATTCGTGGGTGTAGTCGACATGTCCTCCCTCATTATTCAAACATTGTGAGATGAATAATGTGTTTTTCACGACTCTTTTTGAAAATGTTTCGTTCATTGAATATAAGTGTGAGATTTCACATCGATTGGAGATGGGAACGAAGCATTCTTTATAAGGGTAGGAAAACCTTTCCCTAGGCCAATGCATTTTAAAAATCTTGAGGGGAAGCCCGAAAGGGAAAGGCCAAAGAGGACAATATCTGCTAGTGGTGGGCTTAGGCTGTTACAAATGGTATCAGAGCCAGACACCGGACAGTGTGCCAGCGAGGACCCTGAGGCCCGAAGGGGGTGGACATCGGGCGGTGTGCCAGCGATGATGTTGGACTCCGAAAGGAGTGGATTGTGAGATCCTACATTGGACTCCGAAGGGAGTGGATTGTGAGATTCTACATTTGTTAGGTGGGTTTGGGCTGAAATGTCACTCGATTGAAAAAATTTGCAATCCAATAAATTGGTTTGAGTCTAAAAATTGTCAACTCGACTCAATTCAACCCTCAAATACCCGTAGCAAAAGCGGATCTAAACTTAGGTGATCAATCCACGACCTATGGTCGGGGCCTGAACTAATTGACATTGAAGAATCAGCGAATGTGTCGCGGTTAGGGTTGAAATGTCACTCGAGCCCATCCACTCTTAGTTGTGATCTAATACCCAATATGTATTTTGAACTAATCTTTCAATTTTTTATTTTTTATTGTTCCAAAAATATATATATATATATATATATATACTAACTTTATTAGTTGGAAAATAAGAAAATTAATAAATTTAATAAAATGGAAATCTTTATTTGATGGAATATAAAAAATGCCACAATGACATTTCATATGAAAAAAAAATCTCCCAAATAATCACTCAAGAATTACATCACATTATAAGTATATCAATTTTTATATAATAACCTCAATGAAACCCAGAATACAACAGATCGCCGCAAGAACCACATTCCGGTGACCGGCCGCCGGATGCCGGAAACATCATCAATGCCTGAGAAGGTGAAGAAGAGAAAGGAGCAGAGAGAAACCAACGACGGAGCCAGAGATGGGAAGAGAGAAGCCAGATCCGGCCTCACGCGACGGAGCAGGCGCCGGAGCGAAGTCTTCTCCGAGCCCAGAAACCAGGCTGCCGGCGGAGAAGACCGCGAGGATCAAGACGGTGACGAGGAAGGCGTTGGAGATGAAAACTCTAGCCATTGAAGAAGAACGGATTAGAAAATTGAGAGGAATTGAGAGAGAGAGACTGAGAGAGATATTGAGAGAGAGATTGATCGGAGATGCAGGAGTGGCGGAGAGAGGGGCTGAGAAAGGGGGTTATATAGGAGAAGGGAGCGGCGCGTGGACCCCACAGAAAAGGGGCGACAGCGAGTCAAAAAGGTGAAACGGCTACGTTACAGCTAAATGTGGTTTTTCAACATTATTAAAAAAAAAAAAAAAAAAAAAAAAAAGAATAATAATAACGGTAAGTTTTTTCTTTTTCCGACAAATATACAAAACAATCCATAAATTTTTTGTCAAATTTCAATTTGATGTTCAAAGTTTTGATATTCTCAATTTTACCCTTATAAGAATTAAAAAAAATTCAATTACGTCGCGAATTATACTTAAATTGATAAAAATATCAAAAAAAAATTCAATTCGTAAATTATTATTTGTTAATCAAATCATTTCACCTTCGATAATAAATAAATATAAAATTAATTTATAGCTATATTATAAGAACAAAATTTGATAACGTGATTATCAAATCTAAAAATGATTGATTTTTTTTTAATTAACAAATTAATAATTGAAACAATAATGACAATAAATGCGATAAAAACAAACGTCCAAATAACATAAAATAAAACCGTCCCATTAACACAAAAACCTAATTCAAATATCAAAAATATTTGTTATTACGAAAATCAATCAAACGAAGGTAAGATATTAAATTTATTGAAACTTGAAAACATATAGCGGGTTAGAATTTGTAATAGAATTTATAAAGTTTCTCCCAATTATATGAAACTTAGAAATGGAATTTGGAAACTCTCGTTTTGAAAATATATTTATATCAAGTTGGGTGTGTCGGGAAATTAGGCCGGCATTCCCGACCTTATTTATCTAATGGAGAGAAATCTCTCCCCTCTCTTTCTCATTTCCCGACTTTATTTCTCTAACAATAAAAGTATTTTTGATTTATTTTTAAAATAGAGTAAAATAGAGATATTTTTGAATATTTAAAAAATGGTAAAGAATTATTATTATATTTTGAATAATTTAATTTGTTTAAAAAAATAAAGAAAAGAGGTAGAACGTGGAAAGGCGGTGGTAGGGAAACAGGGTGCGGACGGCGCGTAGGAGATTTTGACACGACGGCGTTCACATTTTCGGTTGGTTCAACCAATCCAGATTTGTCTGTCGGTACGCCGGAATTATGGAACGGAGAACGTGCCCAAAATCTTTTCTCATATTTTTTTTTAAATATTTTCACTTTTTTTTTTCTTATTTTCGTTCTTAATGTTTATGATTTTCTCTATTTTACCCTCCTTAAATGTATTTATTTTCTAAATTAAGAATAATATTGTCTAGGTGTAACATTAATTTAGACTTTATAATTTAAATTAAATTAATAAAAATATTCTTAACGGGTGAATTTTAAAATTTTAATTACTTTTAAAAGTATTTCTAAAATTTCATCGATATATTTAATTTTTTATTAAAAAAAAGTTGAGAGAAATACCCAGAGAAAGGAGTGGAAAGAGATTTTTCTCAATTAGATAAATACTCTGGAGGAGAAGTGGAGGAGAAGTAGAAAGAGATTTCGCTATCTCTTTTCCTTCCTGCTTTTTTTTATATAAAAATAATTATATATTATAATAAATTAACTTTTTATCAAAATAATGAAATTTGAGATTTTTTAATAAATATTATTTCGGATGATTTTTAAGATTGATTATGATATTTAAATTACTATATTACTATATTAATTTTTTTATTGAAAATTAAATTGTAATATTATATTTTAATTTTTTTGAAATTAGGTTGGTGGAACAATATATTATATTTTTAATTAAAAATTATATTGCACAACGGAAAATTGTGCATTAAAAAAAGTTTCTTTTAAAAAACCATTTTTTTTATTAAAAAAATAGATAACGGAAAAATATTCCCCTTCGAAAACCTAATCTTCTCCATTTTGATACAATTAGGAGTTTACTATGGTCCGTGCACTAAGATTTGTGGAACTAATCATGCCTTTACGCGTGCACCTGGAAACATAGGTCAACTGTTGAGCCCATTCTGGCTTAGCAACACCACCCAGAGTGCGAGCCACCCAAGAAGCAAGCTATTATAGCGAGCAACGGGCACGTCTCATAGAAAACCGTCCAAATTCCCACAAAAATAAATGAATGTAAATTAGTTGCAACCACAATTAATTCTTCTCTCAAATCAAATATTTAAATACCTATATTTTTTTTATTAAAAAAAAAATCATTCATCATTTGATTATTTTCCTAGAAAAATTAAAAAAACAAGAATCAAAATTCCATAAACTCATAGTTCCATCATTAAAATTAACAAACATTAATGGGTTTTTAAACTAATTATTAAAAAAAAATCCACAAAATTAAAAAATTAAAAAATTATTCAGCCACAAATTTCTTTCTAAATAAATTAAAATTAGGTAACTTCCTAAAACCATGCTCAACCACTCATTTAATAATGGGCTATTATTAACTATTTTATTTCCAAAAATAGACCAAATTTCAACCTATAAATCTCTCCCTTCACCCCTCACCTTCCTCAGACCTGCATTCCATCTCTACTTTCCAACACAAAAACAACAAAAAAAATCCCCAAAAAATCAAATAAGGGAAGATTTTCCCCATCCTCAAGCAGGTCTTCCTCTAAAATCTCCTTTACCCCTCTCCCCTTCCGCCATGGAAATGAAGACGTTCGCCGTTGCCACCTTCGTCGCCGTTGCTGCCTCCCTGAACATGGTTTTGGCTACTGATGAAGCAGCAACATCCCCTGCCCCCGGCCCGTCCAGCGCCGCTTCTGCTACCTTCCCTGTCGTCGGGACATTCCTAGGTGCATCTGCTGCCTCTCTCATTGCATACTGCCTTCAGTAAACTGAGCTTAGCAGTATGAGGAAGGGGCTTATAAATAAACCAATGTGGGGTGTTCTTTATTATGTTCTTTAGCTTTTGTTTTGTTTTTTGATTCATTGTTGTAATAAATTTGATCCCTTTCCAGTTTGAATGAAATGAAAATGATATGTTCAAAGATTAAACAATGTTGATACTCATATCCTCAAATAGTTAATCAAACAAAAGCACACAGAATGAACAGATTTATTGTGTAAACTATGAACAGATTTTTGGAAATGTTAAGGATACTATGATCCCCCGTTAGATTTCTGCGACGATACGAGACTCTTTGTCAACCAGATTGCTGTTTCTCTTGAAGATACAGCGTCTTCTCCAAAGGGACTCAGCACACCAGCAAGTTCTTCGAGTTTGTCTTGTTTGAGTAACCGTGCACATAGCTCGAGTAGCGACTCGAGTGCATCAGCTCTTTGTTGGCTTGGATACTCTGATTCGGTACTGTTGTGTAGATGAATGTCTTCGTTCGCGATGATCTGTGGCGAACAACTTCTATTCTCTGATGGCACGCCATCGGTTTGTGCACTTTCTTTCTCAGATGATATGCGTTCTGTTTTGGGAGTTTCTTTCTCGGATGTCAAACAGTCAATACGAGCACTACGAGCAACTTCTGTATGTCCTTCAATGCTTTCCTGGTTTATGAAGCTTCTTGGTTCGACGTCCAGTGGATCAACAGAGTTCAGTAAGCATTGATCATCAGATGATCCAGATTTTTCAGCACTAGAGGACATCAATAATTCCATTAAGTTCCCTTCACTAGATCCAGTCTTCATACCGTTTCCATTCGAAGGCTGTCCGCTACAACTTGTTTTCGGGTCATCCCGGTTTACAGTCTTGATGTCAAGCTCGGATAATTGTTGAAAGTTTTCCGAATGAGGTACTCCCTCCAGAGAATTCAGACTATTTTCCGAGGTATTGATGGAAGATTCTTCCCCTCCATTCTGTTTATCACCATTGCAAATGGGCGTCGCCGATGCAGACGTCATTAGCCCATCAGCCTGACTATCAACACAATCAGATGTCGATATTTCATCAGGAAAGGACGTAGGATCCACCATCTTTGTCTCGAGTATGTCTTCTGAAATAGCTGTCAACAACATATTTTCATCTGTGGTCGATGAGTTGCTAGTATGTACATCGCAACTTATTCCCACCATATCAATATTTTCCAGCAGGTTGAAAGCTACGCTCAGTTTGGCTCGGCACTCATGTCCACTATGCAATTTGCTAGAAGGCGATTTTCTCGGTGTTCTATCCTTAGGGTTTGTAGGTAAGGGATATATCGGTAGTATATTAGCCGAAGCGTTGCGGCATTGAAGGACATATGGTTGCAAATGTGGATGCCTCAACAGTTCAGCAGCCTAATAGTAAATCCAAGCCACAACTTAGAAGGGATCTTAATATCCAAATTCGGTATTTAAAGAGTACCGATTGCATCACTCACCGTTGGTCTGTGTTCGGGATTCTTCCTTAGCATGCTCTTGATGATTTGTTTCCTGCAAGTGGAAACCGAACAGTCTCAAGTCTAAGAACAGCTGATTTTAGCTGAAAAATCGACCGAAATGGCGATACAGAGGAAGAAAGGCTTACAATGTAGAGGAATAGAGAATTGGGAGAGGAGAAATGCAGGATCTGTTAATTTTATTGATAAGACCAGCCATGTCCTGTTGAATTACGCATAAATCAATCCGACATCGAGAAAAAAAAATGAAATTCAAGAGGTGAAGCTTGAACTTACCGGAGCCCGAAATGCCGGTTGATGAGCAGAAATTTCGAACATACAGCAACCTGGAAAAAGCAAGATTTATTATTGATGTCCATGAACATCAACCACGAAAATAGGATCGTGCCTCCACACAAACTCTTACCAAGTGACCATATATCAGACTTGTAGCCATACGGTATATCAGCGAGGAGCTCAGGACACATATAATTCGGAGTGCCGACAACCTACAGAACATATATTAGCGTCCATACTTGACTACTTTGAGTAACTATTAAATTATAACTTCAACTCTATGATCTTGTGATAGACTATTGGGATAGGGTTTATTAGTTACTGGTTAGTAGGATTGTTAGTTTGAGGTCCCACATCGATTGGAGAGATGAACGAGTGTCAGCAAGGACGCTGGGCCCTAAAGGAGGTGGATTGAACGAGTGTCAGCAAGGACGCTGGGCCTAAAGGGGGTGGATTGTGAGATCTCACATCGGTTGGCGAGGGGAACGAAGCATTCTTTACAAGGGTGTGGAAACCTCTCCCTAACAGACACATTTTAAAAACCTTGAGGGAAAGTCCAAAAGGGAAAGCCTGAGGACGTTGGACCCCGAAGGGGGGTGGATTGTGAGATCCCATATCGATTGGAGAGAGGAACGAGTGTCAGCGAGGATGCTGAGCCCCAAAAGCGGAGTGAATTATGAGATACCACGAGGGGAACGAGTGCCAACGAGGACGTTGGCCCTGAAGGGAGGTGGATTGTAGATCCCGCATTGGTTGGAGGGGAACGAAGCAATCTTTAAAAAGGTGTGGAAACCTCTCCCTATCTTGAGGGGAAGCCCGAAAGGGAAAGCCCAAAGATGACAATATCTGCTAGCAATGGGCTTGGGCGGTTACAGTTAGAGTATGACATACTACCATCAGGAATATATCGATAATAGTCAGTGAGTTTGTTTGAGTGTGGCTATAAATGGAGTGAATTGGAGGACCCCTTAGGGTAACCATGCCATTCCATAGCCCACTCCCACCAATGCCCAGCTTTGGGAGACCTTGGAAGCTTGATCCAAGACCTTAGAAGACATCTCCGTACATCTAAAGCTCACATCACAGAGGCACCATTTTCTATAGGGGCGGGTTGGGGGGAGGGTGTTAAAGCTGCTTCCAAGCGTATGCAAAACAGATCCGGGCCTAATGGGATCAATTTGTACAGAAGTAGGACAGTGACCAGACCCAGGCGACTGTTTACCATAAACACTGGTCTCCGCAAACTCGTGCCAAGGGAGGAAGAAAGGGAAGGGAACCACCACCTGGTTTTCTCAAGAGCAATAAACACATTGTAGGGAACAAAGAGACTAGTTGAAGCGACTGGAATGAATTCGGCGTTACGTAAATAGCCATTTCAAAACGATAAGATCATAGGTTGGATAGTGGAAGCGAAACATTCTAAGTTCTCGGTTAGGCCCGGTTTCAACAGGTAAAAAGTTAAGTCGGTTTGTTTAAAAGCTTTCTACTGCAAAATTATGACAAGACAATGATTGCATCCTTACAGATGAAGCAAGGTCTTCTGTATTCAGTAGTTTTGCAAGCCCAAAGTCCCCTGTGCAGGAATTCAAGATATTACCACTTACAAGAAGAAATAATAGTAAAGAAAATCCCATCCTAATAGAACTGTAAGCCATCGTACCGAGGCGGATATCATTGCTCTTCGTAAGAAAAATATTCGAACACTGCAATTGAAGAAAGTTTGAAAAAACAACAAAATCAGAACCATTAATGAGATTTATAATCACAAAATTGTGTAGGTTAATACTCAATAGATACCTTAAGATCTCTATGTAGCACTCGATTCGAGTGCAGATAATCTACAGCCAGCAACAACTGTGCCAACCATTTGCAAAGTTTCTGAGACGAACAAAAAATCGACAATCAGACGTAGATTCAGAAGGAAAAATAATCAGTACGGTTACAACTTACGTCCTCGGGAAAGTATATTCCTCTAGCCTTCTTTATCAAATCGGACCTGCTCAACAAAAGAAAACAGGGCATCAGATCAGGCTCGAGTTTTCTTCTCTTTCTCCCTTTCACTACATCAGGAAAACTCGTTTATCGATTCGATCCATGTCGACCTTCCACAAAATGTTTGTTCTTCAATTAGTTATGTTTCTTTAGAGGGGAAATTGATAGGCATTGTTATAAAGGTTACATATTTTTCGCAATGAAGGTCGTAAATGAAGCAAACTCCGAAAGCTTGTAAAATTTAAAGAAATGACACTTACATGTCTCCGCCTTCACAGTAGCCCGTTACAATGCATATACAATCACCCTACAAAATAGAATACCCAAAACATGAAATGTAGAGCAAGTGGAAAACAACAAGGCAAAGAAGTAACCCGAGGTAGAACACTATATTTAAGGCTAAATATAAACACCCTTCCAAATTCAGACTCCACTTTCCTTGATGAATCACTCAGAAACTAACAATTCATTTCCTTCTAAAGAAAGACGGTATTCATAAACACCACTGTAACAACCCAAGCCTGCCGCTAGTAGATATTGTCCGCTTTGGCCCGTAACGTATCGCCGTCAGCCTCACGGTTATAAAACACGTCTACTAGGGAGAGGTTTCCACACACTTATAAGGAATGTTTTGTTTCCTTCTCCAACCGATGTGGTATCTCACAATCCACCCCCCTTGGGGTCCTCGCTGGCACATCGTCCGGTGTCTGGCTTTGATACCATTTGTAACAGCCCAAGCCCAAGCCCAAGCCCAAGCCCAAGCCCACCGCTAGCAGATATTGTCCTCTTTAGGCTTTCCCTTTCGAGCTTCCCCTCAAGGTTTTTAAAACGCGTCTGCTAGGGAGAGGTTTCCACTCCCTTATAAAGAATGCTTCGTTCTCCTCCCAACCGATGTGGGATCTCACAAGAACTGAGGAGACCAAAACTCACCCACCCCTATCTCCAAATTCTAATAGCAAGTTTGTTACCAAATCCTGATCAAACCACAAGAACATAGGCGATGGAAAATTAACTAAAACTATAAAAGCTTCCAACCTCGCCCATTATTCATTTTCTATGAACAAAGATCCTCACCCAAACAAAAATAAAAATAAATAAAAATGAAGAAGAAGAAGAAGAAGAATGGTAAAAGAAACAGCAATTTACCTTATCCACCCATGAATCTTTGTACTCCACAATGTATGGGTTATTAAGTTTTGCAATCAAGTTCATCTGAAATCGATATAGGAACATCAGTAACTGTAACTAACAATAATATTTACACGCTTCGACTATTTTATGTTTAAATCAGGCAAGAAAATATTCAAGCTCATGCCTAGGATATAACAAGATACCATTGTTTTGTTTTTTTGTTTTGCTTTTTTGGGTGTTCGAACCAGCTAAAAGCTCACCATGACTCAATTTATAATGAACACATGGAGTCCTACAAGTTCTTCCTCTCATAACACATCGTACGCTCATTTCTCGACTTAAATATCCTTTTTCTTTACTCCAACTTCTACACGATCTGTCGTGCCAACACCAAGCACTGCCCTTGAGTGCGATGCAGGCCGTTAACATCCCTCTACTTATTAACTATTCACTTGTAGTTGGTGAATAATGAAGGCAGAACAGTATCACTTTTATCAGTCATTGTAAACACTTAGTAACAATGATGTTAAGGATTGTTGGGAAAGGAGTCTCACATTGGCTAATTAAAGGGTTGATCATGGGTTTATAAGTAAGGAATACATCTCCATTGGTATAAGACCTTTTGGGGAAACTAAAAACAAAGCCATGAGAGCTTATGCTCAAAGTGGACAATATCATACCATTGTGGAGAGTCGTGATTTCTAACATGGTATCAAAGTCACACCCTTAACTTAGTCATGTCAATATAATCCTCAAATGGCAAACAAAGTAGTTGTGAGCCTCGAAGGTGTAGTCAACTGTGACTCAAGTGTCGAACAGAGGATGTACTATGTTCGAGGGCTCCAGAGAAGGGGTCGAGCCTGGATTAAGGGGAGGTTGTTCGAGGGCTCCGTATGCCTCAGGGAGGCTCTATGATGTACTTTGTTCGAGGGGAGGATTGTTGGGAAAGGAGTCTCACATCACCGACAATATCATACCATTGTGGAGAGTCGTGGTTTCTAACAAATGACCCATAATTTGAGCATTTTAATAGTTGATAAAGGTTCTCAGTAAACTAACCTCCTGGTGCGCGGTGCGCTTGAACTTCTCCGTTTGCTTCGCCAAGCGAATTTTCTTGAGCAAATACCTAATTTAGAGAGAGTAATTCCCATTAATGAGAGAGAACAACAAAAACTAGCCCTGATCTCTCAATTTCGTAGGCAACTAAGCATCAATGGAAGTATGAACATCAAGTATTTCATTTGCAGAACTTAGAAACAGTTGCTTAAAGAACCAAAATTAGTAAAAAATTCTTACTTCTTCTTCTCAATCTTGTGGTAAACAAGAAAGGCCGATCCAAACGCCCCCCTCCCAATCTGCTCAATTACTTCATAATCTTCCATCTTGGTCTTCATATCTCCATTATCACTCTCCATTTCAACCTTCAAACGCCAAGAACAACACTGTAAGGCCAGAAATCAACTGAAATTGAAACCATTTTGCAAAACTCTCACATGGTAACAAAAATTTCCCCAAAAACTATAAACCCTTTTATAATTAAGAACAGAAGTTCCAGAATCTACAGAAACAAAAGCGAAATAAAGAGAAAAAAGAGTTAGGAAGATGAAAAGGAAAGGCAAACCCAAGAGCTTTGCTTCCATTTACAGATTCATAAGAGCATCAAATTCAAAGAATAGAATGTTTTACAACGAAGAAGTTGAGATATCAACAACCCCACTTGAAAGAAGAACAAAAAAACCCCAAAAATCTCACCCTTTTGGAAGATTTTGGAAGATTTTGGAAGATTTTGGAAGAAATTGGCGATGGCGCAAAATTCCCACTTCAAGAACGCCTCGTTCAACTATTATGAACCCTTTTTCTTCCCCTTCTCAGCAGCAGCAAGGTTTTGGGAAGAAGAAGCCGTTTTTCTCTCTCCTCTTTCTTTTAAACGTGAAGCCATTCTCAAATAATAAATAAATTTTGGTTTTGGTCTCTCTCTCTTAGTCTATATCTAATCAAAATTAATGAATTTATTAGGAAAAAGAATGGACTTTGCAGTTTTTTATTGTAATTGTTCCTTTCAGTTGTTTATTGAATCATTCCTTTAGATTGGTTTTGGGTTTTTAATTTTTTTTAAAAGGTGTTCTTTAGAATTGAAGTTCTTTCATTTTCAAGTATTTTTTAGTTTCCAAAACTAAAAGAAATAAAATATTAAAATATTTATATTTCTTGATATATATATATATATATATATATATATATATATATATATATATTTGGTATCTTAAACTTATTTTTCAAATATATGTTCATTTAAATATTTGAAAAAAAATAAAATCAAAAGTGTCTACAGGAGTGTACACAGGTTGAGTGGGTTAAGAAAACTTTTAAACCAACCTGAAACCCTAAATCCTAATTTCGGGTTGGTTGGGTTGGTGACCCGAACATCTCGAATAAAATTCTCAATCTTCTATTTTTTTTAATTATTTAAAAAAAATCTTACTTATTCACCCTAGGTGTTACATTAATAATTAAAATCTCATAGAACTCAAATATCAAGCATTCACTAGTCACAACACATCACTAACATCAGTTACAAATATCAAATATTCTTAATTTTTATAATAATCTTAAAAATAAGATACGGTTGTAATCCTATTTTCTAGTTAGTCGAGTTGACCTGACCATACAAATATTAAACCGTGAACCAACTGTATCTTCGATTTTTCAAAAATTCAACCCAAATCAAATCGGACAAAAAAATAATAATAATTCAGCTCAACTTTTATATAACTTTTGTTGAGTAATTCGGGTTAGTCGAGTTTCCAAATCATATGAACACTTCTAATAATGTCTGCCAAATAAATTCTTAAATTTATATAACGTGAATTTAATTTATTTAAATAATTAAAAGTGGTATGATTTTTGCATTAAAAAAACCCAACCCCATGGTTGATATGGTACAAGGGAAAGGGCCAACTTATTTTGCTTTCATTAAGAAAAATAATAAATAAATAAATAAAGAGATTCCTAAAAATAATTAAATTAAGGACTCGCCTTTCATTCGTGCGAGCAATTAGTATAAAATTGTCGGCAAAATTTTAAATATAGAGAAATGGTGGGGCCTATATGCAAAAAAAAAAAATGAAATTTTGCTTTTATTTTGGTCTTGTTTTTCTGTCTAAATAAAGGAGGAATAAGAAAGTTTTCCCCTTTTTTAAATATTTAAATTGTCGGCATAATTTTGGCTCTTATTTCCTTATAAATACAAATAAATTCTTTAGTTTTTGTGTCGATCGTAGGGTGGATGTTGTAGGTTGAGTGTTTCGTTGTTCGTAGGTTACTAGCGTCACTTATCAAAACCGTGACTGTTGCTAATAGACACTGACACCTCTATTGGGATGTCGCAACTCGTGGTCCGTTGATATTATCGGGGTACATAGCCAATGCCAAGAGGTGTAATTTCAAATATTTAAAAAAGAAATCGGGTACTTTCTATAAATCTTAAAATTTGTGTGAGCCGTGTTGAGGTAATTGATCTTATTTTTTAGGATTTGGCTTCTTTTAGGCTGTAACAACTCAAGCTCACCGTTAACATATCCGCTTTGACTCATTACATATCGCTCTCAGTCTCACAATTTTAAAGCACGTCTACTGGGGAGAGGCTTTCACACTTTTATAAGAAATGTTTCGTTTCTCTCTCCAACCGATGTGGGATATCACAATCTACCCCTTTAAGGGCCAGTGTCCTCGGTCGCACACCGCTCAGTGTCTGCTTTGATACCCATTACTAGTAGATATTGTCTGCTTTGGCCAGTTACGTATTGTCATCAGCCTCACGGTTTTAGAGCATGTCTACCAAGAAGAGGTTTCCACACTCTTATAAGAAATGTTTCGTTTCCCTCTCTAATCGATGTCAATAACTTAAACGTTCATAATAAATTCATTTAAAACATTAGAGTGGGAAAGATTGGACATCCTGAGTTTCATTGAGGATTTAGGTAAATGAACTTATTGTCATAATGTTATATGCAAAAATCATACAAACTTGGTGAAATGCTCGAGAGGGAGAATGACGATATAACCCTCTAATGTGTTTGTGGCAATATGATCCCTATGCTTCGTGGTGATATGATCTCGACAACGCTTTTGAAAACTCGGCATTTTATATTTTAATATTTTAGTCCAATTTTTCATTCATTGTGATTTTAAGGATTTTTTAGAAAATATTTGATATCTCTAGATAATTCAAAAGAAAAAGAAAAAAGAAAAAAGAAAAAAAAGTTCTAAGGGCCCATTGAAGATATGGGCCGAGATTAGGGTGACTGAAAAGACTATTATGGCCCACAATTGGGCCCACAATCGGGCCCACTTTGGTAAATGGAAGTTAGAGTGCGGCGCGTCCAAACAAAAATTAGGCGCAGAAAGGGAATGCATAAATCTGAATAATTGTAGGGAAAAAAAATGCTTTTTTAGATTAAATTAATTTTTTCATAAACCAAAAAATTAATGTGATTTTTTTAATCTTAATTAATAAAAAAATTACTTAATAATTAGATTAATTTACAAACTATTGTTTTAAAGAAAAACTTGAGATATAATCCAAAAATTATTTTAAAGTTGAGAATCTTCCAAATATAAATAAAAACCTATATTTATAATTAATAAAACCATTTTTTAATATAGTGTGATAAAACCGGGATTTTCCAGGCAAGACTATGACCTGATTTACTACTGCACCTTCCGATTCATATTTCCTACTGATATAATTTTCAGCATGTTTGACATCGAAGCTATCTGGGTACTGATGATAAAACTCCTCACGTCTGTCCATTAAGAGCTATTAATTGATATTCTCTCTAACCATATCACGTATGGTCATATTCAACCCATTATAAACGGTTTCAATCCGAATACAATGAAGTAATTTTTTAGTAGATATTTTCTTAACAGCTCTTTAAACCTTTCTCGAGTTTCACACAAAGATTTATCATCAAATCGTTTAAAAGCTACTATTTCGACTACTTAGGATTCTTAGTGGGAGGAATGTAAAAAAAAAATTTGACCTAAGATTCATCTCACACTTTCATACCTCGGGTTACGCTATGTCATCTGCTAACTCCTCGTTGTTTATTAGACGAGATGGTACCGCTATTAAATGGTTAGTCATTAGAGTGAGGATGTAAGCCGATGTAAATAATTTGTTTTTTTAATTCGTTATTGTTATTAAATATGTTATAAGTTACCTTAGAGAGAACCTTTCCTCGTCTTCATCCTCACCTCTTATTTCATTTTTTATCTCCACAAAATTCTATTTATTTTCATGGAGATCGATCTTAGAGGCTATAATCTCATCATTGACTCCGAAAAAAATAAAGTGAATAATAATAATAATAAATTAAAAAGAAATTAAAGTAATTAAAATAATGGAATAATATATATTTATAAATATTTGATAATGATAAATAGTTCCCAAGAAGAGTAGGCTCTCTATTTTCTCAACTTTGGGCCTTAATTAAAGCCCACAATAGGGGAGCTTTCATTTGAACTCAAAATTTTAAGGAAAAAAAATGGAATGATTAATTATTAAAAAAAATACGAATTTATTTTAATGAAAACCAGCAATTACAAGAACGATCGATAACTGAGGAAATGGTCGGTGACTCAATTGAATTATATGAACGAATGAAAATTGCGAAAGAAGAATGCTGAGAGCAAGTCGAGCCACTGCTTGAAGTGGCTAAGGATTTGTAAGAAGAGTCGAGTCGAGCTCGGATTTTATAGTCATCAGGTTAACAATTAATTTTTTTTTTATTAAATAAAATTTTAAAGAGTTAATAAATGCAAATTAATTTAATGTTATATAATTAATTTTGTGTTGAATTCCATAAATTTTTAAAATTTTTCTTTTTAAATAATTATTAAACACAAAATTTAAAATTAAAATAATTGAAAGTGAGCAATAAATGGATTAAATTAATGTGGGGAGATAGTGAAGGAATCTTGACCAGACAGAGTAGCTTTTTACCAAGATCTTCGCCGGGTAACTGCAGGTTTTTACTTTTAACCTCAATGGTAGCAGTAAAATTAGAATCACTGCAGCAGTTAAAAAGGTCAACGTTCCCAAAAGCTGAACTGCCGGCCGTTTCTTTTCTTTTTTTTACTGTTTCGTCACTTTTATTTACTGTGCTTAAGCTTTTTTCACATTCCCTGACAGTCTCGTATCTCTTTCTTTTTCTTTATTTATTTATTTATTATTTATTCATTTTATATTTACTTTTTTTTTAATTATTGTTACAAAAATATATTTAATCCATAGAAATAAAATTAACGATCCGATTAAACTTTATTAGCTCGATAACATTTAATGTTATTTCTTATATGCAAAATGTATCAAATATTTTTAAATTATAATCAAACTTTCGTCACTAAAAATATAATTTAATTGACGAAAGTATATATTATAAATCAAGAAGTCGCGAGTTTGAGTCTCACGATAAAAAAAACTTACCCTTACAAAAAAAAAATTACTTTTTTTTAAGTCTATGATTAAGACGCTAACATTGTTTTGAATATAATTTGATGAAGTTGAAAATCTTATAAATTAAAAAAACTCAATAACCCAAAAATTTAATTAAATAAATAAATAACTCTTTTAATTTATTTTATTCCTATTTAATTTCATAATTATTTTATTTTATTTTATTTATTATCCCCTCTTTCAATATATATTTATTTTTAATTAAAAATTTTAATTAAATATTTAAAAATAAATAAATAGATCTTTCTAGAACTAATATTTATTTTTATGATTAAATTGAGTTTAGTTTATTATTTAAAAAGAACGGTTTAGATTGAAAAAATTACCACTAGATTGGATCTATAAAAAATGTTCGAATTCGATTAAACTCACGAGCAACCCTAAAAGTATCTCGAGAAATTTTGGTGTAAATTTTTTTTTTTTAAAATGAAATAGTTATATATATATATATATATATATATATATATATATATATATATATATATATGTATTGAAAAGGATGAAACGTGGATGAATTTGGACGTGGACAGAGATGGGAGAATAAAATTTTGAAAAGTTCAACATCTTCAACAAAACCCATCAACTCCGTCAGTGGCTCCGATCTGTCAGCTTCAATGTCCCCAACATCACTGTTTTTTTTTTTTTTTTTTTTTTTTATTTTATTTTCAACCTTCAAACATGTTTTTAAAAGGAAAAAAAAAGTGATTTTAATTCAAAATCCCTTTGAATTAATTTCAAGATTGAGAGAGTTCGAGTCAAATGTTGTGAGTGTTTGAAATTATTATAGGTGAGATGTCACATCGAATGGTGAGATGTCACATCGAATGGAAAGGAGAAGGAAACATTCCTTATAAAAGTGTAGAAACCTTTCCTTAGTAAACACGTTTTAAAACTGTGAGACTAATGATGATACATAACGGGCAAAAGCGAAAAATATCTACTGGTGGTGGAATGAATAGTTTCTAAGCTAAGTTTTCTAAATGGATGAAATATCGGGAGTGAAGTTGAACCTATAAATGTTCGGCCAAGGCAAGCTTAGAAGCATCCAGTTCAGCTTAAAACTATAAGTGGACTCACTATATGTTATTATACTTCTATGAATATGTATGTTTTATTCGACGCATCGTGCTTCCATATATGTAATTCTCATGATCATGTCATGGTTATGTTCTTAAGGCACAAAAAAAAATCAAATGCATTATAAAATTTGACTGAAATGTCATGGTTATGTTCTTTAGTCTCGTAGAAAATGTATGTTATGATATTATAAAGTATTGTATGCATCATCCGAGCCATGATTTTTCTGAGAGACATGCATGTTATGTATACATTGACATTGATTACTTCTCCTTATATGACTTATAAGAATGATTTTAGGTCTTATTTCTACTAGTGGTTCAGTTGTATGAGAGTGCGTCAGCATATATGCAGCCTTAGGGTTTACGAAAACAAGGTAGTGGGTTTGTATACATGTGTATGGGTCATGTGAAGAGAAGTATCACACATCCAAACCCACCCGAGAATGAAATTTGAACCTAAGACTATAAACCTTCTCGGTGGCTCAATCATAGGAACTTCACGCTCAAGCGTGCTTTGCTTAGAGCAATTCTATGTTCGGTGAGCTCATGAGAATTTTCCTAAGATGCACGTAAATGAGGACAAAGTATGTTGGAAGTTGGTTTGTGGGGGATAGTTTTCATTCTTAGAAGTGAAAAAGTGAAAAGTAAGTAACGTGACAAAGTTAAAAGGAAATTTTAGGCCGTCACGTGTGGAATCTAGATTTCAAAATGTCATTATCATATAATTTGACTAAAAATTACCATTTCGAATTTGGTTTCATTTTTAAATATTAAAAAATTTACTTTATTTGACTTTTGTTTTTTTATTTTATTTTATTTTTGTTATAAATATAATCATTATTTTACTGTCTACATTTTCATTTTAGGAACAGATCTTTAAAAGCTTAACTATTTTTTTTTCATTATTCAATAAAAAAAATTATATTTATAAATAAATAAGTTGAAAAAATCTTTTGAACCTGAGTTGATTATGGTAGTGACTCGAGTAATTCAAATAGAGTTCACAATCTAATCCTATATTTTCGATTTGGATTATCAAATTATTCTTTTAATTATTTTATAAAAAAAATCGTATTTATCCACAAAATATATATATATATATATATATATATGAATAACTAAAATATTAGAAAGTTCAAAGATAAAATATTTATAAATGACGGTGAATCACTTACATCAGTTAGGGTTGGGTTGCGATTCTCTTCTCGAGTTAGAGGAGTTGACCCTATAAAATAAATGTTAACTCGTAAACCGAACAACCTGAATTGAAAAAAAAAATCTAACCCAATAATTTCGGTCGAGTTATATGAATATTTTAATTTTTAAGACGTAGATGAATTAAAAGAAGGGCGGGTAAAAGGTCGTAGTCTCAATTATTTTCCTTCTGTTAATAATTTCACTTGGGATTCTTTTTGCTTAGCTCATCATAACATAATTTGAAAGTAAAAAACAAAATTCAAACACCCCTTTTCCATTATTCAACTTATTTTATTTTAATCTAAACAAATTTACAATTTTCATATTGAAAGAAAAAAATATACCTTTTTTTATATTTTATATCCTTTAAAAGAACATTAATATATATTTATTTACGAGAAAAAATAGTGATTAAATTAGGTGAAAAATTCTTTTTAATCAACTAAAAATTTTAGATTGGTCGGATGGGTGACCCGAGGAACTCCGATAGAGTTCATAAGAGTTGAGTTGAGTTGTTCGATTGTTTTTTCTTATATCATGACTACGTTACCTATTTGTCTTGAACTGTTTCTAGGAGCGAAAACTATTTCTACAGACCAACACGAGTCGTTTAGACATGTATTATAGTTCTTATGATTGAGTCATTGAAAAAGAAGGTGGACCTTATTTTTATTGATATTGACAGTAACTATAAATTATTTTAAACATTTTTTAAAAGAAGGAGAAGGCTGCAACTTTTTGTCGTTTATGGGCCAAAACTCTCCCCCGTGATTCAAATCATCCATTATATTATTATATGAATCTGTTCCTCACTTTTTCTTTTTGTAATTCTTAATCCCAACTCAAATTCTCTCCCCGATAATCCTTTTCTCGATAAAGAATTTGCCCCGAATTAAAAGATTTGAGCCTTTTTCCAAAAAGTTCATCTCTCCATTCATATAAAAATGGAGTACTGAAAATCCGAGCTCACTGTCACTCCCTCCCATGGCTTCCCCTTTCAGACCGCCATTGTTGCTATCCTTGGCCTTTGCTTTCTTCGTTTTGGGTTCTTTTTCGTCTGAGGAAGAATCGACCCTTTTGACCTTCAAATCTTCCATTAATGATTTGACGAACTCTCTCTCGAACTGGGTTTCTTCTTCTTCTTCTTCTTCTTCTTCGCCGATCCATTTCTGTAACTGGACTGGGATTTCTTGTGTGAGTTCTTCATCGCCTTCTTTGCTTTCGGTTTCCGCCATTAATCTTCAGGGTTTGAATCTCTCCGGCGAAATTTCATCTTCCATTTGTGAGCTCCCCCGTTTGGTTCATCTTAATCTTGCGGATAATCAGTTCAATCAGCCGATTCCTCTTCATCTCTCGCAGTGCACCTCGTTGGAGAGTTTGAATCTGAGTAACAATCTCATTTGGGGGACGATCCCGGATCAGATTTCTCTGTTTCGTTCTTTGATTGTTCTTGATTTTGCGAAGAATCATATCGAGGGGAAAATCCCTGAGGGCATTGGGGCTTTGAAGCATCTTCAAGTTCTGAATCTAAGAAGCAACTTGATTTCCGGTAGAGTTCCTTCTGTTATCTTTCATAATCTTACTGAACTTACTGTTCTTGATTTGTCTGAAAATTCTTATCTGATGAGTGATATTCCTAATGAGATTGGGAAGCTTGTGAAGCTTCAAGAGCTATGGCTTCAAAGCTCTGGTTTCCATGGCGAAATCCCTTCTACTTTGTTGGATTTGAGTAGTTTATCTGTTTTAGATCTTTCTCAGAACAATCTCACTGGAAAACTCCCTGAAATGATGGGTTCTTCTCTGAATAATTTGGTGTTCTTTGATGTTTCTGTGAATAAGCTCATGGGATCTTTCCCAAATGGTTTTTGTAGTGGAAAATCTCTTGTGAGTCTTAGTGTTCATACCAATTTTTTCACTGGAACCTTGCCTGATTCCTTGAATAAATGCTTGAATCTTGAGAGGTTTGAAGTTCAGAACAATGGGTTTTCAGGGGATTTTCCTAAATCATTGTGGTCTTTGCCTAAGATTAAGCTCATCAGAGCTGAAAACAATGGTTTCTCCGGTGAAGTTCCTGAGTCTATATCAATGGCTGCTCATCTTGAGCAAGTTCAGCTTGATAACAATAGTTTTTCGAGTAAGATACCTCGAGGACTCGGGTCGATTCGGAGCTTATACCGATTCTCTGCGTCGCTCAACCTTTTTTATGGTGAATTGCCACCGAACTTCTGTGATTCTCCATTGATGAGTATCATTAATCTGTCCCGTAATTCTCTTTCGGGACGGATTCCCGAGCTGAAGAACTGCAAGAAACTTGTCTCTTTGTCCTTAGCAGGCAATAGTTTTACTGGAGTAATACCTACTTCCCTTGCTGATCTACCTGTATTAACTTATCTTGATCTTTCTGATAACAATCTCACTGGTTCGATCCCTCGAGGACTCGAAAACTTAAAGCTTGCGCTGTTTAACGTTTCGTTCAATCAACTATCGGGTGCTGTTCCGTTCTCTTTGATTTCGGGGCTACCTGCTTCGTTTCTGCAAGGAAATCCTGATCTTTGTGGCCCTGGTTTGCAAACTCCTTGTTCTCAAGGCCATCCAACAAACCATGTGTCTGGACTTAAGAAAATGACATGTGCACTCATCTCTATAGCTTGTGTTCTAGGAGTTATGAGCTTAGCTGCTGGTTTCTTTCTGTATTACCGGTCGTTCAAGTCAAAATCCCGTGTCGATAACTGGCATTCGGTCTACTTTTACCCTCTTAGAATCAGTGAACATGAGTTGATCATGGGTATGAATGAGAAAACTGCACAAGGACATGGAGGAGCTTTTGGCCAAGTGTTTGTTTTAAGCTTGCCAAGCCGTGAACTGATTGCTGTGAAGAAACTGGTCAACTTTGGGAGTCGTTCGTGGAAATCGTTGAAAGCCGAGGTCGAGACGTTGGCCAAGATCAGGCACAAGAACATCATCAAAATTCTGGGGTTTTGCTACTCTGATGATGCCATTTTTCTGATCTATGAATTCTTACACAAAAGAAGCTTGGCTGACTTGATTTGCAGAAATGATTCTTGTCTGAATTGGAATGTGAGGCTGAGAATTGGCATTGAGGTTGCTCAAGGACTAGCTTACCTTCACAAGGACTGTGTCCCTCATTTACTTCATCGAAACGTCAAATCGTCGAACATTCTATTGGACGCTGACTTTGTCCCGAAGCTCACGGATTTCGCTCTTCACCATATCGTCGGAGAATCGGCATTTCACTCGACTGTGGCTTCGGAATCTGCTCATTCTTGCTATATTGCACCAGGTACGCAAAACTTTATGATCGGGAACTATGGAGTTCAAAAAACTCGATAATCTGAAGAATCAATCAAGTTTCTTTCAAGAAATAAGTTCGCGCTCAACCAAACTTACTCGAGTTAATCGAATATGTTGTTAGTATGCCTTATTTCATTCCATCATTTGAATGCAGAGTATAAATACAACAAAAAAGCCACAGAGCAAATGGATGTGTACAGCTTTGGTGTCGTGTTGCTAGAACTGGTGACCGGGAGACAAGCCGAGCGATCGGAATCAACTGACTCTCTCGATGTCGTCCAGTGGGTGAGAAGGAAGGTGAACATAGCCAATGGAGCTTCCCAAGTCCTGGACCCGAGCGTGTCGGAGCAATCCCAACGACAGATGCTGGAAGCTCTAGACATTGCCCTCCAATGCACTTCCATGATGCCCGAAAAACGACCATCAATGCTGGAAGTCGCCAAGGCACTTCAATTGATCGACTCGACGACAAACCTCCACGACGTAGCCTCCTCGTCTGCGGAGGATGAATCAGTTTCGAGCTGAAGACACCAATGTATGGTAGTAAATACAAGATTTTGTTCTAAGTTATTTTTTAATTTTTATTTTCAGATAGATGCTTAAATTTTGGTGTAATGTAATTGATTGGGAGTTTATGAAGAAGCATCTTTGAACATTTTTTTTAATATATATATAAATATTTTATACGGTCAAAACATTAGACGACTTGAAAACTCGGTCAACTCAATTAAATTTCATATTTATAACTCGAATAATTGGGTTAGATTAGATCTAGAAATGCCCCAACCCAACTCGATCAAACCCACGAACAGTTCTATTAAATTTAAATAAAAATTAATATTGCCTGCACAATATTATTATTTTATTTTATTTTTAGCAGCCCAAATGGGGGAAAGAAGAATTCTAAAAATTCATTATTTTAGAGTGCCATAATTCATCATAAATAAAAATTGCAAATTTATACTCAAATAATAATAATAATAATAAAAGATTTTATTTTATTTTATTTTATAATATTTTTTTCTGAGAACCTTTAAAATACGCCTCGTTCGTTGACCCATTTTAACCCGCCATTGAAATCTGAAATTCAAGAATTTTTTCCCTTTCTCTCTCTGTCTCTCTCTCTCTCTCCTCCAAACGGATTCACAATCAAAATCAAGAAGAAGAAGAAGAAGAAGAAGAAGGGTTTTGTTGTTTCCTTTGCCTCGAGGAAATGAATTTGGTATTCTTCTGGAGATGCATAATGTTCAATTTCTTCCTCGAATTTCACGGTTTGAACGGTGAAGAATTATCTTTGTGTTGCAGGAAACTCCAAATGTGGATCTTCCGACGACGGACAAAGAAGTGGTACCGGAGAAGATTGAGGACGAAGAGATCAATGAACCTTTGGTTCATTGCGAGCTTTGCGATGCGGAACTTGTTCATAAACTCGCTCAGGTTCTCCTTCCTGGATTGTCAACCGCATGCGTCGATAACACGAGTGGCGATATCTTTCGAACCCCTGGTTCCGTGGCTGCCGAAATGAGGAAAGAAATGGTGGATTATATTACTATGAGGAGCGAAACTTGCGTTGCGGAATCTATAATTTTGGATAATGCTCCGGATGCTGAGGTATCTGATCATCCCTACGATATTATCTCTGATTTTGTTGAGGATTTTGCTGCTACGAAGAGAAATTTGTTTAGTAGAGTTTCAGGATGGGTTCTAAGTGAGAAAAGAGAGGATAAGATAGATGATTTTGTTCAAGAAATGGATGTTAATGGTTTTTGGCCGCTTGATAGGAGAGAAGCAATTGCTCAAGTTCTGCTTAAGAATGTAGATTTTAAGAGTGAGTTTCATTGTGTCCAGAAATTCCACTCTGTAGAAGAGTTAGCTGAACATGTTGTAAACTGTGGATTTAGGTCTCTAATCTGCACAAATGAAGGCTGCAGTGCTACATTTTGTGCAAACCACGCAGAACAGCATGATTCAATTTGTCCCTTCAAGATAATTCTATGTGAACAGAAGTGTTCTGCCTTCATTATGAGACGCGAAATGGACCGCCATTGCATAACTGTTTGTCCTATGAAGCTTGTGAACTGCCCCTTCCATAATTTGGGTTGTCAATCCCCTGTTCCTTACAGTTTGATATCGCAGCATTGTTCAGAGAGTTTTGATTCTCATTTGCTGCATATTCTTCACTCTGTACACAAGGAAGCAAATGAAGAGACTCTTAAACATAGACAGCAACAGCTTGAAGAGGTGAGGTGTTACAGCTTTGTTTGAATTCATTTATAATTCTTAAATGGGCTTTTATTTTTGCTGAATCAATGGACACCAATGTGTGCATATATCAAAGTGTGAATTGATATGAAATGTGTTCATTATCTATGGGAGATTCCACATCGGTTGGGGAGGAGAACGAAACACTATTTATAAGGGTGTGGAAACCTCTCCCTAGCAGACACGATTTAAAAACCTTGAGGGGAAGTCCGAAAGAGAAAGCCCAAAGAGGACAATATTTGTTATCGGTAGACTTGGGATGTTCCAAATGGTATCAGAGCCAGACACTAGGCGATGTGCCAGCAAGGAGGCTGAGCCCCAAAAGGGGTTGATTGGGGGTCCCACATCGATTGGAGAAGGGAACGAGTGCCAGCGAGGACGCTGGGCCCCAAAGGAGGGTGGATTGTGAGATCCCACATCGGTTGGGGAGGAGAACGAAACACCATTTATAAGGGTGTGGAAACCTCTCCCTATCATACGCGTTTTAAAAACCTTGAGGGGAAGCCCGAGAGGGAAAGTCTAAAGAGGACAATAGCGGTGGGCTTGGGGTGTTACAATCTATTATTTAACAACTCTTGTCATGCCAGATCAAATATATGAAATGATATTCTTTTGCTACTCGAATGTGTAAGCTTGATTTGTTAATTGCTGATTTTCTTTGGCTGCCCAAGTCTTGGTATAACCTCAGAAATACTATGAATGATGCAAGCATTTCCTATCTGTATGGAAAACTTCGAGATAACTGAATGGGTATTATGCTATGAAATTATTTGTTAATCGATGTGATTCATTATTCTGGTGTGGCTTTCTCTATAATTTTCCACATACTGTTTTCAATTTGCATGAGATGTTAGATGAATCATGCATGCTTAGTGTAACAATGCTTAGTGTAACAGCTCAAGCCCACCGCTAGTAGATATTGTCCTTTTTTAGTTTTTCCTTCCGAACTTTCTCCACTTGTCTTTGCTTTGAGAAGGAAGGGGGATTCAACCTTTGATAGAAACTTCAAATTGTTCGAACTTTCCTAATAAGCCTGTTAAGTTGAGAATAGATTAAGCTGCATTATCATCAATTACTTGTATCTTCTTGTCTATTCTAATCACAGTTCTAACGATTCTTCCTCAGGCATCATCACTTGACTACCTTAGAGGGCTCCAAAATCTGAGATTATTAACCTCGAAAATCAAAGAACTGGATTCTAAGCTAGGACCATTAGTAGTCATCGGCACGAAGGAGGACACTGAAGAAGCGAAGGACGATGCGTCTAGTGAAACTGATGAAGAGAAGGACAAGTCTAATGCAACGGACGAAAAGAAGGGCGTGCCTAATGCAACTGAAGAAACAAAGGACGCCTCCATTTCAACTGAAGAAATGAAGGCAGACGCATCTATTGTAATTCAAGAATGCAACAACTGAAGAACCGAACGATGCTTCTAAGACAACGGAAGAACCGAACGATGCTTCTAAGGCAACGGAAGAAAGGAAGAGCGGTTCAAATGTAGTAAGAAATGATTCAGATGAAGCTGAAAGATAAAACTTTGACACCATTTGAAAAGTCTCTCATTTTCAGAAGCAGCCTTGGCTTTGGCAAAGAAGAAGTCCGTATTAACATCCACTGGGTCAGTTTCTTTCTCTCCTAGCTCTTTCTCATGCAGTTCTATTCATATTTCCCGATGCAAAATGTATGATTATTTGACTCGATATTGTGTATTCTAGGGGCAGACTACCGTGAACATATCTCAACTGATTAAGAGGATAATCACTTACAAATAAATATTAAAAAAGAATTAGTGTTATTATTGTTAATGATGCTACAAGTAGCAGTGGGGGCATATTACACGTGAGCAGAGTAATTGCAAATGAGCCCCTCAAAAAATGAGTAATTAAAATGAGACCCACAGAAAATGAAGAATTTCACAATGGGGCTCTGCACAAGGGGCATGAACGGTTATAGTGAAGCCAGTTGAAGATGCATGACTCATGATACACATGCCCGCATTGCATCCTTATCACCTCCTCCCTCTTCTTCCCTTCGCCATTCCCATTCCCATTCAGTTCTTCCAAACAGATACTGCAATCCCCCATCTCTTCCCCATTCTCTTCCACTTTCTCCGTCGCCGGCCTAGCTTCTTCCAGAATCGCCGTCTCCTCCCCCACTGCACTCTCATTGCTCCATCCCTGGTACAATCCGTGGTTTTCTTCCATCCAGGTGATCAGTCGGATGTAATCGAGCTCCAAGACCGTGTGGAAGCTCGTCTCTCTGTTTCCGCCGGCCATTAGGATGGTGCACGACACGATGCGCTCAGCAATGACTTCGCGCGCGGGGGAGCGGACGTTGAGTAAGGACAGCAACTGCGCGACGTAGGCCTGGAGGAACATCGGATCATGGAGTTCCTGCAGAGGGAGCGGGAACAGAAGATTCCTCAGAGGAATCGGTGCAGTTTCTTGAAGGTACGGAACTCCGTAGAGCGGAGAAACAGAGATCTCACGGCGGAAATAGCGCAGTTGGAGTTGCAGAACTTGATAGGGTTGCTCGCCGAAAGCGGCAGATGTGTAGCCGTAAATACGATACTGGATGGGTCTAGAGGTAACGAAAGACATTCTGAGGATCGATTTTGGCACTGACTCGTAAGTCAGTTTTTGTTTTTGATTGTTGATTATGATTTCGATTCCGATTCCGATTTTGATTTATAAGCTAAGAGGAAGTGTGTTTGATTATGGAAAATTTTAAGAATCGGGCGTTAGAATTACCGATTAGGAAAATTTTCTTCTTCTACTAATTTCCACGAGGTTCAAATTGTGGTTCCAACCTGTAGTCGTTTACGGAAAGTTTTTTTTTTTTAATAATGAATATAACAAATTCACTGATGAGTTTTTGATTTTGATTTTGATTTTAATTTTGATTTATAAGCCAAGGGGAACTGTGTTTGATTATGGAAATTTTTCAGAATCGGCCGAAATCGGCCGTTGGAATTACCGATTAGGAAATTCTTCTTCTTCTTCCAATTTCTTCCAATTTCCACGAGTTTCAAATCTGTAGTTGTTATGAAAAGTTTTTTTTTTATTAATTATCTTAAGAACGGAAACGGAAACAGAAGTGGGATTAAAATGTTTAAATAGGATATAAACTTTCAAGTAACTCCTAAAAATAAAAAAATAATTTTAAAATAATCTTATCTTGAACTATATCACTGACAAGATAAAATATACTATCAACTAATATTTTAAAATCAAATTAAAAAAATATCTTGAAACATATTACTGACAATGAGATCAAATAATAAATATACTATCAACTAATTTTTTAAAATAAAAAATAGAGAAAAAATCCTCACTAAAGATAGACTGATTTCTAAAAATAAAAATAAGTAAAAAATACTAACTAATAAATCACAAAATAAAGATAAAATACTAATTTTATATCTTAAATCAAATTTCATAATACTTGGAGAATGTATTTCACCGTCTTTCATAAAATCAAATTGTTGTCTGCCAATTGCATTTTAGTGAAAACATAATGCTGTAACTTTTTCCTAATAATATATTTCAGGATTTGATTAGTAGTATATTTTTAATTTTATTTTATATCCTATTTACAATCTCACTTATGTTTCTCATCCTTAACTAAAATTAATCAGGAGTATTATGAAATATGAAATATGAAATTTGATTTAAGATAGAAAGTTAGTGGTTGAATATATTTTTAGAAATTGGTTGATAGTATATTTTATTTTTATTTCATGATTTAGTTAGTAATATATTTAAGGATATGATTTTGGTTAATAGTATATTTTATCTTGTTTTCAAAATTTGGTTAGTAGCATATTTTTAGATGTTTTATCCTATTTTTTCAAGATTTAATTAGCTTCAGTTAATTAGTAGCTTGTATTCTATTTAAAGATTAAACATTAATGTCGAACTCATTCTTTAAGAATTATGAATATAACAAATTCACTGATTGATTGGTTAATTGGTTACTGATTTCCTTAATTTATAAAATTTAGTTTGGAGACCAACACTCTGATTGTGTTTATTATTCTTCTTCTATTTTCTCTCTTCTTAACAAAATGATAGAAAGAAATTAAATTACCGAACAAAATTAAATTGCACTAATTTTAACTTCTTCTTTACCAGTGCTAAATCTCGACTACTGTTGTTCATATCGTTAACCATGGAAATTATATTCAGTTCAGGGAAAGAAATGATGAAAATATGATAAACAAACCAATATGTGAATTCGTTGTGCTTAGAATGAATTGTTTGGATTAACTAGAATCAATTTGAAGTAGAGCATTAAAACCTGATGAAATTAGGAAGAACAGAAGAATTTCGCAATCAGTTTCTATATTCAGGTAAGGGAAAGAAATGAGGAAAATATGATAAACAAACCAATATGTGAATTCCTTATGCTTAGAATGAATTGTTTGGATTAACTAGAATCAATTTGAAGTAGAGCATTAAAACCTGATGAAATTAGGAAGAACAGAAGAATTTCGCAATCAGTTTCTATATTCAGGTAAGGGAAAGAAATGAGGAAAATATGATAAACAAACCAATATGTGAATTCCTTATGCTTAGAATGAATTGTTTGGATTAACTAGAATCAATTTGAAGTAGAGCATTAATACCTGATGAAATTAGGAAGAACGGAAGAATTTCGTAATCAGTTTCTGAATCGGTAATCCAAAATTTCCTGAATCAAATAGAATTCTCCTCCTCTTATATAAACCAATAAGCTTCTTCAAAATCATGACTACAATCAATCGATCATGTCTTCCGCTACTTCTACACCGATCCAGCGTGCTATATGCAACGTCAGCAACGCGGCTTCCGGCGAGCAACGGCATCGAGTTCTCGAAGTCCGATTGAGTTCTTTCAGCCGTGTGATGATCTGAGTTTCAAATCTAATCCTCCACGAAACTACTCCGATTCCAGATTCCAGTGGGGAATGCTGTGCTCCCTATCACTGTGTACGAACCGAATGATACTCCGTTGTTCTTCCAGATCTACACCGCGCAGTTTCTGTCAACACTCGATTTCAACGCTGCCGATACGGAAACCATCACGTCGTTCACCAACCGATTGGCGGAAGAACACAGAGAGAGAGAGAGAGAGAGGGAGAGAGACTGGACTGCATCCAACGGATCTGTATTCTGCCGCCGCTTATGGAAGAAGGTCCGGCGGCGATGGAAGAGAAGAATGCGGAATTGGAACTGGGAAATTGCAGCATCCTGTTTGGATGAAATGAACAGAAAGGCGAGCGGAGTGGTAAAGATCCCCTGCGGACATATGTATCATAAATCATGCATCCTGACGTGGCAGACCAATTCCAACTCTTGCCCCTTGTGTAGAAGGCAAATTCATCATTAATTTTTTCTTGCAATTCTATAATTCTTTTTAATAATAACATTATATAATTGAACTAATCCATTTTTTCCTCTAAAGTGTCAAAATAAGCGAGGCTCGGGCTCGGGATCGGGATCGGGATTGTTAATTGAGTTCTAAAAAAAAGCGATAACCTCATAAAAATGTAACCGCTCAAGCCCACAATTAGTAGGTATTGTCCTCCTTAAGCTTTCCCTCAAGGTTTTTAAAACGCGTCAGGGAAATGTTTCCACACCTTAATAAAAAATGTTCCGTTCCCATCTCCAACCGATGTTGGATCTCACCATCCACCCTCCTTCGGAACCCAGCGTTGTCGGTACTCGTTCCCCTCTCCAATTGATGTGAGATCTCACAGATTATCTCCCTTTACGGATGTCTAATCAAAACATCAGATATTTAATGAGTTATTGACGTTAAACGTCTCGCTTCACCAGACTCGAACTATCGAAAAATTGAATTATGACATAAATAGAACATTATCTCCTATTATTTTTATTATATTTGCTAGAATTACGTGGGATGCACAAATAAAAATAAATAAACATTATTCAATAAATTAAAATATTATTTTTAATGATTAAAAAAAAAGTCAGCCACAGTTTGTAAAATTAAATAAAAATAAATAAACGAAGGGATAAACCTACCTCTTTCGTCTTCTTCTTCACGCCGTCTCCTCCTCCGTTTCAGCAGCTTGTTGCCGCCGTCGTCTCTCTTCTGTTGCAGCCACCGCCGCTACTCTCCTGTCGCTGCCGCCCGGTTCTGCACTGATTTTCTACTCTTGTTGTTACTGGTATTCTCTCAATCTCCATCTTTGTCTTTCTTCTTACTTGAAAAACATAAACTAGAACTTGTCTAATGAGAGAATGGAGCAGTTGTTTTTATGAATTTAGTAACAATGGCCGAATTGTAACCAAAATGAAAAAAGGCTGTGGAAAATTGTAACGTTGTTTATGTCTGGCTGTTCCGATTCGAACGTGGATGTACCGGCATTTGTATACCTCTTTGATCTCGGCTGAAAATTTCATTTCTGCTGCCATGGAATTATCTCCATATCCATTCTTCGTTATTTATTAGAGAATCAGTCGAAGTAGGATTATCCAATTCGCTTTTAGTTCCTTGTTTGTGGTAGTTATTTTGATTAACGGTTTAATCTCCGTTTTTCTCATTGATTTCTTCCCTTTGAATAATGCTATTTCAATTTCATCTATGTTTCTTCTGTTTTTCCAAATCGATTGGGTTGGAGTTGAATCGATGCAATCTGCCACCTGAACGATTCTAGAATGGAGTCCCAAAAGATTCTGGCCTGTTTGCACCAGAAAAAGAGATGATTGTGTGATTCCCCATCCTTTTTGCACAAAATACAGAAGTTAGGAGATTTGGTTAATTGTTTCTGTAGTTCAATTGATGAATGTCCATTTGCTTAATTCATTTAAGAGAGGTTGCATATTTTTGGAAATGCGCAAATGCTCCATTTTTTACCATCTTGTGGGATTTCCAGAGGTGGCAAAAACTGTTTTAGACTTGTTTGTGTTTAGTTTCATTCAATTGAAAGTAATGTAAAATGAGTTTAATGTAACAGAGGGCATGGAGATCGACAAAGCAATCAGAAATTGTAAAGATCGAAGGCTTAAGACCAAGTACAATAATGCAATCTATGTTGTCAAGAGAGCTTTGGCTTTGTATTCGTAAGTACTTCTTTGTGGATTTCCGGTGGTTGTTTTTTGGTGGGTTGTCCTTATTTTTATTTGTTTTTGTTGGTTCCCTTGAAACTTTCGATTCTAAAAAGTGAAATTGTTTTATGTTTGACTTTAACTCATAATTTATGGAAATCCTTTTAATTATTTGAATTACTACACTTCCACCTATGTAACTATTGGTAGTTTTAGTGTGAAAGTTGTTTGTTGAACTTGGGAAAATGATTTATTTGAAGGGATTCATTAAATAGGACAAGGACAGGTTGAGCCATTCAATTGATCTTGAATTTGTGTTACTGGTGCGTTCTCACAGTGTTCAGCCTTTTAATGGAGATTGGGATAGGTTAAAAGAACCTTAATAATAAACTAAGGAAATGAAATATTGTTATGTGTAATGCCATTTCTTGAAACATACATTGCCCTTTGTTTCTAAGTTTTTTTCTTGCATGTTATAACATATTATAACTTGTATTATCAGCAGTACTGAAGAGGTCGCTTTCAGTTTCAATGGTGGAAAAGATTCGACTGTAAGCTTTGATGTCTAATTCTCTATTTATCTAACTGGTTCCTTTTTCCTTCATTGGTTACAATGGCAAATTGAATATGCAGGTCTTACTGCACATTCTTCGAGCTGCCTTTTTCCTGCACAAAGAGGAAGAAGGATGTTCTGTTGATGGACTCAAGAAATTTCCTATTCGAATAATATATTTTGAAAGTCCTTCTGCTTTCCCTGAAATTAACTCATTTACTTATGATATGGCAACTAAGTAAGAGAAACACCTTTAATTTCACTTTAGGGAATTGAATGTATAGGTCAGTTTTAGCTAACTGCTAATCAACTCTTTCTTACATAACAGTTATGGCTTGCTAATGGATATTATCCAGACAGATTTCAAATCTGGCTTGGAGGCTCTATTAAAAAATAGGCCGGTCAAAGCTATTTTCCTTGGTGTTCGCATTGGGGATCCTACTGCGGTATTATTCATGCCCTTTCTCATTAAACTATGCATTTCATAGTGGCTATTTAATTTTATACCACTTATTTCAAGTTCTAATAAGGTCAATTTGAAATAAAGATGCCTTGATTTGTCTATTCCCTTCCCCCACAAAATAAACAGGTTGGCCAAGAACAGTTTTCCCCTAGTTCACCTGGATGGCCACCATTTATGAGAGTGAATCCCATTTTGGATTGGTCGTATAGGTGTGGTTGTTACTACATGCTCCCTTACTTATTTATATATTTTTACTATTGTTCCGAGCCTAACTTTTCTATAGTTGACTCCTCAATCTATGAGGATAATGGCCATGTGCAGAACGTACACTTTTCAACGTAATAGTTGCTTTTCTACTATGACTATTGGTAATTTCTACTCATTCTCCTCTTCTTCTTCTTCTCAGAGATGTATGGGCGTTCATATTAACTTGCAAGGTCCAGTACTGCAGTCTTTATGATCAAGGGTAATGATACCAAGCAAATACAGAATGATAGTTATTGTGCTTGCTGTTGTAGCTGAAGGGTTTTGTTTGTTTGTGATGCCATTACTCTTTTCATATCTTCCCCTTGATATTGAAAGTTATTTATTTAGTTTTCTTTTTATAGATATACTTCAATTGGGAGTATACATGATACACTTCCAAATGCGTTGTTGTGCATTAGTAATTCCTCTGGAAGCAAGGAAAAATTTAGACCCGCATACTTGCTTTCAGATGGAAGATCTGAAAGAGCTGGGCGAGCAAAAAGGTTTTCACCTTCCGTGCTAAATCCTAAAAGTAATGGTACGAGCAATATGGATTTACAGAAACAAAGCATGCTCACTGCTTCGGTCATAGCTGTTGGAGATGAAATCCTGTAAGTCTCGTTTGTACTGCATTATAATATTATGTATTTTTTTTTCCGACTATGTTTATTTTTGTTTGTAAATATGTTTGGAATTAAACCTTTGTAATTGTAATAATGAAACTCAACCAACCTTATAACCTTTCACTCGTTTTTTTTCTTCATCCCACCATTTTGAAATCTTGTTCTCAAACGGATTACTTTTGTGGTTTTTCGACTTGGGATATTCATGTCATGTTTTGTGATTTATGTTCCTCATTTTTAGGTGATCCATCATATGTTTCATTCTTAGAAATATAAAACCAAGTGCAGTTTCGTTTGAATATTATTGACTATTTTTGTTGAAGCCTTTCCTTGTTCTGTATCCGCCCCATAGCTCAGCTTCGGCACTGTTAAGGATCAATTGGGACTCTCACTGCGTAGAAGGGTGCATTCTATTGGTTGGTCTATATCACATACTTCTATAGTTCGGAATGATGTAAGTTTCTACACAACAAAGTTTTAACTCTTGGTTAATCAGCTTACCTGCTTGAATTATTATTCATTGTATGTAATGACGTACTTTTTAACATTGAAGACATCATAAAATTATTATTGGCTGTACGTTTCAAATGGTACTAAATGTAAGTTGCTGTGTATATGTAGGCATACACAAATTTTCTGTCATGAGCTCTCGAACCTATTTGTAATTTCTCAAACAGAAAAGAGGATTGACCTTTGTTAATCTTTCATCCTTTGCTTGTATCAGATAGATTCCGTTGCTGAAGAAGTGGAGTTACGAAGGTCATCCAATGAGATGGTAAACCCCTCATCTTGGTTTGGGTTTATGAAATATTGTCATGAAATTATTAGATGCATCTAGACTGCTTTTAATTGCTGACTAGTGCAGGTGTTCATATATGGAGGAGTAGGTCCATTGTTTTCAGATGCAACTTTAGGCGGTATTGCGAAGTCATTTGGTGTTCGATTGGTGCGTTGTTTTATTTCTTTAACAATTTTGAATTGGGATAGTTGAATAGAAATTACATTAGATAATTGGTAATCAACATATGCTTGACCTGAAACTTTAATAGGCTCCTGATGAAGAGTTTGAAGAATACCTCAGACATCTTATAGGGGAGCATTGTACTGGTGATCGAAATGAGGTAATTTCAATCCGAACATAGATGTCTAGGTTTAGTTCTGTTGTGATAAACTGGTGTTTTCTTTTCAGATGGCTCAATTGCCTGAAGGGATCACCGAATTATTGCATCACGAAAAGTTGTCGGTCCCGTTGGTATGGTTGGATGAATGTGTGTGGGTTTTTTTCTCTCATTAATTGTACAAGAGACGATTTGTCTTCGGTTCTGTTGAATTACCTTAAATGTGAATCTATCTGATATAATTTCTGTAGTGTTGTTTCTTCATATCACTAGTTAACTATTCTCTCTCTTGTAGATCAAGTGTCACAACGTCATAGTTCTTACTGCAGCAAACATAATGGAACTGGACTTGCAGTGGGATTGTTTGATTGAATTGACGAGAACTGGTGACCTCTTCCCGTTGCTGGAACCATATACATCCAAGCACTTGACCACAAAACTTTCAGATGTATGTATCAAATTTTCCTCTTCTTTCCACGCAGCTGCTTTTGTGGCCATATTCTTTTATGAGTTATTGTTGCCTCAAATCTTTCTATAACATCAATGTTTCTTGCGTCATTTAGCTACATTGCCGTCAATGTTAATGTAACTGTCCAAGCCCACCGCTAGCAGATATTGTCCTCTTTGGACTTTTCCTTCTAGGCTTCCCCTCAAGGTTTTAGAACGCGTCCCACCACTAGCAGATATTGTCCTCTTTGAGTTTTTCCTTCTGGGTTTTCCCTCAAGGTTTTAAAACGTGTCTGATTGGGAGAGGTTTCCACACCCTTGTAAGGAATGCTTTGTTCTCCTCTCCAACCAATGTGGGATCTCACAATCCACCCCTTTGGGGCCAGCGTCGTTGCTGGCACACCGCCCGGTGACTGACTCTGATACCATTTGTAACAGTCCAAGCCCACCAGATATTGTCCTCTTTAGACTTTCCTCTCTGGGCTTCCCCTCAAGGTTTTAAAATGCGTCTGCTAGGGAGAGGTTTCCACACCCTTATAAGAGATGCTTCGTTCTCCTCTCCAACCAATGTGGGACCTCACAATTAATGCCTAGTATTCTAAAGTATGGAAAAGCCTTTTATTGCAACGTAGTAAATAGAGTGGCCATGTCAGACACATGCCAAGTCTAGAGATGCCCTAATGGTTGGTAATTGGTTTTAGTTTGTAAGATTTTGGACCCGTTAGAACCCACTCAAGACACCTTGGTAGACTGCAGCATTAGACATGAAGTACAGATCCTGTTTCTTCATAGGATGTTTGGAATAACTAGGACATGGCGTATGGCATAGATGATGTTCACACTGTTATCATTATTCCATCCAAACATGTTTTTCTATTAAAAAAAATGTTGAAACATAGATCATATCGATTTCGTATATAACCGTCGAGTCCCGGTTTCATTCCATTTGATCAAACTGAGATTTCATGCATTTTTTCTTTGCAACCAATTTACTGGTGCCATTAGTGTCCAACTCTCCATATATTCTTTTATAATTCAGGTAGAAATTGCTCCATCTCTGGCTAAACTATGTCTTGAATTCCCAGATATACACATTGGTGAGTCTTTCAACTAGTTTAACCAAATATCTTCTGCAATCTCATTCTAACAATTTCCTTTGTTCTGTTAAGGATGTTATCGAGAATCGAGATCTGGGCCGATTATTATAAGTTTCCAAGGGAAGGTACTAACTAGTAGTAGTCTCCTCTTCTCTTAAAAAAATCTCTCTATGAACGAAATCAAACGAAATCGTAACATTTTGCTAGTTTCGTTTCAGAATGAAGAAAGAAATGAGTTAGCTACAGAAGGCTTGAGCAAGAAGTTCCAACCCGGGGCATTCTCTGAAATCAACATACATTCTCCAGAAACCTGAATTCAGGCTATAATTTTGAAAGCTGCAATCAAGCAAATAGCAGCAGGCATTACCAATATCACACAGGAAACCAGAAGCTTTGACAAAGGTTTAATGTGTAAGCGGAATGAAGTTGACTAGGATTTCGAAAACTGGAAGGAGAGAAGATCAACAAAGAGCTCGGGATCGTGACCGTGCAAAGTCGTGGAAGACGAAGGAACTATCCAATTTACAGCCATTGACTTATATGATAAAATTGGGAACTCATTATTATTTTCTGGGCAGGAGGGAATGTAAAACAGCCCAATATTGGAGTTTGAATGATGTTACTATCATCATATGATTTGTTCCACATTAAAAATAATGATTTATTTCTTAGAAATTTGAACTTTTGACCTTTTGGTCTACGATTGGACTACCAAATAAGGAGAAGAGGTGAGTTTGGATCAATCATCCTCAACCTTGGGTCGTGGCTGACCCTATGCTCGGGCTCATGAGGAGCACGTCTTGCAGTCCCCCAGTTCATGCATCTTAATACAAATCAATCCGTAAAATCTTAAATGGGTCACACAACTTTCTTCGATTGGAAGAAGACAAACGTTTCCTCATACTCTACCTTTGCTACACAAATTATCGGAGATGATTTCTTTTTTGTTTTACAAGCCACATTCTTTCCCTCCTTGATGAAAAAATGAATATTATCGTTGACTCGTGATCAAGGCCAAAACTGAACAATGATCAAGGATCGCCCAAAGCCAACTTGAACCCGTTGAAGTTTGTGCCCTAAAGCTTGTAATTTTTGTGATTGGACATTTTCTTATTGATTAATAAAATAATTTGTTATTTAGCAAACTTGAAGAGTATAGTCTATTCTTATAACACAATTGATACGGCCTACTTTATAATTGTTACAAAATGATTTGATCCAAATCGTTCTTACATAGACATATGAGTATGGGTATCATATACAATAAATTTGTATACGATTGGACCACATAATATGAGTATGGGTATCATATACAATAAATTTGTATACGATTGGACCACATAATATGAGTATGGGTATCATATACAATAAATTTGTATACGATTGGACAACATAGTATTTAATTTTTTCTTAAAAATCTATTAATTGAGAAAATTAACAAATACCATCAACCATTTGATTTTAATCTCAAAGGAATAGAGAAATTAGGTAACAACATAAATACATATGTATATCTTTTAATCATGAACTTTGCTACCTTGACTGAATTTAATTTCCATGATTAACTAAACGATGAACGGTAGTTGAAATTTCGCACTAGTAAAGAGGGAGTGAAAATGCATTGTAATTTTGTCAAGTTGTAACATCAAAATTCAAAGTTTAAGAAGAGAGACAAAAAAAACAATGAACAAGAAGAAGAACAAATTGGTGCAGTTGGTCTCCTAACTAAGTTAAAGAAATCAGTAACCAATTAACCAATCAGTGAGTTTGTTATATTCATAATAATCAAAACTTTCCATAAACAACGACAGGTCTGAACCTCGTGGAAATTAAAAGAAGAAGAAGAATTTATTAATCGGTAATTCTAACGCCCGATTCTGAAAAATTTCCATAATCAAACACAGTTCCCCTTGGCTTATAAATCAAAATTAAAATCAAAATCAAAATAAAAAACTCATCAGTGAATTTGTTATATTCATTATTAATAAAAAAAAAACTTTCCATAAACGACCACAGGTTGGAACCACAATTTGAACCTCGTGGAAATTAGTAGAAGAAGAAAATTTTCCTAATCGGTAATTCTAACGCCCGATTCTTAAAATTTTCCATAATCAAACACACTTCCTCTTAGCTTATAAATCAAAATCGGAATCGGAATCGAAATCATAATCAACAATCAAAAACAAAAACTGACTTACGAGTCAGTGCCAAAATCGATCCTCAGAATGTCTTTCGTTACCTCTAGACCCATCCAGTATCGTATTTACGGCTACACATCTGCCGCTTTCGGCGAGCAACCCTATCAAGTTCTGCAACTCCAACTGCGCTATTTCCGCCGTGAGATCTCTGTTTCTCCGCTCTACGGAGTTCCGTACCTTCAAGAAACTGCACCGATTCCTCTGAGGAATCTTCTGTTCCCGCTCCCTCTGCAGGAACTCCATGATCCGATGTTCCTCCAGGCCTACGTCGCGCAGTTGCTGTCCTTACTCAACGTCCGCTCCCCCGCGCGCGAAGTCATTGCTGAGCGCATCGTGTCGTGCACCATCCTAATGGCCGGCGGAAACAGAGAGACGAGCTTCCACACGGTCTTGGAGCTCGATTACATCCGACTGATCACCTGGATGGAAGAAAACCACGGATTGTACCAGGGATGGAGCAATGAGAGTGCAGTGGGGGAGGAGACGGCGATTCTGGAAGAAGCTAGGCCGGCGACGGAGAAAGTGGAAGAGAATGGGGAAGAGATGGGGGATTGCAGTATCTGTTTGGAAGAACTGAATGGGAATGGGAATGGCGAAGGGAAGAAGAGGGAGGAGGTGATAAGGATGCAATGCGGGCATGTGTATCATGAGTCATGCATCTTCAACTGGCTTCACTATAACAGTTCATGCCCCTTGTGCAGAGCCCCATTGTGAAATTCTTCATTTTCTGTGGGTCTCATTTTAATTACTCATTTTTTGAGGGGCTCATTTGCAATTACTCTGCTCACGTGTAATATGCCCCCACTGCTACTTGTAGCATCATTAACAATAATAACACTAATTCTTTTTCATTTTTCTATTATTAAAAATTGAATTTAAAAACACTATTTATTTCTCGTATAAACATATTTAATTTGTTATTTGCTTTTCATCAATATTCTAAAATTTAAATATTTCTTAAAAATATTATAATTATTGTAATATAATTGTGAAAAAAAATATAAATTTTCTAAAAGGAGGTGCAACAGAAAGATCAAACAATTAATCCTTAAAAAAAAAAAAAAAATGTCCTTTTTAGGGACCTCGCAAATAGCATTGGAAAAATCGAAACAACATGTCGATTTCAAATATCGATATCAATCATCCTTCGGGCTTCATTGTCGGTGGCCTACCTCAAGCTTGTTCTCAAATCTAACGTATATGTGGTGGGCAAATTCCCATTCTAACCCTACCTCGTGAATTTTTTTTTTTTTTTTTGTCACCATCAATTATTTCTAAGTTAGGTTTTGAAAATAGGTTAGAATTACGAATTTGATTTTCAATGAATTATGTACGAACTTTTAATTTAATTTCCATATTTTCAAACGTTTTAAATTAGTCTATATTATTTTAATTTAATTTTAATTTCTCTTATTTGATTTCAATTTAAATGAAATGCTAGTGACTATGTTAGAAAGTTTAAATTATTACACGAGGATTCATAATTTAACCTAAATTAAAGTTTAAATTTTATAATTTAACCTTAAAAATAAGAAAATTAATTAAATGAGATGTCTACTGATATCTATTTACCATGCAAGCCAGAGGCCTGTGTGGGCCCTCCACGAACGAGGGGAGGAAAGTGAATAATCTTGGTTTAAATGGTGAATATATATATATATATTTAAAGAAGCGATCGATGATCATTTCTAATAATTAGCAACCTTTTTTTAGTTGTTTAGAGTGTTTGAATTTATTAATTTAAAGTATTTAATAGCGTCTTTTATGATAATTTGACGTTAGTAAAAGTATATTAAATCTAAAGCAAATTAGTATATAAAAATGCATATAAGCATTTAATTTTAAATATTTTTTTATAAATAAAAAATGCCTTAAATAAATGTAATTTTGAAATACATTTATATTAAAAGATAATGGAAAAGGGCTTAAAATTATCTCAATTTTGTTGGGAAAGAAAAAACAAAGTGAATAATAGAAATTTGGGTCTCTCACGTGCCACTTGCCTCACTTTCGGATACAAGATGAGAGGTAGTCACGTGAATATCACGTGCATGGTTCAATTCATTTTTATCTATACCTTACTTTATATATAAAAACTTTATTATATATTTAAATCTAATTTACCCGCTTCGAAAAAAAATTAAAAATAAATTAATATTTATAACCTCTCCCTCTCTAGTAAACACGTTTTAAAACCGTGACAGTGATATATAACGGGTAATAATAGACAATATTTGCTAGCGATAAATTTGTCGTGAATACTTTTGGTACATTTCTCACTTAAATTCATGCACGTATTTGATTCATTTGATTCATATCTTACTGAACATTAATATTATTATCTCTATAAATAAATAAATATATATAAAAAATTGAGCGGGTTGAAAACAAGGAATATAATCTTTATTTCCAACTTTGTTTAGCTAATACGGAGAAATCTATTTCCTGTTCTCGCTATTTTCTTTTTATTTAAATGAAAATTTTATAAGAATTATGTAATATAAATAAATAATAATAATAATAATAATAAAACTTTTTACAGATAAAAACAAAAATTATATGATCACAAATCACATAAAGTTTAAACCACACCGACAGGTTTGAAAATTTTGAATTACTAAATAAGAAAAAAACAAAACGATCTGATAATGATACTCCAACATATATATATATATATATATATATATATATATTAATAATACGTATTTATATTTTAAATAAATTAACTTTTAAAACATGGAATTAATAAATATATAAAAATAGTTGAATTAATATGTATTTATTTTAAAGTCTACCATTTGCATAGGATGCTGTTATTTTCAGCCACAGTCTGTCAGTCTCATCATTGACAGACCAGTTCTCCACCAAATTCCAAGTGTGACAGCCTGCATTCAACTCTTCCACAATAATAATAATAGCAATAATAATAATAATAATAATAATAATAATAATAATAATAATAATAATAATAATAATAATGTTATTAATTATCTTATTATAAGCCTGATTATAATAATAGTAAAACAAAAAAAATATCAAAAGAGTAATGACCTATACTAACCTAATGCCTACAAAAATGAATGCAACTACCCTATATAGATTTCATGGTCTTTAAGTACGATGTCACTGTCAACTATGGAAGTCTTGTCTTTACTTGAAATATAGAAGTAGCACATGAATGGAGTATTTTAAGAAATATTTGGTAAGTAACCCACTATTAGAGTTAGAGAAGGCAAACACATGCAACATGAATGAGACTATCATTTAAAACCGTATTTTCTTATGTGACTTTCCTATCTAGATCATCGGATGTGTATTTACTACAGTACATACAACCTATACGTGCAAATATGGATTCATAAGGTAGTTTGCACACCCCATAGGCCTTGTGCTGGTCGGGCTAGCGTATCTGGTGCTGTTGTCGAACACCCGAAAGGAATAGTGACCGTTGTAGCATCATAATAAACATGACGATCATTTTCATTTTCGTAACGTACGTGTTTGTACTCATCATAAGGGAAATTATCCCAATGCATGTGACATATCCCTTTTTATCCATTTAATTTCATTTATATCGTAGCCTTCAAAACATGTTTCGAGGGTTGTGCGTCGTATCAAAACATTTCATCGCATGTCATACATGTCACAACATTTTATATCATGTCATGCAACATATCGGATTTTTCTTCCGTTTCTCTCTCTTCCAGAGACCCTCCAACTCCATTTTCCCGTCGCTCAACTACTGTGAATCCCTATTGGCTTGCCTTACCTTCCCACGACGCTGTGGTGTCTTGTATTTACCTACACAATGTGACTGCCTTTATATCTCCGTTTACAAAAATGGTAAGTTTGCCGACGACGAAGAAAAATGCAAAGGACGATTGGAGTCGTTGATTGGTTACCACTCAGTATGTCTCGCTTGTAGTAATCTACTAAACTTGAGTTTTCTAGTCTTGTGGGTAGTTCAATCCAATGAAGAGTCGTTCGTCCCCGGTCGCTTTCTCTCGATATCTCACGTTCTCAAACAGCACAAAAGCATTGAGTGGCGAAGTGGAGTTAGGGTGGTTATAAAGGAAAGTGAATGATTGGGTCGTGCGAGTAGTTCGTGGCGCTCACCCGAAATCACGAGATTTCCAACGAGAGTTGACCGTTTCGTGATTTTTTTTCAATCCGTTATAATTTATCATCTTTTTTTTAATATAACACCTGAGTAAATGAGGGGTATGCGAATGAAACTTATCTGGAGAATAAAACTACTGAGAAAGACTTAAAATAATACATTATTTTAAAATTTTCAAAATGTTTTGAAAATAAACAAAAATATTAAAAAATAATATTATTTTAAATAGTTTTATAAGAGATTAATTAAGAAAAGAACTAATTACGAATAAATAAATAAAATCCCATTTATCACAATAAATTCTTTGGTAGAGATGTTTCTTTAAGTTACAATAAATACTCCAAATTAGATAAAAGTTTATTTAATTACGTTTCCTCCAAACCCCTTATTTATTTATTTATTTTTCAAATTATTGCAATAAGTCTTGCAAAAAGATTGCTTAAGCAAGCAATAACGTAAAATCGAAAGTAAAAAAAAATGTAATTCTTAATTCTTTTTAATTTAAAATTATGTACAAGTTTCTATATTTTAAAAGTGATTTTTCATATACAATCAGTAAAAGATATAAAAAATTGGATGGAAAGCCGGTATACAAGTCTAAAGATCAAGAAGCGAATATGAAAAAGGACAATTGAGTCTGAGAGACCGACCACCATGAGCATTGGTCAAGATTGAGACCCTCGAGGTCAACCCCAAGACCAACATAGGGGTCGACCTCAACCTCGAGGTCAACCCCAAGACCAACATAGGGGTCGACCTCAACCTCGAGGTCAACCCCAAGACCAACATAGGGGTTGACCACAACCGTTGAGGTCGACTCCTACGAAAGCTTGCCAAAGGTAGCATAGTCGATCCCACAGGGGATTAGTTGTTGGTCGAGAAGTTTTTGGTTTGAGTCTTGACCGCAATCCACCACGATTTGAGAAACAATTTGATTTATTTCTATAAATAATTTGATTTATTTCTATATATATATATATTTTTTTTGAAAATGTATATTATAAATAAAAAATTATTTTAAAGAGTGGTCGGATAATAAATAATAATAAAAAATAAATATATGTATAATTATACGGTAAACAAAAAAAAATAGTATTTATAAGCTCAATTTTTAAAAAAAATAAAATAAAAGAGAAACTATTTTCTTAAACCAAATTTCCCGATTAGCATTAAATTTCAACAAAATAATTAAATAAGTAAATGTATATATAAAAATTATAAAAGAAGAGAATTACAAAATGAATAACTATTTATTTTACCTGTTAAACAAATAAATTTATTGGATAAGAAAATATTTATTAATTTCAAATATATTACTATTTTCTATACTATTTGAAGTTTCTCTTTCGGACTTAATATTACTATTGAACATGATTGTGACAATCCAAATTCTTTTTTTTTTATTAAAAAAATATTTAAGTAAAATAGACTATTAAAATATTATTAACTACATAACAAAAAAAATATTAATAATTTAATTTAATTTAAAATAAAAATATAATAATATGAATTTAAAATATTATATATATTTTTGTTATGGATCTTCTAAAAATAGTTTTTGTATTTAGTAATCCAATTTAATAGGGGTGTTCGTAGGTTGAGCTGAGTCTTGTGGCATGTTTTTTTAATTTTTCAATCTGAACAACCGAAGTCATTTATTCAAATTTTTATTTTTAGTAAAAGTAAAATATTAGTTTATTATACATCTATTTATTTATTTTGAAACATTTAATTAAAATTTATAATTCAATTTTGATGTATATTTCAAAAAATCACCCTTAAATAGTTAAAAATTATTTTAAAAGTTGATGAATAATAAATAATAAAAAAAATAATTTTGAAATTGTATCTAAAAAATGTATATTTTAAATTAAGTTGATTAGATTAAATTAAATTTAAATTATTTATGTAATCGGTAAAGTTTTCATTTATTTAAATCTAATTTAACTCAAATAAGTTCATAATTCAATTTTGAAATTTTTTTTTATTAACATTCTTATGAAATATATCTAGAATGGCCAAAAATCATTTTTTTTTTAAATTTAGAAAGAAAATTAAAAAATGGTGGAAATTTATTTATTTCGTATCTACCCATAAAAATTTGATCATTAATTAGCGAAAATGATAGTTTCGTAAATAAAACGAGAAACAATGGCGGTTGTTAGTGGTATATTGGTAATACTTCCAACAACGCGTAGAGCAACCGGCTAATTCCGGTGACTTCCCGATCACCGACAAACTCAAAACAAACAAAACTTACTCATTAGAGAAACTTCAGTGACAGCCATTTTTTAAACCTTCCATTGCTTCTCTCATCATCATCACTCGCTTCCTCATGCTTTGAGGAACCGCCCGAGCGTTTCGACTTCGACTGTGCTGCTTTTCTGTGCACAATCACTGGATGAATGTTCCATTGATTCTTCGTTTATTCGATCTCCGAATCTGCGCTGCTTTATGGAGGTGATTCACTGGTGAGTTGAGTTCAGTCGAGTCGAGTTCCTTTTTTTGTTTTCTGTTGATTTCTCTTCCTGTGTTTTTGGTTTGCTAATGGCATTCCTCTGCACCTGGTAGTTTTTTTTTTTTTTTTTTTTTTCACTTTTCTCGGTTTGCTTTTTGACTTAGGAGGTTGCAAGGAAACTGAGATGCGGTGCTGCTTCTTTCGTGAACTCTACTGACGGCGGCGGTTCGGATTTTCTTTTTTTTGGAGGTTAATGTCTTGAACGTGCTAGATCTCTTCTCTTTTTCTTTTGCAGCTTTATTCTTGTTTTTCTTTTCCTGTGTATATCTTGCACTGCTCTAGATGTGGTTCAGCAGTTCTCATTTTGTTTTGAAAGAGTTTCGAGTTCGCTTTTGGAGTGTGGATGGTTTGTGTTCTTTAGCCTTTTACTTTGTTTGGTTCCGTGTGATGAATCGAGCGTTTCTGCTATGCAATGTGGGATGCTTTTTGTTTGAATATTTGGAAATCTCTCTCTCTCTCTCTCTCTATTAATGCTGTTTTGTTGTTTAGTTCTTGTTGGTATGGTCAGAGACCTGGATTGCGAGTTAGATCGTTGTAATTAAGTTGCCTAGGAGTTTCGGGATTACAGTGTGTCGAATTCCTTCTATAATTGCTGTAACTCTGAATCTCTGGTACCTTTTAGATTTAAATTGAAGTTGATTTCTGGAAACACGATGGAGATTGACTGTTTGATTGCTATAATCCTGAATTGAATTCGGTGCTACCATTTCTGACTCTGAGACTACGATGGTTTAAGTACATTACGATGAACGACTGCTCATCTATTAATTTTGATTTTGTACATAACCCTGTCTAGGCAGAGATTTGAATTGTGATTCACTTTGATCTTTCCCATTTCCATTTTGCCTTCACGCATTTTCAGAGAGTCAAATGATAAATCTAAAGGCGACCTTATAGATAAAGGACTGGTCATTTCTTTTGTTTGTCATTCATTAACAGAGAGGTGTTTTTTCTGCAGTTTCATAAGATGGTTTTATTTTATTTTATTTATGTAATTATTTATTTTGACTTGTATGGGGAACACTAGTTCATTCAATCTAGATAGTTCCATTGTGCCGCTACTATGACTTTGCTTTGAATTTGGCTATTCTCGAGGCTACTTCATTATTGTTGCTCATTAATATTTTCAATAGCAGGTTTTTAAGTTAGTATGGTATATGAGAATCACAGTGGTGCTATAAGTTACAGCCCTGCCAATTCTGAAGATTTATCTACTGAAGGGTTTCTGGAGCCACATATTCTCGCATCTACAATACTTTTGATCTTTTGATACAGTTCAGAGTGAGCCTAGTTGATAATTCTCCTCTTTGTCGCTGCTGCATTTATTCTTTGTTGGAAGTTTGGATCTGTTAAAAATGAAAGAGATTGACAAGAGAAAAACTCCTATTAAGAACCAGAGTAAACGAGCTCCTAGAACAGAGAGGAAAGAACGCAGACCACATCAAGAGAATATTAGCAAAACTGTGAGTGCTAAAGAAACCACACATAAGGCATTGGCTACGAAGTCAAACAATTTAGTAAGCGAGTCAAACGCAGGCACGAAACCATTAGAGGCTCATCAAAGCTCAGATACAGATCATGTTGCTGATGTCAATAAGTTTGAGGGGATAAATCAAGATTCTAAAGCCAATGTGATTTCTGTTAGAGAGAATGTGAATGGTGTTGTAGAAGATAAATGTACTGCGTTGGAGAAAGATGTGAATCACAGGGAGGAAGAAGTTTCTGATTCAGAGACGAAGGCATATTCGGTTTCATCAAAAAGTGATTCAATAACAACAAAGGAGGAGAGAGTAGAAAGAGAGTCAAATTTTCCTGAAGATGTTCTAGAAGATAACAGTTCAGATTGCTCTCTTCACAACTCAAGTGAACAATTAGATCGTGGTATTAATCAATCACAGTCCAAGGAATTATCTTTTACTTCAAAGAAAACAACAAATTCTGATAGAGACCTTCCCGGAATTAAAAACAAAAAGTCTTCTAAAGGCAATGCTAGGGGTGCAAAAATTGTGCCTAAACCTTCATCAGAATCTTCTGAAGGAACTGATTACCAGATTGTTGATGTGGTAAAGGATATTGAAGTCTTGGATGAGGCTATAAATGGTGTACAGAGCATTAGAAATGGTCCTGATACCAATGGTGACCATGATGATCAAACAGCTTGTGAACAAAAAATTGAAGAAATGGAAAAAAGAATTGATAAACTTGAAGAGGAGTTGAGAGTTGTTGCTGCTCTTGAAATGTCTCTTTATTCAGTGGTACCAGAGCATGGGAGCTCCGCACATAAAGTGCATACGCCTGCTCGACGCCTGTCTAGAATTTACATTTATGCCTGCAAACACTGGTCTCAAGACAAGCGAGCCACAATTGCAAAGAATATTGTATCAGGGCTAGTTTTAATTGCTAAATCATGTGGGAGTGATGTTCCGAGGTATATTTGCTATTATATTATCACTGTTAATTATATGATGTGCTGTTGAGTGGTGAAAATTAACAAATTTCCTTGACTCTTTCAGGTTAACCTTCTGGCTATCAAATACTATTGTGATGAGGAAGATAATATCTCAAACATTTAGCAGCATCCATAGCTCAAATCCAGTGAAATGTTTTGTTGATTCCAACAACAGTAGCCGGAGAAATGGTGGGAAGCCAATAGCTGTTCAATGGATGAATAGTTATGCTAGTAAACAAGTAAATAAATATATGCAGTGTGTAGAGGATTGGCAAGAGACAGGAACTTTTATGGTTGCATTAGAAAAAGTTGAATCCTGGATCTTTTCTCGGATTGTCGAGTCTGTTTGGTGGCAGGTATAGTAGACCGTTATGTTATTTTATATATTATAGTCTTGGTAATATTAGACTAGTGAATACTTTAATTTACTTTCCTTGTCACAGTCTGATTTTGATGCCTTTCACCAATATCGTTATGCTTATATCTCTTTGTTCCGCATAATATATTTTCAGTCTTTAACACCAAATATGCAACCTCGAGACGCATCCAAAAACAAAAGCAGGGAGCGGTTACTGGGACCTCCCCTGGGTGATCAGCAGCAAGGGAACTTTTCAGTTAACCTGTGGAGAAGTACTTTCCAGGATGCTTTTCAACGCCTCTGTCCTGTTCGAGCAAGCGGTCATGAGTGTGGTTGTCTTCCTGTTCTTTCAAGAATGGTAAGTTTTATTCAATAAAGAAGAGTAGAATAAAATTATTTAAAGCTGCCATTTCATGGGGGACGTTAGAATATGATTTCACTTTTAAACTTATTCCAATTTCAACCATTAAAATTTGGAGAATAATTCATATCCAATCTTGGATCAGGTTATGGAACAGTGTGTTTCCAGGCTAGACGTGGCCATGTTTAATGCTATTCTCCGTGAGTCCGCCCATGAGATTCCTACGGATCCTGTCTCTGATCCTATTGTTGATGCCAAGGTTCTTCCTATACCGGCTGGAGACCTGAGCTTTGGATCCGGTGCACAACTAAAAAATTCTGTATGTACCATTCTCATCGCACGCTTTATAATTTCAAACTTCATGAAATGTTGGTAACTAGCAGATGCTAAATTGAGGTGGGCTGCTCGTGATGCAGGTTGGAAATTGGTCAAGATGGCTAACTGACATGGTCGGTATCGATGCTGATGACTCTTCAGTAGATCAACATGGCAGTGACGACGACATTAGACCAGATGTAGATGGAACGCCCCAACCATTTCCTCTACTTAATTCATTGAGTGATCTCTTGATGCTTCCAAAAGACATGCTTACAGATCGTTCAATCAGAGAAGAGGTCTTTTTCAACCCCAAGCGTCCAAGTTTGTTTGACATTGTTAATTACTTATTCAACCATTTCTTTTGTGTTCTCTAGGTATGCCCGTCGATTAGTCTTCCGCTGATTACAAGGATACTCTGTAATTTCACTCCAGACGAGTTCTGCCCCGATCCTGTTCCCGGAACTGTCTTGGAGTTACTTAATGCTGAGGTATGATGAACTTTTCTTGTCCCAAAACTTTATGCTAGGATATCTCTAGATAGCTTTGAGCTGTTGAGTTTTGATGTCTTTTTATCATTATTATGAACTTGTCATTGTATTTTTACCTGAACAGAACATAGTCGAACGAAGATTGTCGGGTTACTCAGGGAGGAACTTCCCATACATAGCTGCTCCGGTTGTCTATATTTCTCCTTCGACATCTGATGTGGCAGAAAAAGTTGCAGAGGCTGGAGGAAAATCTCACTTGGAAAGGAACATCTCTGCAATTCAGAGGAAAGGATATACGAGCGACGGAGAACTAGAGGAGCTGGATTCTCCTCTCTCGTTGATTGTCGATAAATCGACCTCATCTCCAACGTACAATGCTCATGGAAATGACCGACATGAAGAGGATACAATGTTTATATCCACCAACATGAGGTACAAACTCCTTCAAGAAGTATGGTCTTAATGATGAATTCCCAACAAATGAGTGATGTATGTATTTTAGTTACAACACATATAGATTGTTACTTTGAATTTGAATAAGAAAAAGATACAAAATGCAAATAGAAAATAGAATTTCAGGTCATGTGAGCCAAATTCTCTTGTATATTGGATTCAAGTATTTGCTCTTATATAGAAATCTTGAACAAACTTACATTCCATAACAACCATGTAAGTTCATATTTCGTATAGAAGAATCTCATTTCCAAGATCAAGGATATGTTATTAATAGGCTAAATCCAAGTTTGGCTTTGGATCATCATGATTATGTTATTCCTTTCTACATTTCTCTATTTAAATTTAGCCAAAAATCACAAGTTAAGTAATATCGTGTGGGTTGGGTACGAGGATTGTCACCCTAGCTTGGTTCATATTTTGTTTGATATAAGGGATCAACAATGATCACTCTGAGTTTTGCTCTCAATATCTATGCTTACGTAAATCGGGTTCTAGTTTCTTCTCTCAAACTCTCTGAATGGTATTTCATATGTAAAGGTAGTCTAAAGTCAATTCAAGATCAGGGTAGAGGGTAATTGTTGCGGATTTGATGATTCTTTGGCATCGTCATGGATGAACCTAATTTTCTTACCGTTATAGTGTCATGGATGAACCTAATTTTCTCGCAGTTATACAAACCTGCTCAATCAACAATCAGCTAGGATTAGTAAGAAATCAGATAATATTTGATATTTTGATTGAAACAACCTTTTATCATAGTTTTTCGTAGGTGGTAAAACTGGTTTTATATTACTTTGCTCACAACTTTTTTTAAAAATTACTATTTCATCAATTTTTAAATTTTAGTTTTTTTTCTTATCACGAGTGGCTTCGGTAGCTTTATTTCAAAGCAACGCAATCTAACTAGTTCAACCATTTTGGAAAAACCGGTTATTATTATTTTTCATGAGCCCTCACATTTATAAGGTCAACATGATCAAATGTCAATTAATAAAGAAAAATTACTCATAGATATATACCGGAGCTATTATTCATACTCGTAAAAGAGTTTTGAAACCAAGAGTGAATAGGAGATGAATATGATCCCTAACATAACTTAAAATATAGAAACTATATAAGCTCAAACAATTAGTATCGTCACGCTAGCGATTTGGTTAAGAAAACTAATTACTTTGATAATCTTCAAAACATGTGCCATTTCGGTTCTATATGACGATGAAAAAACATACAAAGCAAAGACGAATGTGTTATCAACGGGTGAGAGGAGAATGAGAGAAAACAAATGATCGTATTGATTCATTATAATTCAACTTGAGTCTTCGAGTCTAACTAGACCATTTGAAATGGGTGTGACCGTGCTTCAAACAAAAAAAAAAAAAAAAAAAAAATTGTGATTAAATTTGTAAATATAAGAATTTTCGTTAAAGAAGATTAAAAAGATTTTATATTGGGAAATTTGTAATCTAAAGAGGAAATTATGAGTGAAATTGATGAAACTTGGAAATGTGGTTGAAACTGGAAGCAATCATTATGGAACTACTGAAGCTTCATTGCAGTATGTAGCTTTAGCTTCTAGAGTTCAAATTCTCAAGAACACTGAACTTGCGAGATCGCCTTACCATCAACAATCAAGCTTTGAGTTCTGGAATTTCTGAACTGACACTGCGCGGTTGTAGAAATGGCGTGGAATCTGATCTTTTGGTTCGTCTCTTTCTGTATCAACATCGCCCTTCTCGTCCTCAACTTTTACCAGGTACACCCTTTCTAATCTCTCATGAACCCTAGTTTTCGCGATGAAGTTACAGATTCTTTTGCGAGAAAGTTTGAATGCGTCTGCTGAAACGTAGCCCTAATGTTGTTGTTGTTGTTGTTGTGTTTGTCTTGTTGTAATCTTGTTGTTGCTTATTCAATAAGCAGTGGAGGTTTGATGCATATCTTAGATTCGGATTCGTTTTGCTTGAAGAGAGCATTTCGACTTCAACTTTATTTTCGTTTATATGTGACCTAGATTTTGATTGATGGAACCTTTACACTGTCGTTGCGCCTACTTTTGAAATAGATTCAATACCTACTTACCATTCCACCGTTCTCTTAGTTCCTAACCAAGCGGTTGAATGATTAATGTTACGGTGACGAATTTGATATCTTGATCAATCGTGCACTGTTAGCCGAAGTGAATGTATTCACAAAATGACACATCTACCTGTGAAATAACTGGCCACTTCCATGGAATGGATTGATCATTTCCTTTTGCATCTGAGTTAACGATGTACTCTTACCTTGTTTTGTAGTCTCCAGAGAAGTGGTTGTATATGTAACTTGTTGGGATAAAAGATTGTAGATGTATTTCAACCATGAAACTGGCTTCAATTATTATAGTTGATTATACTCTAATTACTGGTTCTTGATGCGGATGGAAGTAAAAGTGATCCCAATTCCTGCGGGTTATTTCTGGGACATCAATAGATTGTTGGCTTTACTCCCATTTCGTTTAATATGATGTACAGTGGCAGGAGGAGAGAAGTAATTGCTCTTATTTTCTTTTGAACCACGACGATTTGTCCTCTCTATTGCTTGTATTCTTATAGACTTGATGAATGTTTAGATTTTACACTTGTAGATGAACATCACTAGCCATTGCAAAGAGTAATATTAATTGTCTAGTTACATCTGTGCTTTTAAGTTGGAACCATGTAATGGTTGTGGTTGATTTTTTTTGTAGCTTTTGGTGTTAACGGATTTGGAGGCAGATTATTTGAACATCTATGATTCATCATCTCGCATTAACAAACTTGTCGTTCCAGAGTTTTTGGTGCAAGGACTGTTTTGCTCTCTTTTCCTCTTCACAGGCCACTGGTTCATGTTTCTTATAACCGTCCCTGTTAGCTGTTATCACATAAATTTGTAAGTGTTCATTGACCTGAAATAAGGCCTGGTATATATTTTCTTTTACCGTGTGCTATGGATGAGACCTATTGGTGGCGTTCTTTGTTGATTTTCCCCTTCTACTGTCTGGAAGTGTTATGTATGAGGCTTATGATGTCCCTTACTTGTAAAATGAATCTAGCTTGCACTCATATTATATATACTTTATTCTTTTGTTATGGAAAAAAGCATTAGGCATTCTTTTTACTTTCTTAATATGCTTTGTTCTATTATCAAACACCATTCTTTTAGATGAATGTATATAGTGAAAACTTCTTGGTACGGTTAGAAACATCGAATATTCTCACTCTGAAGTGAAATAGTATTTTCTAAAATGAGAGAACTGCAGATACCTGTCATTGTGAGATTATTGGGTGTCATTCTTGGTTGTGTCTTAGTCACATATATTTTTTTTTGTAACTATATCCTTTCCATGGTCATTAACAATTGGAATACCCTCTTCTAGTCTTTTTGGCTGGGATTCCCTCTGCCCCCAGCCCTCAGGTTGTTTTTCTCTCTTTTCTTAAAAAGAAAAGAAAAGAAAAGCTGTTCACCATTGTGAAGACAGCCCTTGTCATATATACTGGAAATGACCTTTTCGCTGCCTTTTGTAAGAAATCTTCAAATCCACTTAGCTGATAACGTTCTCATCCCTCTTTGTAAGAATGCCAATGTACATGTTTCCTGCATCCAGAATATCAATTCACATGATGACCGTCCTTCCCAAAGTTCATCCCTTGTTATGAGCACATTAATCATCTTCAAATATTTCCAGGTAGTAAGAGTCTCTTATTTTTTTTCCAAATAGAACAATATTCAGAATGAGTTGATGATTGCACATCGAACAGGTCTTGTTGACTGACGTACTTAAAATGAACATTTTTTACATCTGAATAATTGTGCAATTCTCTCTTTCTGGGGGGGGGGGGGGGGGGGGGGGCGGGGAAAGACGATGTTAATGGTAAACCAATTAACCTGGTGCCAATTATTGCTTTCGTCATTTAGCTATCCCAGTACAATACTCAAATTTAATTCCATTACACAGGTCCTCCATCAGCGGAAGTGTGCCAACTTATTGTTTGAAACTTTTATCCCACATAAGTCTTTAATAAATTTTTGGTGATCGATGGCCATCTACTACTGGTCATTTTTAAGAGTAAAACTAAAACTTAGAAAATGAATTATGTTCCGCTACTTGGGCTGAGAGTTTTTTTCAAGTATTTCTCCATGTTTTGTGTTTATGATGAATTATCCTGTTACAATGCCCCAGGTTCTTGAAGAGGGAGCATCTTATTGATGTTACTGAGGTGTTTAAAACTCTAAAACGTGAGAAGTATTTTCGTTTTGCCAAGCTTATCTTCTACTTGCTTCTGTTCCTCGTAGTAATCTTCAGGTTAGTCTGCACTTTTCCTTGTCATTCTGCTTTTCTTAACTATTTGGAAGGTTGGATATTTCTGATTGAGATTTCCCTTGCTGTTTTCTGTATAGAATAATAATGGTAGCGGGAATGAAATCTATTTTTGACTCTGCACCTGAGGATATAGACATTCGCTCCACTGTTCTCGAATTCTAGAGTATTTATTTAACCAACTAGCATAAAGTCGAATCCATCCTTTGTTTTGAAATACGTATATGATTACATGAAAAATAGTCAACTTATTTATTCATTGCAAAGTTCTTAAAGATAATGATGTTACACTGACTTGGGATTGTTTTGTTGGTTCTGGAAGCTATATACCATTACTCTCTGTTCTCTTGACGCCCTTTTAGTATTTTGTTAGTAATGCATTATTGCAAGTTTTTGGATTTTGCTCTGTTTGATCCAAATGTTGCTTCTTTCTAACCTTTTCTGCTCCCAATATTTTCTATAAATTAACTTAGAATGTTCAATAAAAAAATTTATGTTAAAAAATGTAGCTTTGTTTGGTTTTATGGTCGACTCCTATGCTTCTTGAGTGAGATCCTGGTACATATGCACTTGCATACACATAATTTTCGCCTCTCTTACTGGCATTCTTACATGTATTGAACTACCATGTAATGCAGGCTTACCTTGTCTGCTTTCAACGCTTTATCTGATGAAGACGACGTCCTACATTTATTTTGATTGCGATTCTCGTACTCGAAGTTTGTATTACGGGTTCTATATCGTGTCTGGTTGGTATTTGTTTGGGAATTTACACGCAAGGAAACAAATTTGAACTCAGCAACTTCAAACACGTTCATACAGGTTTTTCCTCCCATATTCCCATTCTTTGCTTTGGTTGGCTTCTGTAGCATTCTTGTTGACTTTGACCCAAGGAATGCTTGTATGTAGAGAGGATTGAAGTTCATACATTTTCCAGTTAAAAATGATGTGATTGTAGAATGAGTTTTAGCATTGTAAGCATATTGTTCAATTAGTTGACATGTGATTTGTTTGGTACCTTGACAACTTACTCGTAATTTTCAGGGATCTCCAAGATTAGAGTCCCATTTCTTTGCATGTTTTTGAAATATCAGCTTGAGTTAGCCAATTTTTAGTATTTTCATAAGATTTTTTTTTTTAAATGTCAATGTCATCTATGAATATCTCGAATTTACGCGTTAGATGCCAGCCAAAGCCTCTTGGAAGAATGAGAGAATTTTGAGAGTAGAGAAGTAGAGAAATTGTGTTCGAAAATGAAACATTATCAAGCTCTTTGAGAACTCCTCCAATTCTTCAATGGTGTACTGTAATTACATCAGATCTTTCTAATGTGTAATTACATCAGATCTTTCTAATGTGCTGATCAATGATTTTCTTGTTTGAAATCTACTTCCAATAAAAGTAAGTATGATTAAAGGAATGATGGTCTTATTAGGAACCACAGATCTCCACAATAGTATGATATTGTACACTTCGAGCATAAGGTCTCATGGCTTTGCTTTTGGATTTCCCAAAAGACCACGTACCAATGGAGATGAGGTTACTTACTTATAAATTCATGATCTTCTCCCTAATTAGCTAATGTGGGGACTACTCTTCTCAACAGGTCTACTCTAATTCTTAACACTGAATGTATATGGCATCACCTACTCTATTGATTAGATCCATTGCATGGTTCATATCAAGTTTCTCACGATGTAGTGATATGATTTCTTTTTGGTACATATTCGTTGCCCAACTTGTTTCGCGAACTCTAGGTTATGCACTTCTCTTCTTGGATAATATTTTCTTCAAGTCATCAAATCTTCAACATGCTCATCTAATGCTTATTAGGAACGACACAATAATTATACACTTTATGGAGTTTTTCAATGTAAACAATGCATTCAACACATATCATGCTTATCACATGCATTTACATAAATGTTGTTCAATTTCTTTCCATTTACGCTTAATTAAGTGCATTGCTAGTAACATTAGCCAAATTTAGGCACTCTAATAACTTATTATTCACAAGTTATCTACGAATGATATGAGATTACAACAGAATGAAACTTGATCTCGAAACCAAACTCGAAACCAAATATCAAAGATCAAAATTAATCCTAGAGAGCAAATAGAAACTACAGTCAGAATTTGAGCCACAAATATGTTTTGCCCAAAAAAAAAAAAAAAAAAAGAAAACTAAAATAATTAAATGTGTTTTATTAAACAAGATTAAACCTAGAAAGCTTCCATATGAAAATTGAGCTTCTCAAAACGACGACGCTTTAGTTTGTCAATAGACTACAAGATCTCACACAGGGCTTAACATTGTCTCTCTCTTCTCTTTCGCGCTCGCTGGATCGCTCACAGAGTCGCTGAAATCGAAACCAACTCAAAATGCCCTCGCCAACGCCCTTTGCAACCGCCTCAAATATGCTCCGGCACCGCCTTCTCCCTTCTCTCAGGACCCGCAGTGGCGCCGCCACAGGCCAGAGCCGGTGGACCAGTCCCGGCCACGAGGAGCAGCCAAAGGGCTATCTTTTCAATCGGACGCCGCCTCCGCCAGGTCAGTCCCGTAAATGGGAGGATTGGGAGCTTCCTTGTTATGTTACTAGTTTTCTCACTATCGTGATTCTTGGCGTTGGCCTCAACGCCAAGCCTGATCTCACAATTGAGACTTGGGCTCACCAGAAGGCCCTAGAGCGTCTTGAGATGGAGAATCTGGCTATGTCTGGCTCTGGATCGTCAGAATCTGATTGAATTTCGTGGTTCTTGTGCGCTTTCTGGAAACTGGGTTGTTTGATTTTGATTCCACCGTTGAAAAGGGGTTTCGGTTATATGGTGGGATTTATGAGATGCTGTCGATATTTTGTAGTTCAATAAGTTTTTTTTTTCCCTAAATGTGCCATTGGCTCTTTTGGAGCTTCAATAACAGTTCTATTTTAATTGTTAGCTTTGGACATATTTGGCGTGGTATATGTCAAGCACTTGAATTTTAACCCTTCGATATGTTTCAATTCAGTTGCCAATCTTGAGTTATGTATACGGATTTCCTAATAATTTAGTTCTCTTGGATACCTTATGGCCATGATTATCGTGGCAATCTCTATTTATTTGTTTATTTTTTGTTTATCCATCTTGATTTTGTTTAATAAGTATGTACTCTCAATGCCTTGCGATAGATAATATGTTGTTCAAATACAACTGATGTTATTAGATTTTGTGTTCTCTTATTGTTTATCTCGTTGCTTATGTTATCTTTCTTTTACTTTTGTAGTTTTTTGAAATCGCTGTGCTTTTATCCCTTTCAATTTCATCCATTTAAAGCCTATTGAGTTAGTGTTTTGTGCAATATTTCTTCTACCATTTACTATTTGCAAGTTTCCTTTGAAATTGCTTGTTTCTAATAATTTGATACTTGTGCCATCTGAATTGAATGTTGATCCCTCTAAAAGTGGGGATAGTTAGTATACTGATGAGCATATTGTTTGCATAGTAACTGAATGGCCACTCTGGAGATTTCCTTCGTCTAGTAATTACTGATGTAGATTCATTCTTTCGATATATGTCGCATTTGTCACTGAGCGACCTTCCTTTGGAGAGGGTATGTTTTTTTTTTTTTTTTTTTTGATGAATTTGGAGTGTGGCATGGATATAGAGAGAAGCGTCTTCAGACACCCTTCCATTGATTTTATAGTTTGAATCTACATTTTGTTGATATATTGTATATTTCAACTTTTGGATGTGTGCCCTTCCTTTCTTTTCGAAGGCTCAATTACTGATCCTTGTATACCCAACAAATGGATCTGGTAACTAGGTTTACTTTTGAAAATCTTGGACCCTAGGTTTCTATTCAGTCTTTTTAGAATAACTGAGAACTTCAAGATGTTTGTGGGTTCTGTAGATGACAACAAGGAAACGAGAATATTTGATACAAGATCGTTTCAAGTAATAAGCACTGATCTTCATGGCTGGTAAAAGTATATGCTTCTAATGTTTTCCTTATAGCCCTTGGTTTTCTGTGTCTGAGCGTTATATTTATTTAACTACTGAGTTCCTGCAGGGTAGGTTTCATGGACTTGGTTAGATTTTGAGAGGACTTATGGGTTGGTGAGGAGCTCTTTTGTGTTCTTTTCCAGGGCTTTTTGTGTTTGCTGGTGTTCTAACTTTAGATGCTACTCAAATGTACTTGGAGATTGGAACCTGGGTTTTAGTTGCAACCTTTTGTGTCCTAAGAGTTTGAATTCTTCTTCTAACTGGAGTTTCCTCTGCTAAATCTGTTTGCTAACTGCGTAACCCGGGGAGAAGCTCAGAGTAATTTGGAAGGGAAAATACTAAAAAAGTATTGATCTTCATCTGAACTTGTGCTCATGAAGGAGTAACGATTGAGTCCTAACTGGTGCCTGTCCTCAATAAATACTATATCCTAAATCGTGCCCACTTTTTAGTAAAGTTGAATCTATCTATCGTATCTTTGTTCTGTTGCCTTTTACATAGGCGATCACTCACCAGCCTCCTCTTTACTTGCTTCCCCACCACCCTTTCAAGGAGAAGTTCTAACTCTTGCGGTTTGATGTGTCCTACTCATAGGACATGCAGTAGGAGGTAGAAGATATGGCAAGAAGTTTGAAGGGCAAGGGAAAAGGGGTTAGTAGGCAATGGTTGTTGTTGGGAAGTGTGAGTATTAGTTATTAGGTGTGAGATCCCACGTCGGTTGGAGAGGAGAATGAAACATTCCTTATAAGTGTGTGGAAACCTCTCCTTAGCAGACGCGTTTTAAAACCTTGAGGGAAAGCCCAAAGAAGACAATATCTGCTAGCGATGAGTTTGAGTTGTTACAAATGGCATTAGAGTTAGACACCGGGCGGTGTGCCAGCGAGGACGCTGGGCTCCACCAAGGGGGGTGAATTGTGAGATCCCACATTGGTTGGAGAGGAGAACGAAGCATTCCTTATAAGGTGTGGAAACTTCTCCCTAGCAGACGTATTTTAAAATCTCGAGGAGAAGCTTAGAAGGGAAAGCTCAAAGAGGACAATATCTGTTGGCGGTGGGAAATGTTTTTGCTACCAGAAAGTTTGGAGTACCTTGAAGATGCGAAAGAAAAATGAAGTAAATGAGTGAGACATCTGAACGGCATCAAGGATTTTGCTCATGTCTTATAAGAAAGTAAAGTAATTCAGACACACTTCTAGATAAGGTTTGGACTAATTTCCTTGAGGTGTATATAAATATTGACTCCTTAAGTAACTTTCCTTTCATCTTTTCTCTTCTTGGATAGCCCCCTTCACAAATTTTTGTTTTTGGTTTTTGACGGATAATATTATTGTGATCTTCTTGGCATTGAAGGTCTTTTCATGTGCTTGTTAGTTTGATCCATGTGTTATGTTTCTTGTATGTCTGTATAGAATGTAACGTGCATACACTGTCTGAAGGGTCTTTTTGTTGTGTGGAGTAATCTGGAAAGCCAAAATGCTAATATGGCATCCTCAAAAACGAACTCCCTTGTGCTTGTAGCCTGCTGGTAGGTACCCAAACACAGAAAACACAAGATAGTAGTATATTGCAATATCTCAATGGAGAATTGAATTGAAGTATATAACTGCAACGGCCCAAGCCCATCGCTAGCAAATATTGTCATCTTTGGGTTTTTCCTCAAGGTTTTTGAAATGCGTCTGCTAGGGAGAGGTTTCCACACCCTTACAAAGAATGTTTCGTTCTTCTCCCCAACCAATGTAGGATCTCACAATCCATCCTCCTTTGGGGCCTAGCGCCTTGCTGGCACACCGCCTCGTGTCCATCCCCGTTCGGGGCTCAGCCTCCTCGTTGGCACATTGGTTGGTAAAGATCAAATGCAATCAGTAAAGACCAAAAGTTCAAACCCGTTGAAACGTTTCGGTTTCAATTATGCACGAGCATGGGACTTGGCTTGTTTGTTTAGCGAAGCATGTGGGGAATCTGACAAAAGGGAAAAAGTAAAGAAAAGAAGAAAGACAGAAAAGTGCTGAAAATTGGATTTTCATAAGAACTTTGGTCAGCTTCGCTTTTGGCACACATCAACTTCAACCTCTTTCTTTCTTTGCCTCTCCCCAACACCTTCATCAAAAGAATACAACTTTTGAATTTTAACCCTAAAACCTTCATTTCTTCCATCCCTTAGGCCAAGAAATACCAAAGTCTTGGTAATAGCTATCATCACTCCGTGTCGTTTCTTTCAACTCCATACTCTCACTCTTTCTGTCAAAAACTTAAATCCCTCAAATGAGGGGATATGAATGAACCGAGACTACTTTCGCGATTACTCTTTGGGTAGAGTTGAAATCCAAAATTAGGAAATTTTTTTATTAAGTTTCTTTCTACGTCATAAATTGTAAAATTTTTTAAAAAATTTAAACAATTTTTATTAAACAACGAATCCAATTATAAATTTATTGGATTAAATTGGTTCAGATTGAATTATTTATTCAAAATTTTATTTTTAATAAAAAGAAAATATTAACTTGTAAAACATATATCTTTATTTTTAAATATAATTAAAAATTATTTTTAAGAAGATAGAAAAATAAATAATAAAAAAAATTTATAAAATTAAATAAATATATGTATATATAATTATATCGTAAATTAAAATGTATTTTTTAAAGCTAACAATAAATTTAGATTGTTCGGTTCAATTTAATCTAAGAAAATTCAAGAACTAACCTATGACTCAACTCAAAATGAGTTTTTTTTTAACATTAATATTTTAATAATAATAAAGAAATAAAAAAATAGTAAATAATAATAATAAAAATAAAAACTCATCCCTTCCCTTCCCACTTTATTGGGATTAGTGGGTTCTACAGCAGAAGACATCAAAATTTCAAAATCTCCATTCATTCTCACCTTCCTTCTTCCTCCTCTGACTAACTCTCTGCAACTCCAACCTCCTTAACAATGGCGGATTCCAAACCCCTAATTTAACCACCAATCCAAAATCCCCAAAATGCCCTCCTCCTCCTCCCCATTTCCCTCCTTCCTCACCTTCTTCTCCTTCCTCATTTCCCTCTCTTCCTCTCTCAACTCCGATGGTCTCTCCCTCCTCGCCCTCAAGGCCGCCATTGAAACCGACCCATCTCACGTCCTCGCGTCCTGGTCCGACTCCGACTCCACCCCATGTCACTGGCCTGGAATCCTCTGCACCCGCGACCGAGTCACCCACCTCTCTCTTACCAACAAAGGCCTCACCGGCTACATCCCTTCCGAGCTCGGCCTCCTCGATTCCCTCCAGCGGCTCAGCCTCTCTTTCAACAATTTCTCTAAACCGATTCCGGTTCATCTCTACAACGCCACCAACCTCGTCTTCCTCGACCTCTCTCACAACTCCCTCTCCGGTCCGGTTTTGGATCAAATCGGTGAACTGAGGAGTCTCCGGCATCTCGATTTGTCCTCTAATTCCCTCAATGGGTCTCTCCCGAAGCGGCTGACGGAGTTGACGGAACTTGTCGGGACTCTTAATTTGTCCTACAATCAATTCTCCGGCGAGGTTCCGCCGTCGTTTGGGAACCTTCCGCTGATTGTGAATCTCGATGTTCGTCACAATAATCTCACCGGAAAGATTCCGCAGGTGGGTTCGTTGTTGAATCAAGGTCCGACGGCCTTCTCCGGCAACCCAAATCTTTGTGGGTTTCCGTTACAGACGCTATGTCCGGAAGCTCAGAACCCGAATGTTATCCCTGAGAATCCGCAGAATCCCAAGTCGTTGAACGGTAATTTTCAGGGATACGGCGGAGGGAGAGCTGCAAGGGGGAGTGGCGCGGCTGCGACGGTGGCGGTGGTGTCATCAATATTCGCGGTGATGGGGGTTGTGTCGCTGACGGTGTGGTGGTTCCGGAGGAAGGCGGAAGTGGGGAAGCGGAATGAGGGCGAATCGGGAAAGGGAAGTCCGGAGGGGAACAGTGAGGTGGATTTGGAAGGGCAAGATGGTAAATTCGTAGTGATCGATGAAGGGATGAATTTGGAATTAGAGGATTTGTTGAGGGCATCGGCGTACGTGGTGGGGAAGAGTAGGAGTGGGATAGTGTATAAGGTAGTGGCCGGGCGGGGATCAGGTGCGGGCGCGAGTATTGTAGCTGTAAGGAGACTTAACGATGGTGATGCCACGTTGACGTTCAAAGATTTTGAGTATGAGATGGAGTCCATCAGTAGGGTCCACCATCCCAACATCCTACGGTTGAGAGCTCATTACTATGCAAGTGATGAGAAATTGGTGGTCACTGATTTCATCAACAATGGAAGCTTGCACTCTGCCTTACATGGTAACTAATTCTAAATTTTAACCCTTTTTTTTTTTTTTTTTTTTACTTGATGGAGTAAATTGCGAGTACCCGACCCATTTGCACATATCTCAACTAATCTCACGACACAACTAACCGACTTAACTACGTTTAATTGTCCAGAAAATCGATAAGATATTAAGATTTAGGTAGGTAGCCGTCATAACTTGAACTTATTCCTCAAGTTATTTATAGTTTATGATGGATAGCTTTGATGACAATAGTCTAACCCGAGTAAAGGAGGAGTACATGAACAAACCAAGATCACATCTGGATGAGAGTGATCCTAAGGAGAGGATGACTAAGAAAAACTTAAAAGAATTGAAAGAGATGATCCTAAGGAGAGGATGACTAAGAAAAACTTAAAAGAATTGAAAGTCACTTTCACCTTCTTTCTCGGTGGCTCAATCATAAGAGCTCCATAGTTAACCATGCTCTACTTGGAACAATTCTCCTTTAGGCGGTCTCCTGGACATTTTTCTAGGATGCATGTGAGTAGGGATAAAGTATGTTAGAAGGATTCATGTTGGTCTGTAGGGATAGTTTTCACTCTTAAAAAACTAAGAGTAAGTAATATGACTATGTCGCAGGGAATGCAGGGGCATGTCGGACTATGAAGGTGGTTTGATTTTTGGGATATTTTTGGGGTTGTGAGATCCGACATCAGTTGGAGAGAGCAACGAAACATTTCTTATGTGGGTGTGGAAACTTCTCCTTAGTACATGCATTTTAAAACTGTGAGGCTGACGGCGATACGTAACGGGCCAAAACGGATAATAATCTTTGGCTGTTACATTCCTTTTCGGTGGCTCAATCATTGTTTTGCTTGGAACAATTCTATCTGAGGTAGTTTCGAGAAATCGTCAAATTATTTAATTTGGCTGGTTGGGAATTAAGTTAGAAATTGAAAGTTGGGGCATCTTTGCTCCCCCACACACACTGGCACCATTCCCAATATTTAAGACCTCATCATTCTTTGTCTTTTCTTGGAACTGCAGCTGCCCTTAATTTTCTATGGTCCTCTTTGTTTCTTTCTCTCTGCCAAATCCCATTCATCACAGTCCTAAATTAATAGGATAGGCCATATGTTCGGTATCCAACCGTTTTTGTAATAATCCAATCCCACCACGGGATGATATTGTCCGCTTTGGTCCGTTACATATCACCGTCAGTCTCACAATTTTAAAACACGTCTGCTATAGAGAGGTTTCCACCCCCTTACAAGGAATGTTTCGTTACTCTCTCCAACCAATGTGGGATCTCATAATCCATCCCCTTGGGGACCAACGTTCTTACTGGCACATCGTCTAATGTCTGGCTTTGATACTATTTGTAACAGCCCAAGCCACGACTAGGAGATATTGTTCGATTTGACCTGTTATGTATTGCCGTCAGTCTCACAGTTTTAAAATGTGTTTGCTAGGAAGAGATTCCCACACCCTTAGAAGCAATGCTTCGTTCCCCTCTCCAATCGATGTGAGTTCTCACAATGCACCCCATTTGAAGGTCCAACGTCTTCGATGACACACCGCCCGATGTCTGGCTATTATACCATTTGTAACAGCCCAAGTCCACACTAGGAGATATTGTCCGCTTTGACTCGTTACGTATCGCCTTCAGCCTCACGATTTTAAAACGTGTTTGTTAGGGAGAGGTTTCCATACCCTTGTAAGAAATGTTTCATTCCCCTCTCTAACCGATATAGAATCTCACAATTTTTCTGTCTACCCGCTCTATTTACAGTCACTTTATGCTCTCTGTTTTCATTTCTTGTGATACTGTTTTGGGCATCTGGGTTACTAAGAATCAATGAGTTAATCTACTGTTTATTTGTAGGAGGCCCCTCCAGTTCTTTGTCACCTCTACCATGGTCTGCAAGGTTAAAAATTGCCCAAGGAGCTGCAAGGGGTTTGGCGTATATTCATGAATTTGGTGGTCGGAAGCACGTACATGGAAACATAAAATCGACGAAGATTCTTCTCGATGACGATCTCGAGCCTTACGTTTCAGGTTTCGGACTCGCTCGTCTCAGCCAAGGAACATCCAAAAAGTTGAGCTCAAGCCAGAATATGATCACCTCCTCAATCGTGGGGCCAAGCATGACAACGCCCTCAGCAATGTACTTAGCGCCAGAGGTTCGTGAGTTTGGAGGGAAGTACACTCAGAAATGCGACGTCTATTCCTTTGGTATTGTCCTCCTTGAGCTTTTGAGCGGTCGATTGCCTAATGCAGGCTCAGAGACTGAGGGGGGGAAGGGGTTGGAATGTTTTGTGAGGAAGGCATTTCAAGAAGAGCGTCCCTTGACCGAGATTATAGACCCGGCACTCGTGCCGGAGATTTATGCCAAGAAACAAGTGGTTTCGACGTTTCACATTGCGCTGAATTGCACAGAGCTTGATCCCGAGCTTCGTCCTCGAATGCGATCGGTTTCGGAGAGTCTCGATCGAATCAAATCTCAGTGAAGAGATCTAGGTGTTGTTATATTGATTAAATGACTAATCTTTTTGTATGTAGAGCTCTTGGCTGGTTAATGTCAATTATTTCAATTGCTCTTTCACTAGAACAGTCAAAGAGTTGTGCCATTTAAGAAATGAAAGTTCCTCTTTTTAACTCTATAATTTTATAATTTTATCATACTTCAACTTTACCAGTTTAGATGTATACTTTTAATAAAACGCTTGAAAATTCGTATCTTTTTGCATTATTGAGCTAAGGAATGAAAAAAAAGAAAAAAAAAAGTCAAGCTATTAGATGCTTTCTCGGTAAAAAAGAGATATGAGACATGATTTCTTTGCGTGTTGTTGAATTCTATGAAGTCTATAATCTTCTTGAAATCCTACATCGGTTGTAGAGAGAACAAAATATTTCTTGTAAGGGTTGAAACCTCTTCTCAACGCAAGTCTTAAATGCTTGAAGGGAAGTCCTTTTTAGAAGCCCTCGTCCAAATGAGTATCTTATAGAGAGCCGACAAGGAATTCCATTAATAATGGGCTATTTTGATTCTTTGGAACAACTCATGAATTTAGCCGTTCTTACAAATGACTCTTATTTTTATAGTGTAATAGTTGGCTGTTCATAGACTAGTTGTAATTACGGTTTCTTTTTTAGGGTCAAATTTACAATGCAGTTGATAGAATGTTAAAAATATTGGATTTTGTTCATTTATTTAAATCCAAATGAATTGGGTTTTTGAATCCTGTGCATACTCGTTACTAGACAAGGATTCTCCTTCGTGAAAGCCCTCCAATTTCTTCACTTCCTTCATAGTCGCCGACACCTCCATCTGTTTTCTTCCTTGCCGACCATCGCTGACAACCCAACATGATGCCGAGTCTCACTGACCGAATGATGCCCATCCGGCATCACCTTTACATCTCTCTCTGCCGTTCATGTGTAGCCACCGACTCCCACCGACTACCGCTGATCGATGCCTAGCCACCCGCACGCAAACGCCGATGCCCATGATCCCAATGCTCGGTGCACTATTTGTTGCTACTCAGAATCGCGTTGTTGCCGCTCTCCTACCTGCGAGCCGTCGCTCACATCTTCGCGATGGCCAGAGGTTAATTGGGTGTTGACATCTCTTACCAAAGGACATTCCATTGTGAGGTTAGTTCCTTTTCAAACAAGAATTTCTGATGTTCTGATTATCCATAGGTTATAAGATCCAAAGGCATCCTTGAGTTAGAAACCCTTCGGATAATCGTAGGTTTGGGAAAAGATTTGTTTTAGGAGTTGAAGTCGGAGTAAGTGGTTTTATTACTAGAATGGTCTAGGTTTGATGTTTTTCTTGTTGGTCGAGATATTTTATATGATTGTTTGAAAGATTTAAGTCATGATCTCGAGAATGTAAATATGTATGTAATGAAGTTAGAAAATGTTTGATACTGATTGGCTTGAGTTCTTCAAAAACACCCAATTCCTCCAAACTCCTCCAATAGGTTTTACATTAAGACAAGTGTATGAGTACCATCAAAATTAGATTGAACATCCAAGTAAAGCAGATCAAACTGGTTCGATTGGACTAGACCGACTATTTCCCTCGCTCCTAGCTCTCAATATAGACTTCCATGACTTGCAACTTCTTCGACATCTATTTGAGACGAAGACATTGAGCCAAAAATTCGTGAGAACCATGGAGAGGTATATGAAGGAATCGAAACTCATCTGAATGAGAGTAATTCTGAGGATATGATGGTCAACAAATGCTTAATCATAAAAACTCCAAAGTTAAGGATTTTTAGCGGGATAGTTTTATATTGGGTGACTTCCTAAAAAAGTTATGAGTGAGGACAAAGTAGGCTAAAGGAACCCGTCGTAAGTCTTAGGGATGTTTTCACTTTTAGAAGTATTTCAAGAAAAGTAGATAACGTGGTCATATCAGAGTCTGAATCCTTGGCATCATATGTTACAACAATATGCTAGTATGAATCTTGGGTATAGTCTAAAGCATGCTAAAAATGTTAGGAATCATGAATTGCCTTGAAGCCTTTACCTCAAAGTACACCATAAAGCCTCCCTTGAGGTCTCCTTCTCTAGAGCTCTTGAACAACCTCTCCATAATCGGGGCTCGACTCCTTCCTTGAAGGCATCAACCAAAGTACCACCCTTTGTTTGACACTTGAGACACCTTTGACTACACCTCCGAGGCAGCCTCTCCTGAGGCCTATGGAGCCCTCGAGCAACCTCCCTTTAATCGAGACTCGACTCCTTCTCTGGAGGCCTCGAACAAAGTACACCATTTGTTCAACATTTGAGTCACTTTAGACTACACCTTCGAGGCAGCCTCCTCTGAGGCCTACGGAGCTCTCGAACAACCTCCCCTTAATCGAGACTCGACTCCTTCTCTGGAGCCCTCGAACAAAGTACACCATTTGTTCAACACTTGAGTCACTTTAGACTACACCTTCGAGGCAGCCTCCTCTGAGGCCTACGGAGCTCTCGAACAACCTCCCCTTAATCGAGACTCGACTCCTTCTCTGGAGCCCTCGAACAAAGTACACCATTTGTTCGACACTTTAGACTACACCTTGGAGGCAAACAACTTTTTTGTTCGACATTTCAGGATTCTATTGACACAACTAAGTTAAGATCATGACTCTGATACTATGTTAGGAATCACGAATCTCCACAATATTGTCCACTTTGAGCACAATCCCTCCTGACTTTGCTTTTAATTTTCCCAAAAAAACCTCATAGAGATGTATTCCTACTATAAACCCTTGATCAACTCCTTAATTAGTCGATGTGGGACTTCTCTCCCAACAAAAAAGACTTGTATTAATCTGTTAAAGTCATAAAGCATTGAATTTGGATTCCAAATCCTCGTTCGGATTCTGAACATCAATGTTACAACATTATTCTCGATTTCACATCGTCAATGAAAATTCTTTTACTAATGCGCAATTGTCTTATCAAATTGTGCCTGTCATATGTGTTGCAACTTTCCATTATTGTCTATTCTTTGTCCTCATCGAAGCCACCAAATCATCACAATAATGCATATTGCACTTACACGTTTTGACCATAATGAAATATCTTTAATACTCTCCAGCTTTAGGAAGAGCAAGAATTTGTATACCAATCAGTGCATTAAATACATAATAGAAACCTTACACATAACTTTTATTCATGGAAACTTGAAATTTCCACAGGACAATGAGAAGTGGATCATCACTTGCAGCTCTCAAGTGGTGCACCACACAAACACTTATTATGAAAATACGAATAAACATCAAATCTCTGCAACTCTCCACCCTTTGGAATTCGACCACAAAGCCTATTGTAACTCACATTGAACGAGTTAAGATTACTGAGCTTCGTCATCTGCGGCGGCAAACCCCCAAAGATCTTATTATGGTTAAGATCCAACATAAACAAGCTCCTTGAAAACACAACCTTGGACATGTCAAACTCCAACAAATTCCTCGACAAATCAACTTTCCAGGTGTTCCTGTTGTTAAGAATATTTAGTTCTAAATTATAGTTTACCATATACATTATATTTGACATTTAATTATAACCAAATATCTAGATATTTGCTTTTCATTGCAGCTTACCATAGGTATCATATTTCTGTTTTTATAGTGAAATATATTGTATCAATTTATTTGATGATTATAAATAGAGAATTTTCCCACCTACATATATTCTCACCTGTGCACGCCGAATATCATAGAGGCATCGCCTTCAAGCTTGTTCCTTGACAAATCGACGGCTTCCAAGTCCACTCCAGAGAGGGAAGGTGGGATTTTGCCGGAAAGTTTGTTGTGGGAAAGATAAAGGTAGAAACTTTTAGCCTTAAAGTTCCCGAAAGAATCTGGGATTTGTCCTGTCAGTTTGCTACGGTCCAATTGAAGAAATTCGAGATTTGGGAGCTTGGAGAGGGAGCTCGGGATGGCTCCGGAGAGATTGCTGAAGGAGAGGCGAATATATGTGAGCTTGGAGAGGGAGCTGAGGAAGTCCGGGATGGTGCCGGAGATATTAGTCCAGCTGATGTCGAGGTGTTTAAGGTTGTGGAGTTTGGCGACGGCGGGTTGGATGGGGCCGACGAGATTTGGGAGCTTGTGTAACATGAGGGATTCGAGGAATGGGAGGTCGCCGACGTACGGCGGGATTTGGCCGGAGATTTCATTGTCGGTGGAGATGTCGAGGGAGATAATCCGGTGGGAATTGTCATCACATTCGACGCTATACCAAGTACAGCAATCTTCTTGGGGCTTCCATGAGGCGAAGTAGTAAGCGTTGTTGAATGCTTTCTTGATGTTTAGGAGAGCTTTCTTGTCGTTTGGGTGGCAGAGTTCTCCAAATGAAATGGTGAAGAAGAGGAAGAGGAGAGGAAGAGGAGATTTGAGGGTGAGACGAAGCATGGTTGATGACAAGGGCTTAGGTGTAATTGTCGAATTATGAAGTGGGAGAGTTGTGGATTTATATAACTAAGTTTGACCGACAACGGATATCAATTATGAAATGGGTGTATGGAAGTTACCATTTTGCCCCTCCAAAGTAAGAGAACGTTTTATGTATGCTTCTTTTCTTTTCTTTTTTAAAAACTAGCCTTCCAACTTATTTGATATAATGGTATTTGGAAAATTACCTTTTTGCCCTCCAAAATAAGAGCACGTTTTTTTTTATATTAGAAATAATGATGAAAAGAGAAGTTGGGGATGCAATGATGAAAGAAGAAATGAAGAGAATTGGGAAGTGGTGGAGGGAAATTAAAGGTCGGTGAGGTGTGTATGGAAGAAAGGAAAGAGAAGGGTTGAGAAAAAGACTTGAGAGGTGGCTCACATGGGAATACAAATACAAGAAATGGAAAAGAAGGAAGGAATATGGAAGAGTTGAGAGTGAAGAGCAAAAATGGAAAGGAAAAGAAAAGGGGGAGATAAAGCCATTTGAGAGATTTCTCGAGAAAGATGGATCGGAATTAGGGCAAGAAGCTAAATTAGTCGGGACAGTCATAATGAGAGGTTTTTGAAATACCTATATGGGAAAAAAATTGAATGAAATAAAACTTAATAAATAACGATATGGATAGTTGATATAAGATCCACTATCAAAATTGTTAGGAGGTGCTATGGTGGTAGCACGTGACACACGATATGGAACCTTATACACCACTGCGGGGTGTATAAAGATGGTTGTTGTTGTTGAGAGTGCTTCAAATTCAAGTTTATGGCATATCATACTTAGACATATGAGCATCAAAGGAAGGAAGAAGTTGGTTGTGGAAGAATTTTTAGGTCTGAAATATGTTGATATGGGTTCTTGTGAGAGTTGCGTTATGGGCAAACAGAAATGAGTTAGCTTCACAAAGGCTACTAGAGAACTGAAGAAAGTGCGGTTGGAAATGGTCCATACAGACATTTGAGGACCTTCCAGTTCCATCACATGATGGATCAAAGTTCTACATCACTTTCATCGATCATTTCAGTAGGAAGGTGTGAATTTATCTCTTGAAACACAAATCAGATGTGTTTGTCACCTTCAAGAAGTGGAAAGCGGAACTTGAAAATCAGACTGGCTTGAAAATCAAATGTTTGAGGTCTGACAAAGGAGGAGAGTACGACAAGTCAGAATTCAAAGCATTCTGTACAGTTGAGGAAATTAGATTAACGAACATAGTTCCCAGTAAAGCAAGACAAGATGGTGTTGCTGAAAGGATGAACAGAACATTGAATGAGTGGACAAAGAGTATGAGGATTCATTCTGGTTTGCCAAAGACATTTTGGGCGATACCGTAAATACAACAATCTACCCTCTCAATAGAGGGTCGTCAATGCACTTGGAGTTCAAGTTACCTAAAGAAGTATGGACAAGAAAATAACTCAAGTACTTTCACTTGAGAACTTTAGTGTGCACCGCGCATGTTCATGTTGATTCAGAGAAGAGTGACAAACTTGACGTTGAAGCTATGAAGTGCTACTTCATACGTTATAGTTTTAACATGTTTGAGTATAGGTTTTGGGATGACAAGAACATAAAAGTCCTAGGACATTGTGAAGTGACTTTTGATGAAAATGTCTTGTACAAGAACAAAGAGAAGAAAAGGTTATGGGACAACGAAACAAGTGAGAGTTGAGGTTGAGTTGTGGAAAAATTCATCTAATGATGTTGTAGCAAATACTCAAGAAACTTTTGAGATTGTTGCTGAGGAACCAGAGGTGGAGCAAGTGACTCCTAAGCCGGTGTTGAGAAGATCATCTAGAACTATCAGAGTACCAAATATGTATGTACCTTCATTAATCTATCTGTTGTGGGAGCAAGTCATGGATGATCAGATGAGTTGGATGCTTCAAAATTGTGTTGCTCTATCTTTACTTGGATGTCACATGCTCAAGCTTTCGCCTATAGACCAACACGAGTCATTCCAAAATGCTTTGTTCTCTCTCACATGCATTTCAGAAAAATTTCTAAAAGGTCGCCCAACATAGAATTACTTCAAGTAAAGCACGTTTAACCATGGAGTTCCTGTGATTGAGCAATTGAAAAGGAAGGTGCGCCTTGCTAGTATAGGTAGTGACTTTCAATTCTGGTAAACATTTCTTAGTTATTCTATCCTCATGATCCCTCTTATTCAGATAGTTTTAAATTATTCATATACCTCTTTTTTATTCGAGTGTCACCATGGTGGGTTCAGTTGAAGCCTTACCTATGGTGAAGCCTTACCTATGGGGCCATATTGGATCCAAGGATAAAGAGTGGGAGGTTTCAGTTGCTCTGTGAAGGGAGCTCATGCCCTCCTCTTTAGCAGCCAATAAGATCGTGGGCCTCCGCCCAGACCCACAACTTAGCCCCTTGCTTCAAATGGGCGGGCATGAGGTAGGCCCACTTGAATTCGATCGAGCAAGAATGGCTCTTGACCCATCACATTAATGCCCCAACTTGGGTCACAAGCTCGCGCAACCAAGCTCAATTCGAAAGTTACTAATACATTAATTGAAAATTTAGAGTACATGAATTAACCGAAACCACATCTATTTGGGAGCGTCCTGATGATGAGATGACTAAGAAAGACAAAGGAAATAAAAGTTGCTACCTATACCAACAATGTGCACATTTCTTTTCGCTAGCTCAATCATATAAACTTCATGGTTAATCATGAATTTTCCTAAGATGCATGTGAGTGAGGACAAAGTTTCGTCAAAGGACTCGTGTTGGTATGTGGGGATGGTCTTCACCCTTAGAAGAGAGAAGTAAGTAACGTAACCATGTCGTAGAAGATATAAAGGAATGTGGGGTCATAAGGTGTGGAATTCAAATTCTAAATCTCGATTCTAATCTTGGGCATGAGATATGTATGTACATCTCAATAGCGTGTTTAGAATAATTTTTGGGAAAAAAATTCTTGAAGAAAATCAATTGTTTTGCAAGAGAAAATTGATAATTTAAATGTGTTGAATATAATCTCTTGAATTATTTCTTGTTTTTTTTTCCTTTTAACTCTTGGCATAAATATAATGCATGGCTGGATGATGTACGGCTGTCTCACAAAGCTGCAAGAGCAGTCAAAATCATTGTCTGCTTTATCAGCACTACTTTCAATACATTGGACCAACTTGAGAACATGAAATATATACAAATACTTTCACTTTATTTATTCTTTCTTTTTTTTGCTAAATGTTCTATCACTTTCATCCAAATATAGCAAATTTAAATTAGAGTAGCATGTGTTATACATGTCTATTTGGAAGATTTTGTTAATACAAATGTGACCAATAGGAGGATTATGCACTCTACGAATAGACCATTATCTTTGAAGAGTTTTATAATAGTGGTACTGAGCGACGAGATTTGTCGATCATGACTATAAATATTGTGGGTTGGAATGCTCAAAGATTAAGTTCAAGTTTATGGATTTCCAAGTGTGCAATAAATCTATTATGCCACTTATGAGTCACGTGTTGAAGAAAATTCTTGGTGAAAGATTGCCCAAGAGATGACAGATTTCCTATGGACCTCAAAGGAGAGATTCAAACTCAATAACAACATGTGATTATTAGGAATGTATGACTACGCTCTGAGCTGTCATCAAGATTGGACAAACATGTTCACAAAGTCAAGGCTATGAAACATTTACGGTAGGCCAATGAACATGGAAAAAAGGACTACAACAATAGGGTCGAGTTCTGACCTACTTTAGCACTAATAGAAGAAAGGATGGACTCGGACGTTATATGGATAGAAACCTATTTTCGTAAGGTTGCTCGATTTAAGTATATTGAAGAGATTATGTTCTATATTCACAATTATCTATGGATTATTTGTGAAGCATGCACATATAGAGGTAGAGCCTCTAGATATCATGGTTACAAGATCTACCTTAGTAGTAGCAGTGTTAATGGCTAACAAATAGATTAAGACCACCAGGTAATGTAGATATTTCGTAGGAGATCCAAAGGATTGCTAGGGTCATGGGTCATGAGTTGCCAAATTTGGATTTCGAATCCTGGGCGTTAAGCATTACACTTACCTAAAGTTAGCCATCACACCCGAGCTTATAGAGTTCACTAGAACCCTATACAGAAACCCGAGTAACTAGTGTTCTCAGATGAGTCAACGATGAGATATCACTACCAAAGGAGACCCGATTAAACTAATCATGAGATACTATAAGAGCTCGTCTAGGTAAACACCATAAGACTCATGAAACGATTAAGGAAAACGACCCATTTGAAGTTAGCGCATTAAACACTTAATAGAAAGCTTACCCAACACTTTTATTAATAGAAACTTGAAATTCCACACGACAATGGGAAATGGATCATCACTTGCAGCTCTCAAGTGGTTTACCACACAAACACTTATTATGAAAATACGAATCAACACCAAATCTCTTCAACTTTTTACCCTTCGGAATCTGACCACAAAGCCTATTGTAACTCACATTCAAAAAAGTGAGACTAAGTTTCGACATCTGCGGCGGCAAACCCCCATAGATCTTATTATGGTTAAGATCCAACATAAATAAGTTCGTTGAGAAGACAACCTTGGACATGTCAAACGCCAACAAATTCCTCGACAAATCAACATTCCAAGCCTTCTTGTGTGCGCCGAAGATCATGGAGGCGTCGCCTTCAAGCTTGTTCATTGACAAATCAATGGCGCTGAAGTCCACTTTGGAGAGGGAAGGTGGGATTTTGCCGGTAAGTTTGTTGTGGGAAAGATAAAGGTTGAAACTTTCAGCCTTAAAGTCCCCGAAAGAATCTGGGATTTGTCCTGTCAGTTTGTTACGGTCCAATTGGAGATAGGCGAGATTTGGGAGGTCGGAGAGGGAGCTCGGGATGGCGCCGGAGAGATTGCTGAAGGAGAGGTTAATGTATGTGAGGTTGGAGAGGGAGCTGAGGAAGTCCGGGATGGTGCCGGAGATTTTGGTCCAGCTGATGTCGAGGTGTTTGAGGTTGTGGAGTTTGGCGATGGTGGGTTGGATGGGGCCGACGAGATTTGGGAGCTTGTGGAAGGTGAGGTATTGGAGGAATGGGAGGTCGCCGACGTGCGGCGGGATTTGGCCGGAGATTTGTTTGTCGACGGAGATAGTGAGGGAGATGATGCGGTGGGAAATGTCATCACATTGGACGCTGTACCAAGTACAGCAATCTTCTTCGGGCTTCCATGAGGCGAAGTAGTATGCGTTGTTGAAGGCTTTTTTGATGTTTAGGAGAGCTTTCTTGTCGTTTGGGTTGCAGAGTTCTGCAAATGAAATGGTGAAGAAGATGAAGATGAGGAGAAGAGAGATGGTGGATGAAAGTGGAGATTTGAGGCTTAGACGAACCATTGTTGATGGTAGGAATGAATTATGAAGTGGGATAGTTGCGGATTTATAATAGCTTGAATGATTCCATGGCTAACTGATATTGTTCATTTTGGCTTATAACGTATTGATGTCAACCTCATGGTTTTTAAATGCGTATGCTAAAGAGGTTTCTACACCATTATGAGGAATGTTTCGTTTCCTTCTCCAATTGATGTGGGATCTCACAATCCATCACTCTTGGAGGCTCAACGTCCTGGCTGGCATACCGCTTGATGTCTGGCTCTGATACTATTTGTAGCCTAAGCTCACCGCTAATAGATATTGTCTGCTTTGGTTTGTTATGTATCATTGTCAGCCTCACGGTTTTAAAATGCGTTTAGCTGACGATGATACGTAATGGGTCAAAGCGGACAATATTTGTTAGCGGTAGGTCTGGCTGTTAGAAATGGTACCGAGCCAGCAATTGGATGGTGTAAGGCATTGGTCGAAGTAGGGCTAAATCTTCTCCATAGTAGACACGTTTTAAAACCGTAAGGCTAATGACAATACGTAATGGGCCAAATTGGACAATATTTGCTAACGGTAGACTTGGGTCGTTACAAATGATATCAGAGCCAGCCACCAAATGGTGCAAGACATTAGTCGGAGTAGGGCTAAATCCTCTCCATAATAGACGTGTTTTAAAATCGTGAAGCTAACAGTGATACGTAACGGACCAAAATAGATAATATTTGCTAGCGGTGGGCTTGGGCCGTTACAAATGGTACCCGAGACCGCCATCGGAGGAGGCATTTTTTTAAAAAAATATATATTTAAATTAAGTGATAAATTTTAATTAAATGTTTGAAAACAAATAAATAGATCATTTTATTTTTATTAAAAACAAAAGCTTCAATAAACCATTGGAATAACTAGAACCAATTCAACCTAAAAAATTTGTGGTTAAGGTCGATATTTAATAAAAGTTGTTTTAGTTGAAAAAAATTATAATTTAACCGATTGAGTTAGGTCTAAAAAATGTCCTAGTCTGACCCGACCCAACCCAACCCAATCCACGAACATACCGTACACAATTGATATGATGGTATTATGAAATTACCATCTTGCCCTCCTAAGTAAGAGCATGTTTGTCTGACACTTATTAGCTTGTTTATTTGTTTTTTTCCCATTCTAACCGGACCTACTTACCATTTGTATTGTCCTTTCTTTTCTTATGAGATATGAGAGAAATAGTTTTAAAAGAGAAGTTTTATGGGTCACTTTTTTGTTGCTTGTGAATTTGTTTCAAACTCTTCAAACCAAATGAATACATAGGCATAGGTTTGATTTAGTTCAAGAAGAAGAATATATTTGGATTATTTTATTGTTTATAACACCGAGATAGGAAACTTCACGGTATGTCAGAAAGAAAAAAATGTTCGTAAAATATACCGAATAACTCAAGAAAAATATAAACTAAAACAGTAGAAAAAGTCGAGGGACATTTTGGTAATTTTTTAAATTACAGGTTGTTACATCTATTCCAATAAAGGTCGAGCAATATTCTCTTCTTCTCTTGGTGATGATTTCATACCAATAAAAACTTGTTCCCCAAAAGAGGTAAGTTGGTATGCAAATCAATGAGTCATCCACTGTTACCCTTACCCTATCGGTTGCACATTCTTCGACCTACAATCATGTTGTTGTTTCTCATCTAAGGTAACCTCATATTAAAGGTTACTTTTACAATTAACGATCGAACCAAAGTTTGAATATGAGAACAACTACGGCAAGCTCAAATTTGACACGGGTGTATCATTCTATCAAATCTTAAGTCTATCAGTAGATTATCATAAATGAGTGCATTTTTCTATGAAAATTTCAAGTACGCTAAGAAACTATCAGACATGGGTGATTCATTATATCAAAATTTTATGCATAAGACATGAGGTTAGTGAGAGAAAATCGAGAGAAATCATGAGAAATCGAAGAACGATAGGGTAAAATTATATCTCTCTCTCAAGAATTAGCTTTAAAAATGGGGAGGTTCCAAGATGATCCTTCAAAGCATGCTATCAGCTCGAGAAGGAAGCCTTCTAAAGAAGTTGCTAGGCACCGACGGCATCTTACTCCTAAACTTAGGATGTCTAAGCCAATAAATCCCCGCAACCAAACCCACAATCTTAAACGGCGTAATATACAATGCAATGGCCGCAACAAGGCAAAACAAAACATAAAGGCTCGTAGCTCTTGGATCCCTCCAACTAAGCAGCGCCATAAATCTTTCCCCTTGAGTGGCAATGTCTCCTATAACTGTTTGAATCCGTCCAGCCACACTTCTTAGCCTATCATACCTCATTCGCGCCACATCTTGCGTTTTCGACGTCGGAAAAGTATCAAACTCCTCGTCGAGCTCGTCTGCATGAACTGCCTCGGCCCAAGAGAGCTTGATATCCATGTGCGGTGGATGCCTCGGTCGATACCGAAAGTTCCAGACGCCGATGAGGAACATGTAGAGGAAAGTTGTCGGGAGGATGAGTTCGGGGAAACATATAAGGATGAAGTAGAGGATGTGTACGAGAATCGATGTTATTGGATTCTTCCATTGGCAAACTTCTCCGAGCCATCGGTTCATGGTAATGATGCCCGAGAAGAGCGAAACGATTCGAAAGAAGTTTGCTTTGCTTCTTCTCATACTCCACATGTGGGAATCGACATCTAACATGTATTCTACGACTTCTTTTCTTAGAGATGGTTCGGCTCGACCTAGTCTCGCCGCTACTATGATCATCGCTTGGAATCGTAAGCTGTCGACTTGGTTGACGGTGAAGGGGTGGAGATAGTGCATTTTAGGTAAAAGGGGATGGCCATAGAGATAGATTATGTGTGCTAGGGACAGACATGTAAATCTCACAGCTAGTTGGAGCTCTCCCATCTTCTTCAACCCGGATGGTTGTAACACAAGAAGCGGATATGAGTTGGTGTAGATTCGATCCATTTCGAGCGTTGAAAGTCTTATACGTACCTGTTAAACAATATGAATAAACAATTTAAACATTGTTGGATATAACCCACGATCGAAATAACTTGAAGGGAGAGATCTTCTAAACCCTAGAAACTTTAAGCATTTAGCTTTTCAATTCTCTCCCTAGTTGTTAAGAGCATACATCTCATGAGTATTTATAGTGAAAAAAGTACGACCAATTTTCTAAACTTTCTCCTGAAGTTAAGCACCACTGACAATCTTACTAATTAAACACTAACAATTTCCCTAAACTTATTCAAGTCACGAACTATTTTTTATAATGACTCACAGAGATAACATCGAAATGGATAAGCTTTTTGTTATATTAGCGATTACGTACCTTTCCAATTCTCGAGTCGTTCTTATCGTTACCACCCAAATGGCAATTGTCGAAAACCCCAATGGTAATAACAGTGCAAGGATCATAAACCTCCCAAGTGTATTGTTCATTCCATTTGGGATTGAAGCTCTCAGTTATAGTTCTTGTTCTAACCCATTTCTGCCCATATTTGGCCACACAATAAGCATCCGTGCTCCCTTTGCCATCGTTCTTCTTCATTGGTTGAAGCCCTTGAGCACTCAAAATCCCAACTTCAAGGATCCCAATTGGCTGCTTCCAAAGCTGCCTAGCCGTTGGCCTCACATCACTAATATACATTGTAGATTCATCCATGACATGATAAGCTCCTTCAAGACAAACCCTCAAATGAATCCTACTAGAAAACTTCAATTCATGCCTTTTGTCACCCTCTAATGCACCAAATCCAAACTTTTCAAGATTGAACCAACGTGAATGAACTATTCTATGATCCAAACGTCTCTCAAAGCCATTGAGTTGTGTTATGAGTCTTCCCATGACTTCATCTTTTGCTGATGACACTTTGTTTTCCACGGTTAAGACAAGCTGTTCTTCGAATGGCTCAGCTACTACGAAGATTAGATCTTCATTCCAAAGTGGGTTTGTGGTTTTTGTTGGACATAGCTTTGTTTTGAGCACTTGATTTCCTACGTGAATTTTTACGAAGGCTTGTGGTGGTTGGCTCCTATCTTGTGGCTCCACGTCTTGTGCTTCTATTACGTTTACTCTTAGGTACCATAGCTTTGGAGAAACATAGACTTTTGACCTTATACTATAGATGCCCTCTCCGTGAACCGAGGCCGCGTCGGAGTGCCATGCGTCTGGGAAGGCTTCGTCGGCCTGTGTTCCCATCCAGACTGCGAGCATGATCTCCCCTTTCACCTGTGAGATCAAATTTACGGCTAAATTAATAAAAATATCTTTAACCTTTGCATTTTATCTCAAAATAAAGCATATTAACCAAATAAATGTTGAGAATCAGAGACCATTCACAATGGTATGATATTGTCCACTTTGAGCACAAGCTCTCGTGGTTTTGCTTTTGGTTTCCCCAAAAGGCCTCATACTAATGGAGATGTACTCCTTACTTATAAACTCATGATCAATCCCTTAATTAGCCGAGGTGGGACTCCTCTCCCAACAATCTTCAACAATCTTCCCCTCGAACAAAGTATACCATAGAGCCTCCTTTGAGGCCTATGGAGCCCTTGAACAGCGTTCCCCTTAATCGAGGCTCGACTCGTTGGGTCCCGAAGGGGGTGGATTGCGAGATCCCACATCGGTTGGAGAGGGGAACGAAGCTTTCTTTTAAGAGTGTGGAAACTTCTCCCTAGAAGATGCGTTTTAAAACCTTGAGGAAGAATCGAAAAAGGAAAGCTCAAATAGGACAATATTTACTAGTGGTGGGCTTGAGTCGTTATAAATGATATCAAAGCTTGACACCGAGCAGTGTGCTAGCGAGGACGCTGGCCTCCCAAGGAGGGTGGATTGTAAGATCCAATATCAATTGAAAAGGAAAACGAAGCATTTCTTATAAGGGTGTAGAAACCTAATTTTGTACGAGTAAAACTAAATTTGAAACTCCTTCCAATAAATCATACAAAATTTATTAGTAACAAAAGAAAAAAAACTTGAACTTTTCTCAAAGACAAGATTTTCATGTTTGAGTAGTAATTTAACATCACCTTGGTGACGCCTTGTCTATCTTCCAACTTGTACCACTGTGGCGCCAAAGGGCTATCCGGTGGGACTCTGGTGGGCACTTCATTCAGATCAAACACCACCTTCCCAACATATTGATCTCTCGGCACCATCTCTTTATCCCTAACAAAAACCTCGAGAACAGTTGACTGAATCTTCTCTTTAGAGAAAGCAAAAACCTGATTGTTCCATTCAGGGTTTGTTTTCTTCTCAAAATGCTGAGTCCTTCCCTTGTAATTCCCCAGCTTCACTTCCACATATGGATCACAGCTCCCTGTCACCGGGTCCGGCGGTAGGTCCTTCGCCTTCACCACACGAACGTAAAGGTAAAACATTTGCTCCACAAGATCGTACGTGCTCGTCGCTCTCTCGCTTGTGATCCACCCGCCTCCACCGCGTATACCGCCGTGCGGCCATCGCTCGCCGAGCTGCGGTTTCGTGTCCTTCAGCTTGTAGTCCTCCTTGTCGGGTGAGCTCATTCGGTACGATGTTCAAATCTTGTTAAGGGTTGGTTTAGATTGAGAGGTTTAGAGGTGTTTGAGGAAATCAAGTATAGTGCAAAAGGAAGGCTTTTTTTTGGTTTGTTTAAAAGGTTTAGTAGAGAATCATGTAATAAGGTGTCAAAGTGGAGTGGAAGATATAGTTGTCCAAAAAGGGAATCAATACCCCACTTTGAAGGGACAAAGATAAGCTTTTTTTTGTTGCGTTTTCAAAGTAGGAATATATGGGATTCTTCATATGCTTTACTATTATCTTAAAGAGGTAGAAACCCACCATCTTTTCAAATACAAAAGCTCAACGATTATTATAGTTCCGAACACGTTAGATCCTCGAATCAAAGTTAAATTTAGCATTAGGGTTCGACATAACTTTTCATCTTCTAATTTAAATAGTTAAGATCAAGTTAGTCATTGATATTTTTATTTAACGATTCAATAATTGTGTATCATCGATCTGATGAGGTTTTGCTCAAACGTCCAAGACAATATGAATTTAAGATAGCTCTATTCGATCATTTGTGCATGTCGTGAGCTACCTCAACTTGATCGATAGACTAAGCGGAGTAATGGACGTATTTGTCTCGACCCACCAATTTGCGTCAACATAGCCACTTACTTCGATAGATTAAGCCACTTACTTCGATCAAAGGTATGACTATACGTGCCACCGACATAAGTCATTTGCTTCAATCTAACACGGAAATTGTTTACGAATATCACGATCTCCATGATCTTCAAACCTCCCTTTTCACGTTTGTTTGAAATTCCATGGCCAAATCAGGTGAGATGAAAACAAGAAGAGCTATAAAGAAAAATTTTGGAAGACACAAATGATAAAGAATGGTAGGAGTTGAAGAAAAGCAAAAAAGCAAATTTTTAATTTTTCCACATTATTCCTCTCCTTTATTCTCCCATTAACTTTTGTTTCTTATTGTCCTTTTTTCTTTCTACCTCAAAAGTCATTATTCCTTTATAATAAATAATTAAATAGTTTTTAATTTTGAAATCAAATAATTATAAGTCTTATTTAAAGGATACATTCACACGTAAATCTCATCTTTTAGCATACGCAGAAATTGATACGAACAATGTCCTCTCGAAGAAAGCACAACATTGAGCATCCTTTTAAATAGTCTATCTGTCTAGTACTATCTAGACGATATGATATTGTCCACTTTGAGCATAAACTCTTATGGTTTTTTTAGAATACCTCGTACCAACGAGGATAGTGTCTCTTATTTATATATCTATACTTTTTTTTTTCTTTTAATTAACCAACGTGAGATCCAAGAATTCTAAACATGAATTTCATGAAAAGTTTGAAGAGCATCAAAAGTTTAAGTGGTAGTTATCTAACTCGTATTTCTTTTAAAAGATGCTATAATTTGACGAAGTGACTAATTTTGTGAGCCTATACATAATCATATACTTTTTCCTTCTTTTTTCTTTCTTTCTTTCTTTTCGTGAATCTTTTATAGAACTCAACCTTTTGAGGTAAAGCAACGCGTGTTAGGTTGTCAAATTGTTAAAAAAAATGAGCTAGAAGGAAGAAAAAGTTAACCGAAAGAAAGAGGATCATTACGCGAGGTGAACTAGAAGGAAGAGGATTACTATGCAAGATGAACGGGAAGGAAGAGTATCACTATGCGAGTAGGGAAAGATGTGGAAGTCATAAGGAGTGCGACTGGTGTCGGGCGAGAGTGGCAACGGGAGACGAATGGCGAGGGCACGTACTTGAGAAGGAAGTAGGAAATGTCTTGCCGATGTGGATTGGAAATAAGTACTTAGTGATGTTTGATGTGGGCAATCGAGAGTGTGTCTCACTAACTCACTTGGTTGTGTGAGGAAGTAGGTATTGTGCAGAATGCTTACTCTATTAGGCTGGAAAAGTAATCGGGCTGGGCTCATAAATAATATACATACGGCGTTGGGCTGCTGTCCAATGAAGAAGAATGTGGGTTGAGCCTGTTTTCAACTTTCTTTTTTTTTTTTTTTTTTTAATGTGATGGGGTTGAGTCGAGTTGACCAAGTCCTTTACACCCCGAACCCATATCCAACCTGAACTGGATAGGATCATAAAAAACCAACGTAATATGACCTAACATAACCCTTATAATTCAGGTTGGGCCGGTATGGGTTCTTGGATTCTCGAATTCAATGTACACTCCTATTGGGAAGATTGTCCTTTAGGTGAAGTAAAAATAGGTATGTTAAGGTTGATTTTGGGTAAGTATTATGTTGTGGTGGTTCTTATAAAGAATGTTTCGTTCTCCTCCCCAACCGATGTGGGATCTCATAATCCACCCCCTTTGGGGTCCAGCGTCTTCGCTGGCACTCGTTCCCTTCTCCAATCGATGTGGAATCCCCTAATCCACTCCCCTTCGGGGCCCAGCGTCCTTGTTGGCACACCGCCTCGTGTCCACCTCCCTTCGGGGATCAACCTCCTCGCTGGCACATCACCCGATAACCTGACTTTGATACCATTTGTAATGGTTCAAGCCCACCACTAGCAGATATTGTCCTCTTTGGGTTTTCCCTTTCAGACTTCCTTCAAGATTTTTAAAACGCGTATGCTAGGGGAACGAAACATTCTTTATGGATGTGCTCCCTAGCAGATGTGTTTTAAAAACCTTGAGGGAAGTTCGAAAGGGAAAGCTCAAAGAGGACAATATCCGCTAGCAATGGGTTTGAGCTGTTACAAATGGTATCAGAGCCAGACACCAAGCCATGTGCTAACGAGTATACTGAGCCCCAAAGGGGGATGGACACTAGGCAATGTGTCATCGAGGACGTTGGGCCCCAAAGGGGGTGGATTGTGAGATCCCACATCGATTGGAGAGAGAAACGAGTGTCAGCGAGGATGCTAAGCCCTGAAGGGGGTGGATTGTGAGGTTCCACGTCAGTTGGAGAGGGGAACGAAACATTCTTTATGAGTATGGAAACATCTCCCTAGCAAACACGTTTGAAGGAAAAGTTCAAAGAAGGCAATATTTGCTAGCGATGGACTTGGACAGTTACACGATCTAACTCATACAATGTCATAGACTCACTAAACTTAATTTGAATCAAACTTGGATCTTCGTGTTAGATCCGGTCAACCCCAATGATTAGATTTGACTTTAATAAGTTGCATTAAAGGAACACATTGAAATCCTCTTACTTTATTCATTATCCTCAAAGGTGCGTGTAAAGTTCCATCATTTGCAGCTACCAAGCGGTGCGCCACACAAACACTTATTATGAAAATACTCATAAACATCAAACTTCTGCAACTCTCCACCAACAGGAATCTCACCGCACAGCCGATTATAACTCACATTCAAATACTGAAAATTCAACTTCGTCATCTCCGGACGCAAACCCCCAAACACCTTATTATGGTTAAGATCCAACGAAGTCAAGCTCTGAGGAAACACAGCCTCCGACAAGTTAAACTCCAGCTGATTCCTCGACAAGTCAACGATCTGAACGGTCTTATTCGACCCAAATATCATAAAGGCGTCGCCTTTAAGCTTGTTGCGGGACAAATCAATGGAAGTGAAATTCAATCTCGACAAGGAAGATGGGATTTTCCCAGAAAGTTGATTGTGTGAAAGATACAGAGACGGGGCCTGTTCTCCGGTGAAGTATCCGAACGAATCTGGGATTTCTCCGGTCAATTTGTTTCTGTCCAATTCCAAACCGCCGAGATTTGGGAGTTTTGAGAGAGAATTTGGAATGGTTCCGTTGAGATTGTTGAAGGAAAGGCTGAGAACGAAGAGGTTGGAGAGGGTGCTGAGGAAATCAGGGATGGGACCGGAGAGGCTGTTCCAGCTGAGGTCGAGGAATTTAAGGTTATGGAGTTTGGCTATGGTTGGTTGGATGGGTCCGGTGAGATTTGGGAGTTTGTGGAGCATGAGGGTTTCTAAAAATGGAAGGTCGCCGACGTAGGGTGGGATTTGGCCGGAGAGGCGGTCGTCGGCGAAGATGGTGAGGGAGGTGATGCGGTGGGTGGTTCGGTTGCATTTGACGCAGTACCAGTGGCAGCAGTCGGTTTGAGGGTCCCAGGAGGTGAGGATGTAGGGATTGTTGAAGGCTTTTTTGATGTTGAGGAGAGCTTTCTTGTCGTCTTGGTGGCAGAGTTCTGCAACAGAAATGGCGATGGAGATGGAGAAGAGGAAGAGGGAGAGCCATGGGAGCTTGAGATTGGAAGCCATGGATTTGAGTGAGGAAGGTGGAGATTATGAGTAGCTGAGATATATGATTTGGAATTTCAAGGATGCATCTGGTGAAGGCTTTGGACTGTGGACTGACAGCTAAAGACGCGTAGTAGCTCAGCTCATGTGGATGATGGAGTAAAGAGGCTTTGAGAACAACAACAATTGAAGAGGTTGGTTTGGATTTGGCTTTTCTTTTTCAACACAAATCAATTTGTATAATCATTTAAACTTGGAAATTTTCGAAGTAATTAGATCATTCGTTTCACTGATTTTGCAATCTCGAAGATAGGATGGCTAAAGAATGCTTTGAAAATGGAAAGTTATTACTTATGTCAACCATGTGTACTTTCCTTTTCGATAACTCTATTTTAAGGACTTCAAAGATAAGCGTGTTTTGCTAGCTGGTGGGCTTGTGATACCCATGTAAAAGAGAGATACATAAATGAACTATGACTACGTTCGAATGAGAGCGATCCTAAGGATATGATGTATAGGAAAGGTTTACAAGTGTGAGATCCCACAACGGTTGGAGAGGTGAACGAAACATTTTTTATAAGTGTGTGGAAATCTCTCTCTAGCAGACGCAGACGCGTTTTAAAAACCTTGAGAGGAAGCTTAAAAGGAAAAGCCCAAAGAGGGCAACATCTGTTAGCGGTGGGCTTGAGCCGTTACAAATGGTATCATAGCCAAACACTAGGCGATGTGCCAGCGAGGAGACTGAGCCTCTAAGGGGAGTGGACACAAGGCGGTGTATCATCAAGGATGTTGGGACCCAAAGGGGGTGGACACGAGGCAAAACACTCTTTGGGCTATCCCACATTGGTTGGAGAGGAGAACGAAACACCCTTTATAAGGGTGTGGAAACCTTTCCCTAGCAGACGCGTAATGGGGAAGCCCATAAGGAGAAGCCCAAAGAGAATAGTATCTGGAAGAGTTTCTCTCTTTGAGAGACATTTTAAAAACCTTGAGAGAAAGACTGCTGGGCTAGTTTTAGCTCTAATGCTTTCGGTGCCAACAAGGACGGAAGGATTTGTAGTATATAGCAATGCCTCAAAGAAAGGATGTGCTGTGTTTTGATGCAACATGACAAGTTTGTGGCTTACACATCCTACCCGTTAAAAGATTATGAGTACAATTACTTGATGTATGATTTAGAGCTAGTGACAATAGTTTTTGTCCGGAAGATTCGGAGGCATTACCTATCCTCTCTTCACGCAAAAGAAACTCAATATGAGGCAGAGTTGATGGCTAGAGAACTATGACATGGAAATATTATACCATTCGGGTAAAGAAAATGTGGTGGCCAACGCGTTGAGTAAGAAATCCTCCAACACTTCATCCTTGATCACTAAGTAGATGGACATACAAACAAATCTAGAACGCGTCGAGATAGCATGGTAGTGGGAGAGATTACAGTACAATATTTGCTAACGATGGGAACGGACTAAGACAAGCGATGGGTACACAAATCAAAGGGTGAGCCCTAGGAAGTGTAAGGCCAGGCCCTTCTTCCATATCAACTTTGCCATCTCCTCCACTAACCTTCCAATCAAAGCACTGAACCAAGCAAGCCAAAGTAGTTTGAACTATGAGCAATGCAAGAGTTGTTCCAGGACAGCTTCTTCTACCACTCCCAAATGGCAACAGATTAAAATTCTGCCCTCTCAAATCACCACTCACACTCCCTTCTTTGCCCATAAACCTGTCTGGCTCAAACTCAAGAGGCCTTTCCCACTGGTTTGGGTCTCTCCCAATGGCCCAAATGTTCACATACAATTGGGTTTTTGGTGGAATTTCATACCCATTTATTGTGCAGCTTTCAGTTGACTCCCTCACAATCAATGGGCTTGAATGAAGCCTTAATGTCTCCTTTACTATTGCTTGGAGATATGGAAGGTTGGTGATATCTGATTCCTCAACTAGTCTGCTCTTTCCTACAACTGTGTGGAGTTCTTGTCTGGCTTTCTCCATTATGTTTGGATGGTTGATTAGCTCTGCCAATGCCCATTCTGTTGTTATTGCTGATGCGTCTGTCCCTGCTGCAAATATGTCCTGCAAAATTTATTGAAACTTAGTTGGATTGTTGGTGGGAGTCCCACGTCGGCTAATTAAGAGGATGATCATTAGTTTATAAGTGATCATGGGTTTTAGAAGCGAGGAGCATGTGAGTAAAGGCTCGTGTTAGTCTATGGGAATAGTTTTTGTTCTTAGAAATGAACTGTAAGTAACATGATTGTGCCGTATTGAGGATTGTTGGAAGAGTAGTCCAACATCAGCTAATTAAGGGGTTGATCATGGGTTTATAAGTAAGGAATATATCTTCATTGGTACGAGGTCTTTTGGGAAAATTAAAAGTTAAGTCAAGTCGTTGGAGCTTATGCTCAAAGTGGACAATATCATACCATTATGGAGGTCTGTAATTTCTAACATGGTATCAGAGTCATGTCCTTAACTTAGCTATGTTAATAAAATCCTCAAATGCCGAACAAAGAAGTTGTGAACCTCGAAAATGTAGTCAAAAAGTGACTAGAGTGTCGAACAAATGGTGTACTTTATTCGAGGGCTCCAGAGAACGGAGTCGAGCCTCAATTAAAGGGAGGTTGTTCGAGGGCTCCATAGGCCTCAGGGGAGTCTCGAAGGTGTAGTCAAAAAGTGACTAAAGTGTCAAACAAAGGGTTTGTTCGAGGGCTCCAGAGAAATGAGTCGAGCCTCAATTAAGAGAAGGTTGTTCGAGGGCTCCATAGGACTCAAGGGAAAGGAGTCAAGCCTCAATTAAGGGGAGGTTGTTCGGGTGTATTTTGTCCAAGGGCTCCAGAGAAAGGAGTCGAGCCTCAATTAAGGGGAGGTTGTTCGAGGGCTCCATAGGCCTTAGGGGAAAGGAATTGAGCCTCAATTAAGAGGAGGTTGTTCGAGGGCTCCATAGGCCTCAGGGGAAAGGAGTTGAGCCTCAATTAAGGAGAGGCTGTTCGAGGGCTCCATAGGCCTCAGGGGAAAGGAGTTGAGCCTCAATGAAGAGGAGGTTGTTCGAGGGCTCCATATACCTTAGGGGAGGCTCTATAGTATACTTTGTTCGAGGGGAGGATTGTTGAGAATTTTTAGTGGGAGTCCCACATCGACTAATTAAGGAGAAGATCATGGGTTTATAAGTAACGAATACATCTCCATTGATATGAGGCTTTTTGGGGAAACAAAAAACAAAGCCATAAGTGAACAATATCATACCATTATTGAGGTCCGTGATTCAGACATTAGGAACTAAACCATAACTTTAAATGAAACTTACCAGAATAAAAGCCTTGATATTCTCTCGAGTTAATTTCACTTCCGAGTTTTCATCTCTAAACTTAAGAAGCAAAATATGAAGCAAATCCTTAACTTTCTCATCACCATTTCCCTCCATCTCCATCATCTTCAAATTCTCTTCATGCTCCTTTATCAACCTCTCCATCATCTCATCAAACCTCTCACGAACTTCCCTCAACCTCTTCCCAAGCCCTTGCAAGTCCAAACCCTTACAAAACCAAATGTAATCCGAAACATTAAAAGTCCCGGTAAGCTCAGCTACATCCTTAACCAATTTCCTTATCCCCTCCGCTTCTTCTTCCTCCTCAGCGCTTCGTTTCCCCAACGTCATTCTTGATATCACATTGTTGCTCACCCTCATCAACTCTCTTCCAACATCAACGTCTTTCCCCTCGACCGCCTTCCTCTGCATTAACCGTAGAAACCGCCGTGTCTCGTCTTGTCTTATCGGAGCAAGGCTGTCGAGCGTTCGGCTACCAAGGAGCTCCGACATACAAAGCTTCTTCATGAACTTCCAATAGCGTCCATAGGGAGCAAAGGAGAAGTCCGCTGAGCCATAGGTTAGATAGTCAACTGCAGCCAAATGGGGTCGGTTTGAGAAGGACGATTCGTGTGTTTTGAGGACTTGTTTCGCCATTTCGGCCGATGAAACTACGACGCAAGGGACGGAGCCTAGACGGAGGTGAATTAGAGGGCCATGGCGGGTTGAGAGGTTGTGGAAAGCTTTGTGGGGTAGGGGTCCTAGGAGATGGAGATGGCCGATGATGGGAAGGGCTAAAGGGCTTGGAGGAAGAGGAGGGTTTGGTTTGGTTTTGGCGAAAATGAAGCGGATTGTGATGGTGGAAACTAGCCATATGAGGAAGAGGATTGTGTAGCTTTGGAAATCCTCCATTGATGACTCAAATGAAGGTCGATCAGTTCACTATAGTTTTTATATGGAAGGAGACGACTTTGATGCTGTTGATTGTGTAATTTTTGTATTTGAAACGTTACATCAGCCGGCGAAAAGTATTGTTCATTGTGATTAGATCTTTTATGATTGTGTTTATGTTTTTTGTTTGTTGTATTTAATGGTGTATATATATATATATATATTGGCGATGGCCGAGGCCTGCCAAAGTTTAATATAAGTAATTAGACATTCAATTTGGAAGAATCATCAAATAACGATCATGTATAAAAAATAAATTAGCATAAATCAAAGTTGGAAGCTCTTAAGCTCCTAACTAAGAGGATAGTTAGTTTTTACGGCCATGCTTATCTAATGCTAGTTGTTTATAGCTGCATGTTGGATGTTTCGGTCATGCTTATTGTCACGACCCGATTTTCGAGGCTTCGAAAAACCGAATCGTAACTAAAAAGACGAAATCGAAAACAAATAAAAATTCAAAAGAAGATAAAATAGAAGATAAAAATCCGACAAAATTTAAAAAAACAAGATAAGGAAATCAAGGACACCAAAATTAAATATAAATTCAAAGTCAAATGTTACAAATATAAAATGAAATACAAAAGACTCCAGGTATGAAAACGGACAAATGACTCTAAAAGACCGACAAGGGACTGACGCTCCGGAACGACACCCCTCTGTGACAGTGCAGCTCTCGAACACCTCCCCGTATCGACTGGTACCTGGAAAAAAAAGGGGAGAAAGGGGTGAGTATAAAAATATACTCAGTAAGCAACCTACTTGTAGGCTCTTTACTCATTCTTATCTTGGTAGGTATCCACGGTCTTTCTCACGATTCTAAGGAGAGCGATCTAAGCTGCAACTCTCTACTCTGTATCCTAAGAGATCTGCCCAACTCAAGCAGTGGAATGTTCAGTGTCCTGAGGTGCGACCTCATAAGTAATCTGAAGGGATCGTATGGCTGGATCTGAATACATGACTATCTCTGAACATCATCCATGGAGGTTAGCTGACAACCCTCACAAGGGACCATACATCCACTAAATTTGGGGAGCGACCCCATGTGTGCCGGTCAGCTACTAAGTCATCCTAGTGGTTCCACGTCCCCCGCTCAGGGACGGGTTTCTACGGCCCAGGTGTCCTGTTCAGAAGACCCCTTCGCTATCACCACTAGGTCTGGGCACCTGTCACACTTCCCTGTCCGGATCTGCCAGGCTCAACGATCTCTGTACCGGAGCTCTGTCTCGACGGTACGGTGTCGGAACAGAGAGGGAAGTGGAGGTTCTGATGACACTGTCCACACTGCTAAACTTTGGCGGCTACCAACAGTTACCGTGGTGTCTTACCATGCTTCCTAGGGTGGAACTTGGTGGCTTAGACTTGGATTCATACATCTCTAGGATTCTCGTGCAAGGTCTCACAAACCTATCGGGTTTGGAATTCTGGGTTCTGAATCTGCCGGTACTCGTTATGCGGGTCTAAATGCACGGTATTCTAGAGGTCTCCCGATCTAGGGACTCGTCTAGCCTACTCAGTCACAAGCACCCTATTCTAAGCTCATAATTTCTTCCTATTCAACAAGAAAGATAACACAAGCAATCATATCATGCATAGGAGATAACACGAAACAGTTCATGCAATATCACAAACATGCTCAACGGGAAGATAACGTCCATCTTCACCCAGAGCGCAGATTTCACAAGTTTTCTCATCCTCCTCATGCATACATACATAATCAGATCTCAATCTTGACAGATTACATAATCGCTCGTATCTAAAAGTCATAGATTTCCTTATTTATTTCATTTTCATGCTTTCCATACTAATATGCTAGGTTCGGCTAGTTAAGCTTACGGGTACGATAGCATGCATGCTTATTCCAAGCGGTTCCTACAAGTACTGCTCGTGGGAATCCAAATGGCTAATTACTTGGTTGGTTGACGTGTGTCTTCCCAAGCTCGAATTATCTGCCGGAAAAGGTTCCAAAAATTCTGGAATTTCCTTGATAGGTCCTAATTCACATAAAAATAGGATCAGAATCAAAATCGGGACGAAAAACAAGCAAACGGAGGTCGAACGGAAGGAAAAATAGTGACTCACGCGCTACACGCGCCCTGGAGGGGTTCTACGCGCAGATCCTACGCGCGCGTGTCCACGCGCGGATTCTGTGCAGTCGCGGGTCAGAGGCGCCGGGTCGGGGCGGTTCACGGGTGAGCGGTTCGCGGATCCCGGGTCGCGTGCGGTTCTGATTCGGGTCGGCCCGGATCCGCGTGCCCGCCGCGTGTCCGCTTCCGGGTGAGGACGCGCCTCACCAGTCGGCGACCGCCATGTGTCGATCACCGGTTCTGCCGCGCTCCTCCGTTCGCCGGTCGACGCGTGGCGGCGTTCTTCTCTCTCCTCCTGCGTTTTTTCGAATTTTCTAGATGTTAACGTTTTCGCGTTTCCGATCTATTTTCTTCGAATTTTCTTATCTTTCAATCCGTAATCCATATCAACAAAGTTTCTTCACAAAAATTGTAGATCTCATATTCTAATTCTACAATATATTTTTTCTTTATTTTTTCCTTGAGCACAAGATGAGTTAAGGCCGTCTAAAGATACGGAAAAACTCACATTTTCTGTTTTCGATTGATTTACCCGAAGTCCGACTAAACTCCGATTTTTGTCCGATTTTCGTCCAGGAACTTCAAGAAACCTGTGTGAATCTTATTTTAGTTACATACCTCCAAAAACTCTAGATCTAACGCTCAAGAAACTCCTCAAATCTAGATAAAATTGAAACAAGAAGTTCGAAACCTTACTTTGTCCGTTCTCGGATTTTCTTGCCGGAATGAGTGAATCCACCACCCAAACTCCTTTTTCAGCACCGAGAGAAGTATTGCTTCGAAGTTTCTTGCCTTGGATTCGATCTCCAATGGCGGTTTGTCTTCTCCACTCTTCCTCTCTCCCAAACCCTAACTTCTCCTCCTTTCTCCTTTCTCTCTCTCTCTTTTTTTCTTTTCTTTTCTTTCTCTTTCTTCTTAGAGCCCAAACAACGAGACCCCTTAGGTAAGAGCAAGGACAAAATGACCATTTTGCCCCTATGTTGTTATTTTTATTTTATTATTTATTTATCTAAAAATTCGGGTATTACAATTGTGTGCCAACCTTCTCGTTGTTCCCCGAATGAGGGTAGACACGAGGCGGTGTGCCAGTAAGGACGCTGGCCCCAAAGGGGGGTGGATTTGGGGGCGGTCCCACATCGATTGAATAAAGGAACGAGTGCCAGCGAGGACGCTGGGTCCCAAAGGGGGGGTGGATTGTGATGTCTCACATTGGTTGGGGAGGAGAACAAATCACCCTTTATAAGGGTGTTGAAACCTTCCCCTAGCATACGCGTTTTAAAGCCTTGAGGGGATGCCCGAAAGGGAAAGCCCAAAGATGACAATATCTGCTAGCGGTGGATCTGGGTCGTTACACTTGTCCAGGACGTGTTGTCCATGGTTGTATGCATGTTCCAAACTCCTCTTACATACTTTTATCTTAGATAGGTTTTTACTATCTCATGGTGTGTGAGTGTATGACTGTTCACCAAAATCATGCTTACACCCGTTATGGCTAATATGCCCTAAAATGTACTATAAGAGGATATGACTAGTTGTCTCTTTCTTCCTATCCGGGTTATATGCTATTAAAGTCGTTGTTGTTGCCTAATTGCTTTTAGCTTATACTTCTTGTTGTCATCCTATCATCCTATCAATTATTTATCCAAATTTCATGAACTCCTTGCTCAATATTTCGAAGAGTTGGTTCAATCGTGAAGTAAAACCAGCTTCTCCTAAAAATATTTTTTTGTCCAACCTTAACAAGTACCTATGTAATCCTAAATTAAAAGATCAAACCAGAACTGTTAGCTTACTCAATAGTCACCGAAAGATTTTTCACCTTAAAAGAGTACAAAATCTTGTAGTTCATTTTCAATGAATCTATCAATGTCAATCAAATGCCCAAACGCTAGGGATATATATCATACAATGGGATCTAAGAAATTTGTGGTTTATAGTCATAGCACGAAAAACTAGTAACGAAAAACATCACCAAAATGTTGTTGGTTGTTTAAAGGAGAAACATGAACGTTGGAATACTTTGTATAACCTATCACACAAAAGGGGAGAGAGATATTGTCCACTTTGTGGTTTATAGTCATAACATTTGTGGTTTATAGTCATAACATGAACGTTGGAATCACGAATATTCATAATGGCATGATATTGTCCACTTTGAGCATAAGCTCTCGTATCTTTGTTTTCGACTTTCCCAAAAGATCTCATACCAATCACGGCTTTGTTTTGGACTTTCCCAAGAGGCCTCATGTATTTCTTACCTATAAACTCATGATCATTTCCTAAATTAGCCAAAAAGAAAATAGAGTGAGCCCAATAATTGTACGAGTCCATTGTATATTTATCTCAGTAGATATTTTAGAATAAAGATACTTAAGATTTAGATTTGTTAGGGAGATTACGGCTTAAATACCGTCCACTCTCCCTAGAATTGAGAATTGTATATTTATCTCGGTACATATTTTAGAATAAAGATACCTAAGATTTTTAGTAAAAAGATTTAGATTTGTTAGGAGTAGATTACGGCTTAAATACCCTCCACTCTACCTAGATTTTCATCCCAAGAAATTCCAAGCAATACAAAGTAGTAGTATTCTACAAAATGTCTTGTAATCTTTCTTGATTGGTGTTAATAAAGAGTGCTAGTGTTTCCCACAGATAGTTGTGTTCAACATATGGGACTCCCTCCCAACAATCCTCAACAGGGAGATCCAGGCATGAGACGATGAGGAAAATCAAGTGAGGGACGATTAGAAAATGGGAGGGAGATCAGTGAGACAGGAGAGAACTAGGGAGTCAAGCCGAGCCAAGCCGAACAGCACGCCAAGCTTGAATGAAGAGAAGACGTCGTGCACCTAAAATATATATATATATATATTTCTTTTCCACTAGCGTTACATACACTCACCACTCACATAGATTCATCAAGAATCATTTGATGAATGGAGACTATAGTCAATAAAGCTATAATGCTCCAAACACCATCTTCATTATTTGACTTTGATTTCGACTATCCCCTTTCAAGTTCATCCATCGACCATACCTGTCCCCCATTTCCTCCACGCCTACCTATTTAAATCCAAATCAAATCTCTCGCTCACTAAAATCCATGGCTCCTAAACTCAAACTCCCATGCCTCCTCTTCTTTCTCATTTTCTTCATCTCCATCGCCATTTCCTTTGCACAACTCTGCAACCCAGCTGACAAAAAAGTCCTCCTCACCATCAAAAAAGCCTTCAACAACCCCTACGTCCTCTCCTCTTGGGATCCCAAACAGGACTGCTGTACCTGGTACTGTGTCGACTGCCACCCGACCACCCACCGTATCATCTCCCTCATCATCCTCGCCGACGACAAAATCTCCGGCCAAATCCCACCGGACGTCGGTGACCTTCCATTCTTACAAACCCTCATGCTCCACAAGCTTCCAAATCTCACCGGACCCATCCAACCCGCCATAGCCAATCTCCGCCACCTCAAATCCCTCGACCTCAGCTGGAACAATCTCTCTGGCTCTCTCCCAAGCTTCCTCGGCTCCCTCAAAAATCTCTCCCTCCTCAACCTCTCATTCAATAATCTCACCGGAACAATCCCAAGTTCTCTCTCCCAGCTCACGAATCTCGGCTCTCTCCATTTGGACAGAAACAAATTAACAGGGCAAATCCCGGACTCTTTTGGGTACTTCAAGGGAGAAATTCCTTACCTTTATCTATCCCACAACGAACTTTCCGGGAAACTTCCAGCTTCCTTGTCTAAAATGGATTTCAATGTGGTTTCTTTGTCGAGAAACAGGCTTGAAGGCGGCGCGTGGATGTTATTTGGTGCAAACAAGACGACCCAGATCGTTGATTTGTCGAGGAATCTGTTGGAGTTTAACTTGTCGAGGTTGTGTTTCCCCGGAGCCTGACTACGCTGGATCTTAACCATAATAAGATCTTTGGAAGTATTCCGGTGGCAATGACGGAACTGACCTTTCAGTTCATGAATGTCAGTTATAACAGGCTGTGCGGCGAGATTCCGGTGGGTGGCCGCTTGCAGAGCTTTGATTTGAGTTCCTACTTTCATAATAAGTGTTTGTGTGGGGCGCCGCTTAGTAGCTGCAAAAGATGAAGGATGTATTTAATATTTATGTATTTTGATGTATTTTCCTTGGAGAATTGGGCATGGACAGATAAGGAATATAATCCTCTATTCAGCTTCATTATCTAATGGAAAAAAACGTTTTTCACTCCCTCTCTATTCCACATCTAAGAGAGAAATTCCTGTTATGAATCACAAACCTTCACAATTGTATGATATTGTCCACTTTGAGTATAAAGTCGGGTGGTTTTGCTTTTGATTTCTCCAAAAAAACCTTATATCAATGAAGATGTATTTATTACTTATAAACTCATAATCAACCCCTTAATTAGTCAATGTGGGGCTTACCTACCAACCATCTTCAACAATCTTCTCCCTATAAATAAAATGGACATCTCTAATCACATAATTTCTCTTTCACTCTTTCTAATATTGTAAAATAATAACTCAAATCGACAACAGCCTTTTGAACCTGTTGCTAAGTCATTTTTACTTTCCAAAAGAAAACAATCTCAAAAGACATCTAAAATAACCCTTCTTAAAGTTGATATGGTAGATGTAATGAACCAAATCCTAACCCAATTCACAGCAGTTAATAAAAAAATGTGCATTTTTTTAAGGACAAAAGTTCAAGTCTAGAGTGAGTGAATAATACTTCTATACATCATTTCCACCGCCCAAAAAAGATGGCCTACTTTAACTATCTATATTTGCAGTAAACAGACTTAAGGGCAGACGACCCTACAACAACAAAACAACCTATTATGGTTCTAGCAAATGAAAAGGATTCATTTAACAGGAAAGTAAGATAATAGTCCTCTTGAGATCTCATCAGAAGATAAGGATCTCTCCTTCTCCCTTATCCCTCTGGTATCATATCATCCAGCGCTCTTTACCGTAATCATCAGCAGATGATTGATCCGAGTTCTGAATGAATCTGATCAACATGATGATGATCTGGTCTCCCCAATTCTGGGAGTGACTGACTGTGTTGAACTGAATCAACGAAATGACATCAAAGTGCGAACTCTTTTTTCCCTCTCGGCTCTCTTTGCACTCGGTGTCTTTCTCAATTTCTGCAACTCCTCCCTCACTACTTTCTCCACTTTGTCAATGGAGTTCAAGAGTTTCTTCTGTGGGGTGAGCATCTCGGATTCTTCCACATTTTCATTTGCAATTCCACGAAGAATCTTTGTCACTTTGCCTACGGTTGGTTTAGGGGTGACCAGAGAAACGTCTGGCTCTTGATGACCACCTGACACAGATGCGCTAAACTCTAAAGCTCTTTCGTCCGAGGGAGCTGGACTATTATCACTTCCTTGGCCTTCGTTTTCTCTCAACCGAGCTCGTGTTCTTTCAATTGCCTGATTTAAGAATATGATTCTCTCCAAGTTAAGAACACTATTGGAAGATGCTTATAAAAGGCACAACCCCAGTTCACCTCGCATCAAATGGAAAACTAGGAAAGGAGATATCTAGGAAGAACACAGATGCTATTGGATGACATGGAGCAGTAACTAAATACCCAGACGGGGGCACATGCAAGAAAAGATCAAAATAAGTTGAGCACATGAAATAGGAATGTGAAGAATTAGCCCAAAAACTTGAGTCCACATGCAATTCTTTAAAGAGAATTCACAAGGACATAGCTCAATAAAGACTTCTAATAGAAGTTCTCATCAAATAAAATCCTTGGAAACGTGAAAAATGGGGAAATTTCTCACATGGACAGCAAAAATATCAGGGAACAAACTTAAAAAGTAGCATAGATTTGAGATGAATGATGCACAGACACAATCACGTGACATAGATAAGTCAATAATGTACATGTACCTACAGGCTTGAAAATATAAATTATTTTTCACAATCAAAATTAATTAATTTTTTTGTTCATTAATAACAACATAAATATATGAACACATCGAAAACGTTGGTACAAGTGTCTATTAATTCAAACGCGTTAATAAGCGTTGTACACATGTCCCACAAGTAATGATATTATCTTGTGCTAATATGCACTGCAATCAGAATGTTTGAATTCTTTATGGCTTGTAAAATTCTGCATTTTTATATCAAAATCACAGCTTATAGATAAGCCCAACACGTTGATTGGACTACATAGTCAGCACATTCTAGCAACCAGCCGAAGCATTGTGAGCCCACCAAAAAGTAGTTCTCATAACAGGTTAAAACAAAGCCTAGAAAACACTTTGAATAAAAATAAAATAATAAAGAAACAAACTCACAAGGAGAAGAATTAAGTGAACTTAAATAAATGGTGGACATGATATAATTATCAAGACTGTTGATGTTACATATGGAATAATTGAGCATGGACGTTACAAAACAAAGAGAATCTTCTTTTTAGACAAACAAGTCGGTAGTCAATTGCTTAAGAACTGGAAATATATTAATTAATTAACTTAAAGGGCAAGGAAAGTAATCCGATCTCAGGATTCACAAAAATGGATTGGACATATGAAATTAACATTTCCGATTAAAAGTCAGCTCAACTCAAATCAAATCAAATGCTACCAACTAAAAAACAGAAACAAGATAACAACTACAGCAAAAAAAAATCAATAGAGGTTTTCCAGAAGTTCAAGCAACTTCAAATTAGAATGAATCTAAACAAACAATCATACAGTATTAGAGAACAGATATCTCAAGATATTGGTGTATATGAACACCAGAGAGAGAGATGCAATGACAATGAGTGAATTTAAGGGAGCTCATATGAATCAAATTCACCAGTCGAAATGCAATAAGTAGAGAGATTTCAATAGATGCTATGTGCAGATACTCCACAAATTGAAAGCAGAACACAACGAACACTTGAAAGATCTAGCAGAACAGAATCAAAATAACAGGAGAGTTAGTCATTTACCCTCACAACTGCAGTAATGTCGCGGAGTGGAGTTCTTGGATACCAAATCGGCAAAACACTATGCCTCACCCGGGATCTACTCCGTCTGGAACTCCCAGCCGCCGTATTCTCGCGGCTCAAAACTGGAGATCTGTAAAGAAATCTATTACGCCCAATTCCACCAGAAATGGGAGAACCAAAACTGCGTCTCGGAATCGCACCAGCACCACCACCTCCAGGCCCGAGATTCGTAGGTCTTTGTTGAGCTGTAGTCGTCGTTGTGGCGCGTGCGATCGGAGTCCCGATCAAAGTAGTACTCAATTCTTGCTCGTCCAATATACCGCCTTCTGATCTCCGCCGAGCAAAGACCTCGGCATAGTCCACTTGCCTCTCCAATCTATCCCTTGATTCCGACATTATGGAACTTGAGAAGAAACAAGAACCAGATTCTTTGAGTTAAAACCTACATTTCATTTCTACAATCTGAACAAAGAGATGAGAAAAAGGAAGAGGGAGTTGAGTCATACCGTGAGATTCCAGTGGGCTTCAATGGAGTTTATTGGCTTTGACCAAAATACAAGAAACAAAAAAGAATGGCGGTGGATTGGTGGGAGGCGTTCTCTGAGACGCGCAGTTGAAAAATGAGAGGGAAGAAGATGGAGGTTGTTTGAGAGAAGGCGAAATTTTGGGCGATTTTCAAATGTGAAAATTTGGGCGCTACTTAAACCCATTTTTCAATTTTGTGATTTGAATTTCAAATTTGTTGCAAGAGCGGGATCTTTATTTTTGAAACCCAATTCCTTTTTAGCTCCTTGATGTGAAATGACTATACAGTCCTTATGTTTTTAAATCCCAATGTGTTGTGCTTACACGTATGCAAAATACTATATTAATAAACATATGATTTTTGTACTCCCAACAATATCCTTAAACTTAAAAAAAAAAAAAAAAACTCTTATTGTTAGCCTTGAATGAAAACCGTCTCTGTGATGTTGGGTGAGACACCAGCTAGTAACTAGGGAGGCTCGATAAATGTAACTTATATCTGAATGAGAGCGGTATATGAATGAACTGAGATCATATCTAAATGAGAGTGATCCCTGGGAATACGATGGTTGAGAAAAGTTTACGAGAATTAAAGTTATTACCTGTACCAATAAGATGCACATTCATTTTTGATAGCTCAATCATGCTTTGCTTGAAATAATTTTATATTGGATGACTTTCTAAAGAATTCTTCTAGGAAGCATGTAGGTAACATGACCATGTCACAGGAAATACAGGAGGATACTAGAGATATCAAGTGTCGAATCCAAGTTCTAAGTCCTTATTCGAACCCTAGATAAGAAGATAACGTGACCCTGTCGCAGGGTATACAAGAAGAGAATACTGGAGACATCAAATGTCGAATTCAGGTTCCAAATCCTGATTCAAACCCTAGATAAGAAGGTACCGTGACTCTGTCGCAGGGTATACAATAGAACACTGGAACCCTAGATAAGAAGATAACGTGACCCTGTGCAGGGTATACAAGAAGAGAATACTGGAGACATCAAATGTCGAATTCAGGTTCCAAATCCTGATTCAAACCCTAGATAAGAAGGTACCGTGACTCTGTCGCAGGGTATACAAGAGAATACATGAGACATCAAATGTCGAATCCAGATTCCAAATTCTGATTCGAATCCTAGTGACGGGGCATTACAAAATTATTCTTGAATATATATATTTTTTAATTTCTTCACATAGAGGGAGAGAGAGATAAAGAGATGATAAGCTTCACTAATCCTTCATCCATGGTATAAAGCCAGTTCCTCTACAAAAATACAAATACATGATTTTTTTTTTTTTTTTTTCTTAGTATAAATCAAAAGTGGAATAGAAAAACAATGTCCCAACTGAAATGATGATGGAATTATATGGAAACTCATGAGGCAAAGCAACACCCTTTTCTCCCAGCAGCCTGGTCCTGTCCAGGAACAACTATGTTTGTCCCTTTAAACAGCGCTGGATTCACGCCAATATCTATCGATTCCCCAGCTGCAAGACTCTTCTTGCTGATTATCCTATAAATCTCTGTTAAAATTCTGAAGAACGCAGTTTCAACGTTCGTCGACTCGAGAGCCGACGTCTCCATGAAGAACAGGTTCTCTCTTTCAGCAAATTCTTGTGCATCTTCTGTTGGCACTGCTCGGAGGTTTCCTAAGTCGCATTTGTTTCCGATGAGCATTATGACGATGTTCTTATCAGCATGTCCTCTTAGCTCCTCCAGCCACCGTGCCATGTGGTCGAACGATTGACGCTTCGTCATATCGTAAACTAGCATGGCTCCTACTGCACCTCTGTAGTATGCACTTGTCACTGCTCTGTACCTGATAATGGAGAAAACAAGATATCATAAGAAACTATGAACAACTTCATGGTAATCTTCACAATTTAAGTTCATAACATCGATTTTCGGAATCTTATTTCATCAGATAAAGGTATCGAACTCTCCTCAACATTTCCATAACGTTCTCCTTTGACATCTCTCACGTCTGATGATATCGGAATTATAAACGATGCACCTCACTACTCCCAACTAATTCGAGTCCTGCATAACTCACACCCTTCTGGTTAGAATTCAAGTTAACCCAATTCTCTCGTTTTCTTCCTCGAATACATAAACCAAACTCGTGGCTCGTTATTCATCAAGACCCCATCCAAACTTCCACCTTTTCGATGGGGCGTCCACCATTGCTGTGCCAATCCATTGAGTTAGTACACACTACTCTCCTGTTGTAGAGCTAAGCTAAAGCTCATATGGTGTTCCTTCATGTGATGCCGTAAGAAATCGAGCTATCTTCGCCAGCTTGAACTTCACCGAGTGCAAAGAGATTAACGACTCGTCCATCCATCCGGATTGACTCCATTCAATTGAGGCAGCTCTAGCCTTCTCGTGGTTAGTTCCTTTATGCCTGACGTCCTCCTCATTATCTCACTAGCCTCTCCCTCTCCTTAATTCAACTGCCAATGATTGCTTTCCCCTGATGAAAAGAATAGTCCCTCATCACAATTCGTTCCTCCTCCCTATGCGCTTTAGCAACTTATTCATTGAATCATCCAAATGATAATGTCCTTTCCATTTTTTGGCACTTCAGGTGTGAGATCTCACATCGATTAGAGAGGGGAACGAAACATTCTTTACAAGGGTGTGGAAACCTCTCCCTAGAAGGCGTGTTTTAAAAACCTTGAGGGGAAGCTCGAAAGAGAAAGCCCAAAGAGGATAATATCTGCTAGCGGTGGGATTGGGCTGTTACAAATGGTATCAGAGCCAGACATCAGGTGATGTGCCACCGAAGGGGATGGACATTAGGCGGTGTGCCAGATTGGAAGCTGGGCCCCGAAGGGAGGGTGGATTGGGGGGTCCCACATCCATTGGAGAGGGAAACGAGTACCAGCAAGGATGCTGGGCCCCAAAGAGGGGTGGATTGTGTGATCCCACATCGATTGGAAAGGGGAACGAGTGTCAGCGAAGACGCCGGGCCAAAAGGGGGGTGGATTGTGAGATCCCACACGATTGGAGAGGGGAACAAAGCATTCTTTATAAGAGTATGAAAACCTCTCCCTAGCAAACACGTTTTAAAAACCTTCAGGAGAAGCTTGAAAGGAAAAGTCCAAAGAGGACAATATCGGCTAACGGTGGACTACATCAGGCTTCCGCACAACTGATCCTAAGTGGAACTCGACATTTTCCATTCTACTGGTCAGCTGACTCCTAGGCATGCCTAATAAAGTTCTCTAATAGCAATATGATAGAACTTCCCTGACTTGAAAAACACTTCTATATCAATCCTCTTAACAAAAGAATAAAAGTTAGCAAACTCGAGATACGTCTCCAATTCCCCCCCGACTTCACTCACCTTTTCCATCACTCTCCCCTACCTTCCTCTCAAATTTATGCAAAACCGAGTCCTCTTGTGTTTGCATTCTGATCCTACAGTAAGATAATCACGAAAGTCGGGCCTCACCGTGCCGAACTACTCGAGTCCCACATAGATCAAGCCCTTCTCATTTTTCTCCCAGCAACTCATTCTTTCATTATTCTTTTCCAAGAACACATAAAACAAGCCTATGACTTATCGATCTTATCACAACAATTTCAATAAATCTGAAACAGGACAAGAAAGCGCTGCGCGCTGCAACTATATATAAGAAACACAGGAAAACATAATAGAAAGTAGACCATGCTAATACACAAAAGCTGATAAAATGGAACATGAACACAAACATGAATGGATCTCTGCAATCTCACTGGATTTGAGAGTACAGAGAAAACAACAACAAAACAAGTTTCTATTCTATTCAAGGGTTCCAAACTCTTTGCTCTCTAATTCTTTAATTCTATAACATTCCAAGCCACTACTAGCAGATATTGTCCACTTTGGGCTTTCCCTTTCGGATTTCTCCTCAAAGCTTTAAAACGCGTCTACTAGGAAGGAGTTTCCACACCCTTATAAGAAATGCTTCGTTTGTTGAGGATTGTTGGGAGTGAGTCCCACATTGGCTAATTTAGGGAATGATCATGGGTTTATAAGCAAGGAATACTATCTCCATTGGTATGAGGCCTTTTGGAGAAGCCCAAAGCAAAGCCATGAGAGCTTATGTTCAAAGTGGACAATATCATACCATTGTGGAGATCCGTGATTCCTAACATCGTTCCCCTCTCCAACTAACATGGGGTCTCACAATCCGCCCCCTTAGGGGCCCAGCGTCCTCGCTGGCATACCGCTCAATGTCTGCCTCTGATACCATTTGTAACAGCTCAAACTCACGCTAGCAAATATTGTCCTCTTTAGGCTTCCCCTCAAGGTTTTAAAATGCGTCTTTTAGAGTATGCAATGAAATGAGTACTCATCTAGATACTATCCTCTTATTGTAAGATCTCACATCAGTTGGAGAGGAGAACAAAACATTCCTCATAAGGGTGTGAAAACCCCAAGCCCACCGCTAACAGATATTATCCTTTTTGGGCTTCCCCTCAAGGTATTAAACCGCATTTGCTAGGGAGAGGTTTTCACACCCTTATAAGTAAGGTTTCGTTTCTCCCTCCAACCGATGTGGGGTCTCACAATCCACCCCCTTGGGGGCCAGCATCCTCACTGGCACACCGCCCAATGTCTGGCTCTGATATCATTTGTAACAGCTCAAGCCCACCGCTAGCAAATATTGTCCTCTTTGGGCCTTTCCTTTTAGGCTTTTCCTCAAGACTTTGTAACACACCATTATAAAGAATGTTTCGTTCCCCTAGCGGTAGGCTTGGGCTATTACAAATTCTATATTCTCATACAATCATTCATCTACTCAAGCTATTAGTTACAACAAAGTTCAAGAACACATTTCCATTTTTCATCTCTCAAAGCTATCACAGATCCAAAAGCATGACAATGAAGTACTCGACGAGAAACAAAACAAGAAGAATCAAACCCACATACCTTTCCTGTCCAGCAGTATCCCATATCTGGGCTTTCACTGTTTTCTGATCAATAACGAGAGTTTTAGTCTGAAACTCGACTCCAATAGTAGCTTTGGAATCAACGCTAAATTCATTCCTTGAAAATCGCGAAAGGAGTTGGGTTTTGCCGACGGCCGAATCTCCGATCAAAACAACTTTGAAAACATAATCAATCTTCTGATTATAATCCCCATATAGATTCGACATTCTAATTTTCTCTTCAAAATTCCCCACAAACCCACCTCTAAAACACGCAGATTAGACACATAGAAGCCCTAAAACTCAAAGAAATTTCCCATTTCCCGATCATAACAACTGGGAAACCCCTAAATCAAACACGAAGCTGAAGAATCAATCAATCAATCAATCAATCAATCAACCACTGCACTGCCTGAAATTCAACCCAAAAGGAGAAATGGAATCGAAGCTGGGTTTTGAAGGGGATTTCAGAGAATAGTGTGTGATATTGGAAAGCTGCGAAAAGGGTATTGAAAATGATGATGGAAGGGGAGAAAAGGAGAATGAAATGCGAGCGAGAAGTAGAAATGGAGAAACGGCCATTGTGGGGTCTCACCAACGGTTTTGTGGGCTTCACCGTGTAAAATTAGGCTTCAAATGCAAATGTAATTAGGAAATTCGGTGTCATTTTCAATATGAGGCGTTGCTCAAACATAACCATGAGGCCATTAGAAATATTATTAGTAGCACGCTCGGAATCACCATGTTTTGCTTTCTTTTTTAGTAATTTTTTTTAGAACACATGCCGTTTTTTTTTTTTTTTCCGGTTTGTATTAGGTTAGCTTGAATTTTTGAAAAATCGAAAATTTTTATTCGATTTGCGAGTTTACATTTTTTTGGTGCCGAAAATAAGGTTACAACTTATCTCTTTTTTAAAAAAGATCAAGAATAATTCATGTTTGTAACTGATATTAATGATATATTGTGACCGGTAAATGTTCGATATTTAAGATTTATGAGATTTTAATTATTAATATTGGATGTATTGTGAACCAGTGATACTTTTTAAAATATATAATTTTAAAAAAAAAATTAACTCAACCCAACCTAAAATAGAGAGTTCGTTCGATTGTGAACTATATTCGGATTGCTTGAGTCACTAACTCAACGAACCCGATTTTTCCAACCCAACGCAACCCATGTGCACCCCTAATAATTATTATTAAGACGTAGTTTAATCCGTTTAGCTTTATGAGTATTTCTTACCGTATGTGGCATGCAGTGTTTGGAGTAGAAAGGATTATCGAGCATGTTCTCAAGGTTCGTCCACAGAGGATGAATCAGGGCCTAAGATTAGGGCGAAAAGTGTAGTCGATGGACAACAAGTGAATATTCATGTTTACCCCTTATTGGTCACAAGGGACGGAGAGGCTAGGTTAGCCGAAAGATGGTTATTGGTTCAAAGACGCAAGGTGCCTCTACTTTTTCAAGATAAAAATGGTAGATAAAATAACTCGAGTCAATATTCGAGTGCCGACATGGCGATCAAACATATTAATGACGAGGAACACATTTTTTATATTCTACTAATATATCTAATATCAATTAAACTAATTTGAATTTAATTCAAATTTTAAATATATACCCTTATTTAATATATCTTATCAAATACAATAAATATGTATTTATTCTCTTTTAGTTTAATATATCTAATATATTAAATATTAATTCAAACACTTCAAATTCGATACTGATGTTAGTGAAACATCGTCAATTTAATAAAAAACAAGAGGACTAGGAACTCTGTTCAAGTTGTTTGAGTCACCAACCCAACCCGTGTACATCTTTCTCTTCTTTTATCGACAAATCTTATCTTATAGCTTTCACCTCTCGTCCAACCCAAAAATTCAACTCAAAATACGTAAATGACAACGTAGTTCTCACTCACCACTCGATAGTCGATAATTCAGTTTTTGAACCGGCATCGATACTCGATGGATAACGACATTCTTTATCTCTCAACAATCAAAAGCAAGAACCCAGAGAAACCCATTCAACATCAAAAAGAAATCTGGAAAAATAGGACTTCCAATTTCTAACAAGAAAGCAATAACAAATTAGTGTTGGATAAATGATCAGACCCAATTTGCCAAAGAAAAATCAATGATCACGTTCTACCAGCCTATGTAAGAAACAATAATGATCGTCGGATCGTTTCTCTTCCTAAACTTAAATTGCGAAAGAAAACGTGAGCGAGAAAATCAAACTTGTAACGTCGTCTCGAATCAATATATTCAATTCGGAATGCACCGTCGTCACTTCGTCATCGTCTGTGGAAAGGGTAACAGGTTAGTAGCATAAATCATTGATGGAGCTGTTAGCTAAGCTGATTGATCATATTCGAGCCATTAGAAACCGAATCGATCGGATACACATCCAGCCCTCTAGTCCGGCCAGGTGCGCCGCCTTTGAGCGACGATAAATCCAGCACAATCCTGCTTCCGAAAAAGTTGTACATAAACACATTGAACACCCTAACTTTCAAATCATATCGATATCAATCGCAACTCTAGTACTTACATCTTTCGGGATTCGTTCTTGAGATCTGAAGCTCGGTTGGTTATTATTATCTTGTTATCGATCCTCGACACTGAATGAACGATCGGAAGAACGTCAAAATCTTCTGGGATTGATTTAGTGCAAGTATTGACACACCCATCAAGCCCCAAGAGTTTCTGAAATAATTTGAATCATCAAAAAGAAATTGAACACATAGTTTCATTTCATATCATTGGAAATTACCTTGAGACTCTTGTAGCACTCTTCAAGGTTATCATTGTACAAGAAGTGATCAAATATTCCAGATGATTCTCCTTGCACGATCTCGGCCTTGGCGTTTCGTAGTCGTTTGAGGATTTGTTCTTCGGTTTCGGTTCCCCTGATTATGTATCAATGCATTTTCAGACTAGTAACATGAATGGACGATGGGATCATTTAACTCACCTAGCACGAAGACGTTTCTCGAGTTCAGCCATTGAAGGTGGACAGATGAAGATGAATATAGCGTCCAGGGAGCTAGCCTTCACGGACCTCGCACCTTGAACATCAATGTCGAGAATGCATCTCTATATGGAAGATCGAGAAAATATGATGAGTATCATACAGATTCGATAAAACCAAAAAACGATCCTCAAATGGAAGCAAACTGAATTTTCATACTTTCCCGGCATCGGCTACGACTTCAACAGCTTCGACACTAGTTCCATAGAGGTTTCCATGAACTGAAGCAAACTCGAGAAATTTCCCCTCTTTTATGTCCTTTTCCATAGCATTTCGTTCCGTAAAATGGTAATGTAGCCCATCTTTCTCCATGTTTCTCGGAGCACGGGTCGTGTGGCTAACAGAGAATCCAAACAAAGATGGGAATTCTTTCATGAGCATGGATATAAGCGTACCCTTGCCCACTCCAGACGGACCGCTAACAACGATCGGCTTCTCAACAGTTCCCCTCACCCCTTTACTCCAAGCAACAACTTCACAACCCGATGATCGTGTTCGTTCTTGGACATATGGAGTATTCACCTACTCGTATAAAAATCGAAATCATAAGAACAAGGAAAAAAAACCAAGAATCAGGTGTAACACTGAGTGATCTTGTGCTGTTGAATCCTCATGAACACATACCTCAAGAAACCAAAAGGAATCATGTAAGGGCGATCCACCCTTAATAAACAATATGCGACCTTCGTTTAAAGCTATTGCCGAATGCCCTTTACATGGCTCCGGTATCGTTCCCAAAACGACTGGATCGATCCTGAAAATCCACCGAAACTTAGAAGACTTGAACTAAAAGACTCGACAGCATAGCCACGGGAGAAACTTACCGTGTTCCTGTCGAATGATCGAATACTTGAACTCGAAAGGACAATATCGAGTCATCACAGCCTCCGTCAACGACATACTACCAAAGCATATAAAAAAGCTAAGACTTTCAGAGATGAGTTCTTGATGCATCACAATCACTATAGAACAAACAATACAAAGTAAATCAGCATACTGTTTTATTGCCGAGGACGGTGGCTGTTTCACAACCTTTCGATTTTAAACCGAACCCGTTCGGAAATCCCTCCTTCAAATCATGAACCAAGAAAGCTGCGGCTTCTCCCTAATGAACACAAAAGCCAACAAAATTGGCTCAGAACAAAGAAACAGTACGAGTGTTTTACATACTCCACATAATTAATCAAGCTAAAGCATATTTTTCCCAGAACAGGAGAAGTTATTTTTAAAAAAATTAAAAGCTCACCATGGAGAAATTTAATCCTCCAAGTTCTAGATTACCCTGATCAAGACAGATGGAATGAGAGATGAGATTCAAATCAAAATACTTGAGGATTCAAGAAGAAACTGAAACATTCAATCATAAACAACAACAAAAAGATAAACGAGCCAAGAAATTGCACAAAATAATGAAATTACAACACATAAACCGACAAGAAAGAACAAGGATTCTGTAACAGTCCGAGCTCACCGCTAGCAGATATTGTTCTCTTTGGCCTTTCCCTTTCGGGCTTCCCTTCAAGATTTTTAAAACGCGTTTGATAGGGTGTGGTTTCCACACCTTTATAAACAATGTTTCGTTCTCCTCCCCAACCGATGTGGGATCTTACAATCCACCCCCCTTTGGGGCCAGCATCCTCGCTAGCACACTGCCTCGTGTCCACCCTCCTTCAGGGCTCAGTTTTCCACTAGCACATCACTCGGTGTCTAGCTATGATACCATTTGTAATGGTCCAAGTCCACCATTAACAGATATTGTCCTCTTTGGGCTTTCCCTTTCGAGCTTCCTCTTTTTAAAACGTCTCCTAGGGAGAGGTTTCCACACCCTTATAAATAATGTTTCATTCTCCTCCCCAACTGATGTGGGATCTCACAATCCACCCGAAGGTCACTGGCACACCGCCTCGTGTCCACTCTCCTTCGGAGCTCAGCCTTCCACTGGCACATCACCCGGTGCCTGGGTCTGATACCATTTGTAACGGCCCAAGCCCACTTCCTTTTCGAGCTTCCCCTCAAGGTTTTTAAAACGCGTCTGAGGGAGAGGTTTCCACACCCTTGTAAAGAATACTTGGTTCTCCTCCCCAACCGATGTGGGATCTCACAATCCACACTCCTTCGGGGCCCAGTGTCCTCACTGGCACACCGCCTAGTGTCCACCCTCCTTCGGGGCTCAGCGTTCCAAGGGCACATGGCTCTGATACCATTTATAATAGCCCAAGCCCACCACTAACAGATATTGTCCTCTTTGAGCTTTGCCTTTCGAATTTCCCCTCAAGGTTTTTAAAACGCGTCTTACACACCCTTATAAAGAATGTATCGTTTTCCTCCCCGACAGGATGTGAGATCTCACAGATTCACAATTCAAGCCCTCCAAAAGCAGAATAAACTCCAAAATCCAATTCCCATAAGCACTCTCAATAATGTAAATGAAGAGTTCCAAAACACATAAATTTTATAATAAAAAAAAACAAACAAACAAATAAGAGGCGAAGGAACAAAAAGAGAATCCAGAAAACAAACACAAATCCACGATCTCGAAGAATCGAAGCGCCACATTCAGAAACATAAAACAAATGCAACAAAGAGGCAAAACCAGAGCCACAATCATCAAAATGAAAGCCAAAAAACAAAATCGAAGGGCATTAGACAATGTTACCTGGTGCGAATTCCGAGCTACGGGGCCGCTAAGCTCGCGAAATCGCAAGAGTAATTGAATGTGTTGTTATCGCTCAAACCCAGAAAAACTTGGCACCTGGTTTCTACAAAATCACAAGAACCCCAGAATAGAAGAAATTAGAAGGGCTACAGAAGAGAGGAGTGGCGTAGGGAAGTTTGAGGAGCATTCTCGTATTTGTAGGGAAACAAAGAGATTCAGAAAAATAAAAAGAAATAGAGAGAAATAGGGATGCGGGGTTTTGGTCGCATTCCATTCACGGAACAAGAACACCGACTTTCGTTTTCTCGCGGGATGCTTATGCCAATCGCTAATTCAATTCCCTCCTAAAGCCATTCGACACAACACACGACGCAGTAGATGAATGAATCGAGACCTATTCCATTTATATATCTTTTCGATGACTCAATCATAATAATGATAAGATATACTTTGTTTTCAACAATTCTATATTGGTTGGCCTTTTGAAAATTTTCATAAAAACATGATAGTTGTAACAGACTAAACCTACACCTAGTCATCTGTGGGCTTTTCTTTCTAGGCTTCTCTTTTGAAGTTTTTGGGAGAGGTTTCCACACCCTTCTAAATAATGTTTCGTTTCTCTCTGCGTGGGATCTCAGTCCACTCCCTTTATGGACATCCAATAAAATTATAAAATTAGAATAATAAAGAGAAGATTATGCACAAATTGAGAAATGATCCAAATTTTTAAATATTTTGACATCCCATCGGTTAGAGAGGGAACGAAACATTCCTTATAAGAGAAGTAAACACGGGAAGGAAATCTAAAAGGGAACTCAAAGAGGACAATATCTAGTGGTTGGCTTGAGTCGTTACACTACTAATGACAATGACAAAACATGCTAAAAGAATTCGTCTTGGTCTGTGAAGATAGTCTTTACTTTTAAAAGTCAGTAATTGATTATGTAGCAGGATGATAGGGAATCCTTATCCAAATCATGGGCATGGATGTTACATTTATTTTAGTAAGTTTAATATTCATTTGAACCAAAGGAAAAAAAATTTGGAATTATTTTAGAAATGATTTTTGATGGGGCCGTGGACCATTAATTTAATTATCTCAATTTTTATTTAAATAAATTTCTTAATTATACCATTTTCTAAAGGGCATTTTGGTCAAATTATTTCAAATTGGAATTTATAAAATTAAAAGCAAATTTATAAAACAATAATTTTTAGTATTGGTTAGACAATGTTGGTTAGCCTAACCATCTATTTAATTTTAAAGTAAATTAGTCGAGGTACATTGTTACAACGTTTACAGATAGAAAAAAGAGTAGAATTTTTGGTGAGTTGTCTAACGACCAGTAATTTCTTCTCTAATTTGTGCTCCCCTACTCGAAAGCAACCATTTCCCTATTTGAATTCGAGGTTAGTTGCTAGAGAAAGGGAATAGTGCTGAGAGAGACAAAATGTTGTCGAGAGAGGAGGATGAGGTTTCTAAGATTGTAGTTGGTAAGCTCTTGAACGTATTGTTGCACGACAACATAAATGATTGTCAACGTCAGTACTCCGTTGGGATCTTGCTGTCACATCCCATGAGAGAAGGTGCAATGGAACAAGTGGTAGGAAATCGAGTGAAGAAGAAGGAACCTATGGGTATTTGAGGTTGAACTCAAATCAAATTCGAAAACTCAATCATACCCATCAATCGCTCAACCCAGTTCGTGTGCGCGCATGCGCGCAGCCAATTTCCCCATCTCAACTCGCTCCAAGCCCACAAATAAACCTACCCAAACACGCTCAATGTCCAACCCAATCCATTTACGCCCTCATTCCACCTCAACCCAATAGCCAGTACTCTAGCCCACAAGAGACCCAAAATCCTACTCCATCATGCGTGTTTGACTCAGTAGTGACCCGACCTGAAACGCGACCTGCACACACCTGGACTGAAAAGCAAAGTTCAAGTGCATGAAATGTTTTTATAGAATGATAGGTCCCACATTTTATGGAATAATAGGTCTCACCATGATTGCTTGTGTATGCCTTGTCCGACCCCAATAGTGGGTTACATTGGATATTTCTTAGAAATACTCCAGTCACATGCCACTCTTATTTTTCAGGTAAAACTAAGACACTCATGTACGAATGAAGACGTCGTGATGATGGTCATTGGACTGGAGCTAGGGTAGATGACACCATTTATGAAATATTTTAAATAAATTTTTTCGCGTAATTTTTATTCTACAGATTAATTTTTATTCATTCATTTTCTAATTATATTGTTATGGATTTATCAATAAGACAATGATTAAAATTATTGACCATGACCATGTGAACCAATCATTTTTGGAACTTGATAAATTATTAATTTTTTAAAAAAAATATAAGATTAAATTTTAAAAATACATGATCCAATGTCTCATAGGACATAACACGAACATGGTATCATAACATACATGGATTAATTTGATAAGCATATCATAAAATAATAAATGACACGTAGATGAGCCACATAATACGTGTTAATTATAATCATACTGTTCATCCAACCTAAGTAGAAGGCATTCCAACCAAAGAAGAAATACGATGGGACGTTAGTGTAAAGGTATGTGACCACGACATTAAAACCCTAATTCTAATTTTGACTTGGTCAAAGTTGAAGACTTTGACTTTGACCCAGTCAAAGTTTCTTTTTTTATTAACTGAAGTACTTGTTTATGTTGTTTTATTACCATTCATAACCTTAAATTACATTACTACCAACAATTTTCATATGGGATACTTTATAGAAATTTTTTTATTTTAATATAAAATTAAAAAATACATTTTTATTTATTTATTTATCGCATGAATATTAATTTTGTGGATTGGTTATTTAGTAACAATAATATTTGTAATAATAATATTGATTTTTTCTTCCCTCCTTTCCCTTCGTAGTTAGATTTTATAATTATATTTTTCCCTTTCGTATTAATTTTATTTATCTATTTATTTCTAAAATTATATTAGAAAATGTTAGATATACACCGGTTGGATTGGGTGGAATTCAAAGAAAATATTTTGGGCCAACTCAAAGTTTCGAGTTAGTTGAGATGGTGACCTGATGGTTTACTACCCAACCCACCTATGAGTTGGGTTGTCTCGTTGTTCTATTTTTTTAAAAAATATTATTTTAAAAAATCTTATAAAGTTCAAATATTAAATATTTACAAGTCACAACTCATCACTAATCTCGGTTACAAACGTTAAATATTCTTAATTTTTTTACAAAATAGAGTAGGGTAGGGTTGGCTTGCAACCGTATTTTGGGGTTGGTCAAGTACACCCGAGCAAAAAAATGTAACCCACAAACCCAACGGAATTTTCAATTTTTTAAAAATTCAACCCAACCCAAACCAATATTTACGACTTGGATTGGATAATCTGGATTGGTCGGATTATCAGGTTATACGAATACCTATAAATTTTTTTTAAGAAATAAAAAATTTTAAAAAAATCTCAATTTCTCTATTTTTTTATTAAATTAAATTACGATTTTAATTTTTTTTTCTCCTTTATTATTTTCATATTTTTATGGCATTCCCACACATGTTTTTAATAAGTACAATTATAGATTTCAACAAAAATACGTAACTCCTAAAAACAAAATAATTAAGAATAAAAAAATAATAGAGATGACGGTGAAAAATAATCATTTGCATACAATATTTTAAATTTGAATCAATACGGTCAACATTCAAAGGGATAATAATTAAAATTTAGTTCAAACTTCAAGCATAAAGATATTGAATCTTATCTCATAATTCAACAAGGATTAACTCTAGTATATACGTCGGTTGGAGTAGAGCTGATTCCGAGAGTTAATCCTTGTTGAATTTGATCTAAAAAAAAGAGTTGAAGACATTGACCTATTCTCGATGTACTTAGTCCTGAAATCATGTAGACTTTCATCTCTTTGAATTTGATCTCTACGAGACTATTACGAAACTCCACAATTTGAGTAAGGGTTTTACTCGAGTTTCTTGTAACTTCTTTTCAAGATAGGGTCTTTGGAATTGAAACCGACAATTCTTCTATGTTGGCTTCAGCGAGTAAAGTTGATCTCTTTGAAGAAAGTCTTAGTGCACAACGTGATATCGTAGCATGCATTAGTCTACGAAATATTATGAAAAAGTTACCACCATATCACGAGATCCTTATTTCATGTTCAATCCCTAATTGACGTTAAAAATTAAGGAAGATAAAATCCGTCGTTCAAACGTCGAAAGCGTCCTATGAATAAATTTTGGATCTTTCTATTGGACATCAGCAACTTGATACCCGTTTACAATCGTAAATTGGACAACTAAGCTTATTTTCTTTAATAGACGTGAGGTATGCATATAAATTTTCTCGTGCTGTATATATACACACAAACTAATTCACCATATCAATGAAACAATTTTTTTCGTCATCGTATCAATCTAGGCTGACTATAAGTTGTCGCAATCTTAAAAGAATCCATAACGGTACGTTCCATAGTAACTACGCGCTTGAAAAATGTAACTTTGTCCACTTAAGACATACCCTTAGAACACTCGACACAAAGCTCTCTACCATTAAGGTTATCCAAAGTGGTAGGGAGCTTTGTGTGGTTTTTTTAAAAGTATGAATTTTTATTGGGCTTATTTAGGCCCATTACCATTATATTTTCCACATCTAAAAATATGAAATTTAGGCCCAACTTTAAAGAAATAAATGAATAAATTGTAAGAGCGTACACAGTTGGGTTAGTTGGATCAGTACTAATAAAAAGTTCACACCCCAACCCTCTATTTTTAGGCTGAGTTGTCTATTTATTATTAGAAAATCTATTTATCCTGAATTAATAAATATTACATTAATAATTAAAATTTCGTAAAGTTCAAATATCAAACATTAAAGTCACAATATATCATTAATATCTGTTCCAAACGTTAAATATTCTTAATTCTTTTAAAAATAGGGTAGGATTGGGTTAGTTTGTAACCCTATTTCCGAGTTGGTCAAATTGACCCAAAGAAAAAATGTCAACGAATAAACAGAACTGAATTCAACTCAGCTTAATCCAACCAAATTCAATCTAATTTAAGTTAGGTAATTCAAGTTGATCGAGTTATCAGATCATGTGAACATTCCTAATAAAATAAAATATAGCTCAAAATCATATATTATAAAATTAACAATAAATTTATGTTGGTTCAGTTTAATCTAATTTAAATTGATTTTTTTAATATATAAAAAATCTTTTTTAAGCATTTGAAATTTTTTTTAAGGAAGCTCGAAAGTATTTTTCAAGTTTACATTTTGTTTTCCGGTTTCAAAATTTTTAAAATAAAATTAAAGATCGAGAACACTCGAGAGTTTAGGGAAGGTGAGATTTATATAAACAATTTTTAAATTTATAAATCTATCAAATAAAAATATAAAAATGCAAAGACTAAAGCGGCAATATAAATTAACAAGATAAAGAAGCGATAAATTTCTTCACAAATTTGTCAAGATACGTAATTGAGTTTATAAAAAATTTAATGCGTCACATTAGTCAACGTCATATTTATGTTACGATGTGATTGAAATATAAATTATGCAATGTTTTTGTCGAAAGTAAATTAAATTCTTTAACTTTATCGAATCATTAATGGCTACTTCAACCGATTTAGTCTACACATACCTCAATTATTCAAAATATGAATTCAAATCTCTATGCTTCGGTTCAAAATGTTATTTATAATCGAGCTACTTGCAGTTTTCAGATATCTATTTTATTTTCTATTGGAATAAAATAAAACGAAATATTTTTTTAATTAAAAAATCATAAATAAAATAAATAATTTTCAATATTTAGGTTATATTATATTGGATAGCCTCGAGACGCTTTAAAATTTAACCTACGTAGTTTTAAAAATTAGAATTTCAATAAATTATCGAGTTTTATTAAACCTTAGAGAGTGATTCTTATATTTAAAACTTTGATTAAATTTTAATATTTAAAATTACACGGTTGAAAGTTGATACCTATTAGAGTCAACTTATGCAAATTCGTCCACATCCCTTATTTATCAGACCTTTTTTTAAGTCAATAATTAGAAGGAATAAAGTGATATATACCTTAAACAATTGAGTGATGCTCAAATTGGCTATTGAACAATTAATAACATAATTATTATGAGATCTCACCTCGATTGAAGAGAAAAACAAAACATTCCTTATAAAGATGTGGAAACCTCTCATTACTAGACGTGTTTTAAAGCTGTGAGGCTAACGACGATATGTAACGGACAAAAGTGGACAATATTTGATAGCGATGGGCTTGGGCTGTTACAAAGTGGTATTAGAGTCAGACACTGAGCGATGTGCCAACGAGGAAGCAGAGCCTCCAAGGGGGTGGATAAGATCTCACATCAGTTGGAGAGGGGAGCAAAGTATTCCTTATAAGTGCGTAGAAACTTCTCCCTACCAGACGCGTTTTGAAGCCGTGAGGCTGATGACAAGATGTAACGGGTCTGATGCGTTTTAAAGCTGTGAGGCTGCGATACATAACGGACCAAAGCAGACAATATTTGCTTTATGTGAGCAATTTTATGTAATTTTATAACTCCTAACCTTTATAAAAAAAAGTATTTAAATTTTCTTTACCTTCAATATTGAATAGAAACTGTTTATCGACACCTCATAGATCAAAAACACAATTTTGAGCCAATTTACTCGATCAACTTCAAAATTGGAGAAATAAAAATGACAAAAGTACCCTCTAGAGATTCTTGGACCTTGTCTGGTAAAACAAACAAGAAAACACACACAATTGCTAGATTCTCTGCATGTTTGGGCAATACAAGACAAATTTTATTTTTTATTATTATTATTATTTAAATTTTTTAATATTAAGACCTTCTAGAAGGTCAAACTTAGCGCCTTAACCAACCAAATCACGCCACGTAATACCTTCACCAGCCGGCTTTCCGGCTTCCCGCCATCCCAAGACGACTTGTCGACATTATCGTTGACCAAGACAAAGTCCGCTCTTCTTGTACCCAATATCTTTTATTTATTTACATTTTCGTCCACCATTTTTTTTAATTAATTTTCTAAAAATACTTTTAGGTAATAATAAAATTATTATTTTGGTTTATTTATTTGTCTTTTTATATATATTGTTTTTTTTTAAAATTAATAGACAATTTTCCTTTTTTAATATAAATTCTATTAAAAACATATAAAACATTCTAATAAATCTATTTTTAAAAAATATATATATATATAATATAGCGTTTGGTATTATTTTTAAAAAATTTCCACTCTTAAAAAAACATTCATTTTTAAAAATAGTGTGGCACTCTCATTATTATAAAAATTAATTATATTATAATTATAAGTATAAACGTGTCTAGATTTGACATAATTTATATATGTAAAACACTTGTGTCGGTCATTTGATTTTTTACTTAAAAGTTACAATTTTCTTGTACACGATTAATGATTTGTCTTCAACTCATAAACCATGCTGAACTAAGCTCATGTCCTCGTTGGGATATACCACTACTAATAAACACTAAAATCAGCAATATCACTAGGTCAAGAACAGCTCCTCGAGTAAAAGCTTCAATGGTCGGTTGACTAAAATTAGGATCCCAAATTGCATGAGCAATAGATCTTACCGGTAAAGGCTTCAAAAGTGTCTTTCCAAGCTATATGAAATAGATTTCTCGAAGTCAACAAAAAAAATTATTGTTAATTGCTAATATTATATCTTCGACCAAATGTTTAAACGTTCTATAAAAACATCATTATACACAATTTTAAATGGATTATAAAGAGAGCATGACATTATTTCCTTAAGTTTTATGATGATGCTTTAGAAAATTTTGACCCATGTGGAAATTGTGACCAAATGATGTGGGTTTTGTTTATGATCGATAATTAAAGCATATTTGACTAATAATTCAATATCAACACATATCTAAAACCTCTCGTTTTTTTCTTCCAAGTGAAGCATTACCTAAAAAAACTATTACCAATATGACGAAGAACGGTAACGGTCCGAGCCCACCACTAGCATATATTATTTACTTTAGCCCGTTACATATCGTTGTTAGCCTCACGGTTTTAAAACGCGTCTACTAGGGAGATATTTCCACACTTTTATAAAGAATGTTTTGTTCCCCTCTCCAACCGATCCTCACAGTTTTAAAACGAGTCTACTAGGGAGAGGTTTCCACACTTTTATAAGGCATGTTTTGTTCCCCTCTCTAATCGACCCTCACAGTTTTAAAACGTGTCTACTAGGGAGAGGTTTCCACACTTTTATAAGGCATGTTTTGTTCCCCTCTCTAATCGACCCTCACGGTTTTAAAACGTGTCTACTAGGGAGAGGTTTCCACACTCTTATAACGAATGTTTCGTTTCCCTCTCCAAACAATGTGGGATCTCACAATTCATCGGGCCCAATTAATGTGAGAGATTTCCACAAGAAATATTTTGTTCCCTCTCCCGCCCATGTGAGATCTCACACAAAAAAAAAAAAAAAAAAAAAAAATTCACAAAGCTTTTAAACAACCTACACTCAAAAAGCATAAAATTTCTCAAATAACTATACTCGTTGATATTGATATTCGAGATCTTGAATATTAAACGAGCAACATTAAAAAGTATTGTTTTTTTAAAATCACACACGTAGAAGAAGGTCTATGCAATGATGAGTATGGCTGATTAAGATACGTTGACTTTTCGTTTAACATTCTAACAATTTTTCTATCGGAATATTTTAATTATTTTTTTTTTAATAAAAGTGTAATTTTGGTGATGTTTTGTTATATAAAATTTTTAGGCTATTTCAATGGTTAGGGAGAAGGAATAGGCCACTTTCCTTTCAAATTCCATCCATTGGTGTGGCTTTCATTACAAGCGCCATGTTTCTCTTCCCTTTCTCGTGTGTTTATTTCATGCCTGCCCTTATAAACTGCCTTCCTTCCCCTTCTTCCATTTGATCTCCTCAAAAAGCTAAAACTAAAATCCTCTTCTTCTTCTTCTTCTTCTTTTTCCCCCATACCCATCTCGATTCAACCATTTCCCCTCAATTTCCGCTTTAATTCGACTCCTGATCTTCATTTCCCCAATACCCATTTCCTATTTTCCTCAAATTTGTTCATAAACTTCGCCCAATTTCAAGATCGTCGTTGATTCATGGGGAATTGTTGCGCTGCACCACCTCGGGACACTGAGGATCATCTCAAAGGGAAGAAGAAGAAGAAGCCGAATCCCTTTTCAATTGATTATGGCGTTAACCACTTCGCCTGCGGCAACGGCGGCACCCATAAGCTCACCGTCTTGACCAACCCCACCGGTCGTGAAATTGGGCTTCAATACGAACTGGGTCGGGAGCTTGGCCGAGGGGAGTTTGGGATTACGCACCTTTGCACCGATAAGGTCACCGGAGATAACTTCGCTTGTAAATCGATTTCCAAGAAGAAGCTAAGAACCGCTGTGGATGTTGAAGATGTTCGGCGGGAGGTTCAGATTATGAGGCATTTTCCGAAGCATCAAAACATTGTGAGCTTGAAGGATACGTATGAAGATGATAACGCTGTTCATTTGGTTATGGAGCTTTGTGAAGGCGGTGAGCTGTTTGATCGGATTGTGGCTCGAGGGCACTACACAGAACGCGCTGCTGCTGTTGTTACAAAGACCATTGTTGAAGTTGTTCAGGTAATGAATTAAACAAATGGTTTGGATTCTTTTGGAAATTTTGGGTCATTCTGGTTGTGATAGAGATTTTGTTTCTTTGTATGTTCTTTGTTTTTGAAGAGTGTTTTGATCTGCAGAATATGATTTAAGGATGAGAATTGATTATCTTAACTTAGAAACGTGAGAAGGAAAGAACAATGATATTGTCCGCTTTGGCCCGTTACGTATCGCCGTCAGCCTTACGGGTTTAAAACGCGTCTACTATGGAGAGGGTCTAGCCCTACTCCGACTAGTGTGTGAACTAGTGTCTCACACCGTCCAATAACTTGGCTTTTATACCATTTGTAACAGCCTAAGCCCAGCAGATATTGTCCTCTTTGGGCTTTCCCTTTCGGGATTCCCCTCAAGGTTTTTAAAACACGTCCTCCATAGGGAGAGGTTTCCACACTCTTATAAGGAATGGTCCGTTGGTTGGTGTGTTACTTACTACTTTTCTTGTGGTTTAGATGTGTCACAAGCAGGGTGTTATGCATCGAGACTTGAAACCCGAGAACTTTTTGTTCGGAAACAAGAAGGAAAACGCACCGTTGAAGGCCATCGATTTTGGATTGTCAGTGTTCTTTAAACCTGGTATGCTTTCCAATGGCCCCTTTGCATGTTTTGCTGTATTTTGCTCTTCATTTGTAGCGTATGTTTTCTCTTGATCGTGATCGTGATTGTGATCGTGACCGACTCCTTCAGGTGAAAAATTCAACGAGATTGTCGGAAGTCCGTATTACATGGCTCCCGAGGTTCTAAAACGAAACTATGGCCCCGAAGTAGATGTCTGGAGTGCTGGTGTTGTACTATACATTTTGCTTTGTGGTGTGCCACCATTTTGGGCTGGTAACTATTGATCTAACACATAAAAATTTTATGTTGTATATGTTCTGCTTAAGCTCATTAAACTTTTGGTCGTCCCAATGCAGAAACCGAACAAGGAGTTGCGCAAGCAATTATACGATCAGTTCTCGATTTCAGGAGAGACCCTTGGCCTAAAGTTTCGGATAATGCGAAAGACCTCGTGAGAAAGATGCTTGATCCTGACCCGAAACGGCGACTGACTGCTCAAGAAGTGCTCCGTATCGACTTAGCCTTAAAAGAAATTCACTTTCTCTCAAAATAAAGCTGCATTAGCTTGACTGTTGTGTTTGTTGTTTGTAAAATGTAGATCATCCATGGTTACAGAATGTGAAGAAAGCTCCTAATGTCTCCTTAGGAGAAACTGTAAAGGCAAGACTTAAGCAGTTCTCTGTGATGAACAAGCTGAAGAAAAGAGCTCTAAGGGTAATTTGTTTTATGTTCAAATAATTTACGATGACCCATCTGATATCGTGTGAGATCCCACATCAGTTGGGGATCGGTTGGGGAGGGGAATGAAACATTCCTTATACTAACGGACGCGTTTTAAAACCTTGAGGGGAAGCTTGGAAGGGAAAGCCCCAAGAAGACAATATCTGCTAACGGTGGGTTTAAGCTGTTACAAATGGTATCAGAGCCAAACACTGGGCGGTGTGCCAGCGAGGACACTGGACCCACAAGGGGGGTGGATTGTGAAATCCCACATCGGTTGGAGAGGGGAGCGAAGCATTCCTTATAAGGGTGTAGAAATCTTTCCCTAACGGACGCGTTTTAAAATCTTGAGGGGAAGCCCGGAAGGGAAAGCCCCAAGAGGACAATATCAGCTAGCGGTGGGTTTGGTCTGTTACAAATGGTATTAGAGCCAGACACCGGGCGATGTGCTAGCGAGGACACTGGGCCTACAAGAGGGGTTGGAGAAGGGAACGAAGCATTCCTTATAAGGGTGTGGAAACCTTTCCCGACGTGTTTTAAAACATTGAGGGGAAGCCCGGAAGGGAAAGTCTCAAGAGGACAATATCTGGTAGCGGTGGGTTTGAGCTGTTAGAAATAATGTCAAAGCCAGACACCGGGCTGTGTGTCAGTCAGGACACTAGGCCCACAAGGGGGGTTAGAGAGGGGAACGAAGCACTCTTTATCAGGGTGTGGAAACCTCTCCCTAACGGACTTATTTTAAAACCTTGAGGGGAAGTCCAAAAGGGAAAGCCCCAGAAAGACAATATCTGCTAGCGGTGGGTTTGAGCTGTTCCATATCAACATCATCGTTGTCGTTTCTTGCCATATTAAGACGTATTCTTCGGGTTACTTTCAACAGGTAATTGCTGATCACTTGTCGGTCGAGGAAGTTGCTGGTATAAAGGAGGGGTTCGATAAGATGGATACTAGCAATAAAGGAAAAATTAACATAGACGAGTTACGAGTAGGTTTACATAAATTAGGCCATCAGATCGCGGATACCGATCTTCAAATTCTGATGGAAGCTGTAAGTTCATACCAAAACTCTTCCTTTTCTTTATCTCTATCTCAGTACATTGAAGTAATTTGAGATTACATTTTTTCAGGGTGATATAAACAAGGATGGATATCTAGATTGTGGAGAATTTGTAGCCATTTCCGTTCACCTTAAGAAAATGGGCGATGACGAAGTGCATCTAAAGAAAGCGTTCGATTTCTTTGATCAAAACCGAAGTGGTTACATAGAAATCGAGGAACTTCGAGTGACCTTAGCCGATGAGATCGAAGGAAATTGTGAAGAAGTCATTAATGCCATTATTAACGATGTTGATACGGATAAGGTTAGTAACATCTCCTCATTAGATACTTCGTTTTTTTGGTCAATAGAATGATGTGGACACAGATAACTACCCCGGTCCCGGTCCTGGTCCCGGCCCGGCTTTTCAAACAAAAAGAAAAACGTTAGAAATTCTAGTTTGACTTCGATGAGAACCTACAAATAGTTTGATCTTTCATATAGTTAGATTTCGTCAATGTCACAGTCTGAATTTCGAGTAATGGCGCAGGACGAGCGAATAAGCTATGATGAGTTTGCATTGATGATGAAGGCGGGTACGGATTGGAGGAAAGCATCGAGACAGTACTCTCGAGAGCGGTTCAATAGCTTGAGTTTGAACTTGATGAAAGATGGGTCATTGCAAGTAGAACAATGAGAGAAGGTAGAGATGATTTCTTCACAAACAGCCTAAGTTGCTCAAGAAATCTATGGTTTACTTCTATTATTCTTTGTTTCTTTCAATTTTTTTCTTTTTTCCATCCCTTTTTCTTTTTCTTCTGTTTGGAGATTAGGATAAGTGAAGGTGGAAGGTGTGGATAGGACTTACCATTCTCATTGTAAATATGTGAAATGTATTTATACCATACGATACGTCATCTTCCCTACATACCAACACGAGTCCTTTCAGCATGTTTTGGGTGAACACGAGTCCTTTCAGCATGTTTTAAGTATTTATGATTAATTTTATATTTGTCTGTTCCTTACATATCATCGTCAGCCTCGTAGTTTTAAAACGCGTCTACTAGTGAGAGGTTGCTACACTTTTATAAAGAATGTTTCGTTCCTCTCTCCAACCGATGTGAGATCTCTCAATCCACCTCCCTTGACGCTGGTACACCGCTCGGTGTCTGGCTCTGATACCATTTATAACCGTCCAAGCCCACCATTAGTGGACATTGTCGTTAGTCTCATGGTTTTAAAACACATCTGTAGGAAAAGGTTTTCATACCCTTATAGGAATAGTTTATTCAGATTAAAATGAGTAGCTAAGTAAAGCCTCCACACAAGCCCGTAATCAAAGCATGTTTTGTGATAAGTTAAGTAATCATGATTTGCTGATTAGTTTGAGTTAAAACGTGAGTAATAGGAGTTCAATTGCAAATTGTTCTACTATTTGTATGTTGTATGATTGTACGATTGTGGTACTATAAGAGAATTATCGGTTAATCCTTGATACGAGACCATTTGTACCTTTAGACTTAGTATGACGTATATGCACCTATCAGTGCAATACGAACACTATGTGGCTGCAGTTAGTGGGTTTCCAACTAATTCCCTAATCGTGGTCTTGTAAAACATGAATGAGGATAAAATACTCAGTAAGTAGCTTACTTGTAGGTTCTTTGTTCGTTCATGAGTCGTATGTCATTTGCGTTCGTTGAATTGTTCGTGTGTCTTATTTCATACTTGGATGTCTCATTTCTAACTCATGGGCTCTTCGAGGCTATCATCAACTTAGGGTTTTGGTTTGATAACTTCAAAGTTTCTCATTTTTTGACCCTAGTAGGGCTCTCATTGGTTCATCGATTCTTAGAATTCTGCTCTTCAAAGCTAATCGTCTTGTGAAGTATATCGGAAGGACATAGTAAAGTAAACCAACTGGTCATCTACTTTTTCTTTTTGGTCGACTTTCTTCGAGTCGTTGTCCATCGTTGTCTCTCATTCTCTTTCCATGATTTGTCTTTATTGCATTGCTTTTCATCTTCATTGCACTGTTGATCATCTTCGTCGTACTGCTCTTCATATTCATCGCACTTCCGCCGAACGCTGGCCGTTCATTTTTGTTGCATTAGTATTTGTCTTTTTTTTCCCAATTGACGCATCGTTCATTGCATCACATCCATTTAAAACTTATAATTTTAAAGCAATTTTTTTACAACAAAAACAAAGAAAATGATGTCAATAATTCATGGTTGGATGCTTTGGAAAATAGACTCTCCAAGTTGGTTGGAAAAATTGAGAGGAGGGAATTATTGAAGGCTAATTGTGTAATTGCACTATGATGAACCCTAATAATGATTGGAGACCCAAAAAAAAGTTTGAAAAAGAACTTTTTTATTTTTAATTTTATTTTGGTGGATTCTTTATTCGGAGCCTTTTTAATATTTATTTTTGTCGAGCAAAAATTAATTTATATATCTAAAATTTATGTTCGAACTCATAATTTAAAATTTGGATATGGTACCAAACGATTCTGGCATTACCTACTTGATTTGAACTGTTTCTAAGAGTGAAAACTATCCCTTTAATTTTAAAGTTTTTATGATTAAGTTATCGAAAATAAAGATGCATCTTATTGGTATACGTAGTTACTATTAATCCTTTTGTAATGACCCATGTCGAGGATTCGGAATCTGAAATCGGCATCTAATGGCCCCGGCATTCTCTTGCGACATGGTCGCGTTACCTACTCCTCGCTTCTTAAGAGTGAAGACTATCCTCACAGACCAACATGAGACCTTCTAGCATCCTTTGTTCTCACTCACATGCATCCCAAAAAAATTCCTAGGAGGATACCTAACGTAGAATTGCTCCAAGTATGCTTAACCATATAGTTCCTATGATTGAGCCACAGATAAGGGAGGTACACTTTGTTGGTGCACGTAGTGACTTTCGATTCTTTTAAGTCTTTTTTAGCTATCTTATCCTCACGATCACTCTCCCTCTTATTGGGATGTGATCTCGGTTCATTCATGTGACGCCCGAACTATCCTATCCTCAGGATCTCTCTCCCTCTTATTGAGATGTGGTCTTGGTTCATTCATGTACAAGTTCCTTTATTCGGGTGTCACACCTTTGTCTTTCTTAACTATAATTTCATATTCTTTCGTAAAAAACTTTGAGCTATTTTCTTTCGTAAAAAATACTCGACAACCCAACCTAATCCAAAAATTGGGGTGATTTTAATGGAGTTGTGAACTCCATTCGGGTTGTTTAGATCACCCATCTAACCAACCCGAAACTTTAAGTTGGTCCAAAATATTTGTCGGATCCAACTTGTGTAAGCTCCTATTATTTATTATCATTATTTAACAATATCTTAATTAATTGTTAATAAATTATAACAATTTAAAATTATTTGACTTTGAAAGCGAAAATGCTGATTTGGACTACCATTTTCATTACCTCCACTAATTTTCTAACAGATTTGAGATAAGTTTAAAAACGTTAAATTTTGCAAGAGTGGCAGATTCCACGTGGCTAAGTCAAGAACATGCCACGTGGAATACCTTTTTATTAGAGGGAACAAACAAATTATATCGCCAACTGGCAAATGATGCACAATCCAGTGGCCACTTGAGTAAAACACTATGATTCATTGTGTGTCAGAGCTGACAAGGAAAGTGATGACGTGGTATATATTTATCTTTCTCTCTCTGCCACGTGGCCAACTTGACGGCCATAAATAAATAAATAAAAATAAACCATTTTGCCTTTTGCTTGAATGGGAAGGGATCCTCTGCGGCCTACCCTACACTGAACCCTCATGTGGTTTTTTTTTTTTTTTTTTTTTTTTTTTTTTTTTGTGAAGTTAATTCCAAAATTATATTATATTTGTTAGTGAAAATTTGGAGATTAAAACTTTATGTTTGGTTTGATTTATTTTTGTCTTTTTATTATTATTATTATTATTATTATACTATTGATTTAATTCTAGTTAAATTTCATAAGTTATTTTTAAATTGGTTTTTAACCCCTGAAAATTTACTTCTTTTTTTTTACCTCGTTAAATACAAAACAATTTAGTATACAAAATATTCTCTTTTATTATATTTTATAATAGAAACGCTTTCTTTTATAGAAAATTTACATTAAAAAAATTTAAAATTATATATATAAATTGAAATGAAAATTGACTTACGTTAAGTTGTAAAAATCTTTTGAATTTTAGATCGACTTGGTCAACCCCAATAAAATTCACGATCTAACACAACCGGACCATTTTATTGGGTTAGGTTGTTTTTTTAATTATTTTAAAAAATAACTAAATTTTCATCAACCTCACCTATAATATTCTTAATTTTTATAATAATCTTAAAGGTAGGGTCAGATTGACTAAAAAAAAATATGTCAACTTAGTGAACAGACTAAAAATTTTAATTTTTTGAAAATTCAACCCAATCCAAACCAAAAAAATAAACTAGGTCAACTCGATCTTTATAGCTTGAGTTGGGTAGTCCAAATTCTTGAGTCACAAGGAATATTCTAGGAGTTTGTTAGTTTGAATTAGTCAAATTATTCATTTTTATTAGGAGTCTGTTAGTTTTATTTCTGTAAATAAATTAGTGGCACGTGAACTAATTTTGTGCACTGAGTTTTAGAAGAGTTATTTTAATTTAAATAGAAGTCTTATTGTTGTTAGTAAAATTTCTTATTTCAGTTTTATTTGTATTATCTCGAGTAATAATAATTTAAGATTTATTCACACTTTTGAGGGTTAGATATTGTATCAATTCTCTACTCTTTTTTCGAGTTACAAACTTTGAACGGGCTTTTGTTTTGTACAAAATTAATCTTCAATCATGTTTTTTATTTTTTAAAAATACCACATAAATCCTAGCCAAATTTAAAAAGAAAAAAATAATAATAATTTATATTATTATATCCTTGTTTTTTTTTAATTTGAAAATGACCATCTCGAAAAAATAAATTGTAAAAAAGAAATTAAATTGGATTTTTTAGTCGGCGGTGAGAGGATCCAAGCCTATGCTTAGAGTAAATAAGGATATGATTAAACGACAAAGATTTTAGTTTAATAAATAACAATCATAGTACACAACAGCCGTAGAATATTAATTAAATACTATAATATAATATTATATCATATGATTTAATTAGTATTATAAAATTAAATCATTGATTGAATTAAATAATTGTTCTACCACCGCCTAAGAAATATCTTGCCGGCTCTTCGAGTTTTGTGCCACGTTTTGTTTCTTTCCACTCTTTTCTAAAAATTAACCGTTTTTTCTTAATTGATGAACTTGATAGGTCAACCTCCCCTTGGAACTTGGTTCCCGATACGTGTAAAATACAAACGATCACTATCTTTAATGGCACGAACCCTTTTTACGTAAGCGTTAACTTCATCGAACGAGAGCATCCTTGCAGACATACTATTTTTAAATATTTTATTAATACTCTCTATATATTGAAAATTTATGAAGCGTTATAAATGGTTTTTTTTATAACTTTTTTATAAATATAAAATTCATATATTATTTAAAATATGGTACTAATGATAAAAAAATGAATGATCAGTGCAATGATCAATTAATGAAAAGGATATTGATAATTGATTAATACTAATTAAATTTTATATTAAAATGCATTAGGTTCGATTATCATTAAAAAAAAAAAAAAGTTAAAGTAGCTAAACGCATCCATACATGAGTTGTAAGATAAAAGCAAATATTATTTTTTAAGATCTTGTTTTTAGAATATTATTTAAATATTGAAGTGGGGATTAAATAATTTAACTATGGTTAGGTAGGAGTATACATGAGTTGAGTTGAGTTGAGTTGGATTGGATTGTCCGGTTATTTTTTATTATTATTTAAAAAAAATTATATTTATCTACCATACATGTTATATTAATAACTACAATTTCATAAATTTCAAATATCAACCCTTTATAACTCACACAACACATCATTAATATGAGTTACAATCGTTAAAGTTGAGTTATGTTAGGTTGCACGGTAACCTTATTTTTGGGTTACTCGACCAAAAAATATCGGTCTACAAATCGAAAAATTCAACTAAATCTAAGCTAGAAAAAAAAAATCAAACCCAACCCAATCTCTATGATTTAGGTTAGGTTAGATAGTTCAGGTTAGTTGAGTCCTCGAGTCCTATGATAAACTCATTGGGATTCGTGATTGTCTTTTGATATCTAATTTCTATTTACTATGGGAAGAGTAACCATGACCAAAATAATAATATTTAAAATAATAATATTTTTTTTCAAATAGAAATGAAGATTATACTATAAAATATATTTATCTCCAAACAATTATAAAAGCTAAAGTGGCCCTTGACTCTTCGATTTCCCATGTGCCGCATCTCATACCCTCCCTTTAATTTTTTTTATAAAAACATTTTCCAATCATTTAATATAAAATTACTAAAAATGTAACGTCCCAAATGTATTGTGACGGGTGAATATTAATATTTACTCACCATTATTATTATTATTATTACTGAGTGTTTCGTTCTCCTCCAACCTAACTCGGATTGAGTTGGCCCGTGAACTTTATTTAAATTTCTCGGTCACCAGCTTAACCGAAATATTTACTAACTCAGCTTAACTCATGTATACCTCTGGAATCTAATTTAATCATTATTATTATTGTTGTTTTCACATTTTGTAATGACTCACGCCCACCAATAGAAGATATTGTCATTTTTTAACTTTACGTCTTTAAAACGAGTATGTTTATAAAGGGTGTTTAGTTCTCCTGAGATATCACACATTTTGAAGTGAGTTGTTGAAAAATGTGGACTGACTCCATTCGTGTGAGTTGCAGAATTAGTTATCTCCTACTTAACTAAGCTAAGGAACTACTTAAAATGGCGGTGGACCTAACCCATCGTCTATTTTCTAAATATGACACTGGACCTATAAGATAAGAGAAAGTCGTGCAACCAGAGTTCTCCTTATCGAGCCCGCATATCCTTCGACTCGACACAAGAAGCTGAAGTAGCACGAGATTTGGAGCACTGTGTAGCCTATGAAGAAAGATTTCTCTCCCCATTTATCATACCCCTTGGTACCAATCTTGTAAGGACAAAACGATCAGAAGTGGTTTAAGGCTCCCAACTAATAAAGGAAACACAATTTTCCACGTGTCGTGATCTGGTGCGTCTGGCAGAGGAACTTGCTCGACCTCTCACCCTATAAATACCGACTTCTTCTTCTTCCCCAACTCACTCGATCGTGTTTTCTGTGTGAGAACAACTTCATTTACAAGAGCGCGTTACGTGCTTCTTGTTCGTTCATTTTGGTTTTTTTTCCCTTTTCCATTGTTTCTTCTTCCTCTCTTACAAGCATTCCTTTCAGAGGAACGCTCTGTTCTTGTTCTTGTTCTGTTTCCGGCGAGGAGACTTGACGCATCTTCCTAAGGGCTAATCGGTGAGTTATTGAGTTCTTCTGCTCGAGGTTTTGGTTGTGCTTTTTTGTTTTTTTTTTTTCCTCTTTTTCGAGTTTGTGCGTCTCTGTGGCGTTGATTGGGGACAATACTCGGAACTTAGTTGGCGGTTTTGTGAAGAATTTCGTTGTTTACACTCTGTTGAGGTTTTGAGGGATTTGATAATTTCTGGACGTGATTTTGTTGGAGATTTTGTTTCTGTGAAGTAACGGTTCTGCTCTGAGTTCATGTACATCCGAATCGAGCTTCAGGCGGCCGGAGTTATGAGTTTGAACTCTACGCGAGGATTCTGCTGCTGGATCTTGTCTCAGATCTACCTTTCTTTGTGACTCTTAAGCGTTTCCCCTAATTCCTTGCGATCGCGACGAGTTTTGGACTTTAATCTGATTATGCATGGACTGAACCGAACAAGTTAGAATTGAACAGGAACGAATTTGAGGTTTTAATGGCGGTGATATTAATTTCAAATCTAGCATAAAACGAATTCAAAAGAGCAACTCAATTATAATTTGGTCTGAAATCGATGAGTTTGAGAGATTCAATCTGCTATGAGATTCAATCTTCTTTAATTCTCCTTCGCGTCACTTTCTGCCAAAGGTGAATTGTATTGTTTTTCTCCACAATCAATTGCTTGTTTGAACGAATATCTCGTTTTTTTCTTTTTCTACTTTTTGTTTTAAAATTTTCTTTTCTTCCCGCCCGGGGAACTGGAGAAAGCAAGCCTTTAGTCGGTTTCCCTTCACACGGCGGCGAAGAGAAAACATGAAAACCGTGTCTTATTTTTCGTCCTTTTTTCTTCCTTCTTTTTGACCTTTTTCTCTCATGGATTCCTTTCATTTATATTCTTTTTGCCTCCTTAGACCATCTTATTTCAAATATAATATACCCTTATATTCTTTAATCTTTCAACTAATTAAGGATTATTTATCCTCCGCCCTTGATATAACCAAGTGGGAATCCAGCTTGATTCGACAGAAGAGAGAAGATGCTAAATTAAACCCAAAACCCTCAGTCAGTCTTAAACTAAATCCGATGTCTTTAGTTCCTGCAATCTGTAGTCTTCTTAATTTCTCTCGCCTCCGGCTAGCTCCTGGTCTCGGAGATGCTAAGGGCAGCTTCGTTATTGCAATTGAGGTGGATTTCTGCTCCCCCATGGGAGTCTTATGCCTCTCTTCGTCCGACAATCATAGGATTTCGCCGTATTCTTAGAAACTTAGGTTTTCTTCTAAATTTCAAACCCTTAGGTTGGTGTTAGCGATGTCCAAGGAAGAGTGCATCGTGTTCTTCTCTTCCGATTTTGTTTCTGATAGTTCTTAATTTATTTTGGGTATTTTTGTGTTTCTAGGTCGCTGATTCCAACTTGGTTCTATTTTGTTTTTATGATTTCTGATTGGCTGGTGATGGTTTTTCTATTGTAATCTCGTGCAGAATCTGTTTGGTGCTCAACAATGACGATCACCCCGAAGATTTCCGTTAACGATGGCAACTTGGTGGTTCACGGAAAGACCATACTGACTGGAGTGCCTGACAACATTGTACTGACCCCAGGATCAGGCCCTGGACTTGTTGCTGGTGCATTCATTGGTGCCACTGCCTCACACAGTAAAAGTCTGCACGTTTTCCCCATCGGTGTCTTAGAGTAAGTACACAAACCCCTTAATGGTTCTTCCAAGTTTACAGATGAACTTAAACTAAACAATCAATGGCTATAATTTCAGTTTACTGTACTATATAGAAGCTAGTGAATGTTTAGTGATTGAATTCTCTTTGATTCCTTAGCTGGGTAGATTTTAGCTAATACAATTTGAGTAGCTTGTTAAGTGGATTTGGAAGAACAAGAAAATAGTAATGGTACGAAATACGAATCGTTCTAATTTATTTCAACCTCGTAACAGGGGTCAGCGCTTCCTGTGTTGTTTCCGTTTCAAGTTATGGTGGATGACTCAAAGAATGGGAACGTCTGGGAAAGACATCCCATTTGAGACCCAGTTCCTGCTCATGGAGAGCAAGGGTGCTGATGGGGAGGATCCTGATAATTCTTCAACCATCTACACTGTCTTCCTTCCTCTCCTTGAAGGCCAGTTTCGTGCTGCGTTGCAGGGCAATGACAAGAACGAGATGGAGATTTGTCTCGAGAGTGGTGAGTAGATCATGATCACCAGACAATTAATCTGCTGTAGGAGTCACACACACCCTGCTGTCCTATATATTTAGTTCCATCGTCGTGGTCGGTAGTGAAGAAGATATAACATTCTGTTGGGTGGAGCTGTGATTAATGAGAGCCAACCTTGCTGGAGAAATCACTTAATTATCATCACTGAATGAATCGAATTAATGGAGTTTTATAGCTCTTGGAGGAGAATATAGGAAGGATCAAGTTCCAAAGAAACGAAACGACTTGTTTTTGTTGGTGTTTGAATTGGTTTTGCAGGAGATAATACTGTTGAGACCAACCAAGGACTTTCTCTGGTCTATATGCATGCTGGGACAAATCCCTTTGAAGTTATCAATCAAGCAGTGAAGTAAGTTTCCAAATGAAGTTTCACGTTTTTTTTGCCTTTTTTTCATACTCTGCTAATTAAACTTCATAATGATGACAGGGCTGTTGAAAATCATATGCAAACATTTCTACACAGAGAGAAGAAGAAGGTCGAGAAATCTTCGTTTTGGCATATATAATTTTAACTAAGCTATTCTGTTTTAAGAGTCTCAACTGTGTTGTATTGTCTTTTCGCAGTTACCTTCCTTCCTCGACTGGTTTGGTTGGTGTACTTGGGATGCCTTTTACACCGATGTTACCGCTGAGGGTGTTGAGGACGGTCTCAAAAGGTAATAGCAATTGTTGTTGAGAAGTGGCAGTCTGGTTGTTGCGTCTTGTAATGTTTCATAAAATTAAATTGTTAAATTGTGGTGTGTTGCAGCCTATCAGGCGGAGGGGCACCTCCAAAATTTTTAATCATAGATGATGGTTGGCAACAGATAGAGAGCAAACCAAAGGATGCTACTGATTGTGTTGTACAAGAAGGAGCACAGTAAGACATTGCCTCTTTTTAACTCTCTGTCTCATCTCCTTTTTTATTAGACTTTTGTGGATATGCTCATCTGCTGTTGTCTCTCGGAAGCTGCTTATTAGTGCTATCGCCTTAGCAGCTTTCGAGCTTATTATTTTTAACCCGTTTTATGGAATCAAAACTAAAACCACTAGGTCAATCGATTGAGAGTGTCCGTCACAGAAATACTACAATTTGAATGCAGGATGAGAACTGTTATTATACAGAAGTTATTTTGGAAGCTTCTTGCTTTAATCATCTCAATAGCTTTCGATCTGCTTACTTAAGAACTGAAGTTAAAATCGTACGATCTTATTCTTAATTTATAGGTTTGCGAGTAGGCTGTCTGGTATAAAAGAGAACCAAAAGTTTCAGAAAAATGGGAAAAACAATGTACAGGTCCCTGGCCTGAAGGTGGTTGTTGATGATGCCAAGCAACAACACAATGTGAAGTAAGTGTTCGATGCTGTGATATCTCATTTTTTTCCCATGCCATAGCTTGTTACGTTGCGCCACCAACGTTAATTTCTGATTCATGTCATCCCTAATGCAGATTTGTGTATGCTTGGCATGCTTTAGCTGGTTATTGGGGTGGAGTGAAACCAGCAGGTCCAGGCATGGAGCACTACGAGTCTGCTTTGGCATACCCGGTCCAGTCACCGGGTATGTTGGGCAATCAACCAGACATAGTTGTAGACAGTCTGGCTGTTCACGGCATTGGCCTTGTGCATCCAAAAAAAGTCTTTAATTTCTATAATGAGCTTCATTCCTACTTGGCTTCATGTGGAGTGGATGGTGTCAAGGTTGATGTTCAAAACATTATCGAGACCCTCGGTTCTGGTTATGGTGGCAGGGTTCAACTCACTCGTAGCTACCATCAGGCCCTCGAAGCTTCTATTGCTCGAAACTTTACCGACAATGGATGTATTTCCTGCATGTGCCACAACACCGATGGTCTCTACAGTGCCAAACAGACTGCGGTCGTGAGAGCTTCTGATGACTATTACCCTCACGATCCTGCCTCCCACACCATTCATATTTCCTCTGTGGCTTACAATTCTCTTTTCCTAGGAGAATTCATGCAGCCTGACTGGGATATGTTCCATGTAAGAAACGTTCTCCACCTGTATCTGTCATCACGATGCCTTTAACCTGTCCGTCATACAATTTAACGTACACTGATGGGTACATCTTTGCTTTGTTTTTCAGAGTTTACACCCCACAGCTGAGTATCACGGAGCTGCTCGTGCGATCGGCGGAGGTGCAATCTATGTCAGGTAATTTATGTCCATGGCATGTTTGTCGGCTTTGAACTTCCAAGTATTATAGTAAGAAATGGTCCAACCTTGTGCAATTTATCACAGTGACAAGCCAGGCAACCACAACTTTGAGCTGTTAAAGAAGCTAGTTCTTCCTGACGGATCAGTTCTTCGTGCCCAGTTACCTGGACGACCAACAAGTGATTCTCTGTTCAACGATCCAGCTCGAGATGGAACCAGGTTTGCTGCATATTCACTTTCTTCCTACCCATCAACCTCTCATTAGAGACAACTGTTGATAATCAGTTGTGTTTCCCTCCCTTTTGCAGTCTGCTCAAAATTTGGAATATGAACAAGTGCTCTGGTGTTGTTGGAGTCTTCAATTGCCAAGGAGCTGGCTGGTGCAGGATCACAAAGAAGACTCGCATTCACGACGAGTCTCCTGGTACCCTCACCGCCTCTGTCCGTGCAGCCGATGTTGATGCTATTTCGCAAATTGCTGGTGCCGATTGGAAGGGAGATTCTATTGTTTACGCCTATCGATCTGGGGATGTAACTCGATTGCCAAAAGGCGCCTCGGTTCCAGTTACACTCAAAGTATTGGAATATGATCTTTTCCATATTTCTCCTCTAAAGGTGTGCAACTCTTTTCCCCTCTGCTTCTTTGTTTATCAACTCATTTTGTGATTCATCAAAGTGATCTTGATTTTTCAGGACATCACCTCAAACATCTCTTTCGCGCCAATTGGCCTGCTCGACATGTTCAACACTGGTGGTGCTATTGAGCAAGTCGATGTCCAATTGGTCGAACCAACGCCCGATTTCAATGGTGAAGTTGCCTCCGAGCTGGCAGGTTCTCTCCCCAACGATCGACGCCCGACGGCTACAATTACCCTAAAAGCTCGAGGATGTGGAAGGTTCGGCATTTACTCATCTCAACGACCTTTGAAATGTAGTTTAGACAAGGCCAATACTGACTTTGCCTACGATGAGGCAACAGGGTTAGTCACATTTGCGCTCCCTGTCCCGGCAGTAGAAATGTATAGATGGAGCATTGAAATTCAGGTTTAAGCATGAACGTTGTATGCTTAATTTGCATTAGATTACATGTTGCCATATCATTTAATGGCAGAGAGAGAGAGAGAGTAATGTATCGATATGTTATCATCATATATTATATAATGATGTAATGAATGTATCGAGTGTATTTTCATTATTGTAATAATAATTATTATTTCTCCTTCACCTTTTATGTTACTCTTCTTCACATTTCCTTTCTATTTCCTCTTATTCTTTTGTTTTTTTTTTCGGTTCTCGGAGCTCTTATTTAAACCAAATTGAAATTGACGATATAGTTGGTCATGATCATAGTAGTTTTCAACATCGATTTGAGCCAAGAATTGACGTTAACAATTCGATGCATATTCTACCCTCCTGGAAGACTCATCTCTAAGGCACGGAAGGACCTTGGACACCACATCTAGTTAGAAGGCCGGGAATGAATTATTTAAATAAATTATTTTACGACTAGTAAGATCTGTGAAAAATTGTCAAAAGAGGATTCACGAAGTTGGAGAATTAAGATAAACTCACTAATTAGTGGCTCTCGTGAAAGATTGGATGGACATGGAAGTGCAAGGAACTATGATAATAGGAATGGTGCAAATTATGAAATGTAAGCCATAAAACTTTTCTTTATCTCGAGGAAGAGGAGGTAGAAGAGCTAAAGGTTCTAGTAGAAACCAAAGTGAGTCGTCGAGATAATGTTCTCACCTTCCATTTTTTTAGCCGTAAAAATTATAATCACTTTCAATCATATTTTCGGCTTCTACCATTGGTAATTTTGCCACGACGGATTAAAAGGAGAAAACTACTATTTATATATATATATATATATATATTAAATTACTAATAGCAATTAAAATGACTAATAAATATTGGAATGTTACAAATAGTAAAATTGAAAATATCTAATTCCAATCATTAGATTATATTTATACATAAAAAAAGAAAGTATATAATTCAATAATAATTAAGAAATTACCAATAACTAAATTAATTTTGAATTTGAATAATCATATATAAATATATATATTTGTAATAGCTATTTCCAACTCATGACCGACACTAACTGACAAAAATCAAATTATTCACATGCTATTTTGTCTTTTTATTTTTATATTTCTTTAATTAAGATTTCCCTTTCTTTTTCCAAGTTTCTCTCTCCAGTTGGTGACCAAAACCACCAATCAATCTCCACGCTCCAACTCACAAAGTGGTTCCCACGCGCGCCGCCTCACGAGTGCAATGCCAGTGGCATTTACGTAATTTTGTGAAAAAGGACGATCCGGCGTTCAGAAACGCGAGTACCAAATTTAATCTCCGCAAGCGTGTTTGTTGATTTTTGTTGTTCGTGTCGTGTCGGTCACAGCTCTTTATAGGTTCTTGTCCATTTTTCTGAACTCTCCAACAAAGCAACCATTCATGTTCTTCCACGTCATCGTTTACATTGCAAAAAAATAAAATCCTGCCACGTGGCAGCACCGTTAAAAAAAATCTTTTAAACCCATTAAAAATCTTTGATTGATTGAATTAGTGACCCAACCAACCCGCTTGTTTCACAACTCTTTCCAATTTAGTTTAGTTGGTGAGTGAATAATAATAGGTTATTATGATTTCGAGAAAGCCGCTATGGTGAAATCGGTAGACACGCTGCTCTTAGGAAGCAGTGCTAGAGCATCTCGGTTCGAGTCCGAGTAGCGGCATGCCGTTTTATATTATAAAACAAGTTCTATAATATAATTAATTCACGTCCCCGATATTAATTCAAATAATTGAATTGAGGGCTATCTAAAAAAAAAATTAAATATTTTAGGGATAACCAGTTAAAATTTTTGGAGGGAGTAAAAAAAATAATATATATATTTAAAAAATATCTATGAAAAAATCCAAATATTGTTTAAAAAAAAATAATTTAATTTAGTAAAATTTATCCAAAAAAAAAAAAAAAAGTAATAATTAATTTTGAAGTTCATCTTGGAGGGTTGTACCGTTCCAGATCTACTGAGCAAAGAGTGTAAAAGCTCCAATCAAAATCAGAGATTGAGAAGGAGAGAAAATTTCAGTGGAAAAAAGTAAAAGAAAGGAAGAAAAATTCACCAAGAAGACGAAGCATGGATTGGATCCGTGTTGTCGGTGGCTTTTCCTGAAGCCTCTGCCCCTTAAATTCCCTTCCATCTTCTCCTTCCATCGCTTTCTTCTTCACACATCTCACCATTTTCGACGAATCCCCATTTCACTTTGCTCTCTCACAACTCAAGATCTCTAGCTTCCATGAAGTGAACAAGAGTTCTTCCTTTCACTGCTGCTTGTTTCACTTAAGATCGAGCAGGATCTTCGAGTGGACTAGCTGTCATGGAGGTCGACGCGAATTCAGGGGTAATTACATTGTTTTCTCCTCTTGTAGATTTGTTAAATCCGTTCTGTTTCCAGCGGTATTTGTGATTTGGTTTTTGTTTCGATCTTTAGAAATCGTCGAAACCGATTGGAGGTGGTCAGGTTTGTCAGATCTGCAGCGATTCCGTCGGCACCACGGCCGATGGCGAGCCGTTTGTTGCGTGTGATGTTTGTGCATTTCCGGTTTGCCGTCCTTGTTACGAGTACGAGAGGAAAGATGGGAATCAGTCTTGCCCTCAGTGCAAGACCAAATACAAGTGGCATAAAGGTTTTGATTCGATTCTATTAACTATTTTTAGTTAAGATTTGTGTAGTTCTTGAACAATAATACATCGATGGTAATGAGATCGGTTTAATCTTGGCGTTTAGGAAGTCCTCCGGTTAATGGAGAAGCAGTCGAAGATGGGGATGGTAATGGAGTGACAGGGGCTCAAGAAAGGCACCATAAGTTACCTGAGCGCACTCTTAGCTGGGATACCAACTATGATAAGGAGGGATCCTTTAATCATATTCCTTTGCTTACCACTGGACGATCTGTAAGTGGATCTAGTAGCTTACTTTGTTTGATTCAATTTTGTTTACTTTTGATGAACTTGGAGCTGAATTGGGCCGTTTTAATGGTGTATAATAAGGTTTCTGGAGAACTATCAGCTGCATCTCCCGAGCGGCTCTCCATGGCGTCTCCTGAAAGTGGGAGCAGGGGTAAGTTCATACATTCGGTGTCTCATGTGATAGAATTAAGGGGTTAAGCGATTTTATGTTGAGATGTTCTTATGATATTTGACAGCTAACTATAGAATCATGGATCAATCGAGAGATTCGGGATCGGCTAGGTTTGGCAATGTGGCTTGGAAAGAGAGAATTGATAGTTGGAAGGTGAAGCAGGACAAGAGTGTGCCTCCAATGAGTGTTAGTCATGCACCTTCTGAAGGTCGGGGTGGTGCGGATTTCGATGCCAGCACTGATGTCATGATCGATGATTCTTTACTGTAAGTGCTTCACTTAGTCTCTTGTGTTGAATATATTTTAGCCATTTCTTAACTTATCTACTGTCAAGAACTTTGTAGAGAAAAATGATTTTGTGAACTAAACCAGAAAAACCATGTTTTAAACCGCTCAAGCCCATTGCTAGGGAGAGGTTTCCACACCCTTATAAAGAATGTTTCGTTCTCCTCACCAACCAATGTGGGATCTCACAATCCACCCCCCTTCGGGACCCAGTGTCCTTGCTGGCATTCGTTCCCTTCTCCAATTGATGTGGGACCCCCCACTCCACCCCTCTTCGGGGCCCAACGTCCTTGCCGGCACACCGCATCGTGTCCACCTCTTCGCTGACACATCGTCCGGTGTCTGGCTCTGACATTCGTTCCCTTCTCCCATTGATGTGGGACCTCCAATCCACCCCTCTTCGGGGCCCAGCGTCCTTGCCGGCACACCGCCTCGTGTCCGCCTCTTCGCTGACACATCGTCCGGTGTCTGGCTCTGATACCATTTGTAACAGTTCAAGCCCACTGCCAGCAGATATTGTTCTTTGGGCTTTCCCTTCCAGGTTTCCCCTCAAGGTTTTAAAACGCTTGGGAGAGGTTTCCACACCCTTATAAAAAATGCTTCGTTCTCCTCCCCAACCAAATGTGGGATCTCACATAAACTGTCGTATTGCTTTCATGGAAGTTCTTGTTTTCTACTTTCCCTTTTCTGAAGAATAATACGTTCTCTCAACCTTTACATGATACAATCGTCTTTCTTTCTAACCGCTTTTCTCATTTGTTGGCATTGCAGAAATGATGAAGCCCGCCAGCCTCTTTCGAGGAAGGTTTCTATCCCGTCCTCTAAGATTAACCCTTATAGGATGGTCATAGTTCTGCGACTTGTTATTCTTTGCATCTTCTTGCACTACCGGATTACAAATCCAGTTCCGAATGCCTTTGCTCTGTGGTTAATATCAGTGATTTGTGAAATATGGTTTGCTGTATCTTGGATTTTGGATCAGTTCCCCAAATGGCTCCCAGTCAATCGCGAGACATATCTTGATAGACTTGCTCTACGGTAGCGTTTTAGCTTTCATTATGAGCAATTTTCATCTTAGAAGTTTGTCTTACCGTAAAATTTTTAATTTTGAATATTTTACGGTTTGCAGATATGATCGTGAAGGAGAGCCATCTCAGTTGGCTGCTGTTGACATATTTGTCAGTACTGTCGACCCTCTGAAAGAGCCTCCCCTTGTCACAGCTAACACGGTCCTATCAATTCTCGCTGTGGACTATCCAGTCGATAAAGTTTCTTGCTATGTATCAGATGATGGAGCTGCTATGTTAACATTTGAAGCATTGTCTGAAACGTCAGAATTTGCAAGAAAATGGGTTCCTTTCTGCAAGAAGTACAGCATTGAGCCACGAGCACCAGAGTGGTATTTTGCTCAGAAGATCGATTACTTGAAGGACAAGGTTCACCCATCGTTTGTGAAGGAGCGGCGAGCAATGAAGGTGATAGCTCCGCATTATTACTCGGTCATTTTCTTTATAATTCCTTTATCATCTCCATATTTTGACTGTGCTTTTGTATTGCAGAGAGAATATGAGGAGTTTAAAATTCGTGTCAATGGACTTGTTGCTAAGGCACAGAAAGTTCCTGATGAAGGGTGGGTCATGCAAGATGGTACACCATGGCCTGGAAACAACACTAGAGATCATCCAGGAATGATTCAGGTCTGTACATCAGGATTTTGAAATAAAACTGCTTGTCTTAATGCTCATCGTTCTTCATTGTCGTGTTCGATTTTGTTTTTAATAATTTTGCTATCTTTATAAATTTGCAGGTTTTCTTAGGGCACAGTGGAGGACTTGATACTGAGGGTAACGAGCTTCCTCGTTTAGTTTATGTTTCTCGTGAGAAGCGTCCTGGTTTCCAACATCACAAAAAGGCTGGTGCTATGAATGCACTTGTGAGTAGATTGTCTTAGAAAATTTCTCAAGTTCTTTAGACTTTTTTATATTTCTTTGAATGATTGAACGCCTCTATGCAGGTTCGTGTTTCTGCTGTTCTTACCAATGGACCCTTCTTGTTAAATCTTGATTGTGATCACTACATAAACAACAGTAAAGCGTTACGGGAAGCCATGTGCTTTATGATGGATCCTAATCTTGGAAAATCAGTGTGCTACGTTCAGTTTCCTCAGAGGTTTGATGGGATCGATAGAAATGATCGATACGCCAATCGCAACACTGTTTTCTTTGATGTAAGTTCAGTGGCATTGTGAGCTTTCCTTTCCTTGTGTCCTTTCTGGCCTCCTCTTTTTAATTTTTCGAAAATTATATGGTTTATAGATCAATCTTCGAGGCTTGGATGGCATCCAAGGTCCGGTGTATGTGGGAACGGGATGTGTCTTCAATCGAACTGCATTGTACGGCTATGAACCCCCCCTCAAGCCTAAGCATAAAAAACCCGGGGTCTTCTCCAGTTGCTTCGGGAAATCAAAGAAGAAAAGTTCTAAATCTAAAAGGAAGGATTCTGATAAAAAGCAATCAAATAAAAACGTCGATCCCACTGTGCCGATATTTAACCTCGAGGATATCGAGGAAGGTGTCGAAGGTAAAGTTTTCATCTATATGTTCATTTATATGCTTTAGCAGTATCTTGAAATGGGGTGTTAATTTCCATACGTCATTCGATGCAGGTGCTGGGTTCGACGACGAGAAGTCGCTCCTAATGTCGCAAATGAGCCTGGAGAAGAGGTTTGGTCAATCAGCTGTATTTGTTGCTTCCACGCTAATGGAGAACGGTGGCGTGCCGCAGTCTGCCACCCCGGAATCTCTTCTTAAAGAAGCAATTCATGTCATCAGTTGCGGATACGAGGACAAAACAGACTGGGGAAGTGAAGTATGAATCTATCTATCTCTCTCTAAAGCAACTTAAGCATAAGAATTTTCAGTTACTAAGAGATGTTTAACATTTCATGATGCAGATTGGATGGATCTATGGTTCTGTCACAGAAGATATTTTGACAGGGTTCAAAATGCACGCCCGTGGTTGGAGATCGATCTATTGCATACCTGACCGTCCTGCATTTAAAGGTTCTGCTCCTATTAATCTTTCCGATCGTCTAAACCAAGTGCTTCGATGGGCGTTAGGTTCGGTTGAAATTCTTTTCAGTCGGCATTGTCCGATGTGGTACGGTTACAGTGGACGCCTGAAATGGCTCGAGAGATTTGCTTATGTTAACACCACCATTTACCCAATTACATCCATTCCTCTCCTTGCCTATTGTACCTTGCCTGCAATATGTCTGCTCACTGGAAAGTTCATCATTCCTCAGGTAAAAATGATTACATTTATAACAAAATCATGCTACAAACATATTATTGTCTTGATTTCTTTCGCTCGGGTATCACTGAATCATATATTGTTCGTGTTGTTTCATTACAGATTAGTAATCTTGCCAGTATTTGGTTCATATCTCTCTTTCTTTCCATCTTTGCCACTGGTATTCTGGAAATGAGATGGAGTGGCGTCGGAATCGATGAATGGTGGAGAAACGAGCAGTTTTGGGTTATCGGAGGTGTGTCGGCCCATCTGTTTGCCGTGTTCCAAGGTCTGCTTAAAGTTCTTGCTGGAATTGATACGAACTTCACGGTTACTTCGAAAGCATCCGACGAAGATGGAGATTTTGCTGAGCTCTACATGTTCAAATGGACCACTCTTCTCATTCCCCCAACTACTCTCCTCATTATCAACATAGTTGGAGTTGTTGCTGGAATTTCTTATGCCATCAACAGTGGCTATCAATCTTGGGGTCCCCTTTTCGGCAAGCTGTTCTTCGCTTTCTGGGTGATTATTCATCTGTATCCCTTCCTCAAGGGTCTGATGGGTCGCCAGAACCGAACTCCGACGATCGTGGTTGTATGGTCCATCCTCCTTGCCTCAATCTTCTCCCTTTTATGGGTTCGAATTGATCCCTTCACAACCCGAGTAACTGGTCCCGACGTCGAACAATGTGGAATCAACTGCTAAAGGGAATACATTTATACATATGAATGAAGATAGAACAACAGTACTCTCAAACAAAAACTTGATCCAGATCATGCGCTCTTCTGTTTTCATCCCCTGAACTGGAATCTCAAAGCTCATGCAGGTACAAACTTAGCTTATCTATCGACAACAGAATTTAAATTAATTTATTTGGTGATGTGTTTCTGAGTTTGAAGTTATGGAAGAGATTCATTGCAGAAGTTGATGATGATCTTCAAATTTTTCCCCCCCTCCCACTCAGTGTTCCTTCTTGTATGTACAAATAAAACTGATAGACACATGATGCTTATTATTGTTTCTTCTCATGTATTGAGTATAAACTATGATGTTGGTTCATTATTTAAGGCTTCTTCACTTCATGTCCATTTTTGCATTCTTGAGTTTGGAAACAAATGTTACTTTAGGAGAGTTTCAAAACCAAAGAAAGTGTAAGAAAAAGCTCATTAGAAAGTCGAGAGAGTTTGAATTTGGTTGCTTAATCACTTTACGTCGTCCTATGGCCTTCACAATAAAAGTCTCAATTGCTCGGTGACACTTACAACTTCTATTATGAATGTTCATACTTCTCTACACACAATTCACACACATGCACATGGACCTACTAGGACAGGCTCGTTAATGTACCTCCTTGGTGAGTGTACCGGTAACAGCTAAAGCCCACTGCTAGCAGATATTGTCTGCTTTGGCCTGTCATGTATTGCCGGCCTCACGATTTTAAAATGCCTCTACTATGGAGAGGTTTCCACACCCTTATAAGGAATGTTTCGTTCCCCTTTCCAATCGATATGAGATCTCACAATCCACCCCCTTGGGAGGGGGTCCAACGTCCTCGTTACGTATCGTCGTCAGTCTCACGATTTTAAAACGTGTCTACTAGAGAGAAATTTTCACAACTTTATAAGATAAAATATTTTCATATATTTCATGGCTTTACCTTTCACAAGATGTGCATTCATTATCATGGTTTTTCCACAATACTTTATAAACATCTCTAGTTCATGGCATCTTGTATAACACATACATACTCATTTTCATGATGTTAATGTAACATATATATATAATCATGTTTGTGATATACATATAATCATACAAAGTTATTACGGATCATATATGACCGGACATCTGTCACATATAACACAATTTTAATCTTTAGAGTACATACTATTTATCTAAACTCACGATGAGTAACTTGATCTGACTCTTCTCTACTTCTATGAATTAACCGAAACTTAAGTTAACTTTAACGAAACTTGATCTAACTTTTAATATCTTAATTTTTTTAATTTCTCTTTATTTGGTTTATAAATTTTAAGAACTGTGGTATAAATCTCTTAACTTTATAATTTTTTTATAAAATTTTTAATTTTTAATTTTATATCAAATTTTGACGTTTAAGATTATAAGGTAAAATATTTTTTTTTAAAAAAAAAAACTCACTAATTTAATTGGGCCTATCCAACTGGATCGGATTCTCAAGCTGGGCCTGAGCTAGATTTGGTCCAGTTCATTCTAAACCTGTATCCAAACACCCCCAAATGCAGACCCATCAAAACCCTAGCTCCCAATAACTCCATATATAAATTCCTTCTTTAGGGTTGTTATTCACACTCTCTTCAAGCTTCAATCTTTCGTCTATTCTCTCGAGCCGCATTTTTGAAACCTAATCATGGCTGAAAGAGGAGGAGGAGACCGCGGCGGCTTCGGCAGAGGATTTGGCGGCAGAGGCCGTGGTGGCGACCGTGGCCGTGGCCGTCGTCGTGCTGGACGTCGTGACGAAGAGGAGAAGTGGGTTCCAGTCACTAAACTAGGCCGTCTCGTCAAGGAAGGTAAGATTCAGTCACTTGAACAGATTTACCTCCACTCTCTCCCTATCAAGGAGCACCAGATCGTTGATACTCTCATTGGCCCTAGCCTCAAGGATGAGGTTATGAAGATCATGCCGGTGCAGAAACAGACCCGGGCCGGACAGAGGACCCGTTTTAAGGCCTTCGTTGTCGTCGGTGACGGCAATGGCCATGTTGGATTAGGAGTTAAGTGCAGCAAGGAGGTTGCTACTGCTATTCGTGGTTCGATTATTTTGGCCAAGTTGTCAGTTATCCCTGTGAGAAGGGGATACTGGGGTAACAAGATCGGTAAGCCTCATACTGTGCCTTGCAAGGTTACTGGAAAGTGTGGATCTGTTACTGTCCGTATGGTTCCTGCCCCTCGTGGTGCTGGAATCGTTGCTGCTAGGGTTCCCAAGAAGGTGCTTCAATTCGCTGGAATTGATGATGTTTTCACTTCTTCCAGGGGATCAACTAAGACACTTGGAAACTTTGTGAAGGTATATTATATTTTGATGCAATGTTTATATCATCCGTTCTGTTATCTATATATGGTTGGAATTTAAGGTGCCCATTATAATAGCTAGTATGTCTTAATTCTTGTGCTTCGTGAAATTAGGTATCTATTAAGTAGTTTATTCTGGTTGATCATGGATATATTAGTAATCTGGGTTGTTCTTTTTGTGGGTTCTTCAATCGTTTGCATAACATTTATGATAATCAAGTGGAATTAACTATTTTGGTTTTAAATATGCCACTTTTATGATTGTTGAAAGTATAGATTATCCGAGTACTGGATTGACTTGGTAAAATTACAGGGTGGAGTGATATTTTTATACGCTTACGTAGTATCGAGTAATTGGTTTGGATTCTTGTGTGGGGTTAATTTTATAACCTTTTAATCTTTTCATTGTTGCTCATGCTAGAAAGCTTCAAATATTTATTGTGACTGAATTTCTCGTGAAATTGTGCACATATTCAATGCTTGAAAGTAGAAGATTTCTGTTCTAAACTGGATTTTAGTTACTTGAATACATTATTTATTTGTAGTGCCATTTTCTGATGTTCTTTAAGAATTTGTGTTGATTTGTTCTGTCTATACTAATGCTTCCATTTTGGCAGGCTACCTTTGATTGTCTATTGAAAACATATGGTTTCCTAACACCCGAGTTCTGGAAGGAGACTCGCTTCACAAAATCTCCGTTCCAAGAGCACACTGATCTGTTGGCTAAACCTACTGTGAAGGCATTGTTGTTGGATGATGCCGAGAGGGTTAATGCTTAAGAGGCGCCATAGATTTGGTATGGTTTCGAATAGAGAATGTTTTTGTAGGAACTCTTAATAGTATATGCTTTTCTGTTGAGTCCATTTATTTTCTCAAGGATATGTGTTATTTATTTCCTAATGTTACTTGACTTTGTTTTTGTTTCTGAATCCTATGTCATAAAGCTTGATTTTGAATGCACTAATTTTTCTTACAAGAACAGAACACCCAAATGAAAGTTTTTTATATTTTTTTTCATATGAACGATCAAAGTGATCTAATTTAAAGTGGTGAAACAATCGTATCATCAATTGGAATTAATGTTTTATGGTCTGCTGATTTGATCTGTACCACTTCTCAAATGGTATTTGGGACTGAAATTTGCATGAAAACAATGAACTAGTAGTGTTACGAAGTTGCCCAAAAACTTCATAACCATCTAGGTAATGGTTTCTAGGAAACGGTTTTTGGGCACATTGTCTTTTTAGCTGAATCTCACTACTTGGCTCTAGCGAGTAGATATTATCCGCTTTGGCCTATTATGCGTCGTTGTTAGCTTCATGTTTTTAAAATGCCTTTTCTAGGGAGAGGATCTACCCTTAATGTTTTCGTTTTCTCCTCCAACAGTCTCACGGTTTTTAATAGCTGGTAGGGAGAGGTTTTCATATCCATTTTAGCCTCAGCCTCATGATTTTAAAACGTGTTTGTTACGGAGAAGTTTCTATACCCATTTGGAAGGGGATCTTGTGGAAAGGGATCTCACAAGAAAAAATGAGTTGGAGCATGAATCCTATTTCTATGAAGATGTTGATGTAAAATTTTTTCGTAAACATCTCGATCTAACATAAGTATCACAATGAAGAGAACATGAAGGGCTAACCATATGGGTATCAAGGTGCAAAATACATGTAGGTAAGGTAATATCTCTTTATATGAGAATATTCGATCGAATAATATACCATCAATGCTCTTTCTAGACAACGACAACAAAGTACATGATACCGAATATGATTTGAGCAACAATGCTAAACGAGAGTCACACAAGTCCTAAACTTAGAGTATATATTTTTTAAAATGTATCTGTGGACATTAATTAGTTTAATATTTAATACATCAAATATTATAACTATAAATAAATATAGAAATACATCAAATATTATAACTATAAATGAATATAATATAAATTTTCTCTATATTTATTGTATTTGATATTTTAAGTTTGAGTAAAGGTCCAATTGGTTAAATATATAATATAATATTTTTTATTTAAATATGATTTAAATAAAATATATATGTTTTAAATATGACGGAGATTCTCTATATTCTTTCTTGAGACTCTCAGAAACCAATATATTAGTGTAGAGTCATAATATAAAAAAAAACTTGCCAAATATGATTTCTTCTCCTCCCTTTTTTGGGGTTAAAATGAAGGTTGGAAATTGATGCATACAAATTAAAGGCATCAGTTTTCACATATAAGCTAATATGTCGGGGATGCATTTGGTCTCAATTGTTGATCTTCTAGAGTAGTCCTAGCCTAGCCTGCGCAACATAATGGTTGTCATCAAGAGGAAACATGTTGTGCCGATGACTGGAATCTTCTAAAGTCAACTGAAAACACTAATAATTAGCGAAAGATGTTCCTCCCCGACTCGAGAATGAACTCGAGGGAACTTTTGAAGAATAATATTAAAATCCATCGAATATGTAAAATAAGAATGAACTTTTGAAGATAATAAGTAAAATAGTAACTCCGAATTGAACCGAAAGTTTTGGATAAAAATTTGATTTTTGTGTTCACCCAATAACAAAAAAGTGGGGCACGTCCTGTGATTATACACTGAATTTCTGAAATCCGAACCGGAAATTGGGGGAAAGGGTCAAACTATTCCCAAGTAGACTTTCGGAAGACTCTTCCTCTGAAGCTTTTCGTTTTCGCCTTCCTCCCAATACGCGGAAACTTCAAGCTTCACACCCATTTCAATTTCATTTCCGATTCCCAGTTTCAGCCATCTTCTTCTTCTTCTTCTTCTTCTTCTGTTTATAATATTGTTTTTCAGCCCATAATTTCACAATCTCGTATCGAAAATCTGCTTCGGTTTTGATTTGGGTATGGGAACTCCGGAATTCCCTAATCTTGGAAAGCATTGCAGCTTTGAAGATTGTAAGCAGATCGATTTCTTGCCCTTTACTTGCGATTGTTGTCACCAGGTTCTCCATCTTTCTGTTTCTTTCTGGATATTTGATTTGAATCTATGTGCTATCACTGTGTAATTTTGATTCTGTTTTAGTGATTTGTTTGAGTTTTAGGTCTTAGAATGGTTTCTCTTGTTATTGGGAATTTTTGTTTGCTTTGACTTGGTTCGATGAACAAATGGTCGGCTCTATGATATAGAAAATTTTAGCTGTGAAGAATGAAAGTTTTTATGTTTCTCTGGTTCTCCTAGGGTTTCATTTTCAAGCTTAATCTTAGTTTCTAATGATATGTTTGATTGTTACAAATGTGTTAGGATCTCCTTTGAGCATAAACTCTTATGACTTTGCTTTTGGTAGGCCTCATACCAAGGGAGATGTATTCCTTACTTATAAACCCACGATCATTCCCTAAGTTAGCCAACGTTGGACTCCCTCCCAACAATCCTCCCCTCGAACAAAGTACACCATAGAGCCTCCCCTAAGGCCTATGGAGCCTTCAAACAACCTCCCCTTAATCGAGGCTCGACTCCTTTCTCTGGAGCTCTCGAACAAAGTACACCCTTTGTTCGACACTTCAGTCACTTTTGACTACACCTTCGAGGCTCACAACTTCTTTGTTCGACATTTGAGAATTCTATTGAAATGGCTAAGTTAAGGGCATGTCTTTGATACCATGTTAGGACTCATGAATCTCTACATTGATATGATATTGTCCACTTTGAGCATATGCTTTCATGGTTTTACTTTGGACTTCCCTATAGATGTATTCCTCATTCTCTAAATTAGTCAATGTGGGACTCCCTCCCAACCCTCCTCAACAAAATGAACCCTGTATTCCATGTGTTCATAACAAAAGAAACCCTCTGTGAGAGAACTCAACACTTATGGTCTGGTTTATGTTAGTAATTGATCATAAAGCCTTTTTACAGGTCTTCTGTTTGGAGCATCGTAGCTATAATAGGCATAGTTGTCCAAAAACTGATAGGCGTGATGTCACTGTTGTCATTTGTCCGCTCTGTGCCAAAGGAGTTCGTCTCATTCCCGATCAGGACCCGAACATTACTTGGGAGATCCATGTAAACACTGAATGTGATCCTTCAAATTATGATAAAGTCACAAAAAAGAAAAAGTGCCCAGTACCTGGCTGCAGGGAGTTGTTAACGTTTTCGAACACGATTAAGTGCCGGGATTGTTTGGTAGACCATTGTTTGAAGCACCGTTTTGGGCCCGACCATAAGTGTTCGGGACCAAAAAAACCAGAACCAGCTGGTTTTCCATTTGTTGGTCTTCTAAGTCGAAGTAGAAATGAAGAGAAAGGCCCTAAGAAAGCATTGCCCACAAGATCTTCCTCTAGTTGGACTACAACCCTCCTTAATGCAGCCTCATCTGTTAAAGCCTCTGCCGAGGCCAGCATGTCGAAGTTGTCGAATGAAATCAATCACGCTTGGAATACAAAAAGCAGCAGCAGCAGCAACAATGGAAGTGCGAATGGACAAGTCGAGCAATGTCCACAATGTGGTGCTAAGTTTTCGTCAGTTTCATCGTTAATAGACCATGTCGAAAAAGTCCACGAAAAGGGTGGCAATCGACCAGGGGCAAAGAAGGTAGTAATCGATGCTTGTCCGAAGTGTAGTAGAGGATTTGTTGATCCTGTTGCGCTCGTGGAGCATATCGAGAGGGAGCATGGTGGTACTTCAAGAGCTTGAGCAGCATACATATGAAAGCAGGAAATCTTGCCAGTTGAGTCAGCTACACATCACGAGGTACGAACGCCAGTTCAATCTCGAGTTTAATTGTTTAAAAAAACCATCTCGTGAACGAATAGATCATTGTGACTGCCCTCTGTAAACTTGATTTATTTTGGGATGAAGAAATCTGAGAAGTTCCCATTTGTAGAATACTTTGAGTTATTGAATTTATTGCCTGTTTCCTGCTGGAAGACTACCCATTTATCTTCTTTGGTCATTAGTTATCTTCTTTGTTTCGTTTTGCAAGTGTTTTGGAGTAGCCATTTATGCAATCATTTGGTTAATCTGTACAAATCATGTTGTATTTTCCTGCTGTATCAATGGAGTTTTGACTGAATTTCTCTGAACTCTCAAGTTTCAGTTCCTCATTTCTCTTTCCTCATTTTTCTGGGTTTCTATATGTATGGATCTATGCATGTACGTCCTTGACTCCATTTATCTAACGGGGAACGTTCCTCACCCCCTCTCCCATTCCTCATCTAAATAGGAAAACCATACCCTGTTTGGGGCAGGTCCCTGGCTAGACAGATACAACTATGGTTTCGTATTTTATGAGACTTAAAATCAGGTCAGTTTAAGTTTTTATTTTTGGGTGGGTTTGGATGCACAATATTCTTCTACACATGGCTCATGTACGTGCATGTGGATTGACTAGGCGAATATCCCGTTTTTGTAGACCCAAAACTTACATATAGGCTTACACACTCTCGTACGTTCTAACCACAAAAACAAATAAGACCCAAAATCATTGTTATATATATATATATATGCATCTATACAAACATATGAAGAGAAATAATCCAGGGTCGATGTATATACATGTATGAAGTTTCGCATAAAAAACAGGATTTGATGTGATAATGCGTACAATACTTTCATGTTATCATGTCATAGGTTGACATGCATTATCATGACATTTTTTACATATTTTATAACATCCTTCGATTCATGGCATCTCGAGGATCATAATGATCATAAAACTTACATGCATAAATAAAACACAAATAGTCATAACTAATCAAATAACACGTAATAATCATACAACACAACATTTTCATCCAACCCGCACGATCCAACCGTGAGTCCATTTGCATTATCATGTTAAGCTTGTTGATCTTCTTGGACCAATCTTTAGCTTGTTGGTTTTCTTAGATCCGTCATTGATTTGTTGATCTTCTTGAAAAATCATCGAAGTCTTGAATTTTTGTATGCTTCAAACGTCTTTGACTTATTATCTTTAGTGATCTTTCAGTGAGATTTTGGTCTTCAAAGTTTTTATGTTTTCATGGAGTCTTCGATTCTAAGAGTGTTTTTGGTCTTCAAAGTTTTTATGTTTTCATGGAGTCTTCGATTCTAAGAGTGTTTTTGGTCTTTAGGAGTCTTTGATATTCAAGGGCTTCATAGAATCTTTCCAGTTTCGAAGTTCTCGATTTTGAATCTTCTTCTATGAACTTTTTTCTTCTTAATCGTAGTTTGTCCAAAAATTAATAACATGCAACTTTGTCATGATAATATAAAAATTTGTGACCGACGGAAATTTATCATTTAAAGACCTAAAATTAAAAATGGATAATATATTAGATACAAAATTAAAAAATTAAAGATTTATTATATATTTCTAAAAAATTAAAATAACTATTAAATAAAAAGAAGGAAAGTTTAGAGATTGGAGGACTAAATAGATAACTAATTAATTTTTTTTAAAACATTTTATTTGAATTAAGAGTAAAAGAGTACGTGTTTTGTTAATCGAAGCCCTAACCCAGGTCATAAGTTGGGCCCTATGAAATGGGCCGAAATTTGGGCCTCACTGCTGAACTCCGAATCCTTTGTATAAACAGAAAAACCTCGAATATACCTGACTTGGCCGCCGCTTCATACATTCTGCCTGTGCGATTTGGTATCGAAACTCTGCAAAATCCTTCGCCGCTGGTTTGTTTTCTTAAAATCTCTGTCTTTAAGTTCCAATCTGTTTTGTTTTTCAATTCTATGGGGTAAAAGAAGAAGAAGAAGAAGGAGAAGAACTTGGGTTTTATGAGTTTCCTTTTGTGATTCATTATCATTATGAGTTTCCATCTAATGTATGGTTGCTTAGTTTGTTGTTATTTTAAATATTGACTGTTGATTATCGTTTACTGGATGTTGGATTCGTTCTTTCTTTGGAACTGAAAGATCGTTGTCGTTATCCTATGTTGGAATTTGACTCGGAGGAGGTTCTTAGTATTGAATCATTCATGAACTTGTAGATTGTTTGTTGTTGCTGGTTGTGAGCGAGAGAGGGATTTGGGCATGACTATATTAGGGTTTTATCGTGCATGTCAACGTGAATATGTGGAGTTTGGGGTTAATTTTGTTTGAAATTATTGAAGAAAAGAGCGAAGCTAAGCTAAGGCCTCGGTGAAAGTTACTTAGAAAGCTCAGGAAAGAGTTGGAAAGTTATTAGATAAGGTTTTTTCCTGCACCAGGTTGATTTTGAAACATTGTTAGACTATTAATAGAATGAAGAAGAAATCTCAAGTTTTGATATTTTAGACTAGAAATGTGATATACTTTGATATAGTATATGAAAAAACAAAAGTATTCATTGAAGTCATGAGAATTATAATAGAGGGGGGAACTTCGATTCCGTTTAACCATTTACCTATACAAAATGTACACCAGTTGGGTAAAGGGATATTGAGGTCTATTTCATTTTCCAAGAACATCGGCCCTCGTTCATATGGAGAATTTGAATCTTTTCAGAAATTTGTGCCCCAAGATGGCCCTTATAGGAGTTGTCATGGGTGGCAATGAGAATGTTAATAAGGATTTTTGCAGTAAATGGCACCTCCTAGAATTTCTCTGATTAACGTTAAGTCCCACTACTGGGCGATGATGCTTATTTTTCATCTAGCATTTTCCATTGAAGTTTAATCTTGAGAGTGTGAATTTTGTTCTCTGATTATATGGCAATGTTCTTCTTGAAATTGATTTGAATTTTATGATTCAAGCATTTGAGAACCATCCTTCTGGTGCGTTTGGGCAAATGCACACTTTGTTGTTTCCTTCCGATGTCGGTTTTAAGAAAGTTCTATGTGGCTCGCTGTTTTTTTTGGGTTGTCTTCACATTATTCTTTCTCAACCACATCCATGGCAGTTGCTACAAGTAATCTGCAAAAGATCTGTTCACTTATTTATTAGAAGGTATAAAGTTACAATCATATCTCTTTGTTGATCTTTAAAATGCCTGTAATTTCCAGGTTCCTCTCCAATCTCATCACCTCTATTCATTTAAGAAATGGAATCCCAAATCAAACACGCTGTGGTGGTCAAAGTAATGGGTAGAACTGGATCAAGAGGGCAAGTGACGCAAGTGAGAGTTAAGTTTCTCGACGATCAGAATCGATACATCATGAGGAATGTCAAGGGACCTGTGAGGGAAGGTGACATTCTTACTCTACTAGAGTCAGAGAGAGAAGCCAGGAGGTTGCGTTGATGATGCCATGTTCCCGGTTCTCGTGTTACAGTTACCGATGATTTTCCTTCTCATCATAATACACTCTTTACGACTCGAATGATGTCTGCTATCAATTTTCGCATGTTTTCAGAAATCTGGTTTTTGGTTACTGGCATGTTGTCTCAAACCTTAGATTTTAAGGTTGAATGTTTGAACTGTATGAGATAATTTATTTGAATAGTCAAATGATTTAATTATTCTATCTCTATTTTCAGCCAAAAGGGATTATTTTTTGTTTTGAGCGTGAAGAATTTTGGGGCGTACAATAAATTTGGTAATTTAAAATTCAATATGTCATAATTTTAAAAATTAATAAAAATAGTTACAAAATTTATAATCAATTATGTTAAGCTAAAAATAAAGTACAAATTAAAAATGTTAAATTATATATTCATTTTTAAATTTAATTTATTTTAATTTTAAATTTTAAATTTAATTTATCGAAGTTTTTTTCTTATTTAATATTTTATTTTTGAAAGGTTTTTTTTTTCTTAAGAAAAACAAAAGTCAGCCCACTTTGTAAAATAAAACAAAAACAATTTATAGATTTACAGACCGAACCGAACCGAACCGGTTCAGTTTCGATTCTAACCTAGCCAATTCACGAGTGGGTATCCCGAAGTCTCACACGCGTCTTTCTTAACACGCGAAGTTTCTCTCTGCTCTTCCAATTTGCCTCTTTCTCTCTCGTCTTCCTCACCGCCGCCCGCAGCCCTTCTCCCGTCGACGTCGGCCCCTTTTCAGGCGACATCAAATCAGGTACTGATGAAGAATAGTCCGGGAGGAATTTTCGGATCTGATTTTTCTTTTCGCAATCCCCCTCACCTACCGTCTCTTTTCTCTTCCTTATTTATTATATCTTCTAATTTTCTTTTTTGTGTTTGTTTGTTTTTTATTTTCTTCGATCCATTTTTGTTCTGTTATGAGCTTTAGATTTTCTGTATGGCAAGGTGAAGGAAAGAGACCCCTTTTTGTGGATCTATTCATGTTTTCTTGTTCTATTTTCAAATTATTTGTATGATTTTTTTTATACAAGTATCTGGATTTTTTTCACCTATCTTTGATCACGATTCTGAAACAACCGTCTTCAATTTCATTCTAAAGATAAATAGAAGTTGCTAAGAGGTTCTTAGTAATCTCCAATCTCAGGCTATCTGTATTTGATTCTTAGCTGTTGGGATTTATTCTGTTTCAACTCAATCTTCCGGGTATCGTTTGCTATTTTTCTACGTTGGCAAACTTTTATTCAGATTCTTTGTTCCTTCTTTCTTCCTGTTTGTGATCTTTTGTGGACTTTCCCTTTTGATTATTAGGGAGTAGAGATATGAAGGTGAACCACAGATTTTCTAGTGCTTCTAAATTGAAAACAGATGGTTGATACTGATATTAATCTTTCACAAAAGAGAGAAGAAAAAGAGTATTGGTTGGGTATGTGTATCATGTCATTTGAATTAATAAGGTAGTTTGGTTTGAAATGAAGTCTTAGAATAAAAATCTTTGAGTGGCTTTAGGGTTTTTATTGGGATTTGATAATTTTGGATGAGAGAGAAGATAGTAGATGGAAGCAAAACTCAGAAGTCTATGCAATTAGGGAGTTCATTTCCTTGTCAAGTTTGTGTTGTGGGTTTCCTCTGTGGAGTTTGTATTGCTTCTCTGTTTCTTGGTGCTTTTACTTTATTTGGTGTCCCTTTGGAATTTGGTTGGAGTTTTTTATCACCCAATTCAATGTATGCTTCACTTTGGAACTCAACTTCTGAAAATACTAGTAAAAGTTGTCATCATCATAGGAGCTATTAAGCTTCAGTCATACTATTTTTCATCCAGTTATTGTTTATGTTTCTGTTTCTTTTTTTCTAAACATAAATAGTTACGGCCATGGTACGAAAAAACCTCATTATGACTTTCTTTTGAAATCTAAGAAAAGAAAGAAATCAAAGAGTATTCTCGGAGGTGTACAAAGCTTTTGTTTACCGCGCTATATCTTGGTGTAAATTGTCTAATACTTTTGTTTCCTGTCACACCTCCCTCGTAGTAAATTGGGAAGGTTTTTTCTATAATTATCATGGACAACACATGCCGTTCATAAATAGAAATCAAAGAGTATTCTCGGAGGTGTACAAAGCTTTTGTTTACCGCGCTATATCTTGGTGTAAATTGTCTAATACTTTTGTTTCCTGTCACACCTCCCTCGTAGTAAATTGGGAAGGTTTTTTCTATAATTATCATGGACAACACATGCCGTTCATAAATAGAAATCAAAGAGTATTCTCGGAGGTGTACAAAGCTTTTGTTTACCGCGCTATATCTTGGTGTAAATTGTCTAATACTTTTGTTTCCTGTCACACCTCCCTCGTAGTAAATTGGGAAGGTTTTTTCTATAATTATCATGGACAACACATGCCGTTCATAAATAGAAATCAAAGAGTATTCTCGGAGGTGTACAAAGCTTTTGTTTACCGCGCTATATCTTGGTGTAAATTGTCTAATACTTTTGTTTCCTGTCACACCTCCCTCATAGTAAATTGGGAAGGTTTTTTCTATAATTATCATGGACAACACATGCCGTTCATAAATGAAATCGAGAAACAGGAAATTAGAAACAAAAATGTTATCTATTGGGGCCTTTACTTCACTTAATAAAGTAGATAGAGGTAGCTGCTGGAGTTCGGTGCAGTTTGATGTAATCCTGTGTATAATATGGTTCATTTGACTTGGGAACGTATCGATCCATTGCAGTTAGACGATGGCAGCGAAGTATGTGGTAGCTTCTCTAGTCGGAACATATGCAATTGCGTATATTGCTGATTACCTTGTTTCTGACAAGAAAATATTTGGAGGTAATGATAGTTTCTTTGGACTGCGGCCATTGCTTGGCTTTCAGTTTCTTTGATGTGCTACCATTCCCTTGATTTAATTTGTTTTCAGGAACAACCCCAAGTACTGTTTCGAACAGCGAGTGGTGGGAAGAAACTGATAAGAAATTCCAAGCATGGCCTCGTACTGCCGGTCCACCTGTGGTGATGAACCCGATCAGTCGCCAGAATTTCATCGTCAAAACCCGCTCTGAAGCTTAAATGTTTTTTTAGTTGTGAATCTATACACTTTTGATTGGATGGATCATTCTGGTTTGAAACTACTGCCTAGTCATTAAGCAGTTCTAATCTGCCTTGCCTTCATGTTTTGAGTTGGGAACTTGAAGCAATTCTTGTTGTTCTGATAGTCATTCTTATTTCCTCTTTAAAAGTTGCATCGTTGGTTTGTTACGATGATGATGTCATGATGTTGAATCTTAAATAATGCAGTGGAAAATTTCCCACCTCCTTCAGACAACGAAGTATCATCATCTTTTGATTTATGAGATCCCCAAGTTCTTCATAGTTGTCTGGTTTGCTTGTTTATGATTTCTTTGTTGCTGTAATTTAGGGTTAATAGTCCAAACCTACTATTAGTCGGTGTTAACCTTTTTGGGTTTTCCATCCAAGGTTTTTAATCTTTGGGTTTTCCCTTAAGGTTTTTAAAACGCGTTTGTGAGAGATATTTTCACACCCTTGTAAAGAATGTGATTTGTTCTTCTCTCCAACTGATATGGGATCTCACAACCCACTTCATTTAGGGTTCAGCGTTCTTGCTGGCACTTGTTCCCTTCTTCAATGTTCTTGCTGGCACTTGTTCCCTTCTTCAATTGATGTGGGATCCCCCAATTCACCCATTTTGGGGCTTGGCGTCCTTGTTGGCATACCACCTTGTGTCCTGCCCTAAGTCCACCCCCTTTTGGGGCTAAGCCTCCTTGCTTGCACACCACATTGTGTCCAGCCTCTGAGTCCGCTCCCTTTTGGGGCTAAGCCTCCTTGCTGGCATATCATTTTGTGTCCACCTCTTTTGGGGCCCAGCCTCCTTGTTGGCACATTGTCTGGTGTCTAGCACTGATACCATTTGTAATAGTCTAAGCTATAAGATATTGTCCTTTTTGAGATTTCCCTTTCAAGCTTTCTCTCGAGATTTTTAAAATGGATTTATGAAGGACTCTTATAAAGAATGTTTCGTTCTTTTCAACCGATGTACAATCTCACATTAGGAAGGAATGGAAGTGAGATCTCAGCGCATAATTAGTTCTTTGGAAAAAGAATGGGTTTTGCAATAGATTAAGATTTTGAATTTAATCTTGTGGTCTTTCTATATGGTATTGTAACATCATGAAGAGCCCTAAGCTCATCAGAGCAACTCACAACTCTGTATTCAACTCAAAGAAGATTACATCGTTAACCATTATGTAATATACAAATCTGGTTGGTTGATGATCAGAAAACAACGACCAGACTGTACAATAATGTATGGACACTCAGTTCCAGCTGAAAACAATTACTTTCGTGAAGGATTCAAATTCAATCTTCATATCCAACGTCGTCGTTTGCATCTAGCACGACATCGGAAGTTCGGGGAAGTCGGGAGCCCATCAATTTTGCTTGATCTCCATCAGCATTTCCACCACCACCTTCATTTTCGGCCTTTTGGCCGGAATGCTATCAGTGCATAGCAATGCAATCTTGAGAGCTGCAAGCATCTCCTTCCTCCATCCAAACGACACTGTGCTCAGCTGGGAATCAAGTATCTGTTCAGGCGTTTCGCCCCTCGACGAAGCACCGTGCACCCACTTCACCAAGTCTACTCCTTCACCGAACTCCTCATCAACTGGAAGTCTGGTAGTGAGTATCTCAAGCAAGATAACACCGTAGCTATAAACGTTTCCAGGTGCCGTAACTTGCATCGTGTACGCATATTCTAAACCGAACAACAAACCATTAGAATTAGCATTTCAGTTATAGAATTTCAGTTCACAATGAAGATTCAAGCAAGTTACCTGGTGGAATGTAGCCAAATGAACCAGCCACTGCACTAATACTAGCAGTTCCTCTTGATGGATCAAGAAGCTTTGAGATCTCAACCTCTCCAACCAAAGGTTTGAAGTTTGCATCCAAAAGAACATTAGATGATGAAATATCAAGATGAATTATAGCCACATGATGAAGAAAAGCAAGCCCTTCAGCTGCTCCAATGGCTATCGAAAATCTCGTGGGCCAATCGGGTTCGTATTCAGGTTGCTTTGTGGACTCGTGAAGCAGCTGAGCCAATGTCCCATTGGGTAAATAATGATGAAGCAACAGAGCCACATCTTCATATATTACATATCCAATGAGCTGCAAAAGATTAGCATGACTCAGTTTACCAAGCCTTTCAAGCTCTCTGATCATCTTGCTTTGATGATGAATGATTGTCTTATCCATGGATTTTAGTCTCTTAACCGATACGATCATACCCGACGGCATAACAGCCTTGTAAACCGTGCTGAAAGTGCCAAAGATGAGCTTGTTCGAATCCTTCAACGTGGCTTTAACGACTGCGTCGAGATCTATTTCCTGTCGAAGATTATCGTCGAAGACGTTTCCTGATATTATGATCGGTTGATCGTCGACAGTTGCATCATCTGCAGTCCCTGAAGATTTTGCTGTCTTTTCCTGCTTTTCTTTCATTACAAAAAGTAAAACAACTATAGTTACTGATACGAAGACTGCCAGCCCGGAACCGATGACAGCTAGTATGATCTTGTAAGAGACCTTGTGATGGTAATCTTGATTGTATGACCCGATCGAGTTTTTACACGAAATGCTTAATGGCACCCCGCAAAGGCCATCGTTCCCTAGAAAACTAGAATTTGCACTTTTCTGGAATGGAACAAAAAAGGGAATCGAACCAGTAAGCAGATTATTCGAAAAATTCACCTCTATCAAGCTTAACATGCCCTTGAGTTCGGAAGGGATATCGCCCGAGAGATGATTGTTCGACAAATCTAACGAGACCAGTTTATCAAGCTTCCCCAACTCAGGAGGCACTGGTCCATTTAAATGGTTGAAACTCAAGTTCAAAGCTATCTGTAAATTCTTAATCCGACCGATCTCCGAAGGGATGCTTCCAGTTAAGTAGTTACTCCCGAGTCGCAGGTCGAGAAGCTTTGTACATTTTCCGATCTCATTAGGTATCTCTCCTTTGATTGAATTCTGTTCCAAAAGCAAGTACTGCAATCTTGATACATTGCAGATATCTGAAGGAATAGTACCATTAAATCTATTGTTGCTCAAATCAAGCTTGTTGAGATTCTTACACTTGAGCATTGATCTTGGAATATCACCATAAAGGCTGTTACCAGAAAGAATAAGTTCCTGCAGATTCATCAGTTCTCCAAGCTCGGAAGGAATCGTCCCGGTGAATCCATTTGAGGCTAGATTCAGCAAAGTAAGATTAGAGCACAGCGATATCCGAGACGTTATATCGCCCGAAAGGTGATTGTTATTTACTTCAAAGTAAGCAAGGCTACTAACATTTCCAATGGCAGGAGGAACGACACCAACAAGGTCGTTGTTCCCGATTCGAACGCTAGTAAGGCTTTTACAGTTCCCAATCTCTTCAGGAAGATTCCCATTCAATCTGTTTTGTGTTAGAACCAAAATCTCGAGCTTCCCCGAAGCGAAAACGCTTCGAGGAATCGGGCCTTCGAGCTTATTGGTATGCAGATTCAACACTTGAAGTTCAGAAACCAAGCCTAGATTATCAGGGATTACACCATCAAAGGCATTCTCATAGGCTGTAAAAACTCTAAGATGAGTGAAATTCCCAACCCACATTGGGATTGAACCATTCAATCTGTTGCTAGAAACTTGAAAATCCCTCAAATTCTCTAAGCCTTGAAGCTCATCTGGAATTTCTCCTACCAGTAGATTATTGGAGAGATTCAATGACTTGAGGTTCTTCAAACCACCAAGCTCGGGCGGGATCGAGCCATCGAACTTGTTCAAAGACAAATCGAGGAATTCGAGCTCGAATAAGTTGGCAAAACTCGACGGAATTTTTCCATGGAAATCATTGAAGGAAAGATCCAGCCATTTCAAAGCCTTGAGCTGAGAAATCACAGTTAGATTACCTCTAAGAGAGTGACCAGAAAGATCAAGAGCTTCAACCATGGAATGATTCAAACCACAACGAACACCTTTCCAAGAACAGTAATCTGAGATGTTGGAGCTCCAGCCAAGAACTTGAAGGTCCTCTCTAATGGAGGACATGATGATTTGATCATCAAGCTCAGCTCCCAGAAACTGGGAATTTGAAAGAAACCCAACAAGAAAAATGAAGAGATAACAACACAAAGAGGCCATAAGAGATTGAAATGATTCACAAAAACCCCTTTAGAAATTGAAGCAGCCAGACCAGATCTTCCTCAAACTTCCCTCCCTCTAAGAGAAACACATTTCAGGGCAAAACCCCATAATAGAACAAAAGAAACCAAAGCAAAAATCAATCCCAGTTTCCCACATTACCCATTTCAAGAAACAGGAAATTTCCAAGAAAACCCATCAAAGAGGGAAGGAGGAAGAACTGAATTCAAACCCACAAAAACCCATCTAAGAAACAGAGCAATCCCAAGAACATTCCAGTTTCCAGACAAGAAAACATCAAAAAAGAGAGGCAAGAAACCCCAAAACCATAGATTCAACAAAAAACAAGTGAAGAAAGGCTAAAACCCAAAAAGGCAAACAATCAACCAACAAGAAACAACGGACAAAAAAAGGGAAAAAGTAGAAGACATTACAGAAAAACCTGAAGAAGCAATGGAGAAAACACTATTCCCAGATGAAATTGATGAAGAACATGAGATTAGAAGGAAGAGGGGGTTTTTGATTTCAGAGTTTTAGAGAAGGGTTTTGGTGGGAAAGGGATTTGTGGGTCTGAGAGAGAAAGAAGAGAGAGAGAGAGAGAGAGAGAGGAATGGATGAAAGCATCACGAGAAATGGAGGGGAGAGTGAATGAAAGGCGATTTGATTTGGGTTAGGGAGCATAAAAGAAAAGGGAAAGGGAAAAGGGAAAAAGGGGAAAGGAAGGAGTATGAGTAGTGAGTGTTGCAGAAGGGGCAGAGAGTGGTGGTGTGTGTAATGTATGTATCATTCATGGGACAACATGCTTTATTAGTAATATATTTTTTCAGTTTCCACTTTCTGCCTCTGCAATTTTCCCAATTAAATTTCTCAATCTTTTTTACAAAATTTTGGGGAATGTATGATTATGGCACAAGTTTGGCTAGATTTCACCATTTACTACACAATTCTTAGAAAATCTATTTATACGAGTGTTTACATGAACCTAGAACTTGGGTGGGGTTAGATTTTTTTTCTTCTCGTTTTTGATGGGTTGAATTTTTAGAAAATGAAAATTTAGGTCGGTTCCTAAGTTGACATTTTTTTAGTCCGGTCTGAAAAAATAGAATTACAACCCGATCCTGATCCTACCGTGCCCTACTACTCCAAAATTATTATGAAGATTAAGAATACTTGACGTCTATAACAGATGTCAGTGATGCATATGTAACTTGTGAATGTTTGATATTTGAGTTTCATGAGATGTTAGTTATTAATGCATGTATTCTATATGAGTGTTATTTTTTTTAAAATAATTATGAAAAAATAATCAAACAATTCAGCCCAACCCGACCGAAAAATAGAGGTTGGATTAAGTTATTAACTCTTTCGAATTGCTCGGGTCACCAACCACTAAAAAAAATTTCAACCCAAGTATGAACGAATAAAGCATCTGTCTTCTTTTCCTTTTCTTTGTTTTGGTAATCACAAGAGTCGTTCCAGGGCCTGGAAAGCGTGAGCAAGTTCTCTTCTCTTACTCTCGATACAAACTTGGGACACCAAACAACTATAGCTACTCTATCCCGATGACACGAGGGAAGTGGAGTAAGCAGGGAAGCGTGCAAGACGAAATTTTATAATGTAAGACATTATAGCAAATTGTAAATTGTTGTCATGCTTGGATTGGTCAAATATTGCCATTGATGGGATGGATTTTTATTTTCAATACGCCTTCAAAAACTTTATAATATAAGACATTATAGCAAATTTGAATGAACATATAATACATTTTAAATCAAGATTTAAATATCATATTACTCATATAAAATTTATTCTTCTAGGTCGTGTCACATTTATGAGTTTTATTGGTTTGAAATTTCTATAACTATTAGATAATGACAAAGAAGTGTTTAGGTCAAAAGACTCAACAGTATACCTCAGTCGAGTAGAGCCTTGCATGCCTATGGCTCAATGAAGCTCGGGACATGCTCGGTTCAAATTTTTTCTAAACCAATTTGGCATAATGGAAGGGAAAATCTAAGTCAATCCTTATATAAATAGATTATGAAAACTCCATAGAAGGCACCTCAAATCTAATTCTCTGAACCTAAAGCTTTCTTACATCTTTTACTTAAGCATCAGAGTGTGTGCAGCAAACACCGCATCAGTATGCAGTTTTGTATATCTTGCATGCCACCTGTTAAGCCACGTGCAAATTAAGTGTATTTCCCTTGCTTGAAATTTTCAAATTTGTGCCTCAACAATAAGTTTGTATGTAATATAAATTTTAAAATATAACGAAATCAAATTTTACTTTAAGAATATTAGTTGTAATGCACATACCTAAAATTTAGACCAGGTTTTAGAGATGAATTTGACACTTGATGACTCGAGCATTCTTCTTGTATCTACCACGATATGGTCGTGCTAATTATTTGGGCCTGAACTACTTCAAATAACGATGTCTATATCACAAACTAACATGGGTCATTCCAAGATACTTTATCCTCAATCATGTTTCATAGTAAAATTTTCAGGAGATCATCCAACAAATAATTGTTTCGGGTCATACATGCTTAATTTTGGAGTTTCTACAATTGACCCACCGAAAATAAAATGCACCTTATTAGCATTAAGCAGTAACTATCAATTGTTTTAAAACTGTCTTAATCACGCCTTGCATAGTCTTAGGATCCCTCTCATTTCGATGTGGTGTTGGCTCATTCGTGTACCTTTTCTAAAGCATTTCGTATGAGGTTCCGCTCTAATAACATCTATAATACCCTAGATCATCGTAAACAATTCCCATTATTAGAAACTAAAAACTTTCTAGTTTGATGCTCGAAATCGAGAGAGAGAGAGAATGAAGGGAAAACACCATTAAATGATGGATTGTTTGCATGTGGAAGAAGAAGGAAATGTTAATGAGGAAAGCATGTGAGAAGAAATTTGATTGCTCAAACACGTTTCTCTTTGAAAATGACCAAATGTTGCATTACCTAAACCATCATTTCACCTCTCTATGTACAAACACAACTAGGCCCCTCACATTTGCCTATCATGCCCTCAATTTCAATTTATGGGGTAACCCATGTCGTTTCTCTCTCTCTCTCTCTCGTTTTTCTTTTGAAAAATCTTCCTTTGTTCCAAATGTGTCATGTCTCGAGCGTAACTTATGATCATTCTCTAAATTAGTCAATGTGGGACTCTCGAGGCCTATGGAGCCCTCGAACAACCTCCCCTTAATCGAGGCTCGATTTCTTCTCTAGAGTCCTCAAACAAAGTACACCATTTATTCTACACTTGAGGATTCTATTAACATGGCTAAGTCAAGGACATAGCTACGATCCTCCACAATGGTATGATATTGTCCACTTTGAGCATAAGCTCTCATCGCTTTGCTTTAGACTTCCCCAAAAGACCTCGTACCAATGCGATGTATTTCTTACTTACTTATAAACTTATGATCATTCCCTAAATTAGTCAACGTGGGACTCCCTCCCAACAATCCTCAACATTCCCTTGTAATTTTATGTTCCTCTATTCTTTTTCGTTACATTATTATTATACTTAGAAAACATCAAATTTGCTTTTGAATCCATTTTCAAACAAATCTTTTAATTTTCTCTTTTCTTGTTTGGTCACTTTTTCTCTTTTCCTTTTCTTATTTTCCAAATCTTGTAAGAGTTACCCAAAAATTCCTTTATCGCCCAAAAGGGCTATATAGTAAAGGTGTACGGTTTAGATTAGGTTGTGTTGGAGAAATTTTTTGGATCAACCTGAAATTTTAGGTTGGTTGGGTTGGTGACCCGAGCAACCCGAATAGAGTTCATAACCCAACCCATCATAATAAAAGACAGAGGGTTGAGTTGTCGGGCTGTTTTCTTTTTTAAATCTTACTTATCAACAATACATGTTATATTAATAACTAAAATCTCATAAAACTCAAATACCAAACATTCACAAGTCACAATATATTACTATCATCGATTTTATACGCGAAATATTCTTAATTTTCATAATAATCTTAAAAGTAAGGTTGAGTTGTAACTCTACTTTCGAGTTCAATAGGTTGACCTAACGACCCGTATCTTCGGTTTTTCAAAAATTCAACCCAACCCTCTCCCTCCCCTCCAAAAAAAGACTAACCAGATCCAACTTTTATGGTTTGAGTTGGGTAGTCTGGGTTAGTCGGATTCTCGAGTAACATGAACAACCCTACCATATAGTTTTCTTTCGCCTTATACACATAAAATAAAATACTAATAAGAATTAGTGTTATTTTTAGCAATTATTTTTCTAAAAAAACACTATAAATTAAAACCCAAAAACTTCATCAAAAGTTGAAATATGTTATATTTAAAAAGAGAATATATTATTTTTATTATTTTTTTTAATTATTATTACAAAATACCTCGAATTGCTGAAAGACTATTCTCCCAACCATGGTCAAACTTCTCAAAAATATAATAGAAACTTTTAATTTATAATATATGCATGTGTATTTATTTTGATTAGAAAAAATTAATAAAATAGGGAAGATATAATGCCAGAGCTGTGATGTAAGAAAACAGCACAGTCAGGGGTGAGGGAAGATTTGATTGGGTGGTCAAAGTCAGTGACAGAATATTTGCGTTATTTTAGATTTCCTCAAGTTTCACTTTTGATTAGAAAGGAAACTTTGTCATTTAATTGTACTAATCATTATGTCTTCAATATTTTAGGTTATAAATTAAATATCAAATTACAAATCCCAAATTCTAAACATTTTTTTTCTATTTACTTCCTAAATTTTTAATATCATATTTATTAATTTTCAAGCTTTAAGAAAGTTTTTATCATTTTATTAAATTAATATTGAGTATGTCACTTCATGGAATTAATGATTAAAAAAACATGTTTTTTTTAAATTTAAATTTTAGAAAAACAATTATAAATTTTTAAAACGATGAATTAAAAACTAAGATTTCGTTTAACTGTGAACTTAAATTTGAGAGAAAGTTCTTTTGAGGTTTGTTGTAGTCTCGTATTGACTAATTAAAGGGAAGATCATGAGAGAACCAAAAGTAAATTCAGTAGAGTTCATATTCAAACTGGGCAATATCATACTAGTATGGAGGGTCGTTATTCCTATCAAGCTCCAATTCAGTTCTCTATGAAGAATTGTCGCTTCGTTCCCGCCTTGCCCTCAGCCAGGTTCTATGTTGCTTCTTCCATTCGATGACACCTCTACATGTTTGTTTCTTCAACGATGGAAAGATTCTCCGTCTCGACCTTGACCTCAATTACGGTCTGTTGTTGCTTCTTTTCTCCCGTTACGCTTTTTCTACATGCCTCTTTACTACCTTGATATCAAATTTAAATTACCAAAATAATAATGAGAGAGAGAGAGAGAGAGTTGATGTAGGGTTGCATATATAATTGAAATGTTAACAAAAATAAAATGAATAACAACTCCAAGGAAGCACAACCAAAGAAAGGCAAACAAAAACTCCCTTCATTAAATTATTAAATTATTGGAGGGAACTCACATTAATTATTCATATCATAAACTTTTTTTTAAAAAAAATATATGTATCAAATCAAATGGGGGATGTGGGACCAAATGATGGGCATTCGGGTTGAAATATGAACTCATCTCACAAACACAATAGGTAGTAGAGTTTTCGGTTATAAAAATCGAACCTCTGATCTTTTGGTTAAAAACACAAGCTTTATGCCAATAACTTCGATTAAACCTACAAATTAGAATAGTTTAAGCGTTTCGGTTGGTGGGTTTTGCTTCTTGTCACCTACACTTGTTGTCGTTGACACTACTATGGTCTGTCTCCGGTCTTCTCTCTCAAATGAACAATAGTTTGTCGGTGAATTTTTCCTCCTTTTCCTCCTCTCTCTATCTCTCAGTGTTTTCTCGTAGTAAATTTTTTATTGCGCCTCTCTCAATCGATCTTCAAAGTTTCCTCACAAGTGAACGTAGGGTTGAATTAAGGTTGAGTAGGTTGAAGGTGAATTGTTGTGCTTGCTAAAAATTCTTCGAGAAATGAGACTTTCCTATAGGACAAACGTTTTATTTTTCAAATTTGTTAGATATGTATGCACATGGCGTGCTGTTTTGTGCATTGTTTGATTATGATGTATGGTAAAGCATGATTGAAAACTATGATGGGACCTATTTGATGAATGATATAATAGTTATGATGACAATGACTTTTGTTGTGGTAAATATTCATTATATGATCCGGTAGTTAGCATCGAAGTCACCGTATGGACTGAACTTTTACTTTGTTGCATTGTTCCATAAGAAGATTTGGGCATTACAGACGATCAATATTTCTTTTGGAACTGATCACTAGCGTACGAGTTGAGTGGTTAGTGTCTCTATGTATCGTTGTGATCGAGTTAGACGATACTAATCTAGGACAGGTAATGATTGGGTGATCCATTTTTTAAAAGAAATTTGTTCATTGATTATATTTATTGTTCATGTGTGTATGCATATCTAACCCCGACAGAGAGTGTCTTACTAAGTACTTTTAGTAACTTTGATTAAGATTATATTTGTATGTTGGGACAATACAACTGTTCCATTTATTCATGGTTTATTTATGTCATACTAGTTTGAATCTTTTGAAGCATAAAAATTTAAAATTTTGAAATATATATGTGAGATCCTATATCGGTTGTAGAGGGGAACGAAACATTCTTTGTAATGCACGGAAACCTCTCCCTAACATATGTGTTTTTAAACCGTGAGGCTGACGACGATACGTAACGGATCAAAGTGGACAATATCTGTTAGATGTAGACTTGGATTGTTACAATATGGTCAGGTAGTGTGCCAGCAAAAACGCTAGCCCCTAAGGAGAGTGGAAGATGAATTATCAATATTTGAGGCAATAATAGAAAATTATTTTAATTTTTTAATTTAAAAAACTCACTTGCAAATACTAATAATTATTATAATTTTTTTAAAAATAATTGGATTAATACACAAATTAATAATTAAAGAAAACCCTCAAAAAATCACAAATTTTAAAATGAAACTAGGCACAAAGGAGAAAAAAAATTAAAGAATGTTTTATTTTTTTAAAAATATATATAAATTATGAGAAGTATAAAATAGTTTAAATTCATCATGATTGATGTAAAATTAAATATATTAATAAAGAAAAGGTAACTTTTTAAAATAATAATAATAATTTATTAAGTTCTTTTTGGTTAGTCAAAAAGTTGAATAGAAAAAAGGAAGGGACATTGGGGCAGGAATCAAGGGGTTAGGACCTGGTTGGTGCACCCTCATCATATCCAATCATTTCTCTTAATTTCTCATTCTTTTATAATTTCCTGTTCTTTAAAAAAAAAACAAAAATATTTAAATTATTCTTATTATATTCAATAACATACCAACATGTTTATTCTCAATTTTTAATTATTTTCTAACTCTTTTTTCTTTAATATTTTGTTTAGCTCCAGATAAATTTCAACCTCTTAAATGTCTTCATAATTTTTTTTTTTTTTAATTGAACAAGATACATAGAAATAAAATAAAATTTCGAATTATTCTATAAAAATTTAGGATAGACTTAGGAATAAAAATGAATTGTTAATTTATTGAAGTTATAAATGTTTATACAATTGGTACACATTTTTTAATCTTATGAGAGATTATCATGGCTCTAAGTTCTAAACAAATTTGTGTGATTATCATGTCTTGATTATAAAATTTTCTCAATGTCTTACCTCTAATTAATTTATAATATTTTACAAACATTCAAACTTTTGTTGTTTCATTTTTTTTATTTAATTCTGATTAGTATTATGTCTAAATCATAGAAACCGAACTAAAGTTTTAAAACCAGCCCTATGCTCAAATCATTGAAACCTAACTTAATCTTGTAAAAATGATATTCTATCTCATCTAACCTACTTGAAAAGCAAACATGTTCATGTTGAACACAAATATTTGTAGGAAATACTTGCACTCTTTGTTAACACTAATCGATAAGAGATTACAAGACACTTTGTATAATATTACTACACTTAACTATTTGAGTATGCTTAGAATTTCTTGAGATTTTTTGGGACGAAAACGTTAGTAGAGACAATTTATTCATAAAATATATGATCATTTATTCCTAAAATACCTAAATCATTTTTCTAAACTATCTAGATATTTTTATTCCTAAATTAATTAAATATCTTTGTTCTTAAAATATTTAGATATTTATTTTTAAATTTTATAGACAATTGGTTCGTACAATTATTAGATTAAGAATTCTAACAGATGAATTATTAGATTAAGAATTCTAACAGATGAGGACGGGAGGGCTTAAATCAAAGAAACGAGGCTAAAACATAAAAGGGAAATGGATAGACAAAATCCCAATGGGTTTGTTGGGGAACAAAGTTGATGAAAAAAGGGCTTTTTTTTCTCCTTGTCTCAAAGGACAAAGAGTGCCCAATTTCATCTCCCACCTTTCTACCAATGTCATGTGGAGGGGTGATGGGTGTGGTGGTAAACCCCACTTCATAACTCATAATTCTCATCCATGTCACCACCAACAAAAATATACAATTTTTTTTTAAAATACAAAAAATTAAAAAATTAAAAATTAAAAGCTATTGGGATTCAGCCTTCACTTTAGAAGACATGTATCATGAACCTTGTATCATGGATTGTCTCACCTATTTCTTTCTCTCTCTAGCCTCCTGTTTCTTTCTCTGTCTAAACACTATGAAAAAGTTATGTTTTTAAAAAAAAATTTGTAAAGTTGTCAAATATAAAATAGAATTAAAAAGGGCAATTTTAGATTTTTTAATAAATTTCAAAATGAAAGTTTTTATTTTATTGAATACATGTGGAGAAATTTATTATATCTTTTATTAACTAAATTGCTTAGTTTCGATAGAGACTTCTAGTTACTTTCTATTAACCAAATTGCTTGGTTTCGTTAGAGACTTCTAATTACCTTTTATTAACTAAATTGCTTAGTTTAAATGTGAGAATTTTATGGGCTTTTGTAGCTAAATTTTATGTGTTTTATTGTTTAGATTTTTCAAAATTGATTGATTAGTTTTTAATATTTTTTTAAGATGAGTATTAAATTAACTATAGCTTCAAGTTCGAGATTCAATAAATAATTTAAAAACTACAATTAAGGCTTACAAGAGAGTAAAAATGATTACCTTATGGAGGTGGAAGGATTTCCAAACAACTTCTGGTTTCCATCTGTATGCAATGAAGCCGCGTATTTCTGAGTTTGCTCCTTCATGGGCCTAAGCTTGGAAGAATAGAGCCCAAAGCGTAGCCCAAATTGCGTCTTATTCTGGGCCAAGATTAAGACTATGATAGTTTTGGGCCAGGCCCATCATGGATTAGAGTAAAACCTTGCAGTGCCACAAGATATCAATAGAAAATTTTGTTTTTACTATTCCCATTAATTTTGTTGTCATGCGTGCATCCCTTGAAAAATAATGTAGGATCATCAATATTAAATAAATATTTATGAAAGATTTTTTTTTTTATAAAAAAAAAATAATAATAACGTGAGATCCATCAACATTAAATAATTATTTAAGAAATAATTTCTCTCAAGTCAAATACTTTCACTAATAATACTATATGAGTACTTTATGTCAGTGCCAAACATTATAGTTTTTCAAAAATGATTTTCACTCTTAAAAGTAGGGTTAATTTTGAAAAATGTCTTCTACTTCAAAAAATTTCAAATATAAGCTTCGTCAGTTCTTAAAAAGTTTTACAATCTCACCTTCACCATTGGAGATGCCAGAAATGGCTGCCATGGATCCATGGATGGCCAAGCTTTCGCTGCCCATCAAACCACGAAGTTCCCTTCATTTCTAGAGGGCTTGGAAGATCCAAAACTGCAAGTTTTAAGTTCCAAGCAGGCACAATTAGCACAAGATTACATTTTACGGTGCTTATTATCACACCAGACTTCATGACTTTGGCCATTTATGTGGCCTTGTCTTGGACAATGTTGTAGTTGTTCCAGCCTAGATGATCTTGGTACCAACATATATTCTTATTGATGAAAAACATGCTTGGGTTTCTTTAGAAATTGTGTCCTCTTTGTTGTTATGGATGACTTGTTTCTATATAAAACTGAGAATTTGTTCATCTGATAATCATAGACATTAAAGGATTATATAATATAACTATATGGTGAAAGTTCTTAGCAAAAGGCTTGCAAGTAAATACTAGTCACAAGATTAAATTGTACACATGTTTAAGAACATATTTAAAATCTTAAAATCGATCAATAAGAAAATAACCCATAATCACAAGTCGGTCAAGAGGCATATTCCCTTTCTTATTATTGTTCAAGATTATAGTGTCACAGAGCTGAATTCAGTAATGATTCTCCCCCTAAAGGACAAAATATATTGAGGAGATTTCAAAATGAGAAGCTATGATGCATACTTCAAAGCTCTATGTTTCATATCAAGCTTTTATCAATTCTGGTATACTATATGATATTTAATTTGCTTACAAATCTGGCCCAGTCAGAACTTCCCAGAGACCGTCTACGGCAGAGTTAGGACCAGGCTATAAATGAACGGATCTACTCGGAGTTTGTCAAGCAATCTGCAATAAGAGACATGTTCAATTTTCCTGAAAATTTTGGTAAGTAAATCTGTTAAAATTAATGTGTTTTGTTGGACTTGCTTGCTTTGAAGACTAGTAGAGAGGAAGCTGGGAGTTGAGAGTGTCTAGTACCGTGTAAATATAGGGATCTTGGCGCCCACCTGTTCCGGATCTTTTGATCTCTTCCAGCTTCAACAGGCTGCCAAGGAAGGGGAAACAGAGAACAAACAATTTCGTGAAGATAAAATTGATCCTAATCAATACATAAGAAAGAATAAAGTTCATTCCCAACAGTGATGTTATAAATTATCATCAGAGCTGAAAGTAATCCGAGGGCATAAATGATCCGACCGTGTACAGTAAATGTGTGAATTGGAAGCAGTGGTTAAAAGCATACGGTGGCATCATAGACTTCACAGCCAACGTGGTGAGATGTGAGAGAGAGAAGAATGAATTACATTCTGAGAGCCTTGCTTGTGTCAGGGCTGTCGCCAAGCACTTGGCGTATCTTCACCTCAGAGGAACAGCCACCAGAGAGGTAACTCAAAATGGCTTCGGCCCGCCGGCGCATATGAGCCGTTGCGACGTGCCTTTTCCTCCATACGTGACGAATCATTTCTAACTTCTTCTCTGCTCTAGTAACCAGGCGATGAATTGGCGCGCTTGTGACCGCGCTTGAGCCGCTTGACAAACAAGACGACTCCGAGGACACGGAGCCTGAAGATACGGTAACGTCGTCTGTCGAAGTGAGATTCCGGTTCTCGGATATCCGTATTAGCTTCGAACGACTCTTTCTCACGACCTGTGGGGAAATTGTTAGAGTTCAGAGTTTCATATTCAAAATTATCAAATTAATTAGCAATTAAACGCTTCTTCGATCGAAGTATTGAGACATGGAATGCATCTAATTGAAATTAAACCGGTTGAAATTCATTTGACAGAACGGTAAATAGTCTGAAGGAAGTGAAACTCGAAAATTCTGATCAAATTGACGTTGATATCGAAGAAGAAACAACAACAACAATGATTGGATAACCAAGCATCGATAATAAAACGTATGATAAGCCAAGCATTATTGAACACGAACTAAATTCAGATGCCAGCAGAAGATTTCCCGATCGGATTGAACTCATCCAGAAACTAATTCAAATAAAAAAAAAAAAAAACCCTAAACGCCAATCCAAATCAATATTTCTTTTACTTCAACCAAAACACACGATAACACACAACAGAAAATGAGCAAACGAAAACAGAGCCTAAGGTACCACATCAAACAACATACAAGAAGAACAAACTCAAAGACGCAGATATCAGCTAAAACAGATGAGAAGTATAGAACAATTACATGAAGCTTGAGCTCGTCGCGATAAGCCGGAGTAGAGAACAACAACGGCTCCTGAGCTCGAGTCTCGGACGATTCATCTGATCTAGTGAGTACCGAAGAGCAAGACTTCGAATAGTCATAAAGCACCGTTATCTCTCTCAAGAAACTTCCTCCGATAGTTTCCTCCTCAAACAACCACTCGTCTTGAGAAACCGATCTACAGAAAGTCAACAAAACACAGAAACAGAGAACGATAAAAGTGAAAGAAACGGACGATCAAATAGAATAGAACAGAGCAAATTTAACAGAGAAAAAAGAAATTGGAATAAGATCCGAAATCTTACATCGGCGGAGACGGCGGAGGAGGTGGCGAAGTGGAGAGGAGGAGCAGAGCAGAAGCAACTGTGCGTTCTAGAGAGCAAGGGAACTCTGCCATTGATTCCATCAGTAACGACTTTGTGGCGGGTGATTCTCAATTATTTGAATTTTTACTCTCTCTTTCATTTGTATGGTTCATTTTATATGCTCTTTTTTCTTTTTGGAAATTTGAAAAGAAGAAATAATTGATTATTAATAAATTATCATATAAATATATATATATAAAAAGTTATAATTATTATTTTATCTTGTTTTAGGAAAAAAAATATATTATTTATATGAAGAATTGGGAAAACTAATGCAACTATAATAGTCACTAGAATTCTACACTCAAAACTTTCATTTTAGATAATGTTTTCACATAATTTTTATTTAACTCAATATTAATCATTATTTATTTTTATTTTTATTTTTAATATTTCTAGACTGAGCTGCCATTTCAACTTTCAAAAATAAAAATAAAAATTGAGTTTTATTGTAAAAATCATACCTAGTCAATACTTTATGTGACACTCGATGGAGAAATACATTAATAACTGAAATCACATCGGAATGAGAGCGATTATGAGAATAGGATGACTAAAAAAGACTCAAAAGAATAAAGTCAATGTCCATTCCAACAAAATGCACCTTCCTTTTCGGTAGCTCAATCGTATGAACGTTAAGCGTATTTTATTTGGAACAATTCTATGTTGAGTGACATCTTATGAATTTTCTTGAGAAGCTTGCGAGGGAGAATAAAACATGCTAGAAGGACTAGTGTTGGTCTGTGGGAATCGTCTTTACTCTCAAACGCCATAAACCATTATCCTTATCATGGTAAAGACTCCGTTATCACATCATAGCTCATCTATATCATTGCAGTCTTACTCTAGTTCTGATAGCACGTCTAACTGTTTTGAGCTTTCAGTTCAAGTTTAGACAATCTACATCTCGGATTAACATGCATATGAAAGGTCCTACAACGTTTCACAAGGTCAATTTTAGGCATGCATAATATCATAGCAATTCATACATCAATACACTGATAGGTGTAGCCTAACCACGTCTCGAGTTTTGATAAGTCTCATGAGTCCAACTTCATACCTTTCCGGCATAAACCGTATATATTGCCTTGACTTTTATTCTGGAATTGTAAAGGAGAAAGACACTTTGTTTTTTTTTTTCCCGTCACAAGAGATCACTCTTCAAGGTATAGCTTAGAAGAGTGTATGATGTCGATGGCTCGAGGTAGAGCACGATTGAGAAAGGCTTCAATAAAAAAGAGATCTTCTGTGAGCAACGATTGAACTGAACGTTCCTACGTGAAGCAGCTGAGCTAGTTGTTGAGGATTGTTGGGAGGGAGTTCCACATTGGCTAATTTAGAGAATGATCATGGGTTTATAAGTAAGGAATACATTTCCATTGGTATGAGGTCTTTTGGGGAAGCCCAAAGCAAAGTCATGAAAACTTATGTTCAAAGTGGACAATATCATACCATTGTAGAGATCTCTAATTCCTAACATGGTATTAGAGTCATGCCCCAAACTTAGCCATGTCAAGTGTCGAACAAAGAAGTTATGAGCCTCAAAGAAGTAGTCAAAAGTGACTCACGTGTCGAACGAATGATATACTTTGTTCGAGGACTCCATAGAAAGGAGTCGAGTCTCGATTAAGGAGAGGTTGTTCGAGGGCTTCATAGGTCTCAGGAGAGACTCTATAGTGTACTTTGTTCGGGAGGGAGGGAGGGGGGAGGGGGAATTGTTGAGGATTGTCTAGTTTCGATCGCAATGGTGTGTGAGCCATCAGAAGTTGTTGCCTCGTGGTGATACGAATCCAACAACTGATCATTTGCATGGACTCGAGGAGCAATTACAAGAAACAAATGCAAAGAAGATTCAAAATCAAGAAAATAATGAAGGAATACAAAAACCTCGTGGTTGAAACCCAACCCTTTGGGGGTTATGTTTCTTTCAATTGATGTTAAAATCAATTTATTGGATTAGTCATGATCAAGCTAACTTTGGAGTGAGTCGTCTTAGGCTCAATTTATTGGATTAGTCATGATCAAGCTAACTTTGGAGTGAGTCGTCTTAGGCTCTAAGAGCCATTCATCTTCTAACAAGCTCTTGGTTGGAATCAATTTTCGCTTTCTTTTGTGAACAAGGATCGTAGAAGGACCTCTAGCTTTGCAAAATCTAGCATCACGTGATCTACTCGAAGGGATTGAAGTTCAACGAAGAATTTTTTGGTTGTTGAGTTATAGCAGTAGTAGGAAAACTGTTGTTTTTTAAAAAAGAAGAAAAAAAAACGATAAGTGAACCGGATCCAACACCTATTTGATCTCAACACTCGTGTAAAGTGAACTGAATCCGCCACCTATTTGATCTTTTAACGAAACATCTTTAGAATGACCTTATCTTTAGGGGATATATGTCCCACCATTAAGAAAAGTTGATATTTAAGAATTGTGAAATGGACAAGGACAATTGCTTGAGGCTTCCAAACACACAAGATTTCCAACCCATACAAAATGGTGTGGTCAATCTTGGATAGCATATGGGGGCCAACTCCATGAGGAAGACACCAACCCTTGCTTTGACATGTCACAATCAACACTCAACCCTACCCTTCAACCTTTTTCCTTTATTTGACACACGATTCGAGTAAAATCAAAAACAAAAAATAATCCTAGAACGGTTCGTGTGCCAAATAAAGTATCGGTTTTGATTCTAATATGAATATTTACGGTCTAATATGACCATAAATATTAGAGATAATGAGCTTAGTCCCGACATTCCCTTACATCTACTTGATTTGAACTATTTCTAGGAGTGAAGGTTATCCCAAAAAACCGACAATAATATTTCTGACATGTTTTGTCTTCACTCGCATGTTTCTTAGGAAAGTTTTTAAATTGATACCGAACTTACCATTGTTCCCAGTCAAGTTCTTATGATTGAGTTACAAAAAAGAAAAGTGCACGTAATTAATATAGGTAGTAACTATCAATCTTTTTAACCATCTCTTAACATAATTTTATACCTTTGGAGTCAGTCTCATTCGAATCTCATAAATTTAAATTTTAAATTTTATCTAATACGTTTCTAAAGTTCTAAAATATTTTGTACATTAGTGGGTTTTTTATTTTATATCCGACAATTCTGATCATATTCGGTTACCAAACATCTACAAATCACAATACATCACTAACATCGATTACAAACGTTAAAATTCATAATCTTTTTAAAAGTAACGTAGGGTTAGGTTCGGTTGGATTGTAATCCTATTTTCAGGTGCTAGCAAAACAAATGTCAAACTAGCAAATCAAGGTGCCAATATTAAAGTTTTGAGGGACCCGTTAAACACAGTTCTTAAAGTTTTAAGGACTAATTTTATAATTTAATTTAAAAATGGAAGAAAATTATTTTTTAAGTAGATTATTATAATATAGGCTAGTTTTGGATAACATTTTGATTGATAAGATAAAATAATCAATGAGTCAAATTTGGAAATCAAGGTGCCAATGTTTTATTTGATAAAGTAAAGTTATGCTAATTTTATTTATTTAAAGTTAAATGATATTTTATATTACAAGACGTGGGGCTATGAATTTGAATAAATAAAAATTCATAAAATATATGGATTTGCTCAAATTAATTTTGATAAAAAGAAAAAGTTTTGAATATACTTTTACTTTCAAATTTTCAAAACTAAAATTACTTTATTTATTTTAAATTACAATTTTTATGTCATGGAGTGAATTTTCTCTTTTTTTAAATATAAAATTGAGTAGGTAAATTTAATATGAATTTAATTTCTAATAATACATGATTATATTAAATAAAAAATGGTTGTTAGGTTAAAATCGGTTCTCCTTTCCGACTGATGTGAGATCGGTTTCCACACTCTTATAAAAACTAACTCGGGAACTTATAACCTATACTCTTGGGGGTCAGCATCCTCACTAACATACCATTGGGTGTCTGGCTCTGATACCATTTTGTAACAACTCAAGTCCACCGCTAGTAGATACTGTCCGCTTTAGCCTGTTACGTATCGTCGTCAGCCTCACGGTTTTAAAACGTATTTACTAGGGAGAAGTTTCCACAATCTTATAAGAAATGTTTCGTTCCTCTCTCCAATCGATGTGAAATCTCACAAAATGCTTTTAAGAGTGAAAATTACTTAATAGACAAACATGAGTACGTGTCTTCACGCACATACTTCTTGAGACCAAATCTTCATCACGAGGTGTTATAAAATTTGATCGAGTCAGAAAATTATTTAATGTGTTGATTTTTCTAAGATTTTAAATTCACAATTAAATGGTAAGACATGTTTAAAGTTTTAAATGAATTTTATTGTTGATGTTTTTACATACAAAAATTTCGTGTCATATTTTAATTTTCTATTAATAAATGAAGATTAAAATCCAAAATTTAACTTATTTTATTTTCCTTCCAATATATTTACAATAATTTCTTTGGTCATTTTCAATCTAAAAACTATAAACAATTGAATAAATAATCATTTGATAATGACTCATCAACAACAACTCACACTAATGAAAATAATAACAACAATAATAGTAATAATAGTAATAATAGTTTATTATTAAAATTAACTCACACTATAATTATGCATCTTATAATAAAACATTACTCTATAATAATGCATCATAATAGGAAGAAATTTAACTCATATAATAATGTAAATATTATAAACTTATTGATGCAAGTTTTATTTTGGAAATAACTTATTCACTAGATTATTAATTAACCATAAATGCTATAATTGACATTTATTTTACAAAAACTAGTTGATTAATTAAGTTTTTTTTAATATAGTTTTAACCGCCTGAAAAATTTAAACATCTAATATTTTGGTCGAACTTGTGACACCTTAGTAAAAGAGGAGTACATGAATGAATCGATACCACATTCAAAGGAGAGCGATACTAAGGATATGATGACTACGAACTACTTAAAGGAAAGTAAAGTTATTACCTATACAAACAAGTTGCACCTTATTTATTGGTGGCTCAATCGTAGGAACTTCATAGTTAAACATGTTTTGCTTTGATCCATTCTAAGTTTAAATGCATGTGAGTGAGGACAAATCATGTTGGAATGACTAATGTTAGTCTGTGGGGATAGTCTTCACTCTTAAGAAACGAGGAGTAAGTAACCTGACCATGTCGCAGGGATTAGGGGTATATCGGGGCCATCAGAGGTCGATAGTGTAAATAGTTAGAGAATCCTCACCTCGCTTCTTAGACCAGCCCAAGTCCTTTCAACTTGCTTTTTCCTCACTCACATGCATCTTATAATCATAGGTAGTGACAAGCTTAACTTGTTGGTATATGTAGTGACTTTCAATTCTTTTAAGTCTTTCCTAGTCATCCTATAATCACGATCGCTCTCATTCGAATGAAGTCTCAGTTCATTCATGTACTCCTCTTTTTTACTCTTGTGTCACACTCAAGTTGACATCCTATCTATAACATATAAATCTCAAACTTCTTTCTTGGTTCATAATATAATATTTTTTAAAATGATTTGACTGCGATAACTATCATAGGTGCATATTTGAGTGTCGTTGTCAACATTAAATTTTTAATGTAGGTTGAAAACGTAATCTCCATCCTAACACTGCAAAGTTGAATTTTAATAAAGAAATTAGTGTTAACTCAGATTAAACAACTCAATACCCTAACAAAAAAATTTATTTAACTCTAAAGACTAAACAACTCTTCAACTAAACAATTATAGAATTGGTAATTTCATTTAGGGCTCCAAACGAGGAGTATGGTTGTGCGATGGGCGCATCTTCTAGCTTGCGAGGAGGAGCACCGTGGAAGGAAGGACAAATGAAGAAGATGAAGAACCGAGCGCGAGTGCCGAGGTGAGCGTACTCGACTAGGAACGGTGGGAAGAACGGAGAAGTACTAATGTGGATTATGAATGGCGAAGAAGTACTAAGTTGTTTGTCGTCATGTCAGAGAATGGAGTAGGAGACCGGGGAATCAAATTGGACCCATACAGATTGTATTATACTGCAGGATAGTGGGCCGAGAAAGAAGAACGCGGGTTAGACTTAGCGGCTCGTTCTCTCTCCTTTTTTTTTTTAATGCAATCACGTTGGGTCAGGTTGACTCAGTTCTTTGCATACTAATCCTGTACCCAATTCAAACCGGATCAAGTCTTAAAAAATCAAACTACGGGAATCTTGTCCACCCCAAACAAGGGCCTAATTCTCTCAACCTAAAATTCTATCTAACCTAACCCAACCCTACCCTTATAATTTCATTGGGTTCAGTCGAATTTTTGGATTCAATATATACACCTACTAAAGATAATCTAATACAATATTTAAACTTAATTTTCATGAAATTTTATATGACAAAATTTAAATTATTATAAAATTTAAAAGGTAAGGATTAAATCATTATTTTGACCAAAATCTTATAAGTTTAAAGCACAAAAATAAATCGTTACCAATCAAAATTAAAAGACTAAATTATTATTTTCACCCAATTAGAAACAAAAAGTATTTGTTAACCAAAAAAATTATTATTGATCTACTGGAACATAATTCACTAAATAAATACTAATTAGAAAGTCAACCCTACCAATAAATAAAAAAAATAAATAAATAAAAAAACTTAAAATTCACTCGATCACATTTAATTATTTAATTTTCTTAAATAAAAAAATTTGAGGTTTATTTTCGCTTGAGAAAAAATGGAAAAAAAAAAAAAAAACTAATCTCTACGAGTTTTCCGTTCCATAGAGGAAGAAGAGAGAGGCAACATAGCAGGTGCCATCGTCACCACTTTCTTTGCCTTAAATAACCATTGTCTCTCCCATTTTTTTCTGCACTTTCTCTCTCTTACCCCTCTCTCTCTCTCTCTCTCTCTCTCATCATCGTCATCCATCTCCTTCCTCTTCTTCTTCTTCATAATTCATTCATACCCCTCCCCCCCCCTGTACTTCACCACCTCTCTAAATTTTCAATTCTTTTGAACTCTGAATCGAACAAAGCTGGTGTGAGATACTCCTTTGCACCAATTTAGCAATAATTGTCTCACTTCCTTCCTTTATTGTTGTCTTTTTGGCTTTCCCTTTTATCTCATCATCGCCGGATTGAAACAGTTCAGAGATCTCAGGTATTGTGATGAATTTATTTCCCCCTTCCTTTTCTCCATTATTTTCAATTCGGTTTTGGATCTCTTCCTAATTTAGTACTCTTCTTCTGTTGATTTACTGTTGTTGTTGTTGTTTTTTTGTTTTTGATTATGTTTTCTATTGTTTCTTCTTGTTTTGGAAATCATTTCGAATTGGAAATGGATTGGAGCTTTGGTTTTATGTGTTTGTGTGATGGGGTCTTTATGTTTGTTTGGAGCGCTTTTGGAATACATCTGAAAGTTCTATTTCCTTCTCCTTTTCTATTTGGTGTGTGTGTGTGTGTTTTGATGGCCTCCTTCAGTTTGGGATATCACTGTTTGTCTCCTTTTGATGGCATCTATTACTTTTTATGGAACGTAATATAATTTTGAGTCGTTGGTTGTGTAAAGATATCTATAATTTTGAAAAGAAATTGAAAATTCATAAACTGTGCTCTTGAGGCTACTTGAAAGCTTTTTTTACCTTCCTCTATCAACCATGGATCTTCACGTGGGGATTTCACAGAGCACATATTGATTCTTCTTAGAGCACATGCAATGTGTTCTTGAGGCGTATTATTCTATTTGACTCGGGAGGAATTTATTGAGAAAACTAAGTTTGGGACGTGTCTCGGGTTGACTGATACCAGTTGTTAGGACAAAGGACCGTTACACGTTTCCACTATGGTATGTTATTGTTCATATGACTAGATGAATTTGATTTTAGTTTCACTGAAAATATCTCATCTAGGGGAGACGTTGTCGCACTACTTATTTACTCATGATATTCCATTCCCTATGTCTTGCCCATTTGAGACTGGTGCGTTTTCAACGAGCCTCAAATAGTCATTATTGACCCGTCTATCTCTTATTGAGACCATTTTTTTTTTCCAGAGCATACTGCATAGTTCTCCACTTGACTATGTTATTGACCTCACCACCTCTTCCTTTGACGCTCGAGGATTCTACAAATACGATTAAGTTTAGGGCATGACTTGATATAATTTAATAGGACTTCCGATACTAGACCTCTCCACATTCCAAAATGGTATGATATTGTCCACTTTAAGCTAAGCCGTCGTGCCTTACTTTTGGATTCACCTAAAAGCCCTCACATAAATGTAGATCTTGTCCCTCGCTTATATTCCCACGATATTCCCTTTGATTAGCCAATATGGGTCTTTGGTTGCATTCCTAACCCTGGAGATATTGAATTGAGTTTTCTAGCCTGTGACATAGAGAAAAAGACACAAATTTCACTTGCACAATTTTTTTTAAACTACTGCAATTTTCACAGATGAAGAGTGATGCATTAGCTTATTAGATGGGGTAGTGGTCAATTAACGAGACCATAGATGTGTAGCATGCATACGCTGCATCCTTTTAGTTGCTTTTGTAGACATCCATTTTAGCTTATTAGCTTAGAAGCACGGATTTAGATAGGAGACAGAGACAAGTTGACACGACCTTTTTCAAAATCTAGGACACACACGAAAATGACTTAAAATAGATTTTTTTGTATTTTACCTTCAAATTTTATTAATTTTCACTTATATTATCATGTATCTATTTCGCAAGTGTTTGATATGTGTCTAAAAATTGTTGGGATCCATATTGACTTTGTACAATTAGGATCTGACATATGTCTATTGTGCTAATAATAAGTGTCCGATACATTCCAACAAGTGTCGGAGTGTTCAAGTGTCGGATCTGGACACAGTAGTCAAACTAAAGTGTATGTGCTTCTTAGCTTATTAGGTATTGTTCATTTATAATATTTTTAAAGAATATTGGTGTTATGTCTTATTTTTGGGGTTATTATTCAACTCCTGAAGCGAGTTCTTTGTAACTTTTCACTTCTTTAACGAACAATTATCTTTCTTATGGAAAAAAAGTTTCGTGAACAGCGGCACAGAGTAACTTGAATGTTTCTGTGGACTCTATGACATCAGTATAATTCATCTGCAGTCCAGTACAGTTGCCTTATGGTCAAATAAGTTTATCATGCATTCTAAAGAGAAAAATTTGCACGCTGCACTGTGGAAAAGATTATTCAAATCCAAGGGATCTTTTTACAGTGAAATATATTGGCAAAGGAAAATGGCACTCTCTCCATTTGTTTGACGGGCAACTTTGCTCTTTTTATTTATTTTTTGTCTAGTCAGAAACATAGTATTTTGCCGTGTTCCACAGCCAAATTGTGGGAGGCATCCGTGTATCAACGGTTTTATTTATTTATTTATTATTATTTTATTTTTTAATCTTTGCTGAAGTTTTGAATGCTTAAAAGATTGCAATTGTATTTGGATTTTTGTAACTTTCCATTCTCTATTTTATTGTTCCCTAGTTACGACCAAAGGTACCCTGTTGTGAAATCTGATTTATAGATTATCCAAGTAATGAATGAAAGAATTTATAATTTGCCAAGATGGAAGTTAAATGATGCAGGTTTTACAGTCATTTCAATTACAATTCATTGATTAAGTTCTAATTCTTAGTTTTTGCTATAAATTTATCCCTAGTCCCTGACTACTTTCTCTCATGCAGGGTTTTGTAGCATTCTTGGGTGATAGATAAAGGCGTTTAAGAGCCTATCATTAAAACTTCGTTACGATACCCAGTTATAAGAAAGGAACTAAAAGATGTCTGTTCCAGCAAAAGTTTATGATCCTGCTTTTCAAGGAGTAGGGCAGAGAGCGTATCCTTTGTTCTACTAGCATTGAACATTATTTCTCCTCTCTTCTTTTTTTCTTTTTTGGATAAGAGAATTTACATTCACTGTATATCTAACAAATTAAGATCCTGTTGTTCATTTTCATTTTTATTTTATTTATACTTGCTTTTTTTTTTTTTTTTTTTTTTTTTTTTTTTTTTTGTCAATATTGAACATGCTGATTCTAATTTTACTTGTTGAACTTAACATCTTTTAGTGGCACTGAAATTTGGCGAATTGAGAATTTTCAGCCTGTTCCATTGCCGAAGTCAGATATTGGAAAATTCTATATGGGGGATAGCTACATAGTTTTGCAGGTTGCTTTCAACTTTCTATTATTAGTACTACTCTAGTATCTATTTGAAACGTCTTATTGCATTCAATAGATCTGGCAAATGGATTATTATTTTTCGTTATCATATGAGTAAAAGGATAACTATGGTTATATAAACCATGGCAGTTGCTTCCCATTTTGGAGTTTTAATTGATGTAAGCTTTGTGGGATGTTTGAAGCAGCTAGATAGAAGTCCAAGTTCTTAGATTATTTTTCTTCTTTGGTTGTGTTTTTTTTTTTTTTTTTCTTTCTTTCTGAGTCACTCATGCCAAGAGCTAACAGATTAACTGTATAAATGGGAGGTGGCTTTGAAGAAAATGCTTGTGCAATCACTTTGTGAAAATGGTCTCTTTCGTATACTGTGTTTTAATAAATATTTCCTATTGCAGACAACACAAAGCAAAAGTGGCTCTTTCTTGTTTGACATACATTTCTGGATTGGAAGGGATACAAGTCAGGTGTTCTTTCTTATCTTGTACCCTGCTCTTTCTTACCTCAGTGACTTTCCTCGATTTATAGAAATTTTCTCAGATCATGGCCACTGTACTGCAGATGTTACATGCTCAATTAGGCTATCAAGACTGTTTACTTACATTAATTTTTTAACAATCCCTGGTGAAACCTTGAGAGTCACTCACCAATATTTGTTGGAAATTGGAACATCCACAACATTAGAGCTTGGATCTAAAATGTATACAAAATTTTCTTTAATTTTTTGAGAGTTTTAGAAATCACTGTTGCAATACTCAAAGTTAGTAATTATGATTTTTTCCATGAATGCCAATTGGGCACCCTTTTTCTGCTGGCTTGGCCTCCGCGAGTGACTTGATCTAAAAGAAATTAAAAGATATTTTTCTTTTATTTTGTGAGAATTTAAAGAATTACAGTTGCAATGCTCAAGATCTATGGTTATGAACTTTTTTCCATGAATACTGTATTGGACGCCACTTTTGTGCTCATTTGGCCTCAGCAGGTGCCTTAACCCGACTTGAATGAAGTTTTGTTATCATTGAAAAATAAAATAACTCAATCTTTGTTAATATGTTTTCAGGGGACCACAATTATCATCTGAATCCTCGCGAGACCTTGCTTTTCATTTTCTTTTCTTTTTTTCTTTTAAAGGATTAATTCCTAAATTTCTGGACCTTTTGACCTAGGACGAATCTGGGACTGCTGCAATAAAGTCCGTAGAGTTAGATGCAGCTCTTGGAGGACGTGCAGTGCAGCATAGAGAGCTTCAAGGCCATGAATCTGACAAATTTTTATCATACTTCAAACCTTGTATCCTTCCACTTGAAGGAGGTGTTGCATCTGGATTTAAAAAAGTCGAGGAAGAAGAATTTGAAACACGGTTATATACCTGCAAAGGAAAACGAGTTGTTAGAATGAAACAGGCACGTGATTCTATTCATATTAACTCCCGTATATTTTTGAATTCATTTAATTTTATTTTTCTAGGATCAAAATTTACATTTTGATAATGCAGGTTCCTTTTGCTCGGTCTACTCTCAATCATGATGATGTGTTCATCCTAGACACTGAAAACAAGATATATCAGTTCAATGGTGCTAATTCCAATATTCAAGAAAGAGCCAAGGCTTTGGAGGTGGTTCAATTTTTGAAGGAAAAGTATCACAATGGAGTCTGTGATGTTGCTGTAGTGGGTATGCAGAAATGCTTCTAGTCTTTCACTCTGCTACCTTCCCCCCCTTTATAAGAAACACAACTTCTTTGCAAGTAAAGGAGTGACCAGAGAAATTAAGGAAAAAAAAAAAAATCCAAGGAGTAATAGTTGGGAGAAAGTAATTTAATACATCACATGGCTAACTAATCTATCGCTAGTTTCCTTAAGTTCCTCACTTATTGTTGTTAGTTACTCCTAGTTTCTTTATCGTGTAATTTTGTTGGCTGCTTCAGATGATGGGAAGTTAGATACAGAGTCAGACTCAGGGGAGTTCTGGGTCCTCTTTGGTGGTTTTGCACCTATTGGGAAGAAGGTTAGCACTGATGATGATGTGATTGCGGAAGCCACGCCTGCTAAACTTTATAGGTATCTGTCTATTTATCACCCTCACCAAACGCGAATTGAGAAATTTAAATAGGTATTCAAATCTACAAATTCTTAGAGGAGGTAAAGAAGCCATAACTGCTGAGTTAAACTCATATCGACAATAAGTGGTCTTGCTTTTCTTAAATTAACAGAACCAGCTTGTTATAAATATATTGCTATTTTTCTTCCAGACAAAACAATATTGAATTATAACAGTTTTTGTGAGAATCTCATATGCTTTTCTAGATTAATGTTCAATTTAATTTAAGGATGTCTTACTCGCTTTTTCATTGGTATGATGTTGGAAACCTTGATGCTTGACACACAATGCTACGGGATTATTTTTTCCCTTCTTGAGAAACACACTCACGTTTTTTTTTTTTTTTTGTTGGATGCATGCAGCATAGCTGGCGGCGAAGTGGGGATCATTGAAGGTGAACTATCCAAATCATTGTTAGAAAACAACAAATGCTATCTACTGGACTGTGGTTCTCAGGTATTTGTTTGGGTTGGACGGATAACCCAAGTGGAGGAAAGAAAAATGGCCATTCAAGTCGCTGAGGTAATAGAGTAGCAATGTAGGACCCAAGATAGTATGTTCCACTAAATTTGGATCTAAATGTATCTGTTCGTCCCTACCTGTACTTTTCTAGGAATTCCTTGCTAAACAAAATAGGCCAAAATCAACACAAATAACGCGGCTTATTCAAGGTTATGAGACGCATTCTTTCAAATCCAACTTTGGTTCCTGGCCAGCAGGATCTGCTGCTTCCGGAGCTGAGGAAGGAAGAGGAAAGGTAGCAGGTATGTGTCATCTGTGACTTAAAAGTAGACTTAAAGTACTTTCTACTCAATTTATTCATTTTGATATTCAAATTTCTGCCAGCTTTATTGAAGCAACAAGGTGTTGGTATTAAGGGGATGTCAAAAAGTACACAAGTAAATGAGGAAGTACCTCCGTTGCTGGAGGGAGGTGGAAAAATGGAGGTTTAGTCAAAAAATTATTTTTTTATGTTAATTTTGAATATAACTTTATGAATTTGATTGGTACATATTTGTTTTGTGCTAAGATATTGGACATTGTTCGTTTTGCAGGTATGGTGCATCAATGAGGACACGAAGACTCCAGTGCCCTCAGAGGGCGTTGGCAAATTTTACAGTGGAGACTGTTATATTATTCTTTACACTTACCATTCTGGAGAGAGGAAGGAAGATTACCTTTTGTGTACTTGGTATGGAAAGGATAGCGTCGAGGTAAGTTAAAATATCTTGCTTCGGGTGTTTAATGGAATTCCACAACTAGGAGTTGTACATTTGAAACGACAAGAAATAGATTAATACATTTTCAGAGATGTCTTATACGACTGTTGACTAATTCATTCTAATTTGCTTTTGCCAGAGATAGGCTCGACTGGAATAGCAGTTCATACTAATTGGCATTAGAACAAAAATGAAGTGTTGTTATTTTCTTATAGATATCATAATTTCTTAAGAAGGGTCGTAAAGGATTTGATTTAGAGTGTGTTTGGCTTAACATCCTAATTGATTTAAGATGACTATGAGTGTTTTTTTTTAAACTTCAATTTGCAACTTTTGGTAATAAAACAAGATTGTTTTTTTTTTTTTTTAAATAAAAATAAATACATGTGTGATGATTCTCCGACCAGTGTTCTAAAATGATTACCTAGGAGTCACTTTACAATATGACAATATTTGTGAGAATTATTTTTGGATGGAGTGCAATCAAACAAGTTTGTGGTTAAAAAAAAAAAAACCGAGCTTTCATTGAGAAAAGTGAAAGAAAATACAGAGCATATAAAAAATCAGCCCCACAAAGGAGTTCAAACCTTAGATATAGAAATGGGCTCCAATCTAAAAGAATAAGACTATGTTGGTCATTACCACAAGGATAAGACTCTGGTCACGCTTTTGTTTCCTTTGCCCCCACCAAAAAATATGTTGGGTTGTATACTTATCATTGTCTCATACATTGTCCTATGTCAGGAGGACCAGACGGCAGCTGCTCGGCTTGCAAGTTCAATGTCAAACTCACTTAAGGGGAAACCAGTTTGGGTATTGTACTCTACATTAGTAGATCAAGATTATGTCATCATCATTATTCTTTGACACGTTATATTGGTATGTCTGTAGGTTCGCATTTTCCAGGGTAAAGAACCACCACAGTTTGTTGCACTTTTCCAGCCTATGGTGGTGCTTAAGGTATTGTAACTTGTGCAAATATTTATTAACAAAATCATGCTTTGTGAGTTATGGTTTCTAGCATGAAAACTGGCGCTTCTCCTTTTTAACTGAGTACTCTGTCTAGGGTGGTCTGAGTGCTGGTTACAAGAAATTTATAGCAGACAAAAAATTGGTGGATGGAACATATAGTGCAGAAAGTGTTGCTCTCATCAAGATTTCTGGAACTTCTATTCACAACAATATGGCAGTGCAAGTTGATGCTGTATGTGCAGAATACACCTCTTTCATTTCTGTTTGTTTGTGGCTGTCTACAGTTTATGGATATTATCTTTTGTAGAATGCCTTTATCTTATATAAGTTGGATTGATGCATATTTTCTTTCTATGTATACTATTCAACCCCAGTAGAGAAAGAGGAAATGGGAAGTATCTTATAGCAACTTTCAGATATGGAAAATGTTTCTGGCCATAAAAAAGGGTGCAACCTCGTCTCCTTTTAGATTGGACTCTTTTATTGAACCAGACATTAAATTATTGTTTGGTTCTAGAAAATTTTATCCGCACAAAGTTATTTCCTTGTTCTAAGAAATGCTTAAACATTATTTTCCCGGAGCTTTACGCATGGAGTGATATGCGGGAGCACATACCCTTATCGGGGCGTTTAGAAGAATGCAGAACCATGCTTACACCTCACTGACGGTTTCTTTGGTCTTAGAATTTTTGTTACATTGAACGTTCTGGAAGTTTAGTATCCCTATAATCATTAGGCTTATTTGTGATCAAGCACTTATTTGAGATCAATAACTTCTGCATCTCTTTCACTCAGTACTTTGGCTTTTAGGTTGAATAAATAAGCTCTAAATCTTGAAGATTGATCGCTAATCTTTTATCCACTCTGCTTTGTATAGCTGTGTTGGCTTGAACAAATCTAGTCATTGTAGAAATTTCTTAACCATTTTTTTGTATTATTTGGAATTGGATGCAATTCTTAATTGGTATAAATGATTCTACTTCTATAGTTATAACTTATTCTTCATGTTACTTCAGGAACAATTTCATAAGCTTTGTTCTTGATCAGGTGGCAACATCATTGGACTCTAGCCATTCTTTTCTCCTGCAAACTGGATCTTCTGTGTTTACTTGGCATGGAAGTCAATGTGTCTTTGAACTGCAGCAATCAGCTGCAAAAGTTGCTGAGTTCTTAAAGGTTGCACCACAGTATTGCTGTTTACCTTTTCTTTACATTGGCATGCCAAAAAAATTAGCGTTTAGTACCAAATATATCTGATTTTTGTTGAACAGATACCACAACACTAACTTCATGTCAAGTGAGGAGCATGGAGAGTAACGTTTATAGGTTTTGTTAGGCTTGTTTTTAAAGGATATTTACTCGTGAAAGATGCAGGACTAATATGGAATGACGGGATTGACTTCTTTTTTAAAACTAAAATTTAAAATATAATGGGAATATTTACGAGTTTCACAGGTTTCTTTTTTACAACCATGCTTTACAGCACTCTTGTAGACATGAGTTCTGTACACATGGCTATTTACTAACAGCAATATATCCTTCCTATTTATGATATAGCCGGGAGGTCCCTTGAAACATGCTAAAGAAGGAACAGAAAGTTCTGTTTTCTGGTCTGCTCTCGGGGGAAAGCAAAATTATACCAGCAAAAAAGCTGCTCCAGATGTTGTCAGAGACCCTCACCTATACACAATTTCATCAAATAAAGGTGGCATCTCTGTTCATTTATTCTGAATCAATAATTTCTCTCTTGATGGCAATATATTTTTCCCTACCTTATCTAATTATTCTTAATATTGATACCTATTTCCTCCGACTAATCATTGTGGCCATCCTCTTACTTGGATATTTCAGGAAGACTTCAGGTGAGTTTTGGACCTTCTCTGTCCATTATTTTGGATGCTTTATTAAACCTATATAGTTACTATTATTCCTTATTTTATTCAGGTAGAGGAGGTTTTCAACTTTTCTCAAGATGATCTCTTGACGGAGGATATCTTGATTCTTGATACACATGCCGAAGTGTTCGTATGGGTTGGTCAGTTGGTTGACACCAAAGAAAAGCAAGCTGCCTTTGAAATTGGGCAGGTACTCTTTATTTTAGGATATCTCAAAATACTCTTTTACTATTGTTATTTGATAAACTGCTTTTGCAGAGTTACATAGAATTGGCTGAATCTCTGGAGGGTTTGTCTCCAAAAGTACCACTATACAAAGTCACTGAGGGGAACGAACCAAGCTTCTTCACAACATACTTTTCATCGTGGGATAATTCTAAAGCTTTAGTAAGTGCTAGTTTGTGGCATTTTCCTTTCTTTATGTCATTATACTTTTTCTCGTTTCATCTTATATTTCGTTAAAAAATTTCTTCGATTGCAAACATGGTTACAGTTGTCTTGCCACTTTATTTTCTTCATCTACACTTTTCATGGGGAAAAAAAATCTCTGGCTTGATATTGTTAAGTTAAAATTGAAATGTGAATAAGTATATTCTAGAAAGGAAAATTTGACTTTGAGAAAGTCTATGATAATATGGATCTGAACTTCATGGATAGAGTTTTGGGGTCGAGTGAAGAACTTGGATGTGGAACTTCAAATTTGCAAATCTCTCTATTTTTGTTAATGGTAGACCTAGAGGCAAGATTTTTGCTACGGTGTGAATTAGGCGGAGGTGTTCCGTTATTGTCTTTCCTTTTTTCTCTTAGTGATGGACGCCTCAATAGGTTGGTGTCGACAGGAGTGGCTAAGAGTATCATTGAAGGCTTTAAGGTGGGTAAGGACTTGGTTCGCTTGGCTCACCTTCAGTTTGCTGACGATATTCTCTTCTTTTGTTTAGGATAGGAGAGCTTTTTTGTTCATCTCAACAGATTTTTATACTTTTATGATGACCTTTTTGATCTAAAGATTAACAAGGGAAAGAGCCATTTTTGGTATAAATTGTTGTCCTTCAAGTTCCCTTCTACTTATTTAGGGTCCTCTTGGGTTGTAAGCCTAAAAGCCAAGTCTTATGTAATCCAGTCTTGGAAAAGTTTTAGAAATGATTATTGGGTTGGAAGAAAGCTTTTCCCTCTAAAGGAGGAATACTTATTCTTATCTAGCGGTGTCTTAAGTGGGATTTCCAGCTTTTTCTTATCCATGTTTAAGATCCCTATTCTATAACTTGCTTCAACTTTAGTGCTTTGCATTGATAATTTATCCTCATTATCTATGGTTTTTTTCTTTTTCTTTCCATTGTTTGGAGAATTTTAGTCCAACTTTGAATTATCTTCACCAAATGTAGGCTCAGGGTAACTCGTTCCAGAAGAAGGTTTCTCTGTTGTTTGGAATTGGCAATGCTGCAGAGGTAAATCCCCAACTTTGTCTGTGAATTTTATTTTATTTTTGGGAAATTATGGTTTTGCCACTCTTTTTCCCATTTGATATCGATGAATATATTGCTATTGCAGGATAAAGCTAACGCATCAGGCGACGGACCAAGGCAAAGAAGTGAAGCTTTAGCTGCTTTAAACTCCGCATTTAGTTCATCCTCTGGCCCGAAAAATGTTTCTACAAGATCATCCAGCAGAGGTCAAGGAGGAGGGTCGCAAAGGGCAGCTGCTGTAGCTGCACTTTCTTCTGTTCTTACTGCAGAAAAGAAGCCAGGTGATTCTCCTACTGCACATGGTCGCAGTCCACAATCAGAAGATCAATTCTCGGGTAAGACAGCCACACTGGAGTTTCTAAATATCAGTGTTTTAATTGAAGGTTTAAATTCTTTGCATTTAAATTTATACACTCATAGCTGAGTTGGTCTGAATTCTAGTTCAAATTTATATGATAGGTGGTTAAGTACTTCTGGAAAGTTTCTAATATTCATATATCATTGTAAATCATAGTACTTCTAGTATTTGATGCTGTGAAACATACCTGTACATTGTCTCGACTTTTATTGGCAGGGAAAGGAGGCGATGAAAATTTCGAAGACAAGGACACAGAGAACTCTTCCCCTTCATTTGAAAACGATGGGGGGGATTCGACCTCTCAGGATGATTATGCTGAAACTGCTGTTCATAGTACATTCAGTTATGATCAATTAAAATCCAAGTCTGAGAATCCGGTGACTGGAATCGACTTCAAACGAAGAGAGGTCGGTGTGATGGAAATTTCCCTCTAAACTTTTCCTGATATATTATGGGTGTTAATGGTTCATTCAATGTTCTCAGGCCTATCTTTCCGAGGAAGAGTTCGAGACGATATTTGGCATGCCGAAGCAAGCATTCTATAAACTGCCTAAATGGAAGCAAGACATTGCGAAGAAGAAGGCTGATCTGTTTTAGAAAGCTAATTTATTGGGCAAGTAATGTTTGCTGCTTGTGGTGTCTTCCGGTTGGCTGGTTTGCATTTTTGGTATTGATTGTGATGCAGCCTGATGATGAGTGTTTTTTTGTTTTTTTCCTTTTTGTTTTTGTTTGTTGAAGAACTACTCCATTGTTATAGTTTCCCTCCCTGCAAGTGCGTGGTGTCTTGCCTTTGAGACAAGCCTGGCGGTTCAATTCTTTTATTGTTGGTACGTATTAATTATGTATTGTTTCTGAGTTTGTTTGAGCTTTCAGATCTTTTGTTTGGCAGAAGAAATGAAATGGTGTATATGCAAATGTATATGGATTTACCCAAATATTTGGAAGTAAAATTACTTGCCTGTCTGCTAATCTTGTGTGTTTTAAGCTTTGGGAAGGATGTGGAAGATCTTTACCGCAACAATTCATGTCTAGGATTCCAAATTCGGGACGTGGGTCATTACAAATAGTATCAGAGTGGTGCCTCTTTCATTTAGATATGATTTAGGGACAAACTAAAGTGGAAGCTGGTGAGCATGTGACACTCGAATAAAGGATGGGTACATGAATGAATCGGGTCACATCTATAGATGAGAGCAATCTTGAGTATAGAATGACTAAGAAATGCTTAAAAAAATTTAAAGTTACTATTTATATCAATAAGGTGCACCTTCTACCTCAATTATAGGAATTTTGAAGTTAAGTGTGTTTTGATCCAATTTTATGTTTGGTAACCTCTTGAAAAGGGGTATGTGGAGATAGTAAGTAATGTGACCATGTTGTAGGGAAATGCTAGTCATCCCTAGTTCAATCATATCCATCGGTAGCCATTACAAATTTGTACTCTTTTATACTATAAACAAACATGAAGGAGCCGAACAGGTAAAGTTTAAACCTACCTAATTTTACTCCATTAGCCTTTTGCTTATGATTCTTTTTTAGAAAAGAGTACCTTTCTTAGGGCCCCTTCTAGACTAAGCTTCATTGCTATGCTCTCAATGTCTATCCATCAATAATTAATTGTTTTTTTTTTCTCTAAAGAATTCAATTTCCATTTTCCCCCTATAACAATTTAAGGTCTAAATTCAATAAATCATTAATTATACTGATTAACCAATTATAAATCGTTAATTAATTAATTCCAATACTAGTTTGTAATTTTCTTCAATTATATTTAAATTATTATTTTCTTAATTTCCCTATTTTATAATCATCAATCTTAAAATAATAACTATTTTTTTACAATAGAGTTCTACAAATAAATAATAAAGTGACCTTTTTTACAAATATTGCACGGCTCAAAAGCATATTTTGTAATATTATGCTTTAATTTTGATTGGAAAATTTTGTGACGAATATTTTTTGTTTATTTTATTAGAAAAAAATAAAAGGGTATTTTTGTAATTTGGCTCAATATGAAGAAAAAAAAAAAAAAACTACAAATCTTGAAGTAGTAGCTTTCATATTAGTCCTCATCAGTGGGGCTGTCAGCCACAAACAATTATCCAAACACTTAACCACTAAAGATATGATTTATAATTTTTGTCTCTTTTTTGTTGTTATTATTATTTTATTTATAATCATTGATTATGAACTTGGTTCCTTGATTATTTTTAAATGATATTTTATAAGTTAAATTAAATTAACCATATTTATTATTATTAGTGACGTTATTTTCTAAATTTAAAACGATTCTCTCTAAGATTATTTTTTGAGTATTATTAAAATTTACAATGACTCGATAATAAATATATAGAGATGTTCATATGACTCGATAACTCAACTAATTTAGCTTATTCAATCTAAACCATAAAAATTGAGTTTGGGTTATATTTTTTTTTCTGGATTAGGTTGAATTGTTGAAAAATTAAAAAATTTGTGTCGGTTTGCTGGTTGATTTTTTTTTTGTCGGGTCAACTCGACCAACTCGAAAATAGAGTTACAATCCAACCCAACCTATCATGTTTTTAAGATTATTATAAATATTACGAATATTTGATGTTTGTAATCGATGTTAGTGATATGTTTTGGCATGTGAATATTTTATATTTGAGTTTTATGAGATTTAGTTATCGATGAATATATATATATATATATACAACTTTAAAAAAACAACGGGACGACTCAACCCAAAAATAGGGAGTTGAGTTGAGTTGGGGTGTGAACTCTATTCGGGTTGTTTGGGTCATCAACTCAATCAATCTCAAATTTTGGGTTTGACCAAAAGATTTGATCAGCTCAATCCACGTCCATCCCTACAAATATATATAAAATATGATATAGTATGATAATTTTATATTTGTAGTTATTCTGGAATATTTAACAAAAAGGCGACCATGACGAACTCGAAACCTCATCTAATCATGAATTATTGTAAGATTGTTCGAATCTAATCCAAGATAATCAAACAAAAAGTCTACCTAAACATTTGCAAAATATTTAAGAGTTGAGGGGGCAAAATGCAAATAGAGAGAAATGAAGCAATTTAAAGGTGTTAGGAGTGTTAGGTGAGCTTTAGGAATCTAAAGGACTTCACAAGAAATTTTAAAAATAGGAAATTGTCCCATCATATGTAAAATTAATTACCTTTTCTCCTATTTTATTCACTATATTCTTAGCTTAACGAATCTTCGATAGTTATTAATTTTTTTTAACCCGTTGTTTAAAAAAAATATAAATAATTTTAAAAATTCACTGGTTAGTAAAAATCAAGTTTTGCACCAGTTCGTTTGTTCCCAACAATGAAGCTTGTTCTTCATCTCGAGGCAACATTCAAATAGAGTAGAAGTATGGATCACGTTTGCTTTTCAATGCAAGTGGAAAACACCCGATCACACAACTCACACGTTCGATTTAGATGAAGAACACGAAGAACAAGAGAGAGAAAATGAAAAGAGAAATATACGTGGTAACATGATGGTAAACTCCATGGCAATTAGAGATTTATACTGATGACTTCTTGTATATGTACTAGACAATACATACATTTTTAAACCTGGTTTAGTTTACTGTATATAGCTTTATTGTCTACGTGATAGAGCACCGTCCATGGTCACTAATTTAATACATGGCCTAAATAACTAAAACTAATTCAATCAAAATATTTTATGGTTAGGTTCAGTTGAGTTTATTATTTAATAAGAATTGCTTAGGCGGAAATAATTAACCACCTGAATCAATTGGGTCGGGTCTAAAGAATAACTCAACCCGACCCAACTCAAGTCGAAGACAAATACTCGTGTGTCAGTAGAAACATGTGCAAACATAATAGTTAGAATGCAATAATACTTAAAATAGTTGAGATTTTTCACCATTACAAAATTTGACCCTCTGTCACAATGGCTACATACACGTACTTTTTAAAGACCATTAATTCTCGATAATTTTAAAAAATTACCATAAATATAGAATAAAAAAAATATGAAATCAAATATTTAAAAGAAAAATAGAAATCCAGATAATTTAATAATGGTTGAGTTAGTATTTTAAATTTATTAAAATGGTTGAAATTGGGTATAAGAAGGTAAAAGAGGTGCCTTTGCATGCGTGAGTTAAAGGCATTATTCCCTTAGGCGTGACATTTAGTAACTTCATTATTATACTCTTTTTTTTTTTTTTAAAACAAAGTATTATATTTAATTAACCATAGCTCTACTTTTGATATTTTAATATTAATTTTCCCCTAAAGTTTTATTTTTTTAATGTCCTAAGTTAAGTTATTTAAAAGTGTCATTTAGGCTATTGTGATTAAATTTATAATATTATTTTTATAATAAATGGTTAATTTATTTGAAATACCTAATATAAAAAATAAAATTTCAAATGCTTTCACCTTTAAATTTTAATCGTGAATTGATTTTATAAATTTTAAAAAATTCAACGTTCCACAAATTTAACATTCTTTAGCTGTGAACAAGATGAAATCCATCACTTCTACCGGTTGAACTCTTTAATCAGCCTCAAGTTTTTCAAATGGGTCGATGAGCTGATTGGTCTCATTTTTCATTATTCTATTTTGCACTTCTTTTTGTTTGAGTTATCTTGCCGCTAAAATAACCTAATCCACGAATAGATAGAGGAGTTGGTCGGCCTCCTCGTTCTTCATTATTTTGTCGTATGATTGTTATTGTTCGAAGTGCCTTACAGTTAAAATAGTCATTTTTATCATTTTAGTAGATAATTTCCATTTTTCAATATAATTTATATAAAATATATATAATATGATGTTAAATATAATTTTAGAATTAAAAATATATATATATAACAAGTTTTTTATTTTTTTTTTATACATAAAGAGTAATATTTGTTCTCGTCCTAGTTTTTATTTAGTTAATGAAAAAAATTTCTCTCTGCTCGTTCCCTCATTCTCTGTTCAGACGGAGAATCTTCACCATATTCAAAACGAATTTCTGTATAGTTTCGATTCCACGAGTTAAATGAATATATCTCTATACTATTACAAAGTAATAAAGAGAAATAGTCAACCATAAACGTGAACCTAATTAAACTTCAAAATCAGCATTATATCTGCATCTTCCATACTGCTATCCTTGAACTTATCCAGGAGCAGAAGATGTCGGTATTTGTTTGGTTCTTTTTCCTTCACCTGATTTTACGAGGTCAATAGACTTCAAATAAAAAATGGAAAAAATAGAGAGATAATGAAATTGATTCCGATTATTGGAAACAAATGAGTCGGAATTAATATTTAGTAATGGCATATAAGAAGCTAAATAATATGGTCCACTAGAAAAGAGGATTTTGAGAGAGATGGTTTATATTTATGTGAATGCAAGTTGCAGCAAAGAGTCAGCCATGAAAGCCTTCTTTCAACCAACTAATATTTGTGGGGGAGACCCTTTCTTTTCTGTCTCTAAATCTCATATTCTCTTTTATTTCTCTCATTTTCTCTATTATTTTTCCGATGTCGGTGGTGCCTTCTTTCGTTTTCCCAATCAATAACTCTGCGCCTTTCATTTTTTAAGCATTTTTCGTACCCGACAATAGATGGTTAATCTTCTTAGTTTCATCCTATACTGTATGACTAATCATTTAATAGAACTGTCATGATATGATTATCTCTTTAAAATGGTTCGATATAGATCTTAAACTTTATCTGTTCCTAATAATACCAGATATAAAAGTGAGGTACTTTTACGTGCAAAATTATCAATCCCGTTATGGTGGGTTCTTTGAATAATTTCTCCAGCGGTAGAGAGAGATGGGTCTACAGGATTTGACCTATATCTATTCGTTGATGGCAAACTTTAACTAGTTGAGCTAAGTGTCACGGTCGTATATTTTCAACCGTGTGGCATCATTATAATGTTATGTCTCATCTTTGTTGAGGAGAGTAGAAGATAGAGAAGTCGTTGATCCACTGTTTTCCATGTCAAATATTTGGTGGAGTGTTAAGGAGGTTGCTGGTTCAAAACAAGGTAGTGAAACTAGAGTTTCATCAATGTAACCCAGCATGTCTTGACCCTCCCGGAAAGGGAGAAGTTGACTTTTCCAAAGAAGATAATTGGAAGGAGAAAACTTGATGGTGATCATATGGATTAGACTCTTGAAAGGAAGAAGATGATAAGAGGATTCGGAAGCCATGAAAAGAGGAATAAATGGATACACGATATTAGCCTATGATCAATGATCAAATATGATACTTATGGTAAACCGTAATGGAAGATTAAATATCTTCAATAATACACATTAATCTCCGCTTCAATGCACACTTTACATAGTGTGTCGAATCATTCATCATCTTCCTCGATCACATCATAGCACTTGTCTTGTCTTGGCCCTCACGTGGACGAATGGGTGCCACGTGAGGACCATTGCTTTATCTCTCTCGGTGAGAATCACAACCTACTCTCTTCTTAGTATAGTTGTGAAACTAAACTATCGGTGATCATTTAATGTATAAAAAATAAAATAAAGTTTTATCATACGTAAATACCAACTATATTATTTCATATTTAAAACATGGTACAAATTCACGTACGTGACATCATGACATGGTCATTTATTTGATTTCATTGCATTCACCTAACCACTTGTCCCATCTACATATACTTTTTTTTTACTCATTTATTTTAATGCTTTAATAATTTTTTTATTTAATTCAAATTTACTCTTTTATCCTTATAATTAAAATATTGATTTTTTTAATTTGATTACGAATTATCTTATATTTTTTCTTATGAAATATGAAAAATTAGAAAATTATTTTAAAGAAATATATTTTTTAAAATACATATCTTTCACCCGACCAAAGATTCTCAACAGTAAACTTAATCCCTGAACAATCCAAATATAATTCACAACCCAACCTAACCCATTTTTAGTTGGGTTATCCAATATAAATATTATATTAATAATTAAAATCTCAAAAAATTCAAATATCAAACATTTAAAAATTGCGATATATGACATAGTTAAAACATTAAATATAACTCTATTCCGGGGTCGAATTGATTGGATGGAAAAAATGTCAACTTACAAATCGAACTGAATTTTCGATTTTTGTAAAATTCAGCTCAACCCAAATCGAAATTTTTTTAACCTAACTCAATTGGATTAGATAGTTCAAGTTAGTCGAGTGATATGAATTTCTCTAATAAACTAAATTGATGGATTTATTTTATATAATTTATAAAAGTAAATGGAATATGGTACTTTTTTATTAAAAGAAATTAATGGGTTATTAATAGGCGAAAGCAGAAGCTGAAAGTAAATAAAAGCTTTCATTAGGCCATTCTGATGCATTCAGACACGGTTTTGTACTACGAGCCAATGGTTATTTATTATAATTTATTACTTTTTTTTATTTCTTTTAATTTTTTAATTACTTTTTTTTAGTTTTTTATAATTTATTTGGTTGGGCAGAGTAAAACCATAGCTGCCAATGCCTTTCTTTTTTTCCGCCGTAAAAAGAAGTGAATTTCATTTTTAATTCATTTAACCCTCCTTTTTTACTTTTTACTTTTTAAATTCACCCACTATTTTCCTTTTTTTCACTTTTTATTTTATTTAGATTTGTGTTACAGTTTTTTTAGTTTATCGAATTTAAATGGGAAAGATTCAAATTTAACAGATATCTTATCTATTGAATTATGTTTAGATTAATTATTTTCTTCCCAACGCTTTAATTACTAAAAAAAATCATTTTTAAGACTATATATTTATGAGTTAATTATGTTTTAATTTATTTATTTTTGTCCCCATTCTTTTCTAAAAATAAATTTAAAAAAAAATGATTTACTCGTTTTTAAATAAATTTAAAGGTAATAATCAAAATGGAGATTTTTTTATAGATAGAATACAAAATTTATGAATATTTTTATTAATTTAATTTTAGAATTTTAATGCTTACTTGAGCTTCAATCTACCTACCATTAAAAGCACATGTGATGTGAAAAAAAGCTATTTCTTTGCTCCCATTTGTTTATGTGAGCTCTTCAAAGATACACACGATAAACGAGGTAAGTTATTCATTTTTTAACGTAATGTAATTGTTTACGTGTTTATTTTTCCTAATATCTACTCCAATTTCTGGACCAATATAGAAAACAAAATATTCGACTAACGTTTCGGGATATTAATTAAGATCGAGACTTTAACAAAACTGTTAAAATAAAGCCTTAACTTTCATAATATTCACTCCAGTAAGATAAAATGGTAATTAGAATATTAAGTTTCTCGAACAGTGTATAGTGTGAAATAGTGGTGCCAAAACAAATTTAAAGTATGTTAACGTCCGGTGTACAAAGAAAGTAGATCACCTTAACCGAGAAGACGGGAGAGGAGGAAGCAACCACATGGGTTTCCTCACGTTCCCTCCTTCAAAACAAATCACTTCTTCTTTTTTTTTTTCTTAATTTTTTAAACAATTAAAAAAGCCACCTCGAAATAAAATAAATTACAATTATTATACTCGTTAAAAAAAAATTGGACCAATCCAAAATTTTAAGTTGATTAGGTTGATGACTCGAACCATCTGAATAGAGTTAGCAATCCAAGTCAAGGTTGGACTGTTCTGTGTATATATATAATTCTTTAAAAAAATCTTTACATTAATGATTAGAATATTAGAATTTCATATTTAACCGTATCAAATATTTTTAATTTTCATAATAATCTTAAAAATAGAGTTAGGTTGAATTAGATGGTAACCTATTTTATGGTTGGTGTGATTGACGGGATAAAAACAAAACGTAAATCTGCTTTTTTATTTTCTAAAAATTAAAAAAAAAAAAAACTAAATCTAAATTTGGTAGGTCAGATTGATCGGGTTTTAAGTGATACGAAGATGTCTAACTTTATCTCATTTTAAAATTAAAATGAAGTTTATTTTTAAATTTATAAAGCTATATTTTTATATGATTATTGGTATTTGTAATAGCAACATTAAATAGCAATAAACATGGTAAATTTCAATATTATTATAACATTTAATAGGAAAGTTAATCACGATATGCCAACCATGTTCATTTTCATTATTGTTACCATATTTAGTAGGAAAGTTAACCACTAATTGTCAAACATGGTAAATGTTTATATGAATTTATTACCTAAACTATGGTAACTAATTATTTAATTCAAATAGTTTTTATTATTTTATTTCAAATATAAAATTATAAAATTGTATGAGAATCACGAAGTCTTATTTGTGAGAGCTCATTATGGGATTTACAGAAGTCTGGAGAGGTTCTACCCTTTTAGTAGCTCGAGATTGACTTAATTTATTAGAGAATCGGTGATACTTAAAATGTGATTACAAAGATAAAATAGATACGGTAATTATAAACAACTGGTTAATATTTAACTTATCATTAACCATTTTTATTATAATTTAATCCTAGGAAGTTATAACCTCGAGAACCGTGTAAAATTTTAAAATATTAAAATTAATATTTAATAATTTAGATATATTAAATATAGAACGAGAAAAATATAATATTTATTCTAATAGGTAAAGTATTTACAAGAAGAATAAAACTTATACATAAAAAAATAAAACTCATTTTAAATTATTTTTTTTTTTTCTTTCTAATTTGATGTGCTAGCAATCACTGTACACAGACGAATCAATTTCCGACGAACATATTTTCTTCAAAATAACAGAATTAATTTCACGTAAATTACCATAATTACTCCTCTGTAAAATTGTCGTCTTCTCCGGCGCCGACAACGAACCGACGGAGCCGGATTCAACCCCGGCGAGCGAACTCGCATCGGGAATCGACTCAGTCGCCATGATCACCTTCACATTCTTCAACAAAAACTCACTGTTAACGAGGTGACTCAGTACTGCCGAGTCGGATACCGAGTTCTTCTTCTTGTGTTGCATCAGAGCTCTGGCGATTTCCACAACCATCGCGTTTGACAGCCGCCGGACTCCCCGTGCTCCGCCGATTACGACGGCCGGATTCACCAGATTGTGCGATTTTTCTGAGTTCTTCTTGGTGTGTTTGTTTGTGAAAAGAATCACCGACTCGGTTCCTTTGTTTCTTATTCGGCCGAGTGGATCGCCGATTAGAACCGAGTTTTTGGCGTCGACGAGCATTACATGCTTGAAATTCCGGCGGACTCGCCCAAGTAGCATCGGATAACACGCCCACCGCCGTAGACTCATTGGAATGTGATCTGAGAAGCCGGAAAGCGAATTCTCCGGATCGATCTCCGCCGCGTCGAAACTCACCACCGAGCCGTAACTCAACAGAGTCAACTCGTCCTCGCCGCCGCCAGAATCGTTAGTGAACCGTTTCCTTTTCTTCCCCCAAATCGGCTCCTCCGGTTCCTTCTTCTCTTGGATCTTAACAAACTGAGTCACATCAAATTCCGCCACCGCGCTCCGGCTCGCCGTGATATTCGAATTCCGGTATCGGTGAAGGAGTTTCAGAAACGATTCGTTTTCCTCTCGAATAATCGGACCGAATTTCTCCGAGAACGCCAGTGAGGCGAAGATGAAGACGGAGTCGGATTTAGCGGTAACGCCGGACCGATGGAACAGTCGTAGAAAGAGGCGGAAGTCGTCTTCTCTGACGTCTTCCGGTACATGAACAACCGTGAGGTCCGCCATGGCTCGAGTACCTCGCAAATACAGAGTCCCCATACGTTGCAGCGCCGCCATAGAACCGGTCATCGTATTCACCATGGCCGGTTTCTGTTTCCACATTTTGCCAAACCAATTCCAGCGATTCACCGGCGGCGTACGGATTTCAATCGGCGTGGATTTCTGGGAGAGGAGCCTTCGTGGAGGAGTGAGGTTCATTTTAATGGCGGGTTCGAAAGTGGAGAGAGTGAAGAGAAGAAGAGAAACAAAGACGAGTAGCGCACAGACGGAAATGGTGGACTGAGCTTTAGAGAGAAGATTGTAATTACTCCGACGACCTGAAGAAGAAGAAGATGGAAAGAGCTTATTGTGGTCGGCAATGGCGGAAGGGGAATCTTCAGAGAAGAAGACGAGAAAAAGGCCCATTCCCCAATTCTCGACGGCGGTGGATTTGGATTTCCCGGTGAGCAAGAGGCCCATTTCAATGGCGGATTTGGAATCGGAATTTTGGGGATTTTTAATGCAAGGATTTAATTATTTATTTATTCCACAAGAGAGTGACCGTCTCTTGTGGAATGCTGCTCCATTTTTCCATTTATTGTCGCTTTCAATTCTTTTTTTTTTAAATTATTTTTCCTTTTTCTTTTTTTATTATTTATTATTTTTTTAAATAATAAAAACAAATTTGATTATAAAACGTGGATGAGAGAGAGTAAATAACTTCGGCTTTGAGTTTTGATTCCCCATGGAAGTTTCTGTTTTTTTATTAATAAATAATTGTATTTATTTCCTATTAATTTTCTTTACTCTTATTCTAGTTTATATAAATTTTATATTTTATTCCAAAAGCACCTTTAAAATTTTGAAATTTTAAAGATATTTTAAAAATAAAATATAAAATTTAATAACATTTTTACTAATTTTACCATTATATATATATATATATATAATTAATTAATGCTTTTAAAATTTAGCTAATTTTAGATTCTGTTTTTTTTAATGAATTTGGTTGCTAATTTTTTAGACATTTGGTATTAAAGCTTTAATGCTTAACGTGTCATTAAAATTAAAAGAGTAGGTTACTTTATTAATTTAGTTCAATGACATGAGTTACTTTTTTTTAACCCTAGATCAACTGGGTTAGTTATTATAACGCGCATTGATGACATTTCTAAAGCGGAAAAGTAAAAAGCGTACTAGTTGCAATTTCATACATTTTTTTACAAAAATAAATAAGTACATTTCAGAAAATAATAGCATACACCCGAAAAATCTTTTGGATCAATGGTTGATGACTCAAGTAACTCAAATAGAATTCACACCCCGACTTAACCTTGGGTTGGGTTATTCGGCTGTTGTTTTGTATTTTAATTATCTTTAAAAAAATTATTTATCTACCATACATAGTATATTAATAATTAAACTTTCATCAAATTTAAATATCAAACATGTACCAGGCCTAAAGTTGCTGTTAAATGGAAGGATCTTATCAAAATTCATGAAGGATAAATCATAGATCGAACTGCCGAATCGAAAAATTGGAGAGCTATCATATAGCTTTGTATCAGCTAAGTTCACGAGTTGAAGATAAGCGAACTCGAACTGCAGGGTAAACTACTGCAAACATTTGGACCAACTTCTAAAGGCCCAGGCGGCCCAATAGAGAGCCCACTCAAAAAAACCTCTGCCCCGATCTTGTACTTCCCTGCCGCTCCGCCGTAGCGGGTGCTACACTTGCCGGAGTCTTCATCGGTGGGCTACTACTCGATGGAAACATCGACGGCGTCTCCACCGGAGTCCCTTCTACGATTGGATTTGCCGGAATTTCTGGTTCTGGTGTAGCCCCGATAGAAGTAACCACCGAGAAGCATCGGAAAGGCGGCGGAGACGGCCGCGAAGAACCCGGAGAAACTACACTGACTACTGGACTCGTTGCCGGCAAAGAAACCGGAGAAACTTTACTCACCACTGATTGGCCGCCAACTAAGAAATAGCAGGAGGTCGACAATGACCGAGACGACATAATTAACACAAAATTATTTTATAGCGTATTTATCAATACATGCACAAAAAAATGTCTGGTCGAAGTGATGTGTGATGCACAACAAATGTAGAATTTCACCGATCAACCACATGCATACATATCTAACAATCTCGTTTTCGGCTCCATTTATATTAAAGTAGATCGGGGTGGTAATAGGGATGGAGAATACAATCTCGTCTCCGACCCCATTTATCTAATGGAAAAAAATGTTTTCAATTCTCCATCTAAACGGGGAATCCACCCCCTGTTCGGAACTTGTCCGACCAAGATAAAATGGACATTTGTCGCTGCAACGTTCGCGTTTAAACATCTTAAGAGCATCTCAACAGTTAGCCTTCAAAATATGGTTCTTTAATCTCCAAAATCATCATAAGCCCTCGAATACTCCTATTTTGCTCGTGTAGCTTGAAATCTACAAATTCAGCTCACAATGTCAACACATAGCTAGCTTGATTAATATGGAAAAGATAGCTCTATTTGACTTACCTCCAAACTTAAATTTTTGGGAGCTATTCTTGTCTCAATGCTCAAAATAAAAAATAGAAACAGAAACATTCAAACACAGCCAAATTTAAACATTTCAACCCTTGTTGCATAGCCTTCCGGTCTTAGTTTTTACCAGCTTAATTTTTTCTTATACATTCGTTCTGAGTCTCAATTATCGAGCTTGTCCTCAACCTTGTATTTTTTCTTTTATTCAACGACACTAACTTTCACACAATTACTGTACAAATTCTTATCCATGACACGTTTACTAATAGGTGGTCTTACTTGATCACTATAGAGGTAGCTATTTTCGCCCCGAGTCTCAATTATCTAGCTCTTTTTCAACCTCGTAATTTTCTTTTATTCAAGGACACCAACTTTCACATAGTTACTGTACAAATCCTTACCCACGACACGTTTACTTATAAGTGGTCTTACTTGATCATGATAAAGGTAGCTATTAACAAATACAATTTTCGAAAGCCAAAATTTAAAAAAAGTCTCGAAGGTTATTAAACGAGGCCTAAGTTTTAACTCTATGATCGTATAATTGAAAAGTATTTACAACTAAAATTTAACCCATGGACAGACTAAATCCTTGATAATGACGTCGAGCATGAATGTTCCCCTTTGTCCCGTTACGTATCGTTGTTAGTCTCACAGTTTTAAAACACGTCTATTAGGAAAAGGTTTTCACAACCTTATAAGAAATAATTCGTTTTCTTCTCCAACTAATATGGGATCTTGGGATCTCACGAATGCTCACATAGATTTTGACAACAAACTCAAGCAATGAAAGCATGTAGAAGGTAGTCACAATTGATGACTTTCCTTTCCTCTATAGATGTTTCAAAGAAGAAGACTATTTGAGACGCAGCACGATGATATACTTTATTTGAGAGAAAAACTGATGGAAACGTCATCGAAGTTCCACATTGGCTAGATAAGCAGAAGATCGTGAGTATATCAATGATTGTTTGGATTAAGTTGAGTGCACGAGAATGAAAATAAAGGGTGAGAAAATGTTAAATTATTCATAATTATGAGTCATTCCCATGCTTTTGTGTATACCCGTGAAGAAACAGAATTGATTCGGGTTTTTTCATGCCTTCCTCTTTTTATATCTTATTTTATTTATTAATTGAATAAATGTTGTTAATTTAAATTAATTTGTATAGTTGACTCGACTACATTAGAGATTAAACAATTAGTGACGTTATTTATAAATTATTGTTATTATGTTAAAATCATTTGGATAATAAATATTTGTATAAATTAATAACATCCTTCCATTAATACTCTCAGTTAGTTTTGGATAGAAACCATTAATAATTTGTTTAACAAATATCCTTGAATTTTCAAAAGTTTAATAGATACTCTTACATTTTTTAAAAATGTTTAAAATACCTTTAAATTTTTTTAAAAACTTCAAAAACATTTTTAAATTTTGTTCAAAAAATTCAAAAATGCCATTATCACGTTTTAAAAATATTCATGAACTTTTAAAAGTAACATTAAAAAGTATGAAGATATTCTATGAGATGTCGATAGAGATAAAACAAATTTTAAACTTTTTTTGATAAAGGTAAATAATATTAATATTATTTTTAAATTTTTATAGGTATTTTTTTTAATATAGTACTAAGAATATTTTTTAACTTTAAGAATAGTTAAAAATATTAATGAAACTTTTTAAAGTTTATTATTAATGGTTTCCGTCCAAAATTTACGTAGGAATATTTTTTTTAGATTTTTTTAAAAGTTAATATTATTGACAATTTAATTAATTTAAATACTAATTTACGTGAATAATGCGGTAAATTATGGGAGGAAGTTTCGGATAAAACGTAGGGCGCGTGTGTCACACTCCCCAAGGAAAAAAAACATAGAGAGGCTGAAGAGAAAGCTCTCTCGGCTTTCCCGTAGGCCGTATCGCTTTTAACTCCCGAGTGTCTGGTTTGTATGGTCTCAAACTCAAATGGCTGCCTCTCTCAAGATAGGAATCGGCTCCTCCGTTTCCTCCCACCATTTCTCCGCCATGCCCGCCCTCTCCAGTGCCCTTCCGCCTCATCGCCTCCTCCTCCTCCTCTCTCCTTCCCCCTCCCGCCGCTGCTCCCTCGCTTTCCGCTCCTCTCGCACTCCTCCTCGCCGTCTTCTTCTTCGCCTTCGCGCCTCCTCCGATCACGACATCTCTCCCTCTACTGGTTACTTCCATTTTTGTTTTTCTCCGCTAATGTATTGTGTTATTTTTTGTTCTGTGTTTGTAAGTGTGTATTTTCGTCCTTTGGATTGGATGCGTTTGGCGCGGGAAAGCTCTGTGACGCTTATCTGGATTTTTCGCCTTTTTTAGGAGAATTGATATAGGAAGCATTTAATTTATTGAGTTTGATTTGGTGTGTTTCAATGTGAAATCCGTGGTTTCCGTTTTCCGCGTGACTTGATTTTCTACTTTCCTGATGTTTGGATATATAATCAATGCGCATATTTTATTAGCCTAATAATTGGTCTTTCCTGTGTGTTTATCTGGCACTCAATTTATTTATTTGTGCTCGTGGCTGTTTTTGTAAGTGCGTGTTTTCATCTTTTGGATGTTCTGCGAGTATTGTAATTTTTGTAATATCTGCTGCTGTAAAGCTTTGTGAATCATTTTGAAGATAATTGAGTTAAAACTATAGGTTCTTTTATTACTCGAATTTTGATGTATAACTTTTCCGATGTGGAATTCATGGTTTCCATTTTCCACGTGACTCTACTAGCGTTTGTAGTAGAGGTGCTCACGAGCTGGTTCTAACACTCACTGATATCAAAATTATTTTATTCGTCCCGACATTTGGTTTAGCTTTCCTCGCCGTAGTTAGTTGTAGCGTAGACATCGTGGTTACAATTTATTTTGTTGGCATATAAACTTAATAACCATCATATGATATTGCAATTATATATACTTTTTGGGTTGAAATTTTATTGGTTGCAAGGTTTTTTTTCATTCATTTTATATGAGATAATTACTTTAATAGATAGAAAAGAATTGGTTTCTAATTGGAAATGTTAGATATGAGGTTTGTTGTATGTGTGTGTGTGTGTGAAGTTGGATTTTTGAGGTGTACTTGGCATAAGATGATGAGAGTGATCATGTGTTCTTTATAACAGGAGTCGAGAATCTGGTAATTATTGGTTCTGGTCCTGCTGGATTTACTGCAGCCATATATGCGGCTCGGGCAAATTTAAAGCCTGTAGTGTTCGAGGGCTTTCAAGCAGGTGGTGTTCCGGGAGGACAGTTAATGACTACTACAGAAGTGGAGAATTTTCCTGGGTTTCCTGATGGAATTACTGGTCCAGACCTGATGGATAGGTAAAGTAATATAAAGTATGGGAAATCCTTGGGTTTTTCTTGCTTTCAATCACAATGGAAGAGACATTGGTTAGGGATCCATGGGCAGATAGTTTATTGGTTGTAATCTTCATATTATAATTGGATAGGATGCGGAAGCAGGCAGAACGGTGGGGAGCTGAATTATTTCAAGAAGATGTGGAGTATATTGATTTAAAGAATAGACCTTTTACTGTGCAAAGTAGTGAACGCAAGGTGATGAATTATTTTCTATCAAAATGTATGGAGAAACTATGAATTCTTGACTTCCTCTTTTAAGAACTTTTATGTTTATCTAGTATCATCAATTCATTCTTTGTGTACTACTTTTCCCTAATATTTTATTTTAGTTATCACTTACCTAAGAATTGAAAAATAATTTGGACTTAGATTTTCCCCCGTTTCAATTCATTTCGTTAATTATTTTGTATTTTTGCCTATAAGCTATTCAATTCATCTGTCTTGGTGTTTAAAAAGTACATGGCGCTTCTTTTCTTTCTAATTTTCAATGGCTTTTTCTCCTTATACATTTCAGGTCAAGTGCCATAGTGTAATATATGCGACAGGAGCAACAGCAAAGCGACTTAGGTTACCTCGTGAAGATGAATTTTGGAGTAGGGGAATTAGTGCTTGCGCAATTTGTGATGGAGCATCACCCTTGTTTAAAGGGCAAGTTCTTGCTGTTGTAGGAGGAGGTGATACAGCAACAGAGGAAGCCTTATACCTGACTAAATATGCTCGTCATGTTCATTTACTTGTGCGTAAGGACCAACTTAGGGCTTCTAAAGCAATGCAGGATAGGTATGTTAGTCAATTCGATATTTTGGCAAAGAGTCACTTTTATTTTGTAGTAGTTGGTTTGATATCTTATAAATACTATGTACTTTTAGGGTAAGGAATTCTTATCTTTCAACCTTTGCTCGCTCGTTTTTTATTTTATATGTTTAGAAATACAATGATTCTGGGAAAGAAAAACAAAAATTTTCATGTGGAAGCTATTAGGGAACCTGGGTCCCCTTCTTTCTACTTTATGCTTGTAGATTGTATTGGCTGCTTACGTTGAAATTTGAATTATCCTAACAGGCTTGTGTATCCGGTATAATGTTATATCCTTATAATAAATATTTGTGGTTGCTTTAAAAATTAAGAAACGTGACAACTTATTCGGAGGACAATGATGTGTCTTGTTATTTGCTCAACTGGTTTGTATTGACTGGGTCTTTTATTACTTCTTTATGTTCATTTTTTTGATAAATTCGACTTGATCAATTTTACATTTTAAATTATCAAGTGCGTATGGAAACAATATATCACGTACCTTAGAATAGGTGACTTGTTGAGTTATGGGAAGTCCTACGGCTTATCAAGTGAATTGGATAAGCAAGAAGAAAATCAAAACTTTAATTTAGCAATAGTGTAGAGCCTTTGGAGGATAATGAAAGACTTGAAAACTCGTGGGCTGGATGACTTTTTGAGTTTCTTTGGAACGTAACTTTTCATTGCTCTTCACAGTTGTTAAGAATAATTTCATGGTTTTTCAGGCTCATCTTTCCTTATAAATTTGACCTTATAGCAGTCTTGCCTTACACTTGGTATATACAGGCTTTTATGTTAACTCCCAACTATGTCTAGGTTTACAAATAAACAATTTGTATGTGAGTTTTCAACCCCTTGAATGTTTGTTTAACAGGTTGATTATCGCGAATGTTTCAGAGTGTTCAACTGTCCAAATGTTACCTTGCACTTTAACACGGAGGCTGTGGACATTGTTAGCAATACAAAGGGGCAAATGACTGGCATTTTAGTTCGAAAAGATGATTCCGGGGAAGAGTCTGTGCTTGAGGCAAAGGGTTTATTTTATGGAATAGGTCATTCACCCAACAGCCAGTTATTGAAAGGCCAGGTTGAGCTTGATAGCTCTGGGTATGTGTCAGTGGAGGATGGTTCTGCAAAAACATCTGTGGAAGGTGTATTTGCAGCTGGAGATGTGCAGGTATTTTCCTCCTGAAAGTGCATTGTTGATTATTGCCTTAGCTTATACAAGAGCTGGTTCTTTAAGACTCTTGTTTGCATCAGAATTGTCTTCAAAGCACACATCATACGGGTATTTAAAAAAAAATAAATTATTTTAATGTTTTGTGCATAACTTATGGTAGCTTTGGATAGACGAAAAAATTCTATTAATAAATGCAAGGAAAATAAGTATTTCATTTCAGTCAAAAGAGATGTAGCCTACCAGACAAGAAAATCAAAGTAAAAGTTTAATTTTTGTTTGAACTAGAAATGAACTATTCATTGATAAATGAAAACAAACTATACAAGTTTGACAATTGATTTAACCTTTAATAAAATAGAATTAATTCTTTTCAGTTTTGAGATCCTCTTATAACTTTTGCTTTCATTAACTATTTGAATTTCTTTTATCATTTGTGCAATTAAATCGATATGACTAATAATGCCATGGAATTTTGGTAAAAAATGATTGTGGCCACTTTTCTAATGTTTCCAGGGCTACCCATAACTTATCCAGGTAGTAGACTGTGTGCTCTTGGAACATATTAGTTTCAGGATCTTTTCATCTTAATGTATTGTGGTGAACGTCGGCCTTTGATGTTTGAAAATGAACTAAATAGGGATAACATTTTTTGAAGAACTATGTTGTCAACTTGAGCATGTCCACAAGGTGTAAATCTGTGATGTGACATAGAGGCACAAAAACGGTTCCCTAGTCAAATTTATTATCCAATTTCTATCCATTTTTTTTCTTGGAAAACCATGAGATTGATATTACCTATTCATCTTTTGATTTTGTTTCTTCTTAATTTCTAAGGATCATGAATGGAGGCAAGCTATCACAGCTGCTGGATCTGGATGCATTGCTGCTTTATCAGTTGAGCGCTATCTTGTGAGCAAGAATCTTCTTATTGAGTTCCACCAGGTATCAAAACCCTGTTGAAGTTGGTTGGTTGACTGGATCACAGATTCCAATTACTGATTTTTTTGGGTGCAAGAATTACTGAATTGTGTTAAAAGAGACTTCTGCACTTTTATTTTGTTTTTGATTGATTAAAGTCCAAACTCAGATGTTTTCACCATTTTCAACCATAGCTTTGAGTAACAAGTGACAAAGTCGCGTATGCATATTGGGGAAGTTGTTTTGTGCAGCAGGTTTATCACAAGTAGTTCATTGATGCTAACATGATCATTCTTGTATTTGCTTTTCCAGCCCCAAACTGAAGAGGTTAAGAAGGAACCAATAGACAGGGATGTTCAGGAGGGTTTTGATATCACACTTACAAAGCATAAAGGCCAGGTATGTATTTTTCTCATCTGTTTCGGTTATTATGTTACAATGTTTTATTCTTCTACGGTTGTGGCTTTCAAAATATTTTTTGTTATTCACTCAAATTTTACTATCTTTTACATTTCTGTTTCTACAGTATGCTCTTCGGAAACTATACCATGAAAGCCCCAGGCTTATATGTGTACTATATACGGCTCCAACGTGTGGTCCGTGTAGGACTCTGAAGCCACTTCTTAGCAAGGTAGAAAATGTGAAGTTATTCGTTGGATTGAGTGTAGGGTCAATCCATCCAGTCCGCATGAATTATCCATCCAGTCCGCATGATAAACTCCACTGTTATCTGTTTATTTTTCTGATGATGTTGATGACCAATCATTGATGCTTATTAGCCTTCATTAATGTTATCTTCCAGGTGATTGATGAATTTGATGAAAGTGTCCATTTTGTCGAAATTGATATTGAGGAAGACCAAGAAATAGCAGAAGCAGCTGGGATTATGGGTACTCCATGCGTGCAGTTCTTCAAGAATAAGGAGATGGTCAGGTAGGTTTTGCATCTTATTTTAGATCATATTTGATGCATAAATAAACCCACTGAATGATATGATCTCTACATGTGGATTTACATTTCCTTTCTCATGATCGTTTCTGACTCTCACATGAAATCATATTTGTTGTCCCTTCAAGGTTTTAGGATTGGTTTGGAATTACCCTTCAACTTGGAAGTGTTTAAAAAAGTTTTTATTTTACAAATGTCATGTCACCTAGCCGGAAATTGGATTGAAGGACCAAGAAATGCAAAATTCAATGGTATATTTGTTGAACTTGAAAATTTAGGACCCAAATGCAATCTACAAAAATTATGAAGAGGCATGTGTAATTTATAGAAACAAAATCATTATCAAACGAGCCTTAAATTATTTGAAAACAGGGCTCCTCTTTATTCTTTCAATAACATTCGTTGAGATCCCACATCAGTTGGGGAGGAGAAACATTCTCTATAAGAATGTGGAAACCTTTCTCTATCAGACGTGTTTTAAAACCTTGAAGGGAAGCCTAGGAGGGAAAGCCCAAAGATGACAATATTTGCTAGCAGTGGGCTTGAGCCGTTATACTAAGTGAGGGTTGAAGCACTTGTAACATAAGATAGATAACTCCTATATTCCCATACCACTTTTAAACAGTGGAAATCCTCATCATATGGAGTGTTTGGCATGGATAATTTTCAGATGTATTTCTCACCAATATTCCATTTATTGATTCTTATGTAGGAATATATCTGGAGTCAAAATGAAGAGCGAGTATAGAGAATTTATCGAGTCAAACAAATGAGGTGGTGAAGCTATTGCCCTTGATCTTCTGCCTTCAATTTTGTTTCATTTGTTCTAATAAGATATAGCCAAGTGGAAAAATGCTTAAATTTTTTTCGTGTTCTGTAAGATTCATATTTATATTTATACTGTATATTTTAGATACAGAACTGAGAAAAAGGGCAAAAAAAAAAAAAAAGTCTGGTCATGTGCAGAACAGATTATTCATTTGAGGGGATGGCTCCTATTGTTCGTCGTCAAATTCGTTGGTTGTAGTTTCTGGATGAATAAGGTTCGATTCCTTCAATAATACATCAGCCAATTCATTCTTGTTTTAGGTCTATTGATGAATACTGTGGGAACTGAAAATAAAACACAGCTCCAAATGCTCAACTGTTGAACTCTTTCTTAATGCACGCTGTTTATTAAACTAATGGAATCCAGCTTGTTGTTAACTCAATTATAAACTATAATTTCTTTTTCATATGTTTGTTTTATCATATTAGGGATGAGGAAAATACCTCCCCATCCCTGTAATAAACTAAAAAATTCTTTTTTTTTTTTTGGATATAAACTCTTGGTTTTTTTTTTTTTTTTTTTTTTTGTGGAGATTCTTAACCTTTATTTTTATGAGTTGTTTGATTTTTTTGGAGATTGGCCATTTTTCAGAGATTCGTAAGGGTCGATTTTGTTTAAGATACTTAGAAATTTTAAAAATTTAAAAATATTGACTCCATATTTTTGTTTGATTCCTACAATTACTTGTAACATCAAGAGACAAAGAAAAATCCTTTGGTTGAACCAATGAAAGAAGGGGGGAAATGTAAATTAAGCAGAGTAATTCGTATCACTAATTTCCATCATCAAAATGAGAAATATATAAAACCCTGCTGATCATGGTTTTAATTTACACAACCTACGTTACAAAATTTGAAAATGAAATTTACATTTTACCCTAAAAATAATATCACTACGATAAAGCCACTTCAACTGAAGACGAGGAACATTATTTTCCTAAGAAAAAACTTAATGATGATTAGTTATGAGAGGGACATCGTCAAGGATGAATGGACCAAGCTTACCGGCCCTGAATAGAGTAAGTAGTTTCTTTGACACTTTCAGACGAGCTTCCGCTGCCTTGTGAGGTATCTTCATTGCTTTCTGCAATGCTTCAAACTGCACTTCGATGAGACTTTCCAAGTCATTCTCATCTTCTACATTGCCATCAAATCCAGACAACGTTGCGTAGAGTGCACGTTGAACTTGTGTAACTAGATCCTGGTCAAATGAATCAGAGAAAAAGAACACAGTTATCGTTTTAGATTTATACACCGCTTTCATGGAGAGGAATGGAAGTCAAACAAAGGTGGGGTTATACAAAAACCACACAATAATTAACGTCTTTCTCTGTTTTTTGTAAACAATTTAAATCTGGAGCTCCCTCGTATTGTCAACTCCAATTTTTTTAAAGTCCTGTGGAGCATAGAAAGCCAAAAACACTCTAAGAGTCGAATAAGAAATCCTTTCCTTACCTCGACGTATACCACATCAGATTTATTTGGAAGAGGAGGCCTCCTTTTTGGTCGGAGGTCATTAAGACTAAATCTGTGGATTTCCTCTGATTCATATTGAATACCCTCCATTCTTCTGTTATTCAATTGTTTCCAATGGAAGGGAGTCCCCCGAGTATTCAAAACTGCCAGTAGATATTGAGCAATACGCTCCTCACCCACCACGGAATCCTTCACAGATCCTGCTTCCATGTGAAAAAATTACAGCGTCAGTATTGCGTCAGTTTTACAAGTAGATGCAGTAAAATTGTCAGTATCTATGTCATCGCGAAATATTAAAATGAAGAGGAAACTAAGTGTTAGATCTCACATAGGTTGGAGGGGAACGAAGCATTCCTTGTAAGAATGTGGAAACCTCTCCCCAACAGACGCATTTTAAAAACATTGAGAGAAAGCCCGAAAGGGAAAGCCTAAAGATGACAATATCTGCTAGCAGTGGGCTTAGACTGTTACACAGTCATATAATTTCTAATGAATTGGGCTTAGACTGTTACACAGTCATATAATTTCTAATGAATTAAACTCAATTGGGGTGTGATCCCATATGGTAGGGGATGGGAGCTCCATGTTCTTCAAATTCTCTAGACTCAAATTTACAGTAATTAAGAAGTTTCAGTCCCTTAGATTTAGTTTATGGTGGAAGGCTCAACTGCACAATCAATATTCTACATCCTTGCATCATTCTAGTATATTATATCCCAGTGCACTATAGCTGTACAAAAAGCTTCTGACAAATCAAAAACAGTTCTTACAAACTGAAATACAACCTGCAAGTGCCAGTTTCAGCCCCGTCTCCACGTCTTTAATACTTGGAACTAAAACACCTGGAGTATCTAGAACATATATGCTAGGTTGATGAGCAATCTGCATATCGAAGAAGCGCAAATGGTTAAGAACTCATCATTATATGAAGACGTGGTTGATCAAAACTACCTTGTAGCCAGCAATATCTTGAGTAACCCCAGGCAAGGGACCAACATTAGCTCGCTTCATTTTCTCCTGCACTATGAAAAAATATTGAAACCACAAAAGTCCAAAAAAACAAGGCATCTGGACCAAACGCATTCATATTTGTACACTTCTGTATAAAGAGAAATTGGCATAATGTTCCAAGAAACAGCCTTACCAGGAAAGCGTGCAGAAGCAATTTGATGGATTGAATTAATTAAAGCCGACTTCCCAACATTTGGAACACCAATGACCATCACAAGAAGAGTAGGTTCCCTTGAAATTGCTTCCTTTAGTTTAAATTCCACAAGCTCGAGAAGCTTTTTCATCAATTAACAAAAGTACAGACATCTTTTTATCACAAAAACCAAATAAATAAGCAATCGAAATACACTAAAATCAAACAAAATAGCTATTGAAATACACTAAAACAAATGAAAACAAAGTTACTTGCCAGTACATGTCAAAAGTTATATCAGCATTCAGTTTTGAATTTGAATTAGAACATAACAAATGAAGAAAAATCTGAATTTAGTATAAACAAATGGTAAATGAACAGTCTTCAACACCACCCACTAGAACCTCGTCAAACTCAAGATACCACGGGATATTAATATCAACGCAAATCAATATACCACCAGTAATTTCAGCAAATCAATATACCACAGGAAATCAGTAGCTAGAACCTCAAGATTAATGTTAAGAATGAGAAATAGAATTGGGATCGAAGATGTGTGATCTTCATTGATATTCATAACGTTTAAATAGGATACAAGCTACCAACTAATACCTACAAATAAGGAAAATATAAACTAACTAAATTTTAAAAATAAAATAAAATATACACTCATCAAATCATAAGGCAAAAATATTAACTGATTACGAATATCTAAGATATATTCCATAACTAATTATTATAATATATTTTCCAAATCTTAATACTCCCCTTCAAGTTGGAGAGGGTATGTCAAACGCATCCAACTTGTCTTTACGATTGTATGTCAATCGCATCCAACTTGTCTTTACGAGTGTATGTCAATCGCATCCAACTTGTCTTTACGAGTGTATGTCAATCGCATCCAACTTGTCTTTACGAGTGTATGCCAATCGCATCCAACTTGTCTTTACGAGTGTATGCCAATCGCATCCAACTTGTCTTTACGAGTGTATGCCAATCGCATCCAACTTGTCTTTACGAGTGTATGCCAATCGCATCCAACTTGTCTTTACGAGTGTATGTCAATCGCATCCAACTTGTCTTTACGAGTGTATGCCAATCGCACTCAACTTGTCTTTACGAGTGTATGCCAATCGCATCCAACTTGTCTTTACGAGTGTATGTCAATCGCATCCAACTTGTCTTTACGAGTGTATGCCAATCGCACTCAACTTGTCTTTACGAGTGTATGCCAATCGCACCCAACTTGTCTTTACGAGTGTATGCCAATCGCACCCAACTTGTCTTTACGAGTGTATGCCAATCGCACCCAACTTGTCTTTACGAGTGTATGCCAATCGCACCCAACTTGTCTTTACGAGTGTATGCCAATCGCACCCAACTTGTCTTTACGAGTGTATGCCAATCGCACCCAACTTGTCTTTACGAGTGTATGCCAATCGCACCCAACTTGTCTTTACGAGTGTATGTCAATCGCACCCAACTTGTCTTTACGAGTGTATGTCAATCGCACCCAACTTGTCTTTACGAGTGTATGTCAATCGCACCCAACTTGTCTTTACGAGTGTATGTCAATCGCACCCAACTTGTCTTTACGAGTGTATGTCAATCGCACCCAACTTGTCTTTACGAGTGTATGTCAATCGCACCCAACTTGTCTTTACGAGTGTAAATCAATCACACCCAACCCAACTTGTCTTTACGAGTGTAGGTCAATCGCACCCAACTTGTCTTTACGAGTGTAGGTCAATCGCACCGAACTTGTCTTTACGAGTGTATGTCAATCGCACCCAACTTGACTTTACGAGTGTATGTCAATCGCACCCAACTTGTCTTTACGAGTGTATGTCAATCGCACCCAACTTGTCTTTACGAGTGTATGTCAATCGCACCCAACTTGTCTTTACGAGTGTATGTCAATCGCACCCAACTTGTCTTTACGAGTGTATGTCAATCACACCCAACTTGTCTTTACGAGTGTAGGTCAATCACACCCAACTTGTCTTTACGAGTGTAGGTCAATCACACCCAACTTGTCTTTGAGAGAAGAGAGTGTAGGTCAATAACACTCAATAACACCCAACTGTTATTGACCTACACTCTCTTCTCTCAAAGACAAGTTGGGTGTTATTGACCTACACTCTCTTCTCTCAAAGACAAGTTGGGTGTTATTGACCTACACTCTCTTCTCTCAAAGACAAGTCGGGTGTTATTGACCTACACTCTCTTCTCTCAAAGACAAGTCGGGTGTTATTGACCTACACTCTCTCTTCTCTCAAAGACAAGTCGGGTGTTATTGACCTACACTCTCTTCTCTCAAAGACAAGTCGGGTGTTATTGACCTACACTCTCTTCTCTCAAAGACAAGTCGGGTGTTATTGACCTACACTCTCTTCTCTCAAAGACAAGTCGGGTGTTATTGACCTACACTCTCTTCTCTCAAAGACAAGTCGGGTGTTATTGACCTACACTCGTAAAGACAAGTCGGGTGTTATTGACGACAAGTCGGGTGTTATTGACCTACACTCTCTTCTCTCAAAGACAAGTCGGGTGTTATTGACCTACACTCTCTTCTCTCAAAGACAAGTCGGGTGTTATTGACCTACACTCGTAAAGGTAAGTCGGGTGTTATTGACGACAAGTCGGGTGTTATTGACCTACACTCTCTTCTCTCAAAGACAAGTCGGGTGTTATTGACCTACACTCGTAAAGACAAGTCGGGTGTTATTGACATGCACTCGTAAAGACAAGTCGGATGTGATTGACATGCACCCGTAAAGACAAGTTGGATGTGATTGACATACACCCGTAAAGACAAGTTGGATGTGATTGACATACACCCGTAAAGACAAGTTGGATGTGATGATTGACATACACCCGTAAAGACAAGTTGGATGTGATTGACATACACCCGTAAAGACAAGTTGGATGTGATTGACATACACCCGTAAAGACAAGTTGGATGTGATTGACATACACCCGTAAAGACAAGTTGGATGTGATTGACATACACCCGTAAAGACAAGTTGGATGTGATTGACATACACCCGTAAAGACAAGTTGGATGTGATTGACATACACCCGTAAAGACAAGTTGGATGTGATTGACATACACCCGTAAAGACAAGTTGGATGTGATTGACATACACCCGTAAAGACAAATTGGATGTGATTGACATACACCCGTAAAGACAAATTGGATGTGATTGACATACACTCGTAAAGACAAGGGGAGTATTAAGATATAATATTTGGAGAATATATTATAATAATTAGTTATGGAATATATCTTAGATATTCGTAATCAGTTAATATTTTTTCCTTTATGATTTGATTAGTAGTATATTTTATTTTATTCTCAAGATTTAGTTAGTTTATATTTTCCTTATTTGTAGGTATTAGTTAGTAGCTTGTATCCCATTTAAACGTTATGAATATCAATGAAGATGACACACCTTCGATCCCAATTCTATTTCTCATTCTTAACATGGTATGAGCACCGATCTTGGTATTCCTAATACTCCCCCCATTCCTAATACTCCCCCCCTTAGAGGAGTATTAAACCTAAAACCAAACTCTAACTCAATCAATGAAGCCTTTACAGTCCCCAACTAGTCCATACAGCATCGCAAGTCGCAAGTATGTGAGCCTAGCATTACCACTACTATCGCAATAATCCCACTAGCTTTTAGTGGTATCCCATTTGTTTTTCAAATTCAATGACTTTGATATACACCTAATCCGCAAACCTACAATTCCCACTATACCATCACTTTCCAAAATCCAAACCCACTATTCTGCAAACCAACCGTGTTTAAGGAAGGATTTTTTCGTCATGACTTTGTTTTAGACTCAATTTCTATCCAAACTAAGACCCACTAGTTCATCATGTCGGAAGAATCGAAAATTTCAGAGCAGGAGAAGAGAAACAACTGAAAAAAAGTGACAGAAATCAGAACGGAGGACGACGGATGAATTGAGATATATATCATCCTTCCACAAGATATATCATCCTTTTAAGCCCACATCTCAAAAATGTTAATTTCTGGTCTCTATAGCAATTGTTTCTGATTGAACACCGCAAATCATCAATATTTTTTCCTCTCAACAATAAAATCAAGAACAGATTCATTATCAAAATGTTTGTGGCGAGCTATCCAGATTCCAGATTCCGTCATCAATAGGTAGCCTCCTAATCTTAATCTGGATTTTGAATTGGCTACGGATATTCTCAATCATTCTACTAGACCTCTAATAGACCGAGAATTGTGGTTGGCAAACTGTTCTCGATCATCCAATATCAAGAATACATTATAAGCATCTTCAAATTTCTCACCAAGCTCAAAAGTGGCATATTCAAGATGTTCGTATTTTCTTTCACAACCTCTCAAGTATAGACATCTTTTTATCAGAAAAACCAAATAAATAAGCTATTGAAATACACTAAATCAAACAAATTAGCTATTGAATAAAGTTACTTGCCAGTACATGCCAAAAGGTATATCAGCATTCAGTTTTGAATTTGAATTAGAACCTAACAAATGAAAAAAAATCTGAATTTAGTATAAACAAATGGTAAATGAACAGTCTTCAACCCCACCCACTAGAAACTCGTGACAGCTCTCCACAATAGTATGATATTGTTCAATATGAGAATAAGCTCTCATGGCTTTACTTTTGGTTTCCCCAAAAGGCCTCATACAAATGGAGATGTATTTCTTACTTATAAACCCATGATCAACCCCTCAATTAGCCACCCCTCAATTAGCCAGTGAGTCTCCTCTCCCAATATGTGAAAAAAAACAAATGCTATGACCTTCAGCTTTCATCTTTGAAGTGAAAGGAAGAAATAACTCAGCAAACGTCATCATCCAAAGAAAACAAAAGCAACAACATATGCAATCACCAATAATTTCAGCAAATCAATATACCACAGGAAATCAGTAGCTAGAACCTCAAGATTAATTGCAAGCTGAAAATTAATATCAACGCAATACTGTAGAAAATAAAAATACCTTCCGAACAGAGCTCTTGCTGTGAGCGTTAATTGGAATGCAATCTTGATTGCATGACTCAAAAAAGTGCGTCCATTTCTGCACAATTAAAATCGTAATGAAAACAACACGAACATGTGACAACTATGGAGGAAAAATGATCGATGAATGACTAAAAAGAACATGACAAATAACTAACTCTTAGAAATTTGATACACACGAACATTTAAACCGTAAATTCTAAGAAAGGATCAACAGAGATACAGTGAGCTCATTTTATAGAACAAATAGCGTTTGAAATTGATCTTAGTAGTGAAGAAAACAGTTCTATTGTAGACCAACAACGAGATAAAAGATAAATGAAAAGGCACCATACAAATATGAAAATCATTGTCCGTTGTCAATCCATTTATGAACTCAGAGTTTATACTTCCAAATTTAACAGATAAAAATGAGAACATGAAATGGTGTCTTACGTGCATGATATTAGGGTTAGCCAAATCCTTCTTGTTGAGGGCGATGATGCGGCGTTTAGAAGAGAGATGAGACTGAAGGTCTTGGTTGGCCGAGGACAGGGGAATTCGGGAGTCTCTGACCTCGATCACCATATCCGCGAGCTTGACTCTGTCGCGAATGGCACGCGTAGCTGCGGCCATGTGGCCGGGGAACCAATTGATGGCTCCACCGGCCGCAGTGAATTCCATCTCTCCTAAAGCCTTCTTCACCACTCCAGTGATCCCTTTCATTCTCTCTCTCTCTCCGTCCACGAAGACGGAGGTTTAGGGTTTAAGGTAGCCATTTTTTACGTGGCCGAGAGCACTACGGTTTTGGGCTTGGACACTATTTATACTTTAGGCTTTTTCCTTTCGGCCCGTTAGAGAAACTGAGCTCCCGAAAATTAAAATGTGGGCTTCTAGACAATTTTGGGCCATTTTTTACGTGGCCGACAATATTTATACATTGGGCTTTTCCTTTTGGCCCATTAAAGAAACTGGGCTCCCGAAAATTAAAATGTGGGCTTCTAGACAATTTTGGGCCATTTTTTACGTGGCCGACAATATTTATACATTGGGCTTTTCCTTTTGGCCCATTAAAGAAACTGGGCTCCCGAAAATTAAAATGTGGGCTTCTAGACAATTTTGGGCCATTTTTTACGTGGCCGACAATATTTATACATTGGGCTTTTCCTTTTGGCCCATTAAAGAAACTGGGCTCCCGAAAATTAAAATGTGGGCTTCTAGACAATTTTGGGCCATTTTTTACGTGGCCGACAATATTTATACATTGGGCTTTTCCTTTTGGCCCATTAAAGAAACTGGGCTCCCGAAAATTAAAATGTGGGCTTCTAGACAATTTTGGGCCATTTTTTACGTGGCCGACAATATTTATACATTGGGCTTTTCCTTTTTGGCCCATTAAAGAAACTGGGCTCCCGAAAATTAAAATGTGGGCTTCTAGACAATTTTGGGCCATTTTTTACGTGGCCGACAATATTTATACATTGGGCTTTTCCTTTTGGCCCATTAAAGAAACTGGGCTCCCGAAAATTAAAATGTGGGCTTCTAGACAATTTTGGGCCATTTTTTACGTGGCCGACAATATTTATACATTGGGCTTTTCCTTTTGGCCCATTAAAGAAACTGGGCTCCCGAAAATTAAAATGTGGGCTTCTAGACATTTTTTGGGCCATTTTTTACGTGGCCGACAATATTTATACATTGGGCTTTTCCTTTTGGCCCATTAAAGAAACTGGGCTCCCGAAAATTAAAATGTGGGCTTCTAGACAATTTTGGGCCATTTTTTACGTGGCCGACAATATTTATACATTGGGCTTTTCCTTTTGGCCCATTAAAGAAACTGGGCTCCCGAAAATTAAAATGTGGGCTTCTAGACCATTTTGGGCCATTTTACGTGGCCAAGATCGCTTCGGTTTTGGGCTTGGACAATATTAATACTTTGGGCTTTTTCCTTTTGGCCCATTAGAGAAACTGGGCTCCCGAAAATTAAAATGTGGGCTTCTAGACCATTTTGGGCCATTTTTACGTGGCCTAGATCGCTTCGGTTTTGGGCTTGGACAATATTAATACTTTGGGCTTTTTCCTTTTGGCCCATTAGAGAAACTGGGCTCCCGAAAATTAAAATGTGGGCTTCTAGACCATTTTGGGCCATTTTTTACGTGGCCTAGATCGCTTCGGTTTTGGGCTTGGACAATATTTATACTTTGGGCTTTTTCCTTTTGGCCCATTAGAGAAACTGGGCTCCCGAAAATTAAAATGTGGGCTTCTAGACCATTTTGGGCCATTTTTACGTGGCCTAGATCGCTTCGGTTTTGGGCTTGGACTAATATTTATACTTTGGGCTTTTTCCTTTTGGCCCATTAGAGAAACTGGGCTCCCGAAAATTAAAATGTGGGCTTCTAGACCATTTTGGGCCATTTTTACGTGGCCTAGATCGCTTCGGTTTTGGGCTTGGACAATATTTATACTTTGGGCTTTTTCCTTTTGGCCCATTAGAGAAACTGGGCTCCCGAAAATTAAAATGTGGGCTTCTAGACCATTTTGGGCCATTTTTACGTGGCCTAGATCGCTTCGGTTTTGGGCTTGGACAATATTTATACTTTGGGCTTTTTCGTTTCGGCCCCTTAGAGAAACTGGGCTCCTGAAAATTAAAATTCGGGCTTCAGATTTTTTTTTTTTTTTTTTTTTGGAATAATAATATTCGATTGATCTATATTCTTATTTTTAAAGAAAGGCTAAAATAAAAGGTTATATTTGAGGAAAAGAGAAATAGAGGTTGTCGAAACGGAAGGATGGAGAATAAATGGTAAGAATAAATTAATAAAAATACCTTTAAATTTTGTCATAAAAATACCTCTAAACTATTTAAACACCCTGACCGTTAATTTAGGTATCAATTTTGGATTGTTAGGAATTATGTTGTCTTGGGGTTCCCCGAAAGGCCTCAAACCAATGGGGAAGTATTCGTTACTTATAAATTTATGATCATTCCCTAAATTAGCGAATGTGGGACTCTCTCCTAACAATCCTCCCCTGAACAAAGTACCCTGTCCTGAAGCCTATGGAGCCCTCAAATAGTCTCTCCTTAATCGAGGCTCGACTCCTTTTCTGGAGTCTTCGAACAAAATACACTCTTTGTTCGACATTTGAGTCACTTTTGACTGCACCTTCTCCCAACAATCCTCAACAATCCTCCCTTCGAACAAAGTACACCCCTTTTTTAGATACTTGAGTCACTTTCGACTACACCTTCTCCCAACAATTTAATCCTCCCCTCAAACAAAGTACATCATTTGTTCGACACCTGAGTCACTTTTGACAACAACTTCGAGGCTCACAACTTCTTTGTTCAACATTTGCGGAATCTATGACGTGGCTAAGTTAAAGGCATGGTCATGATACCATGTTAAAAATCACATATCTCCACAATGGTATGATATTGTCCATTTTCAGCAAAAGCTCTCATGGATTTGCTTCATGCTCTACAAGAATGTTTGACGTATATAACGGATGTCAGTGATATATTATGACTTGTGAATAATTATTAACGTAACATATTTTATGTAGATAAGTAAGATTTTTTTGTATATTTTTTTAAAAAAAAAGAATAACTCGAAAATCCAACCCAACTCAACTCAATCTAGAAGATTTCTCGAATCATCAACCTAACCAACCCGAAATTTTAGATTAGTCTCGAAGATTTATGAGATTCTACCTATATACACTCCTAATTGATTTCTTACCTAATTATTATTGACAAGCATTGTAAAAATATCCCTTAGCTTTAAGCAAATCTTGGGTTTTGCCTTCCATGTTTTGCTTTAGCTTGTCTAAACTTAGCCACTTTGCCACTCCCATTAGCTCAATATTTTAAACAAAACTTATGATTCTTGTGAGACAAAGTAGGGCATGTGTTGAAGATTTTGTGGTTTGTTGTTTGGTACTCTCTTAATCTTATTTAATTCCTTTCACTTTTTTTCTTTGTTGGTCTTTTAGGTGAAATGTTGTTGAAAAAGTAGCTTCCAAACCATTCATTTTATTCTATTTTGTGTGACGTTCATCTTGTATCATTTCTCTCTCTAATCGATGTGAGATTTCACAATTTATCGTTTTTGGGAGTCCAGTGTTCTCGCTGACACACCGCCAGTATCTGACTTTGATATCATTTGTAATAGTCCAAGCCCACCGCTAGCATATATTGTCTGTTTTGGTCAGTCACGTTTCGTCATCCGCCTCAGTTTTAAAACGCGTTTGTAAGGGAGAGGTTTCCACACCCTTATAAAGAATGATTTGTTCTCCTCTCCAACCGATCTGTGATCTCATACTATTCCTTTGTGTTTCTTCCTAAGACGCATGTGAGTGAGAATAAAACGTGTCAAGAGAACCCGTGTTGGTCTATGGAAATAGTATTCACTTTTAAAAGTAAGAAAGAAGTAATGTGACATGAATGCTTGAATCATCATATGCTGGATCCAAATTTTGATTCATGAACATGGAGCGTTACAAATCTTGTAGTGCTAACATTGTTTAATAGGTGCTCGTAGACAAGAAGATAAAAAAACTATTGATGATCGGGTGTCGTGGTTGTCATGTTAACCTTATTAAGTGACTCGAGTATTAACTCAATTCAGAAAGCACCATACATATGCAAAATCTACAACACAGCTTGGATATGTTTGGAGTTTTCTGTAGACCTTGCCGAATTATGTCGAGTACTTATCTACAATGCATAGTACACCAAATTCAAATATTAAAATTCATAAGTCATAATGTATCATTAACATCGGTTACAAAAATCAAATATTCTTAAATTTTCATAATAATCTTAAAAGTAGGATAGGGTAGGGTGTTTGATCCCACATCGTTTGGAGGGGGGGACGAATCATTTCATATAAGGGTGTGGAAACCTCTCCCTAGCATACATGTTTTAAAACCAGTGAGACTGATGGCGATTGGTAACGGGCCAAAGCGGGCAATATTTGCTAGCGGTAGGCTTGGACTGTTACAAATGGTATCAGAACCAGACACTGGGCAGTATGCCAGTGAGAACACTGAGCCCGAGTAGGCGTTTTAAAATCGTGAGGCTGAAGGCGATATGTAACGGACCAAAGTGGACAATATTTGTTAGAGGTGGGCTTGAACTACTTTTACAAATGGTATCAAAGCTAGACACCGGGCAGTGTGTCAGCGAGGACGTTGGGCTTCCAATGGGGGAGGAATGTGAGATCCCACTTTGGCTAGGGAGGGGAACGAAACATTCCTTATAAGGATGTGAAAACAAAACCACAAGAAACGCATGTACTTTATAAAGTTGCACTATCATTAATCCTACCCTCTAAGCTTCAATATTATATGACACATTTCAACCTATAAACTCTCACGTGTTTATATTTATTTGGTTCATAAACTCTAAAAAATATCAAATAAGTATTTAAATTTTCAATTTTTATTATAATAATATACGTCCTTAAACTTAAAAAAACATATGATAAGTTCTTAAATTGACGTTTTCAAAAAATTTAGATACAAAATTGAAAGTTTAGGATAGATTCGATCTGTTTTTAGAAATTCATATTTCCGATTGAGTTAGATATAAAATTAAATTTTGATAAATTTACTTTTTTTATATATATATATATATCATTTAAGAACAGAACTCTATGATTTAACATTATATTCTTTAAACTAAAATATAAAATCCTAGCTCTCTATTTTGGTCGGTGGAATTTATTTAACTTACTCCAACTTGTTTTTATTTATTTATTTATTTATTTCCACTTGATTATTTTGTGCTCATAAATGATAAAAATAAAAATAAAAAGATTGGTCAAAGGTCAAAACGTTCATGATACATAGTTCGTTAAAAGCTTATTGAGTTGTAAAAATCTTTAGGACCAATCCAAAATTAAGTTAGTTGGGTCTAGAGTTGCGATCCAACCCAAACTTTTTTTAGTTGTGACTCAAACAACTCGAAAGTTGGGTTGGGTTGTTGAATTATTATTATTTTAATTATTTAAAAAAATTATAATCTATAATACATTTCACATTAATAACTAATATATGTTACAAATGCCAAATATTCTTAATTTTCATAATAATTTTAAAAGTATAGTAGGGTTACATTGAATTATAACAATATTTTTAAGTGGTTATGTCTCAATAAAAAAAAAAGTGAACTTACCGAATAGATTCAATTCTTTTTCAGTTTCTAAAAATTCAATCCAATCCCATCGAAAAAAATCAACATTTATAGTTTGAATCGAATAGTTTAGATTGGTGAGGTTGTCGGGTGATATGAATACCCACGTAATTAATTAACATTTATTCCATGGTTGGAAAATTTGATGAGATTACTTATGTAACATAAAATATATAAAAATTATTCAGTTGGTATTGAGTGGACGTAATTGAAATATTTTTATTCAACCGATCAATTTGAAATAAATAATCAATTATAGCTGAAATTGACAGCTAAGTTTTATTATAATCTCATTATTTTTTATTAATGTCAAAAAATTATCACATAACAACAAAATATATTTTAATAAAATAAAATTACAAATTCAATTTCTATAATTCAAACAAAATTTCGTTATTTCTTATAATTTGATAAAATCCTACAAAATAGTCTCTAAAATTTTTAGTTAAATTGAATTACTAACAGAAAATTTTAAAAGTAATTATATAATTAATAAGAGTCATAAATAAAATAAAATTTTTATATTCGGAGTAGGAAAATACTGAGTTCAGGTCCTCCATTACCATCGGGATTCATCATGTAAAAAGCTTCTGAGTCACGGCTACCTACAACTCGCTCAAACTTTGCTCTCATGTACAGCAACTCGCCCTCTGACCCGCTGCCCTTACGACCGTCGTCCACCATCGGAATCACTCCGGCGCCGACTGACACGCTCTGTACAGTGTTCAACACGTACCACTCAAACTCCCCACACGTGCGCGACATAGCCTGTCCACACTTCCTTCCGTTGCAGTACATCGTCCACCTTGGCTCCTCTAACAACTTTCTAATTGGACGATTACCTTAAAATATCATCACCAATTTAATCACTAATCCAATCACTAAGTCAAATCTAATAATTATATTTATTTTTTTAAAAATTATTTATATATTTTAATTTTAAAAAAATGTGAATCCGTGTTAATAGGGAGTAGGAGTGTTTTCCACAAAAAGTTCTTAAACGTATTAAAATCTTCAAAATTATGGTAATACCGTCGTAGGTAGTTGGAGCATCAGACTCGAGGGCGATGCGAACGAGACCGGAGGACATTTCCTTGATGAGGGACGAGGTTGACGTGGCGAATTCGAGCAACAAAACTGGCTCGGACCGGGGGTCGAGTTGGACGGCAAAGGTGACATGGCCACGGCGGCGGCCGAAGAGGGTTCCAGTGACTCTTCGGCCGAGAGAGTGGCTGACGGAGAGGTGGGTGGGGATGGAAAGCCATTTGCAGGTGGGAATTGAGAGTAGCTTGAGAAGAGAGTGAAGGAGGGAGGAGAATTTCCCGGTGGTGGAAGCCGCCAGGTGTTGGCGGTGGCTAGAGTTCTTCCGGAGGAGGAATTTGCTGGAAAAGTTCTCAGCATCGGAGGAGGATCTGAGGTGGTGGCCGGAGATGGAAGATGGGATGATTTTCGTAGTGGTTTTAATGGCGGCGCTGCAGCTTTTGGTTCTTTGGAGGCCTGTCATGGCGATGAGAGAGAAAAGTAGAGAGAGAAAGAGATGAAAAATGATAGCTTTAGTGGAGAAGAAATGGAGAAAGAATCTTCATTTGTAGAGAGAGAGAGAGAGAGAGGAAAATGGGGAGAATGGTGGAGGAAAAGCGGCAGACAAGGGTTGATGATAGTGTTGGGAGTTGTCCAATATAAAGGGAGAGACTACACAGGTTTTGGAGTCGTCATCATCATTTTTTGTGGACTTTTTTTACTTCACATTTTTTAATTGCTTATCTTCTTCATGTTTCTCTCCTTAAAATATTTACAAAAAGGGTCGGATTGTTTGTGGTTTGGGTCGGGTTGGATAAAAAATTTAAACTCAACTTGTAATGGTCGGGTTAGACTAAAAAAAAATTAAACTAAACTTAATTATTCGAGGTGTAAGTCTTTTCAATTGAAATAACTTTTATTAAATAATTAACTCAACCAACCTGATCCAATCTAACTATAAATTTTTCGAGTAGGATTGATGGAAGCTGTTAGAATAATTTATTTATTTATTTATTTTCAAACATCTAATTAAGATTCACCCTTCAATTTCAAATATTCTAAAAACATTACCTAAATAGTTAAAAAACTATAATGATTATATTGTAAGTAAAAATATATATTTTGAAATTAACAATAAATTCAAGCCGGCTTGATTATCAATCTAGTTTTAAGAAAATTCATGAATTAACTTAATCTATAAAATTTTTATTTATTGAAACTCAACCCAACCAATTGATGAGAATCTGCATTTGTATCTCTTATGAGATATGAGTTTATATAGATAGGGTTGAACCATTAAATGTATGAATCTTATAATGTGACGAGAATACTGTGTGTGGGAACAATTTGATTGAAATCTTCGAAATTAGATAAAAATATTTAAGATGGTAACTTACATTCTTGATTAAAATCGTATGCTAAAAATGAAAAAATGCAAGGACTTTACAAAGTTGCTTTGAAGTCAATAGGTGTCATGGGATTGTCGAGGCCACCGGGGATGAATTTGGGTTCCAAATCCTAAGATTGTGTTGTTGTTGTGGGCTTCTTACAACGAGCTCTCCTTCCCAAACTAACTGATCTTCTTTTTTGAAGTACATCATTTACCTAATAGAACGTTATCCCTGATTTTTGCGACTATGTCACCATCGAGAGTCTCCTCAAAAAAAAAAAATTGCTAAATCATGGAATTATGTATGACATTGACCACCTTGGCCATAAACGGTTCGTGGCCTTACTTTTAGATTCTCTAAAAAAAAAAAAACTCCATGTTGTCCCTTACGTATACCATTAATCTTTTCCTTAAAATCTGGTCCATGTGAGACCTTGGTGGTCACACTCCCGACATTATTAATATGTTGACATGGTAGGCTAAGGCGGTTATTGGGTTCGTGGATATTATGTGGCAAAATAAAGATATTAAAAAATCATTATAGTATAAATTTATATTTAATAAATCAGTTAATTTATAATAATTTTAATAATTTATTAGACATTGAGACAAAATTTAATTTACAATTTTAGAAACTAGAAAACTTCAAATGGTTAAATAATAATTTGATTGGAAAGCATGAATTATTTGGCAATAAAAATATTACAAAATTATGAATAAGGTTGGGTAGTTATTAATTGATAATATGAATTTAAAAAAAGGCAGCAAATATTTAATATAATTCGTACCTCATGAATGACCGTTGGATCAAAAATCAGATGACTTAAAAAAACTATAATTATTCATATCGATTGAAATTGACCGTTGGATCAAAAGTGAGATGAAGGTGAAAAGGATAGGGGCGGGAATTAAATGAGTGATTGAGAAAGAAATATATATAATTTTATATAAAATAATGATTATCAAAACGAAAATGTCTACGCACGCTTGTTCGATGTGATCTCACCACAATCCCCAATTTTAAAAAATTCATAAATAATTAAATAAATCCAATTCCCTCTACATTTTCTTAAAATATTGGGATTTTATCACAAACCATAATAATGTTTTTATGTGTTTCAATCTCTAAAAATATATATTAAACAAATCAAACCATACTCTTATTCTCGTCTGATTCGTTTGATTGGAAGTAGGGGTGTCCGTAGGTTAGTTTGAGTCTGCTGGGGATATTCTTTCGATTCAAATCAATCGTTCGGGTTATAAATTTTTTAACTCTGATACCATTTGTAACAATCCAAACCCACCGCTAGCAAATATTGTCCGCTTTAGTCTATTACATATCGTCGTCAGTCTCACGATTATAAAACGCGTATTTCCCTCCTGGGTTTTCCATTACAGGCATCCCCTCAAGGTTTTTGGGCTTTCGCCCCTGAGTTTGTGTACGAAAATGATACACATTCTAAAGAAAAGAAGAGTGAAAACGAAAAGGCAGCGTTTTTTCTTTTTAGATAAAGGTAAGGACATAGAAAAACGAGTGGCCGAGGTTGTCTAGGATCAAAGTCCCACGTGATAGCAAAAAGGCATACAATCAAACACAAGCTCTAATTGGGCTTCTACTTCAACAACAATTGGGGCCATTTGTTTGATATCATTCTTTGTCTATTATACAAATGCTCTTTTCTATGGTTGCTTGATTTTGTGACGTTTGTATGAATTGGCAAAATATTTTTTTTTTTTTTGTTAGCTCAACATATTAAAAAAATTAATATATTTGCCGGTAGAGTTTAAAGTCTTAACATAAGAGTGTTCGTGGGTTGAATTGGGTCTAGTTGAGACATTTTTTATAAAAATTAAAAAGTGTTCCACTCATGAATTTGATTTGTGTAACATGGAATTAAGAAGTTAAGTTATATATAATTCCGCGTGTTTGGCTCGTGAGCTATGTTCACGAACCCACTATATTTTAGCGTGTTTAGCTCGTGAGTTAAGTTTACAAACCCGTTGAAGTAAGGAGTATGCCTACGAAAAGAAATGGTTTTTCACACAAGTTTTATTGGCAAGTAACTTTGGGCTTTTCATTTCGGGCTCTCCTCAAGGTTTTTAAAACCTATATGTAAAGGGTGTTTCGTTCTCCTCCCCAACCGATGTGGGATCTAACAATCCACCCGTCTTCGAAGCCTAACGTCCTCACTGGCACTTATTTCCTTCTCCAATCGATGTGGGACGTGTTTGGCTCTAATACCATTTATAACCGCCCAAGTTCACAGCTAGCAAATATTGTCTTCTTTAGGCTTTCCCTTTCGGGCTTCCTTTCAAGGTTTTTTAAAACGCGTCTGCTAGTGAGAGGTTTCCACACACCCTTATAAAGGGTGTTTCGTTCTCCTCCCCAACCGATGTGGGATCTCACAGTAAGTATGCCTATGAAAAGATATATATTTTTCCTTGCATCTTCTCTCTTTTGTTCTTCATGTTCTTCGTCTAGATCGAGTGTGTGAGTCGTGCGATCCTAACAACTCTCCATGTATATTTCTCCTTGCATCTTCTTTCTTTTGTTCTTCATGTTCTTTGTTTAGATCAAATGTACGAGTTGTGAGATCCTAAGTTTTTGTAGCTCTCTAAAGCTCAAACCATACAATTTCTGGCCTCTCATCTGCCTATAAAACTCAAGTTATACGAGAAAGAAGATGGAAACTAAGAGTTACTAACCAAATAACAGCCTTTTTGAGTCATATTCTGAGACTGCACCCTGCTGTTTTTCTGTCTTAGTGCGTTCGCTTGTTGACACATTAGGCACTTACTCACAAATTCGACTATATTCCTCTTCATGTTGTGGTACCAGAAATGTTGTTTGAGGTTTTGATACATCTTGGTTTCACCTTGATGCATAGCGAACAGAGAATTATGGGCCTCTATTAATATCTCGTTCTTAATATCTTCTATTGATGGCACACATAATCGTCTTTGTCACAACAATCCACCATCTATAGACAAGAAAAAATCATCGACATGTCTTGTTGCCAATTGACTTGTAATTCTATTCAAATTGGGATCCCCTATTGAGCCTCAATAATTTGTTGTCGGAGAGTGGGTTGGACCGTGAGTCAGGTCATCTAAGCCACAACTCCCTCGATCGCCACAACTATTTGTGCTTGCTCGAACTTTGCATGCACTCGTGATTCTCTAGTAATCATGACTGACGAGTGAAGTGTCTTTAAACTTAGGGCATCGTCAACTACCTTCGCCTTTTCAGTATAGTACTCCACGTCTATATCATAATTTATTAGCTCCATCCATTACTTTACTAAAAAAGGTGAAGTCCCATTCTAGTGAAAAATTCAATTTTATCTCTCAAATTCACATGCTCGAGCAATCAAAAACTCGAAAACTCTCAAACAAAACAGTAGCGACCTTAGCATCACAAAGAACTGATATATACCATCAAAGAATTGACATAATTAGTGAGTGGTTCGTCTTCGTCCTCGTCCGCGTTCCCGCCCCGTCCCATGGACCTCTCTAATCCTAATGATTACTTTCATTCAGATGTGATCTCGGTTCATCTATGTACCTCTACTTTACTCGGACATCATAATAGTCTCTGTAATCGAACTTTTTATTCCAATTTAATTCTTATAATTTTCAAATTTTCGTTCTCGTTTTATCTTTTTGTTCTAAAAAAAAATATTTTTTTTAGTTCAACAATTGAAAGATGAGGAGTCGAACTTTGAAATACCTAGAACGTTAGTCCAAGATGTGGCTGTAATGAATTTTGTTAGGCATGGACCACAAATTTGGTATGAAAATTCCAAGAGCTACTTTTCCCTACATTATTATTTCAATTAAATTTATTTGGTTTAATATTTATTAGTTTTCAATCTAAAATTTTCAATTAATTACTTGAATAGAATTTATAATTCAGCCTTAACATTATTTTTTAAAATTATTTTAAAAGAATTTTATTTATCAGTCATACATATTATATTAATAACTAAAATCTTTTTAAGTTTAATATTCTTAATTTTCATAATAATCTTAGGAGGAGAGCCGCGTTTGGTTGGGTTGTAACCCTACGACCAACAAAAATGCTCCTACGAACAGACACAAAATTTTCAATTCTCCAAAAAACTCAACCCAACTTAAACTGAAAAAAAAGTATCTCTGAGAAAAAAAAATATCTAACCCAATCCAACCTTTATGGTTTTGGTTGGGTAGTTAGGATTGGACACGTTATCGAGTCATATGACCACTCGTAATTTTCAAGAGGTTGCCCAATATAGGTTGTTCTAAGCAAAACATGTTTAACTTTGGAGTTCTTGTGATTGGATCACCAAAAAGAAAAGTACACGTTGTTGGTATATATAGTAACTATCCATTCTTTTTCAAACACTTATTGACTTTCGTACCTTTAAAATTACTCTTATTTGGATGTGGTCTCGATTCCATTTATGTACTTCTCCCTTACTCGGGTGTCACAATAATCTTTGTAATTTATATATTTGGCTGAGTTGAACAAATGTATAGAACATTTCAACGGGTATAAAGTTATTTATATTTTATTTTTTTATAGATTTGAAACGTTAAAATTTGAGTCAAAAGTGTTAAGATATTGTTTTATTTATAAAGAAAATTTAGGGTTAAAACTATTTTCTATTTCATATACAATCGAATGTCTATTAGGTTTCGATAACTCCGTTTTAGAAACCACCAAAGTCCACTCCTTGTCAGAGACACGAACTCCCTCATTTCTGTAGATTAAGGTTTCCCTAATTTCTCTTCTTCCTTTTTTCTTTCGGGTTTCTTTTTTCAGGGGCCCATAACGTTAAAAGGTGGGGGAGAAGCAAGCCAAACGTCTAATCGACCTGGAAAGCTGGGATGCTTCGAACTTCTGAGACTCGGAAACTGGAATGAAATCTCGTGACCTGAGTGTAGGGTAAATCCGCTAGCACGTCCATACAAATCCAAGTAATTGATACATACTCTCAACCGAAACCTTACGTATTCAAATCAAAACACAAACTAATTATAAAGATGTCAATAATCAAATGTTATTTGCAAAATAACACAGAAGAATAATCAAATGTTATGTACAGAAAAAATGTATTTAGAAAAATCTTTTATTTTCCCCAACTCAACTACCCCCAAAAGAACAACTCGTCACATACTATGATGCAACCATCAATCCAATCAATTGTGGTGTTGGGTTCGGGCAATGCTATAGTAATAAGCTCGGTCCAACCGCTTCTGAAACCGTGCAAGATTCAACCTCACATTCTGTCCATCAAGATAGATCTTCTTCGTATATTCCCACCCTTTTCTTGTAATGCTACCTGGGTCGACAAGAACAGGATCATCTTTCTCGTACTTGCTATACAACGAACTCTCCTTCGGCCGAATTTCATACCCAACGTACTTCAAACCGAGCTTCTTCGCAGGCTCGCCGTAGTACGTCTCGGCTGCCCAAACAGTACCCAATGGAATGATTTGAATGAACACTGAATTAGGCCTCATGAACAGAAAATGTGTCATGGCAGCTCCATGGACTCCTACCATTACATCACATTCATTGATCTCTCTATAAAGCTTAGCCAGCTCTGTTGTTCTACCAGGCCTTAAAACTTTCACCTTGAACCCAATTTTTCTCTGCCAGTTTCACCATTAACTTCTCATTTGTTATAGCCCTTGATCCCTTCCTTGACAGAACCACCAATTTTGGCTGCTCTTTTGCTTCGTTCTTCTCGTGTCGAACTACCTCTCGGGTTCGAGGTCGGTACGCCGCGTCTAATAGGTTTCGAAACTCGACAATGCTCGTGTTCCCTTCCATCAATGAAGGCTCCACAGTCAGCTCATCGTGGATTCTCAAACCAGCAATCACTTGAGGAAAGCAATGAGTTTTATTGTTCTTTCTAAAGTCAATTGGTGGATAGTTTGAGAGTTGGGAAAGGATATCACCATATTTTGTTAGCCACCAATTATGATACTCAAGGATCACAAAAACAACCTCCTTATTCAAATGTTGTGAAGTTATATAGAGCGGCAAAATCCCGTCGTTGAATTCGTGATAAACGTTGCCCGTATAGCCTCCGGTTGAGAAGAACACGGCCGGAACATCGTGTCGAACGTTACACCGATGGTGTCGATCGATGTTGTTGCTCTTTCGCTTAACAATGAGCTGCAATTCATCAATTGTGTTCATGGTGTTGTTCTCCCATTTTCTTGTGTAAGGCTTGATTCTTTCGTGTTGGATCACCGTGTCGTCGTGGTCGTTGTGGATCGGGGAATTGGACGACGTGTAGAGGAAGATTGATGAGGAAGAAGACTCTGTTCTTATATCTCCTTTCATAATACAGATATCAGACCGAATGCTATTCCTGTCACAACAAATGGTTCCTAACAAAACAATAAAAAAAACATTAATTTCTGCTAACAAAAGGTGTTTTTGGTTCTGTTTTTCATCAAAAACGGATCAGATTCTTGTCAGCAGAAACAGAGTAACAGAGATTTTTTTTCAAAAACAGAGGAAAAAAATAATCAAAACACCTTAGAGAAATCATAGAAAAACAGAGTAAAATCCATACCATTAGGGATTGAAGAACAGAGAGGAGCAAAAACCTCCATATCAACGGCAGAAACATCACCATTTTCAACCTTAAAAGAATCTAAAAACAAAAAAACAAACAAAACCCATAAAAAAACATAGCACCCAGAACGCAATTTTCAACCTCAAAAGAATCTTGAAACAAAAAAACAAACAAAACCCATTAAAAACAGAGCAGAAAAAAAAGAAACCCAAAACGAAAAACAGAGAAATGAGAAGAAAAAACTTACAGAAATGAGGAGCAAAAACGAAGCAGCAAGAAAGAAAACAGAGGAAAAGAAGGAACAAAAACTTGGGTTTGGTTTTCTTGTAAGCAGAAACAGAGTAATAAAATTCATCACAGCCCATAGCTTCTTCTTCATCATCTTGTTCTTCATGATCATCATGATGAACAAACTGGACGGCTGTTCTTGTGTTCATCCCCTTTTTCCATGGCTGATAGCGTATATAGTGATGAACCATATTCCCAAGCAAAGCTTTTAAGCTTCCTTTTTTTTCTTTCTTTTATCTTTAAGAGAAGAGAGAGAAAATTTGCAGAAGAACAAAGGGGAGAGGCTCTGTTTTTATAGGAAGGAGAGAGAAAGCTAGAGAGAGAAGAAGAAGAAGAAGAAGGCGTTTTCTGGCCTGAGGTTTGTAGTAGCCGCAGGGAATGAGTAAGGGAGAAAAAAGGCAAGAATGGAGGCGTCAAACTTGGGGATGGTGTCTTTTGGATATCCATATTAAAATTTTATTATTATTTTTTTTTTTTTTGTAATCACTCAAAAATATAAAAATATCACCACAAAAAATGAACCGTGTATTCAAGTTGGGTCGTACAAATCTTTTGAACTTACTCGAAATTTCGGGTTGATTGAGTTAGTGACCCGAACAACTTGAACTCATTTTCCAAGCCAACCTAACTCTCTATTTATTTATTTTTTTATCTCATAGAACTCAAATATCAAATATTAACAAATAATATCAATTGCAAACTTCAAATATTTTTTTATTTTCCAGAGTAATGAATAGGGTTGAGTTGTAACTCTATTTTCAGATTGGTCGAGTTGACTCAATAAAAATAAGGTGTCCACCTGCGGACTGACCCGAATTTCTCAATTTTTCAAAAATTCAACTCAATTCAAAGCGAAAAAAAATCTAATCTTAGATTGGATAGTTCGGATTGGTCGGATTCTCCAGTCATATGAACATATCTATTAATAACAAAATCTATTTAACTTAATTATTAATTGAAATAAAATTAATAAAAAAAATTATGGGGAGATTTGAAATTAATACATAATTAATTAAGCTCACATATCTAAATTTTAAATTTAAAAACATGCGTGTGAGAAAAGTGGTTTAAATAAAGGCGTGTAAATTCTTCATTACCTTTCCTCCAATGAATTGTGTTAAGCACTCAACGCGCCTAATAGTCGTAGTTGACCATAATTATCATGCATTTTTTTTAATTAAATTTAAAAAAAATAATAATTTTTTTATTTTTAAAATTTCAATTTTATGTCTCATAAATATATTACTTTAACATTCAATTAATACATAATTAAATTTTAATTTTAAAATATTTTGAATATGCACCAAAGGAGGAGTGATGAACGATAAACCTGAGAAGATAAATTAAACGTATCCAAACCAATTGATTTGTCTTTGTTATTTTGAATTAAAATTGGTTCAGTCGATTTAAAAGTTTAAAAAATTACAAAACTTGGTTCGATTCTCAAAACTAAAGTAATCGAACTAACCCTTTTCCCTAAAGTCCTGCCCGACGCCTTTAAAAGAAACCCTAATTTTGAAGTTTGTTTCGGCTGGAAGTATTTTTTTTTTCTTTTCTACTTCTTTCACCCTAAACGAACACAAAAATCTCCTCCTCAAACAAAGAGAGTTATAGATTCTCTCTCACCCTTTCTCCTTTCTCGTGCTCTCTCTCTCGAACGGTTGTTTTTCAAGTTAGAATCTTCATTCTATCGACTGTCGATTTCTTGCCTCTTCGGCATTCCTTCTACTCTCTCTTCACACGCTAGTGTCACACTATTTTCTGTCGATAGCTGCAACCCTCCCTGACAGCTTAGATAGAAACAAAAATGATATCAACTACACCAAAAACGAGTAGTAGCTCACTCAAAATTGGTGAAATTCATGCAATTTGTCCATCAAAATTAAACCAAACTTAGGTGTGCGAATCCTAATATTAGAAACTTCTAAAATTGAGTAACCTTTTAGAAACAAACATTTTTAGAAAAAAATTCAAAAACTCAATAATTTTACCTTGAACCTAAAAATTAGAAAGAAAAAAAAAATTGAGAGATGGCAACAAGCTGGCGTATGGGGGAAGCTTTCTCCACGCGCCGATGAGGGCAAAGCGCGTGTCACCTCAAACTTCCCTGAGAATATTTATTTATTTATTTGAAAATAGTTTTTTAAAAAAACACACTTCTTTTCTTATATTTATAATTAATAGAATAACTTTTTTTAAAACCTATAATTTATTTATTTTTAATTATTTTATATAATAATAAGTATTTTTCAATTGAATATAAAAATAAATTTTAAAATCTATTTAACAAAGAAAAAACATTGAGAGTGTAGGTCTGTTTAACCGGTCCTATCGAGACCTACCTCGAACATATTAGAGAATCTCATTCAAATCGTAAATAAGAAAGGAATAAAGAGAGATTTTTTTCCGTTAACTAAATGAAGCTGGAGATAAAAATTATAATTATTCCATTTATTTGAGTAAGAAGTTTTAAACGATAACTATAAGGATTAAATTATTACCCGTTGAATCTTTACTTCAAAGAAAATATAAGAACCAAAATATTTTTCAACCTCTTTTTAATCTTTTGAATTATTTTTAATGTAAATATTGGGAGAGGAATTTGAACTTTTAACTTTGAAGAAAGGTATAAATACTTTAACCATTAAATTAGGGTAAAAAAAATTAGGATAAAAAATTGTCAACACTTATTTTAATTTATTATTACTTTAATGTTTATTTAATACTCAACAAAAATGTCAAAACTATTAGGCTAGATAAATAAAAAAAAAATTAAAATGAAATTATCAAAATAAATACTTAATTTTGTTAATAAATTATTTAATTAAATAGATGAGTATTGAATATAATATTTTTAAAAGTTGGAAAAGAATTAATCTAAAAAGAAATATAGTAGGTAAAAAACGAGGATGAGTAGCGTGTGTTGGCGACGCGCCGACGAGGGCAGAGCGCGTGGCAAATTGGGCAATATTAAATATTGTCAGTGAGCGTAACTGTAAAATTTTGTTTTGAGGGTAATGAGAACATTGACTGTCAGTTCCTTTCCAAAGATTAAGATTTGACCGTCGGTTTAATCTTTGTCGATAAAGTACAACTGGATTAGGTTTGAATTTATTACCAATTTACTGTTTATTTATTTATTAAAATACTCAACCAAAAATGTCACCCTTTTACTTTAAAACAAAAATAAAACTTTCAAAAAAAAAAAAAAAAATTACACTTAAAAAGTTTTAAATTAAAACTTTTGAAAAAATACATTAATTTTTTAATTTTCAAAAGGGTTTCAAAAATAACTTTCCATTTTCAAATGGATTTAAGAAATATACTTTAACTTTCAAATTTTTTATTAATAACTTTAATTTTTTTTAAAAAAAATATATTTACTATTAGTATATGGACGGAACTATTAGTACTGCGTCTAAAAAATACGTATTAACTTTCAAATGTAACGTTAAAAACTTTGGAGATGATTTATGAGATATAAATAGATGATTTTCTGTTTATGTATTGATAATAAAAAAATAAAAAAATAAGAAATATTAATAAAACTATTTAAAATTCAAGGGTATTTTTGAAATACGGTTGAAGGTTCAACTGTATTTAAAAATATTTTTTTACAAAATACAGAATTTTTGAATTTTTTTAAATTAATTTAGCTTATAAAAAAAATTATTTATTATGCTTCTAATTTTTAAAAATATGTAATAACTATTAATAGGTTAATTAATTTTAAGTTTAATATTCAAAAAAACTAAGCATTCCACTCATAAATCAATATAAAAGTTCAATGACTTATATACATTTTAAAAATTTATTAAGTAATTAAATTCTAAATTTAAATTATGGGGTTACATTTTGTGATATTCTAAAGAAAATAATTATATATAATGTTGTTTAAATTTTGTTGAACATTTAAATGTCATTAAAATAACGTACATTAAGATGATCGCTTTAAAGTTGAATGGTTCAATTTTTGTTAAACTAAAATATATATAGTTATTTAAAATAAAAATCAAATAGCATGCATGATTAAATAAGGTACTAATTATTAAAATGAAATTAATTAATTGTAATATATATATATAGTATAACAAAAAGATTTAAAATTGAGCATTTTAAGAAATTTTTTAGTGTTTGCAACCTCTTATCAGTCATGACGCTTGGGGGAGGTGCTTTAATGAATCAAAACCGAGTTATCTCAGAGATTTAATGGTTAAGAAACACTTATAAGAATTGACGGTTATTGTCTATGTGATGTCCCACATTTGTTGAGGAGAACAAAATACCCTTTATAAGGGTGTGAAAATCTTCCCCTAGCAGACGCGTTTTAAAGTCTTGAGGGGAAGCCCGAAAGGGAAAACTCAAAGAGAACAATATCTGCTAGCAGTGGATTTTGGTCATTACAAATGGTATCAGAGCCAGGTTCCGGACGATGTGCCAGTAAGGACACTAGGGCCCAAAGGGGGTGGATTTGGTGGCGGTGGCGGCCCCACATCGATTGGAGAAAGAAACGAGTGCCAGCGAGAACGCTGGGCCCGAAAGGGGGTGGATTGTGATGTCCCACATTGGTTGCGGAGGAGAACAAAACACTATTTATTTATAAGAGTGTGGAAACCTTCCGTTAGGGGAAGTTCAAAGAGAATGTACCGTCTATAACAATAAAATGTATATTTTTTCAGTGGCTTGATCATAAAAACTCCATATTTTAAAACAGTTCGTTACATGGTCTCATCATAAAAGAATGACTTTTATTTAAAATAGATTGAAAGCTATATATATATATATATATAAATAATTTATTAGATATTTTCTTTTTTGTTTAATTGAAGGACTTTTATTTATTAAACAAAATCTAAAGGATCATCTAATTTTAATTTATACCAATAAAAATTTGAAGGATATAAATTCACTTTTATAAATGCTAATAATGCATAGATTTAAAAAAGTTCAAAGGTTATCTTAGTTTTAGGAAAGTGTTAACCACGCGCGAACCAAAGCGCGTGATGATATTAAATGAGACGCTTGCTTGCGGCGGGGACAAAAGACCAATAAATTCCATTTCGAATGGATTTTAAAATAATATTCCAAGTCAAATCCAAATAGGAATTTTCACAGAATTAAGTTTTGAATCTCTTTGCTTTGATTCTCATGGCCGCCAATGCCTAATTAATTGTTTCAATAATTCCCTTTATTTATTTATTTTTTTTATTTTTCAATTCCTTAGAAACTAAGAATTAAATATACTATTTGAATTTTATAACTACCAATTTATTTATAAATAAAAATATAAATTTTTTGAAAATATTATCTTGAATTTTCAATTTCATCTACAACTTTTAATAATATATATATATATATTTTGCAAATAAATTGTCGATTAAATCTAATTTATTTATATTAATTTTTGTTCCCTTACGTTGAGATGACAACTTAATATAAATAAATAAATCAACCGCATGAAGGGAGAACAATGTAAAATACAACATCATTTAAAAAACGCTATGAACATTGAGTCTCCATCAACCATAATCACGTGCACGCGCTTCTTTGAAAATTTTCCTCTCTTAAGTGTCAAGACGACATTCTTAGAGAATTGAAAGGCTTAATTTTGCAACCATCAAGCTTCTCCAATCATGAAGGTGGAGCGTCGAGATGCTACGAACATTAGGTCTCCACCAACCATAATCACGTGCACATCTTTCTTGGGAGATTTTCCTCTCAAGTGTCAAGACGATGCTCTTAGAAAATTGAATGACTTAATTTTGCGACCATCAAGCCTCTCCAATCATGAAGGTGGAGTGTCGAGACGCTACGAACGTTATGTCTCCATCAACCACAATCATGTGCACGTCCTTCTTGGGAGATTTTCCTCTTTGATATGCTACGAACGTTAGGTCTCCATCAACTATAATCACGTGCACATTCTTCTTTGGAGATTTTCCTCTCAAGTGTCAAGACATTGACTAGAGTGTCTCTAACCGGGTGATATAACCTTTTTGTGTTCTTTAAAGGACATGAGAATGGTAAAGCCTAACCTCCTCCATTCTTCGGGACTAATAAGGGGTTACAAACATATTCACCTTTTATCTACCAATTAGGCATTTCGACCAGATCTTAGACCCTGACTCACCTTTCATAGACGAGTCTTGCTTGGTCAATTCGTCACAATCAAATAGAAAGTTCCAAAGGTGTCGTATTCTAAAAGTTAATCTTTTAAAGAAAGTAAAAAGTATAGAAAATAAAAGGAATAAAAGGGTTGTTTTCAATAAATAAAAAAATATAAGGGTTGTTTTCAAATAAATAAATAAAGGGGTTATTAAACACATCTTAATTGACTCGATTATATATTAATACTGGAAATATGTGTGTAGATCATAACTGAATTGATGGTTTATGAAATTAATTAATTATTTATTTATTTTAAAAAAAAATATTATTTTGAGCATCATTATCTTGCCAAATGATAAGATCAATTTTTCATTTATTAGTCAATACACATAGCTTGTGACGGCGGAAACAGACCGCGGGCAGCACCACCTGGCAAGTCAGTGACCGTAACGTAAGCAGCAGAATTTGACCGTTACATTTCAATAAGTGAAATAAAATAAAAATAAAAATAAAAATACCACCCCAACTTTCCCTTATTGTCCCTTATTGTGACAATTTTATTTTTTACTTTTATTTTATAGTTTTTTTCTTATACACATTAATTTTTTTTTTGTTAAATTCATAAAAAAATATCTACTCTTTTTAACTTAAAAAAAAAAAAAATTCAATAATACCTTTAAACTTTGAAGAAAGTCTAATTAATTTTAGATGAAAACGATTAACATTTTATTTAAAAAATACCTTTAAACTTTAAAAATGGTTAAAAAAATACGGCGAGTATTAAAAATACTAAGTAAAAAAAACTCTTCTATTGAGGTTAGATATGCGAATTATTATATGGCTCATCAACTGGATTCATATATGTCTCAGCTTCACAGTCCGCCGACTCCAACATCATCAATCATGTAAGTTCAGATACCATATGCAATGGAAGAGTAACACAAATAATAATACTCAATAAGTAGTTCTTTCTTAAGTCATCGACCATGATCACATTATGGTTAAGATTCGATCAACCCCTGGAAGCTTATCAACACTATAGGGAAACTGATTAGCTGACGTGGCATTTGATTCTCAAAATTTAAAAGGACATATTTGGTCCTTAAAGCTTAAATTTGATTTTTTAATTAGTCCCTAAAAATTTTAAAATAATTTTTAAATTGGTCCGTGAGTTAAAAAAAAAGGAAAAGACCTATATATCCATAAGGTACGAAGCCCAAGCCCAAGCCCAAATAAAATTCACAAGCAGTAACCCACAGGCAGTTCTGTAATGGTTGGGTTCAACCATTATATCAGACCGTCCGATATGGTTCCGACCGATCTCGGTTTACCCGAACCGACCTCCGATTGACGTAGGGTTCCATTCTTGCGCGCTTCTTTGCGATTCAATTTCCTACGGTCCACACGCTTCTCTTTTCTCTCTCCCGCCATCACGCCGTCCGTCGGTCTTTTTCTCACACCGCCGCCAGTTCCAGAGTGTCCGGCGACTCTCCGATGAATTTTCCGGTTAGGTATACCCGTCTCTTACTTTTCATATTTCTTCGGATAGGTTTCAAGCTTCCAGGGTCTGTTTTGTTAGTAATGATGCGATGAAATCTATGCTTTTCTTGGTAATGATTCTGTCACTTGCTTATTTCTTCTTCTTCTCTTTTTGGACATGTTTATGAAATTCTATACTATTTATGTTTTTTTTCCTCCTTAAACCACCCCATTTTTCTTATCTTCTCCATCCATTTCTCCTGCTGCTACTCATAAATTTTCTTAATTTTCTGTTTCTGTTTAACTCCTGAGTGTTCATATTATATTTAGATGTGTTTATACACGAACATTTATAGAAAGGTAATGATTTGAAGGTTGAGTAGTATGTTTTAATGGAGTTAGGACTATCATAAATGCACTAAAGTGTTTCAAGGAGAAATTTTCATGAAATTCTAACTCAATTTTCTATGGAAGCTTGCACTTCTCATTTGTATGTATAACTAGATTTGATTTGTTTATTTGGTTGTGTGTTGTTGTTATAGGTGACGATGTTGAATATGTTAAAACCAAGCAAATTTTTTGACATCGTTGTTGATAGATTAGCATGGTGCATAACAAACAAAAAGATCTCCACCAAAATTGTCTCCAAGAAGCACTACTTTGTTTCTTCTTCCTTTCTTAGTTTGTCTACTTCACTACCTTCCAAGCCTACAGATTTTCGATTGATCGATAACGTAACAACATGCATTGCTTTTCTACAATCATGTGCTGAATCTAAGAATCTCAACAAAGGAAAACAGCTTCATTCTGTAATGATCACCTATGGTTTTTCCCATTCACCTTCATCTATCACTAGCTTAATCAACATGTACTCCAAATGTGGTCGAATGGAGGAGGCTGTTTTGGTTTTCCACGATCCGTGCCATGAGCCTAATGTGTTTGCATACAATGCTATAATTTCTGGGTTTGTTGCTAATGGTCTTGCTTCAATTGGGTTTCAATTTTATAAGCAAATGAGGTTAGAGGGTGTGATGCCTGATAAGTACACTTTTCCATGTGTAGTTAGATCTTGTTGTGAGGTCATGGAGGTGAAGAAGATTCATGGATGTTTGTTTAAAATGGGGTTGGAGCTGGATTTGTTTGTTGGTAGTGCTTTGGTTAATACTTACTTGAAGCTTGGCTCAATGGAAGATGCACAAGAAGTGTTTGAAGAATTGCCAATAAGAGATGTTGTGCTTTGGAATGCAATGATCAATGGGTACGCCCAGATTGGTTGCCTTGATGAGGCATTAGAGATTTTCAGAAGAATGCATATAGAAGGAGTTTCACCTAGTAGGTTTACAATTACTGGCATTTTGTCTATTTTTGCTTTAAAGGGACACCTAGACAATGGGAGAACAGTTCATGGGATTGTGATGAAAATGGGTTATGATTCAGGAGTTGCAGTTTCAAATGCGCTAATCGATATGTATGGGAAATGCAAACATATCGGAGACGCTTTAATGGTTTTTGAGACGATGAATGAAAAGGATATTTTCTCATGGAATTCAATTATATCGGTTCATGAACAATGTGGTGACCATGATGGTGCCTTGAGGCTTTTTGATAAGATGTTAGGTTCTGGGGTTTCTACCTGATTTGGTAACCGTCACGACCATACTTCCAGCTTGCTCTCATTTGGCTGCCCTCATGCATGGTAGAGAAATTCATGGATATATGATTGTTAATGGATTGGGAAGGGATGGAGACAATGGAGTTATAGATGATTTACTTGTGAATAATGCTGTTATGGATATGTACGCAAAATGTGGAAGCATGAAAAATGCTCAAAAGGTTTTTAATTCAATGACCAATAAGGATGTGGCTTCATGGAATATTATGATTATGGGTTATGGTATGCATGGATATGGCATGGATGCATTGAATATGTTTTCTCACATGTGCGAGGCCAAAATTAAGCCCGATGAAGTTACGTTTGTTGGAGTTTTATCGGCGTGCAATCATGCAGGTTTTGTGTGTCAAGGGCGTTTGTTCTTAGCTCAAATGGAGCATGATTTCGGTGTTATCCCAACCATTGAGCATTACACTTGTGTGATTGATATGCTCGGACGAGCTGGGCATTTAGAGGATGCTTATGATGTAGCCCAAACGATGCCTATTCAAGCCAATCCCGTTGTGTGGAGGGCTTTATTGGGAGCTTGTCGACTCCATGGGAATGCGGAGTTGGCCGAGATTGCTGCACAAAAAGTAATGCAATTGGATCCAGAGCATTGTGGGAGTTATGTGTTGATGTCTAATGTTTATGGAGTTGTAGGTCGATATGAAGAGGTGTTGGAGGTTAGAAACACGATGAAGGAACAACATGTCAGGAAGACGCCTGGATGTAGTTGGATCGAACTCAAGGATGGAGTGCACGTTTTTCTCACCGGAGACAGGACACATTTAGAATTGAATGCATTGACAAGTCAACTTTGTGATATTGGATTCATTTTAGATGACGTCTTGAATTTATATTGAGATATGGTAGCATGCGCAATTTCATTAAGCCAATAGCCATTTCTTTTATTCAAAGGTTGATGAGCGGCATAACATGTACATTGATGAGTTTACTATTATAATGAGAATCATTGGTTAATGATTACAGCAGACAAGTATCATTGATTGCCCGCTTCCTGGATATTCATTAGGTTACTTCTAATGCCGTAAATTCTTTCTTCCACCATCTTGGATACTTCTACATTTTCTTCCAAAATTTTATATGTTTTTTCATCTCTCCATTGCTAAGTTTCTTAGTTCCGTAGTGTGCCTTGCTTCAAGGATATGACAACAAAACTAATGTCAAAGGTGGTGCCTTCTTAGAGATCGTTGGATTCAGCTTCTCTCAACTATTGCCTTCATATTGGTACTTTCTCTCTCTTCTCTATCACTTTCTTTCTCGTTTGGAATTGGGAGGCGATTTCATTTTGCATTATGGTTTCTATGTGCTAGTGATTGAGATATGCAACTAGCCCTAAATGGTCACATCTAGTCGATCATTGAATGTAATAGCCCAAGCCCACTGCTACCAGATATTGTTCTCTTTGGGTTTTCCCTTTCGGGCTTTCCCTCAAGATTTTTAAAATGCGTATGCTAGGGAGAGGTTTCCACACCCTTATAAAGAATGCTTCATTCTCCTCGCTGGCACTCGTTCCCTTCTCTAATCAATGTCCCCCCAATCCACCCCCTTCGGGACTTAGCCTTCTTGCTAGCACATCACCTGGTGTCGTCTCTAATACCATGTAACATCCCAAGCCCACCACTAGTAGATTTTGTCCTCTTTGAGTTTTCCCTTTCGGGCTTCCCCTTAAGGTTTTCAAAATGCGTATGATAGGGAGAGGTTTCCACACCCTTATAAAGAATGCTTCGTTCTCCTCCTCAACCGATGTGGGATCTGATCTATTGCGAGTTGACTTCCTTCTATTCACTTTGCTTTGCTTCCCTGAGTACAATCGCTCCATTGCAAAGTCCCTCTCTTGGTTCGTTTCTCTCATTGTTGATCAACGTGATAACACTTCCATAGCTCAACTAATTAGTATGAAAAACAAAATTTTCATTTCAACATTAACATTCGTAGTTAGCATAATAAATTCATACTCTAGTTCTTGTTATCACGATTTTGCTATCCAAAACCTATTTCCTTTGTTCTATTAATGTTCTTGACAAACATATGCATCAGTTTTTTTGAATTACTATATTTCACTTGACTACTCTAACTGTGAGAGCTCTTGCTTCACATTAAATATTGGTCTTGTAAACAAGTTTTGCATCACTTAAATTTATATCTCAATTAAGAATATATTTGCCACTAAAGTTTTCTTTCCCCTGTTTGTAGATTCAGAATGGTTGATAGGATTTGACGAGCCTATGAACCTAACATAATGTGCTCTTGAACAAGCATAAAAAATACCTCACGGCCGTATCAAAGTAAAGGTAAGAAAGGGGAATTGATGAAGGCATTATCATAAGCTCATCTATGTGATTTGAGTCGTTTTGATCATTATTTGGAAATACTTATAAACCAACATAGGTATTCAGAAAAGTGCTTGGAATAGTTGTTGAAGGCATTATCATAAGCTCACCTATGTGGTTGGCCGAATAGTTGTTGGAGCTAATGACAAAAGTGCTTGGAAGGAATGAACAAGTTCAAACTATGAGTATTCACAGAACCAAATGAAAGTAGGGTTAGATTGGATTAAGCCGGTCATGAGCTAGAGGGAGAAATATACTCGTTGAAAATGACATCTTAGAGATTTTTACTGTTGGATGACCTAGAGATAGTTAGATATGTTTGCATTTGTTCTGTTATATGATTATAGATAGTTAGATATGTATGCATTTGCTCTGTTATATGATTATGTGGTTGGTGTATAAAATGATACAATATTATTGAAGTAAAACTCTAGACAATTACTCATTACTGAATGAGTTAATTGTACCACCATGATTATAGGTTAGTTATAGGTTATAGGTTAGTTACATTTTAGTTCTTTATCACAGGTTAGATGACTAAGATTTTAATTTTTTTGATCATAGACAAGTTCGTAAGTGTTTTGACCTTTGGTCATAGGTTAGATGATTAGTGTTTTCAAGTCTGGTTAGGGGTTAGGGTCATAGGCTCGATGACTTGTTTTGAACAATTTTGGGTTCATTGGTTTTACATTACATTTTATTGTGTGTGTAAGCATATCTATCCAAGTAAGGAGTTACTTAGTGGGTATTTTTAATGTTCAAATTTTTTTTTCTTAGATAAGGGCAAAGGCGTACAAGGTGTGATGAGCTCATTTGTTTGCGGTGCCAAGAAGTTTGTAACCTTATGTATAGTCTTGTTTTTGCATTATTTTGAGTATTTGTGGGTTTTGATTTGAGTTTTCTTTGTGGAACTATTTCGGTGTCGGTATTTATAAGATGTTTGGGCAGTGTGATTGTTTGCGATTTCAAGGAACCTTGAGCAAATTTTGTCTATTTTATTAAAAATAATACAGTTTATCAAACTTTTAAATTTTATTTTCTCGGTTTTTTAAAATGATATAATGAATAGTAAAAACGGGCGTGAGTTTGAAGATACGCATTTCCTATTCAAATAAAGTATTTTAAAGATTCGGTACAGATTTGATTGTATAAATATAAGTATAGATGTCCACAGCTCGTAGTCGAGAAAAATTAATATTAGAGATTTAGTTTTATAAGTAGAGATGGGCGGGGCTAGGAAGGTATCCCGTCCCTACCTCATTTCTATTTCTTAATATAATTTTTATTAAAAGAATATAAGATATTATAATAAATAGGTGTTTAATCTATGGATCAATAAATTCTAATAAATCATAATAATAATTTTTTTTTACGACAGCAATTCAATTATTATATATTATAATTCAACGACTAAATTATTTTATAAAATTAAAGTTTATGAGGTAAATTATTAATTTGAGTATTTTTTAAGCTAAGAATTTTCATCCAAATTCCCACCTAACCCAAGCTTAAATTTAATTGGAATAAGAGGAGGACTAAAACGGATTAAAGAGAAAGGCAAACCCTATTTCCAAACAGACCCTATTCGTCCACGAAACGTCGATGACTTTTCTAAATCTCAAATTCCTCTCTCTATAAATACCCTCCTCTCCCACACTCCCCATTCGCTTTTCCTCTTCCATCGTCAGAATCAAATTCGACGGCCGGCGGATTAACGAATCAATATCCTAAATTCTGCCGGAGTTAGGATTCATTCTCTCTTCTGCTCCCTGAATTCTGATTTCTGAAGCTTTTTCTTTGGGATAGAGGAGGAGGAGGAGGAGGTTGTGAACAATGTCCGATGCGTTCTGCTCCGACTGCAAGCGTCAGACGGAGGTTGTCTTCGATCACTCTGCCGGAGACACCGTGTGCTCTGAGTGCGGCCTTGTGCTCGAGTCGCACTCCATCGATGAGACGTCCGAGTGGAGGACTTTTGCCAATGAGTCTGGGGATAACGACCCGGTTCGTGTTGGTGGACCGTCCAACCCGCTTTTGGCTGACGGTGGCCTTTCCACGGTGATTGCCAAGCCTAATGGTACGGCAGGGGAGTTCTTGTCCTCGTCATTAGGTCGGTGGCAGAATCGGGGGTCTAATCCAGATCGAGGGTTGATTCTTGCATTCAAGACAATTGCTACTATGTCTGATAGGTAAGGGGGTTGGTTGTTTTGATCGTCTTTTGAATGCTGAGGAAACATGGAATTAGTTGAATTTCTTTGGATTTAACTAAATCGTAATGTTAAACCGATCGAATTGGAATTGTGGAAGGTGGGAATTGGAAAGTCTTAGTAGTTTGATGATTTTTGTGTTCGTGGGGGAACTTTTGATGCTGGATACTAAATTAGGGTATTTCAACTCTCAAGTCTGGATTCAATTAGGTCAATTTATCTTGTTGCTTTGGAATTTGAAGGGTTTTCTTCATTATGGGGGCAGCCTCTTCTCTCTAATTGGATTTTAAAACTGGTAAACTTAATGTTAATCATTCCATCTAGTGTTTGATAGTTTTATAATTGGCCTTGCCTCATGATCATGAATCTTTCTATGATTTTGTTTTCTTATTTTCGTGCATTTTGTGATTGAGCTGCTTATTTACAAGTGTCCTAGCTTTGATGATAACAATCTGAGACTGATATATAATGCTTAATGAAGTCATTGTTGTACCCAAAGCTCTGATACTACTTGTTGTGTCGTAATGCCACGACTAAAAATATTCTGATACCCAATTGTTGTACCGAAAGCCATAACCAAAATGTTTTGATACCCAATTGTTGTAGCGGAATGCCACAACCAAAAAATGCTTTGACCCAATTGTTGTACCAAAATCAGAAGCTAGATCGATCGGACACACCCACAAACAAAAATTAAACAAAGAGACACAAAGATTTATGTGCTTCGGAGAGAAGAAATTCCTCTACATCCATGGGTGATTGCCAATCACTATAACCAAAGTGTTTACAAAGTGTTTCTCACACTCTCACACTACAAGAAAACAATTTTTTAGCTAGAGTGATATTTGTTTGATTGTGACATTCTGCTACAATAATTGGGTATCAAAGCATTTTTTGGTTGTGGCATTCCACTACAACGATTGGGTATATTAGAACATTTTTCGTTGTGGCATTGTGACACAACAATTGGTATTAGAGCTTTGGGTACAACAGTCATGAGTTTGCATATTTTGTTAAATTGTGCTTTTTTGTTTTAGTTCAGCTCCTCTTCATGGGCCATTTTCTTTTTATGCCCTTTGTATTTGTTCATCTTTCTCAACAAAGCTTGGCATTTAATCAACAAAAGAAAGAAAAAGAAAAGGTCACACATGACTAATGTTAGCTGTAATGTGTTTCAGGTTGGGCCTTGTTGCAACCATTAAGGTATGCAATTTTCCATCCATTATGACAAAATGACACGAGTTACCATTTCTTGTATTTTCTCAAAGCATTCAGGTTAGTTGTCAGTATAGAATGATCATGCTGTATTGTCAAGGTTGTAAATAATGTATTTTTCACCGTTTGCGTTATACTTTGGTTCTGGAATTGATGCACGATGAATAATTCGAAGAACACAATAGTTTTAGATTCGAAGACCACAATAGTTTTAGATGCGAAGACCACAATAGTTTTAGATTTTGTTTTTGAGTTCCATTCATTTTGCTAGCAGTGAGCTTTGGTATTTTGTTAATGTTTTATTCATAGGATCGGGCGAATGAGATATATAAAAGAGTGGAAGATCAAAAGTCTAGTAGAGGAAGAAATCAAGATGCTTTATTGGCTGCTTGCTTATACATTGCTTGTCGACAAGAAGACAAACCCCGCACAGTCAAGGGTACTGCTTGTAAATCATTTGATATCTGGAGCATTTGTAGTTCAATTTCTCTTCTTTACCTAATCATGCTGGTTTTGAGTAGAAATTTGCTCTGTTGCTAATGGGGCAACCAAGAAGGAGATTGGCCGAGCAAAAGAATACATCGTGAAACAGTTGGGGTTGGAGACGGGTCAGTCTGTGGAGATGGGAACGATACATGCTGGAGACTTTATGGTGAGAATATCACCTTAATTATTTTAAAGTTCGATCATGGATAATGTTTTGTTTATTTCTTCTGACATCAATTTTTTTCCTTAATGAACGTAGAGGCGTTTTTGTTCTAATCTTGGCATGAATAATCAAGCTGTTAAAGCTGCCCAAGAAGCTGTACAGAAATCTGAAGAGTTCGATATTAGGTAATGATTTGGACATTATGAATTTCTTTCTTTGCTTTTATGGTTATTTGTTTGGCTGGTTTGATAAGTGTTCACTCAACTTCGATGAAATCCGCCCCGTACACATACCTCTTCTGGTCTGGCATAGTAGCCAACTTCGACGAAATCTGCAGTGCCTAAGTAGTATTGATATCCACTGGCCTAGCTAAGTAACTGCTTGGTTGAATCCCTTGTTCTTTAACATATAATTTGATTGATTGATTTATCCTCAGCTTATCAAACTGTTTGAATTCATGCTTTGATTAGAGAACATTGGATAAAGTTTTGAATAAGCTTGGTTTTAATCTTAGTTAAGGCACCATTTTCTTGGGACAGGATTATTGTTGGCTCACTTTTTTCTTAAAGAGGATTTTCTTCCCTCATTTCAGGAGAAGCCCAATTTCCATTGCTGCAGCAGTTATTTACATTATTACTCAGCTTTCAGATGATAAGAAGCCTCTAAAAGGTAATGTTTAACTGGCTATAACCTTCACTACATCATGTGTTCATAATCTGTTCATTTGGGCATGTTTGTTTGATAATGACTCTGCTATTTGATTATGAAAGTTATGGTTTTCTCCTTGAAACAAAACTAGACCCGTTCTCCCGAGCATTGTTGTCGTCAGTCTTGATATGAAATTTAATAAGGGATTTGAGTTTTACAGACATATCGGTAGCTACCGGTGTTGCGGAAGGGACGATCAGAAACTCATATAAAGATCTGTACCCGCATGTTTCGAAGATAATACCGGGGTGGTATGCTAAAGAGGAGGATCTTAAGAACCTGTGCAGTCCTTGAAATGTAACTGAAGTTGGAATTAATTTTTTTGAGGCTTGTGTATTTAAACTCTTTGATCACAAAGAGAGGTAGAAAGAAAATGTCCCCCTTCCCTGCTTTTTTCTCTTTTTCCTAAATAGATTCATTGCCACTATCAAATTCTAATTGAAACCCCCTAAATTGCCATAATTTTACCTCTCACTTGTTCACAATGCAAGTTATCCCAAGTTTTGTGATGCTCTCATGAGATATCAAATGAATACGAGTCAGTTGGGGCGTGCATGCTCCTTTTACTCCCAAGTATTCTTTTGCATGAACTTGAAAACTAGATTATCTGTGTTGGTCAAGATTTATACTGTATGATGTATCAATGAGAATTGCAAGTGGAAACTTTGGGCAACTTGGTTTTAAGGTCGTGAGATCTTCAAGATCTCAAAGTATGCAGATGGTCTCGAGCACTAATCACTACTTACAATCCTAGGATATTTGGTCTATTGAAAATGCTTTGACCTAGGTCATGTGGAATTGCTGCTCAATGAGTAGATATTTGGTCTATTTAAAAACCTTGAGGGGAATGCAAGAAAGGGAAAGCCCAAAGAAGATTGTATCTGCTAGTGATGTGCTTGAGTTGCTACAATATGCTTGCATGTTTTGGCAGGATGGACACGAGGCAGTGTGCCAACAAGGATGCTGGGTCTCGAGGTAGTGGATTGGGGGTCCCACATCGATTGGAAAAGAGAACGAGTGCCAGCAAAGATGCTGGGCCACGTCGATTGGAAAAGAGAACGAGTGCCAGCAAAGATGTTGGGCCACGTCGATTGGAAAAGAGAACGAGTGCTAGCAAAGATGCTGGGCCACGTCGATTGGAAAAGAGAACGAGTGCCAGCAAAGATGCTGGGCCACATCGATTGGAAAAGAGAACGAGTGCCAGCAAAGATGCTGGGCCACGTCGATTGGAAAAGAGAACGAGTGCCAGCAAAGATGTTGGGCCACGTCGATTGGAAAAGAGAACGAGTGCTAGCAAAGATGTTGGGCCACGTCGATTGGAAAAGAGAACGAGTGCCAGCAAAGATGCTGGGCCACATCGATTGGAAAAGAGAACGAGTGCCAGCAAAGATGCTGGGCCACGTCGATTGGAAAAGAGAACGAGTGCCAGCAAAGATGTTGGGCCACGTCGATTGGAAAAGAGAACGAGTGCCAGCAAAGATGCTGGGCCACATCGATTGGAAAAGAGAACGAGTGCCAGCGAGGACGCTGGGCTCGGAGGGGGGTGGATTGTGAGATCCCACATCGGTTGGGAAGGAGAACGAATCATTGTTTATAAGGGTATGAAAATCCAAAAGGGAAAACCTAAAAGAGGACAATACCTGCTAGCGGTGAGTTTAAGCTATTACAATATGCTTGCATGTTCTAGCGATCTAATATCTGCTAGTGGTGGTATGTTCTAGCTATCCCTACAAGTAGAAGTCTGAATGACTACTTACCTGGGTGATATGTGCCTTCCCAAGCTTACTTTTTTGCTTGTTCGGAGCTTCACATTTTTTGAAATTTCTCTAGTAGGTCATAATTCAAGTCAAATTAAGGTCAGTATCAAAATTAGGACAAAAAAATGTTAAAGAGGAGTTGAATTGAGTGAAAATAAGAGGCTTACGCACGTAGCCCATGTGCGAGTATGCATGTTCGTTTGGGAGTGGTACTCGCATGCGCATTGCGACACGTGGCGTCTTGTAATTGGTCCTTCGTCTCCCTTTGAGGATGCAACGTGTGGCCTGTTTGAATGCCTGACGCGTGTCACTCCTCAGCGCTGCCAGCTTTCGAACCAAACCTTACGCACCTATAGACATGAGGACATGTTTTTTTTGTTCCCTATTTTACACTTAGTACCATCTTTAGTGGATTTGGTATGATATTAAAACGAGAAAACAACTTTTCTAAATGAGTTATTAATGACCCTCGTCTCAAAGAGGAAAAAAAGTGCCAATGGTTCACCTATGTTAAATGACTCGAAAACTGCCAGTTTAAGTTTGGTATTTTTATTAAACATGTGTCAAATTTATCAGACTTGAACGTTCCTTACAATTTCGTTGAAAAATATTGAAAGGAACTTAGTTTTTTCCCTTAATGAGTGTCTCCATTAGGGTCTTCTCGAGAAGGTTCAGATTGTGAGGTCTTATAACATGAGGACATGTTTTTTTTGTTCCCTACCTTAATGCTTTAAGTGTCTCCATTAGGGTCTTCTCGAGAAGGTTCAAATTGTGAGGTCTTAGAGGCATGAGGACATGTTTTTCTTGTTCTCCATATTACACTTAGTACAATCTTTAGTGGATTTGGTATGATATTAAAACGAGAAAACAACTTTTCTGAACGAGTTAATGACCCTCATCTCAAAGAGGAAAAAAAAGTTCCAATGGTACACTAGACGGGTAAATAGATTGACCTTGAAACAGCAACGCTTAATTACTATTGGTATATAACAAGCTCGTATTTTATCTTTGTTACCATGTACATGAATTTCCTTTCTTTTTTTTTTCTTGAATTTCATAATATCGTGTTCTTCCTATTTTCTTTCAATTTTTGTATTTTTTCCTACGTAACTAGATTTGTAATGACCCTATTTTTCTACTATAATAAAATAGCTACTACATGCATGACATGATTATTAAGGACGAAAAATTCATTTAAAATATTTCATAATAATACCATAAACTTACATGTTCATAATAAAGTCATTAAAATAATATGACAGAAAATAAATAATGTGATTCTAAAATGAAACAAAAAAAGAAATCATTATCCTAATCTAACTTAAAAGGATACGAAAAAGAAAGTAACATGAATTCATCTACTCTAACTTAAGTTCCTTGACCGTCACCACAACGTCATCATCCATGCAAATGAGCCTTACCTTTACCTGAAAAAATAAAGTAACACGTGGTTTGAGTATTTTAAAATATTTCATAAAGACGCGATAGACTTACTTCAAATACTCAGTAAGTAAACCCACTATTGAGATCGAAAAATGCAATTATATGCAATCATGTTTTGGACCTATCATTTCATAAAATATCATTTCATGGCCTTGGTCTCAACTTTGAGTTTGGGTAGAATTGGATGTGTAATAATTCTCTACCTCTACACACAGCACACGATAAGCACATGAACCACTAGGCGAGCTCGTATATGTACCCCTTAGACCTGACCTTCGACTAGCATACATTCATGCTGTCGGTATACCACAGAGGGAATAGAGCATGCATAGTATCATGGTGTACATAATATCTTATCTTAACATTTTAGTGTACGCGTCCATACTAATCATAATGAGAAAGTATCCCGATGCATGTGAACATACAATAGACATGAGTTCCCCATAATTTAAAATCATGTGATGTACCTATGGTGCAAGTTATATCTTCGTTCATTTCATACGTAACGTAATCATTTTGTATAATTTCATAATGTAGTATATAACATGGTATCACACTTTCATAACATAGCACAATCATCAATGACATAACGTGGCAACATGACAATCCATTACATGACATATCTCACAATTAGCACATAACATAACGTAATAAACAAACATCAAACAATCACAAAGTACGACATGTGCGGGGTGTAGGGGCACGTAGTAGTGAAAAAAGCCTCCAAATGGCTAGATCGGGAAGTATCCGACAGATACGTTCCACACCCTCCTCTTTCTCTCTCCTTTTTTTTTTCTTTCGTCCTTGAATTGATAACCATTTTTCGGTTAACTTACAAAGAAGAGAACACGAAGGCTTACTCAAATTTAATATAGAACTCTTTCATATTTCATAGTTGTGTAACAATTATAAACAATTACATACAAACACAAACTTCTCGTTTTTGAATTGAATCTACCTCGTAATATGAGCAACAAAAGCCTCAAACTCCCGACGAGAGTCACCGCCGTCTTCCACCGACCGCCGCACAGCTTCCCCAAGCCGTTCTGCCTTCCTCTTCATCACCATCCCTTCCTCCGATACCATCAATCTCCTCACCGCCGCTTCCACCGTCGCCGCCGCCACCACCTCCTCTCGCTTCCTCCCCCACTCTTTCACCACCACCCCAACCTGCAGCACCGCCGTCATAAGCACCGTGTTCCTCGGCTGATCAGAGTGCATCGGCCATGCAGCCACCGGCACCCCCATGGTTAAGCTCTCCATGCATGAATTCCAGCCGCAGTGCGTCATGAACCCACCAGTGGCTCGGTGGCTCAGAATCTCAAGCTGCGGCGCCCACTCCCTTATCACCAACCCTCTGTCGCCGATAAGGTCTTTGTAGCCTACCGGGAGGTCGGATGTTCGAACGTTGGCGCTGTCAAAGATGTCAGCTTTGTCGGCATCTCGGAGGACCCAGATGAACCGTTGGTGGCTTCTGGCTAACCCATAAGCTATTTCTTTGATTTGTTGGTCCGCCATTGCTGTCGTAGTTCCAAACGAGACGTACATCACTGATCGAGGCGCTTGTTGATCTAGCCACGCTAGGCAGCTGCACGATGACTTTTCCCCATTTTCAAATAATCAACACAAATTCCTTTAGTAAACAAAATCTATTTCAAAAAAAATAAATAATAACTATTTTTGTTCAAAAAAAATTTAGTGTTTAATTATTTTAATCTTAATAATTATTTTGGTTGCTAAAATTTTAAAATATTTTTTATTTTGCAAAAAAAGAAAAAAAACTAAATTAACCATAGCAATTAACAATTAAACATTTATTATTATATCTACATACTTATAATTTTTATAAATATTATTTTTGTATTAATTATGTCGAAACTTATTTCAAAATATTGTCAATGTCTCAAAGTAGGGATGGATTGGTCCTATCTTTGCCACTTATTTTAATTCTTATCTCCATATAAATTTTCATTGATTTTCATGGGTATTGTATTAGAGAATCTCGACGTAAAATCAGGGGATCAGATTCTTAATAGAAAAAGTTTCTCCTTTTCTTTGTTTTTGTTTATTTTTATTTTTAGATCTATTCTCGACCACAATAAAAAGTATTTACTATAATACTATTAATAAATAAATAAACCAATAACCGTGATAGATAGGGGTAGGGACGAAAAATTAATCTCCCAACTTATCCCGACAAATGAAAAATTTTAGGGTAGGTTTTTATAAGACCTCAACTTCACAGGTTACGGGCATGACTTGCTATGATTACTCTAATTTTTTTCAAGCAATTATTGAATTGAAGCGGTTAAAAAAGAGAAAATAATTTATTCACATCCTTTTTAGACAAAAATTTAAATTTAAATTTAAATAAAATAGTGTAATATTTAAATTAGAATTCAAAAAAAAAAAAAAAAAAAAAAAAGCATACCTTCAAGGCAGGGGAGATTTTGACAGGATTGAAAGGACCCAGAGCCCAATGATGAAGCTGAGATTCAACCCCTTGAATCACCTCCAAAAAATTGCCTTCAATTACTCTACAAGCGTTATAAATTTTTCCGGCGCCGTTTTCCGGCAACCGGCGAAACTGTGCTCCAATGAACTCCAAGAACTCTGCCGGAAAACACTCTTCCAACGGCGGCACATTCAATTCCTTCGGAAAATACTCTTCATACAACGTCGTCGTTTTACGTTTACCATTGTTGCCGGCGGCAGCCATTCCTTTACGCTCCAAGCTGTGGAATGCGATGGCGAAGGCTGAAATGCTATGGAAGATGTAGGATTCAGAGTTCGGGATGGTGTCGACACCTTCAACGGCGGACGACATTAGCGAGTCGTGGATGACGACAAGTCGTTTTGCTTTAGTGGAGAGGGAGCGGAGGAAGGTGGCGAGAGGGCGGTGGAGGTGGATTGCCGCTGCGGTGATGGAGGGGATGAGGTGGGTGGGGAATTTCTGGGCGGCGGTGGGGTCCGGTGGAGGAGAGTGGAATTTGGGTATGTCAAAGTCGTGGAATTGGATCGCGCCGCCGTCGGTAGTGGTGTGGGTGCGGCGGAGCTTGGCTTGGCGATTGTGGGTGGCGGTGCCTACGAAGTGGACGGGGATGTTGAAGGTGGAGAGGAGGTGGGAGAGGTGGAGGAGTTGGTTCAGATGGCCATGCGCCGGTAGCGGAACCATGACCACGACCACCGGAAGCTGGTCAGAATTTTTGGCGGCGGTGGCGGAGATGACATTGCGGTGGCTGCTCATTGGAAAGGAAAGAAGAGGCCAAATCACACGTTCGCAATGAAATTGCTCTGTTTCAACACTTATTTATAAGGAGGGCAAAATTGTGAAAATACTTTTTTGCCCCCACATCAATTTTTTTTCATATATTAAATTTTGAATAAAATTGTTTTGTGGTGGATTTCTTTCTATTGGTTTGTTGGTATTATATTTAATAAATCTGTGGATCTTATCAAAATATATATATTATAAAGGTGTAATTTAAATTTCACAAAAATGTTGAAATATATCAAAATATATGGAATAATTTTTCATAAGGATAAAAATATAGTTATAAAATTAATAAAAATATCCATAAAATTTAATTTTTTTAATAATATCCTTAAACTTTTAAAAAGGTCTCACGTTCGAGACAAGAATTATTGAAAATGCAACAAAGTCTCACGTTGGTCAGAATGAAGAAGATCATAGATATACAAGTAAAAGATAACTAGACAATTATATGACCCTAGAGATATGAAATTCACTGTTCCTCACAATAACTATTACCATATTTAGACTATAGTAATTTCTCTTGTGAACACTTTTGGGAGTGTTCGTGGGTTGGTTTGTGTCGGGTTGAGACTCTTTTAGATAAGCCCGTTTGTTTTGATTGTAAATTTTTTCAACCTAAAAAAATCTTCATTAAATAATGCACCCAACTTAACCCAACGGAATCATAATTTTTTTTTTTGGTGGGGTTAGCTGAGTTATTTATTCAAATTTTTATTTTTAATAAAAATATAATGTTAATTTCTAAATATCTATTTATTTATTTTCGAGTTAAATTGAAAATAAATAATAAAAAAATAATTATGAAATTAAATAAAAACATAAATACATATGAATTTTTTACAACTCCAATTGAATGTACTAATATTTTACATGCAAGTTCTGATTGAGAGTGCAATATATTATTAGGATTAGCATTAATTAACGTAAAAGTTTATTTTGTTTATATTAATTAATTAATTAATTAATGCACATACGACCGTTGGGGCACAAATTTAAATGGCCTCCACCTTGGTTGATGTGGAAAACTTTATTGTCTTCATGTGATTTTTGGCCTTTTCAATGAGTTATGTCTTAATTTAGTTTTGGATTAGAATTGATTAAGCTATGTTTAAGTTACGAGAAATTTTTACTTTGACTCATTGGTCTGATGTCTCTAATGACGTTTATTTTCAATTATTCGAGCAAGTTATTGAGGAAACATATAGAATCATAGTGAATACTTGATCAACTTAACGTTCTCCTTAATTAGCAAGAAAACTTCATTATTATTGAGGTTGCATTAGATGTACAAGAGATAAGATCATGAGGGTACCCCGATTATTAGAAAATTTACTCAATGTGTCTATCTTGTAATAATTGTAACGATTGAAAAAAATGTGAAAGTAATTGTTTTCCTGCAAACCACGTATGTGGGTTGATTTGCCTTTGTTCCGCACTAGGCTTCAGGTCGATGTAACACTTTAGTTTAGATTAACGCTTCAATTCAGTGCAACCCTTCTGTTTGATGCAATGGTTTAGTCTTTGGCTTGGTGCAATGCTTCAGTTGGGTGCAACATTTTCGTTCACGACAAGGTTTTAGTTTAGTGCAAGGTTTTGGCACGATGCATCACTTTAGTTTAGTGTTTAGGGTTTGGTGCAATGTTATGCGTAAAGGCTTCCGTTCAACATAACTCGATCTTGATAGATGATATACATGCAAGTCGTGCGAGTCAAAATTATGATTATGTATGAGTACACGATACGTTGCACAATATTACTAAACCATTGATTTTTCTTACTAGGATCTCAAGCATAGTTTGTGTTCATTTTATGATTACTTCTCCAGTTATGCATTATGCGTATGCATAAAATCACGTTACTTTATTTTACATCTCATTTTTTGTTGGTTTCCATATGCACGAGTGTTCATATGATCATAGTCAGGCCTAAGGAGGATTGATACTCACCTAGGGGATCTATTGACATGTATATGAGCCACATACACGAAGTCAATGCACATCCAATTTTGCACCGAAAGAATATGAGTTCCAAGAGTATTCAAGTTTTAGGTCCTTCCAATCGTGATAGTCAACGACAAGTTGTATGTATTTGTATTTTTCGACTCCAACAATGAAATTACTTACGACGTATTTTTAAATATTCAACCTTTTTCCAATTTTTTCTTTTAGATAAAGGTAAAGAAATTCTATACAATTGACGAGTTTTGTTGTGAAGGTCATGAAACAGTTCATATTAGACAACTTTTGCATTTGGTCATGTTCGGTGAGGAGTCACGCTCGAGTTTTTAAATTTAGTAGAAGGGCAATTTGGTCAATCCATATAATTGTTAAAAAATAATGATGATTATGGAGATGTGGGGAAATTTCCTCCATTCCCCTCCTAATTACAAATAAGAACAAAAAGTTGGGTTTTTTGGTCTCATTTTTATTCAATTATTGCAAAGTTCTCTCTCCATTTTAGATATCAAAAATTGGGAAAAGTAATTGACATTACAATTGCTTATGCACGTTAATGCCCGTGAATCAAAACTTTCCCAACCCATCCAAAGATATAATTTGATATGGTTTATAACATTTTGAGATGTTCACGGGCGGTGTGATACCCGTGTAAAGGATGAGTAAATAGATGAACTTATACCATATTCGAATGAGAGCGATCTTGAGAATAGGATGACTAAAAAAGGTTTAAAGAAATGAAAGTTACTACCTAAATGAATAAAGCGAACCTTCCTTCTCGATGGCTCGATCATAGAAACTCTATAGTTAAACGTGTTTTACTTGGAGCAATTTTATACTTTCTAGGAATCTTGGAAAGACTCATGTTGGTTTGTGGAGATAGTCTTCACTCTTAAGAAACGAGAAGTAGGTAACATGTTCATGTCGCAGGAGATGCAAGAGAATGTCTGGGCCATTAGGTAATCCTAGAGCATAGGGTTTTACAGGTGAAGACAGGAAGATTTTTTTTTTCTTCACCTTACTACATGTAGGAGAATGTCAGGGTCATCGGGTAATTATGAGCATGGGGCGTTACAAATATTGTAAGAGCCCACATCCGTTGGAGAGGAGAACAAAACATTTCTTATAAGTGTGTGAAAACTTTTTCCCAATAGACTTGTTTTAAAACCGTGAGATTGACAGTAATACGTAACGAACCAAAACTTAGGCTCTTACTTATAACTTTACAATGCTACCTATTTTTTTTCCTTATTTACTATGCATTGTTCTTCAAAGAAAATACCTAGAGTGACTTCAGCTCAATTCGAGTCGACCTCGACCTCAACCTTTCTATTAAGGATTAGGGACCTCGTCCCCTACTTATACAATTACAATGACTTATTTGCAATATTTTCTCATTTATTTCCACTTAGAATTAGATTTTTTCTTTTGATTCATGACAATTAGTTAGTGTATGAATTGTCCAAGTCTTCTTTGATTCGAGCTTTTTCTTCGGCGTGATCACGTACAAGTTCTTCCTAATGGTGATTGAGGATTTGACAATCTTGTCTTGTCTCGTAAAGTTGGAGTCACTTTCAAATTTGTATAAAAGCTCAAACTTACCATTAGTCGATATTGTTCGCTTTAACCTGTTATGTATCGTCGTTAGCTTCACGATATTAAAACGCGTCTGTTAAGAAATGTTTCGTTTTCCTCTCCAACCGATATAGAATCTCACAATTAACAGGTCAAAATAGATAATATCTATTGGCCGTTCCTTAAAGAAAAAAAAAAGGGGAATATATGAATTCGGCCGCAATGGAATACAACTAAATTGGTTCAATTTTGAAGGGTGGACAAAACAGAACATAATGGATAAAGGTTGAGAGTGATGGGATTGATTTTATTAATTTCGGCTACTTTTTTATTTCCATTTCTTAGTCGGCAGCCTAAGCTTCCAAAACAAAACAGGACAATCCCTTGTGTTTTTAGGTTCTTTTTTGTCCTCTTTCTGTTTTTGTCTTTGTTATATGATTCATTTAAGGAAATTTTTCATTCCACTTAGATTTGGATATGGACATTAAATAATATTAACAATAATAACTATTAAATTAGGTCAACGGAATACCCATCAACCCGCTAACATATTATACGTTCGTTCTTAATATTAGAGGCTTGAATTTCCACTTTGTATTTTACAAAATAATTATTTTAAAGACCTTTCATTAAAAAATTGTAAAAAAACCTATAATGTTCTATCAATTTAATTTCTAAAAATTAAAATTTTAATATGACAACAAATCTTTTAAATATTACAGTTAGTGGAAATATATTTATATTAAGTGGAGCGTAGACGGGACGAGACGAGGAATGGGCGAGGACGGGAAATATAATCCCGTCCCTGACCCAATTTATCTAATGGGAAAAAAAATGTTTTCCACTCTCTCTCCCATTCTACGTCTAAACGGAGAATCTCCTCCCATTCGGAGAGGGTAAAATGGACCATCTATAATTTTGTATTTAGAAAAAAAATGTATTTATTAACTTTGTTTCTTTCTTATTTTTAAAGAATATTATAAATTTTTATGGCTAAACTTTTTTTTTAGTTCAAACAATTTAATTATTTAATTCAAACAATATTCATTATCCTCCTTTCTTTATTCCTTTTAGTATTCTAGGGTTAATTTTGTCTTAATTTAATAACATTCGAGTCATGATATGATTATGAAGGATGAATTGGATATGAGCAGTTCCAATAAGATTTTATTCTTAAGTAAAAATTTATTCATTTATTCGATTCCTCTTGTTATTTAGTAAAAAATTCGAAGAATAAAGAATTTGTGTACTTAAGGTATTTCTGTGTGTTTCTGAAAAAAGATATTCTCCATCGTAGAAAGAAAAACAACTCGAATCACCAGCTAAGGTTTAGAATCCAAACAATGAGCGTTGAAAATTATACCTATATAATTTTTGGCATGGGCTTGTAAAGTGGGAAAATATTTGGAGCTATGGTCAACATTTATTTTCATTGGATATGGACACTCATCTTGCCACGCTCGCCTTCATTATGACACACGCATGTGCCACATGGTAGCTCGCTTAGACCACAAGGCTTAGGGGTGGTGGAGAGCTGACGACATGCCTCATCCTAAGGTACATTTTGAAGCATTTTCAAACTGATGGGTGTAGACATGATTTTGGCAAATGAACATACGGTGTCGTGGAGCGTCCTTCCAGTGTCTGATTGACACCAAATTTGGCGAGCTTTCATATTTCATATGAACGGACTTGACTCCAGAACCACATGCCTAAATTCCCTTTGAAACCCTGACTTTCGAGGTTAAGGCCCAGAGCCTTACCCGGTTCTTCAACAAGCCTATCTTTGACACTCTTGTCTACTGGTTGCCTTTATCTTGCTTATATCTCGTCTTCTCTTTAATGTCCACTTTGTGTAGTGCGTTAGATGATACACCATCCTCGGTCGCATGATGACATTCATTCATGTTGGAATAGAGATGTGTTGTAGTGGATGTCCCGAAAAAAAATCCTTAGCGATAGTGAAAGTTACACAATAGTTCGAATGATAGTAGATCGTTTGATGTAAAGGTACTTTCGGTAGAATTTTTTCAATTTAACCTTTTTTTTGATAGGGATGGTTGATTAAATTGAAAATTAAAACTTATTATATAGTATGATAATTCCATGAATTTAGGATGGTCTTTACAAGAATAAGACATCCATAAATGATGGAATAAAAAAAAAAGTTTTAGGAATATCATCAATGCCGCCGAAATCTTTGCATCTATTATTCTCTGTTCATAAAAGACAACACAACAAAGATAAGCTGAAAGTGATTGATTTCATTCATTTCGGCTCTTTATCTATTTCCATGTGCTTATCAGTCGGCAGCCCTACCCTTCCAAAAAAAAAAAAAAAAAAAACAATAGAGCAAGCTAGGTTGGCTCGATGATCCGATAAACTCGGACTATTCTATCCAAATTATAAGAGTTGGGTTTGTGATATTCCACATTGGTTGGGGAGGAGAACGATACACCCTTTAAGGTGTGAAAAATTTTCCCTAGCAGATGCGTTTTAAAACTCTAAGAGGAAGTCCGAAATGGAAAGCCCAAAGAGGACAATATCGGTTAGTAGTGAGCTTGGGCCGTTACAAATGGTATCAAAGCCAGACACTAGGCGATGTGCTAGCGAGGAGGCGGTGTGCCAGTAAGGACGCTGGCCCTGAAGGAGGGTGGATTTGGTGGGGGTCCCACATCGATTGGAGAAAGAAACGAGTGCGAGCGAGGACGCTGGACCCTAAAGGGGGTGGATTGTGATATCCCACATTGATTGAGGAGGAGAACGAAACACCCTTTATAAGGGTGTGGAAACCTTTCTCTAACAGACGCGTTTTAAAGCCTTGAGAGGAAGCTCGAAACGGAAACTTCAAAGAGGACAATATCTGCCACCGGTGGGCTTGGGCCGTTACAAGGTTGAGTTAGGTTATAAATTTAGTTTAGTTTGAAGGTTGATATTTTTTTTGTAGAGCTCGAAAATAGAGTTTCAACTCAACACAACCCTACTTTTAAAAAGATTAAACGCTTATAACCGATGTTAGTAATACGTTCTAACTTTTAAATAGACAGTTGGGTTGTGAACTCTATTTAAGTTGTTCGGGTCACCAACCCAATCAACCTGAGATTTTAGTTTGGTCTAAAAGATTTTTCTAACCCAACCCGTGTCACTCCTATCTACGTTTCTTGTCCTCTTCTTGTGTTTTCCATTGGCTATGATTCATCCAAGGAAATGGGTATCTTCTAAAAACGAAGAACTATAGTCGACTCAACTTAAACGATCGAGAAAGAAGTAGCTCACTTATAGAATGGGGCCTAACTAAATGTATTCCAAATCAGGCCAAATATTTTATAGGCCTAATGTCCCTTTGTGAATATATTATTATTCCTTTCAAACCCTCAAGTGTTTTGATCATCACATGCTTCATTTCTTATCCAAATAGAGCATCAAAATCTTCCCAACATGAAGAGAATTTGGACACTTTGTCCATTGCGGCATGGAGACTAGCCTGGTCTCTTCAAAGATCCGTACTCTTTTTGCCAACACTTGTGGCTGCAAGCTGAAGACACAGATATTATGTTCTCATACCAATCCCAAATGTAAAACCCACCCAATTCTTCTCTCGGATATGGATCCGCTAATACATATTGTCTTCTTTTGACTTCTTCTTTTTTCGAGCTTTCCCTCAAAATTTTTAAAACGCGTCTATTATTGAGAAGTTTCCACACTCTTATAATAAATGCTTCGATCCCCTCTCCAACCGATATGAGATCTCACAATCCATTTTCCTTCGGAGCCCAACGTCTTCGTTAACTCTCGTTTCTCTCTCTAATCTGTTAGATTTTATGTCATAAAACTCATAGTTTGTAAACAAAAACATATTCTATTTGAAATAAAGTTATTATTGATGTTTATTCAGTAAAGATTGTTATTGAATAAAGTGAATTTCACGATCATTAATCTAAATCCAATAAACTAAGAACACTCTGGCTATAGTATGAATACTCGAACTACAAGTATATAGTCAAAATGATCTATAGTACAAGGATAAGACTGAGTACCTTATCTTGAGGACACTATGGATGCAACCCACTTTTGTATATGATATAAACAATGTGATCACTAAATTGTATATGTGGAGACATGTGAGTGGGTGTATCCTATGCAATGAGTATTGCATAAGATCGGACAATGAAGAAAGTCACTCTCATTTTATAATGTCGTTTACTGTTGAGATTGATTTTTTCATTCGATAACCTAGGTAACTTGATATTAATCCTGAGCTAACTATGAACTCCTGTTTATCCAGAATTATCCTTAGATTTGCATGAGTGAGAGTGGCCCGAGTTCGCCGACTTAATAAGCCTCCCATTTCAGGGGTAAGATTGGGTGAATAGCTAGGGACATAGGGTGCAAGATGAAATTCACTCCTACCAGCTTTTAGGGATAGTAGAGAGGTTGTTCCGTTAAGTACTGACTTCCGATCTTGAACAAGGGCTCCACCCTCTCATTGGCCCAAGAGAGATTTGGTTTAGTAGTTGGACCACAAACCAATTGTTCAATGGAGGATCAGTGAGACTTAAAGAACAAGAAGTAACTTCAGGGATAAAGCGGTTGACCCAGCTCTAGTTACGAACAACCTATGAAGGATCGACTTACTAATGAAGTTATTAAACAAGTTTTCTAATACATATTTATTTTCCTTTCATATAATTAAAACATCAAAAATAATAATAATAATAATAAAAGATGTAAACCGACGTAAAAATAAGAAAAGCTACCATATACGACATATACGACTTTTGGGTTTATATCATTTCAAGTTTTTTTAAGATCTAAATTATATTTAACTTTTATATTTTATCTATAAATCTTTATAGAAAATTATTACTTAAAATAATAATGTGACGTATGGATTAAATTAAAGTTTTTATTTTTAGAAGAGAATAATTCCCAAAAAAAAAAAAATTATTCACACAAAGTGAGTGAAAATAATATATTTTAAATCAACATTTTTCTAGCTAGCCTACTTTTATTTTAGTCCAATCTAATAATTCAAACTTTAAGTAATATAAAATATAAAATAAAATAAAAAAAGAATAATTTTAGTTGGATAGGATTTAGCTTCCTCAAATGGTGGCTATGAATGTATATAGGATTAAAAAAAAAGTCCATTTTTATTGGAATTATTCAAGTTGTCATTTGTCAAATTAAATCCTCGTGGAATTTTCTCGTGCCCTAATATCTTGCACGATATCGATTGTATTCGGGTCCGCTTACACGAGCCTCAATGTATAAATTCTTATAATACGTTTATTTGTCGTGTTGTGTTTTTGGATTGGGTGTATTGAGTTTTACGATAATTTAGACCTAACTCAATGGTTCATTTTATAAATTCTTATAATAAGCGCGACCCGAACTAATCCATCAATATTGGTTTGACTTGTTTAATTTTTTTTTTTTAAAATCAAAATTTATGCCTCATAGTTGTAATAAAAAAAACTCGTTATTCGAAAATTTTAGACTAACTCGACCCACATGGTTTGAGCTTGAATTTTGTGTGCTAAGTGTCATGGTCATGCTTATCCATGATGTGTTGCTCATGCTCACATGCCCATAACATGCTTTTGTTACCCGTGTTGTTATGGGTGTTTCATATAGAATTTGGTGAGAATTATTGGGAGGAGTAGGCCCACGTTAACTAATTAATGGAAAAATCATGAGTTTATAAATAAGGAACATCATTTCCATTGGAATGAGACTTTTTGGAAAAACAAAATTATAAAAAATGTTTAGTTCTCCTCCCCAACCGACGTGGGATCTCACAATCCACCCCCCTTCAGGGCCCAATATCCTCGCTGACACTCGTTCCCTTCTCCAATCGATGTGGGACCCCCCAAATCCACCCCTCTTCGAGGCCCAGCGTCCTTGCTGGCATACCGCCTCATGTCCACCCCCCTTCGGGGCTTAGCCATCGCGTCGGTGTCTGGGTCTGATACCATTTGTAACGACCCAAGCCCACTACGAACAGATATTGTCTTCTTTGGGCTTTCTCTTTTGAGCTTTCCCTCAAAGTTTTTAAAACGTATCTACTAGGGAGAGGTTTCCCCACCCTAATAAAAAATGTTTAATTATTCTCTCCAACCGATGTGAGATCTCACACCAACTAATGTCAATGAGGTACCATAGCTTGTTGATTTGACTCTTGATCGAAGCACACCAAAACAAGTTACCGATACATAATGAAATACTTACAAAAACACACTTTGTAACAAAATATTTTATTATCATAAATCAATAATAATTTATATATTTAACTTTTTTTTTTATTTTTTATAAAAGAGTATTAAATAAATGAATTACTTATTTAATAAACTTTATTTTGACACCCTTTAATTATTTAAAATTAAATATTATAATAAAATGATTGAAAATATTTTATTTATATAAATTTTTTATAATGTTTCTCATCAAACACAAAATACAGTTATTAACGTCTTATTCACAGACGGTCTTAAATAAAATCTTCAATTAAACAACGTCAATGTATAATAAATGAGTGAATACAAAAGTGTAATTTTTACAATTAATTAATATTATAATTAAATTATAATTATATAATATATATATATATGATTCATGGTGTTCAATGCAAAAATGGCGTGTCCGGTCAGTGTCGCTTTTCGGCAGCAAAAAATGTCAGAATTTATTGGTACCATAATTCTCTGATTCCCCAAGATTCCAAAAGTGACAAGTTCGAAGGTTTCGCCATTTACAAATATGCCCTCACTTTTCAATCCCTATTTACAACTTTACCCCTTCACGGTCAAGACAGAAAAAGATCCCCCAGTCCGCTCACACCACTGCCCACTACTCTTTACCTCTTAAATCCTTACACGTGTCCCCTTAAGAGTGACGTGGCAGCTCTCTGTCATCTCCTTTGACCGGCGGGGTCCACTCACTGCAGAGTCTACTAAGTTTTTCACAATGTCTCCTTTTATCTTGATCTAATTTCAAAAAAAAAAAAAAATAATAAATTAAATTTATATTAATACTAATTTTTTTAAGACAATTATTTATTTAATCTATTCTTAATTAGGTGATTCGAAAAATCTATTAAATTTTGTTCAAAAAAAGACATGGGTTACTCTATTATTGTTGTAATCAATTAATTTTTAATTTATTATTATTTTAATTTCATGGTAGAAACTAAATCCTTAATTTATAACTTAGTATCAAATATATTTTTTATGATTAAAAAATATTTTCTGCGATTATCTACGTCTTTATACATACAGTGGGCCCGAAGAATTTTCTGATCCAGTGGGCCCAAAACTGCTCGGCTTTAACGTCCTGAGAATAATTTACGATTTTACCCTTGAAGGACTCCTCCTCCGCTACGTGATTTCCCAAAGAGTCCGTTCGTCCCTTTCAGTTGCTTCCTCTTCCTCTCTGTCAGACAAAACATTTGCTTGGCGCCTTCTCTCTCTCTCTCTCTCTTTCCATTTCTCTCTCAAATTCCAAGATTCAGAAACCCTAGACCGCTCTCTGCTCTACATTCTCATTTTTCTCTATGTGGATTCTACTGGATAAGCTTCTTGCATTGTCCACTCAGTCTCTTCTCCTCTGTTGTAGTTGCAGTAGCCGTGGCAGTACGCTCTCAGGTATCGTCTTCTGTCCTTGTTTTTTGTTGTTTCGCGTCTCGGAATGTGCTGCATTTCCTTTAAGCATCCTCTTTTTTTACGATCCTTCTTCTTCTTCTAGTTTTCTTTTTTTTTTTTTGCTGCTTCTTTGTTGTGTAGCTCTTGTTCTTGGATATTGTTGCTTTCTGAGCTTTGGTTGTTAGTTTTTGGACTGCATTTGTGAGAGAGAGTTCGCGTTCTTCGGAATTTGCGAACTGGTTGGTTTGTACTGTTTTCTTTTCGTTTTGCATTGTTTCTTACTCTCTTGAGCTTTGCATTTCGAGAATTTTTTGTGGTTAATTTTCTGTAGCTGTTTGGCTCCTTAAATTGTCGCTAGCTTTGATTTTTTATTTTTTCTGTGCTTCTTATTGTTCTCGGAAATCGTTATGAGATTCGGTTGTCGACTTTTGGACTGCATTTGTGAGAGACTGTTTCCGTTCGGAATTCACGAGCTGGTTAGTTTCTATTGTTTTTTTTTTTTTTCAGGTTGTATCCTTCTTACTCTCTTGAGCTTTGCATTCGCGAACCTTTTTGGTTCTTTTTCTTTTGCTATTTTGGCTTTGTAAAATGTTGTTAGCTTTGAGTTTTTTTTTTTTTTTGGTGCTTCTTATTGTTCTTGGAAATCGTTGTTTTCTGAGCTTTGGTTCTTGACTTTTGGACTGCACTTGCGTTCTTCGGAATTTGCGAGCTGGCTGGTGTCTTTTCGTTTTGTTCTGTTTCTTACTGTCTTCAGCATCGTATTTCGAGAATTTTTTGGTTGATTTTCTTCTGCTAGGCTAGCTCCGTAAATTGTCGCCAGCTTTAGTTTGTTTTTTATTCTTTTTTTGTGCTGCTTATCGGTTCATGGAAATAGTTGTTTTCTGAGTTTTAGTTGTTAGTTTTTGGACTGCATTTCTGAGATAAAGCTTGCGTTCTTCAGAATTTTCTAGCTGGTTGGTTTTCACTGTTTTATTTTCTTTTCGTATTGCTTCTTACTCTCTCGAACTTATCGTTTTGAGAATTTCTCTAATTATTATTATTTGTCTGGCTCTTTACATATCGCTAGCTTTGATTTGTTGTTTTCGTTTTCCTTTTGATATTTTCAATTTTTCTCTGCTTTGTTCTTTTTCTGCCTATTGATTGTATCTAGCGTTTTGCGCCTCGTTAGCTATGTTTTCCCCCTTTAAATGCGTTGTTAGGAATAGGACTATTGATTTCGTCAAATTGTGCAAGTTCGAGTTATAATCTCTCTGAATATTCTGTAGATATTGTCAAAGAAACACTTAGATTTTTCAGTCGATTTTTTTTGGGAACCCAATGATAAGGAGTTATTATAGGTTTTTAAATTCAAGTTGGTAGTTGAATGTACAGTACTTTCTGAACGTTTATCTTGGGGATCTTGCGTACCGAATGTTGTGCGGTACTATTCTTTATTCAGGTTCTTAAGCAATGAAGTGGAAACAAGAAGATTTCCTGATAAATTTTGAATACCACTTTTCTGAACTGTAGTTGTAATAAGCTCATGGTATCAAGTTATCTGGTTATTGAGATGATTTGTCATCACGCGAGTGCTGTTCTTCTCTCTTGTGCATGCATGAGTTGAGATGGTTATGCTCATTTGTTTTTGCAGGATAAATTTTCTGAGACTTTCATGGACGGGGATCTGTGGGATTGGCCGTATGATCAAGGTTCTACTGATCTTTACTCGTCACTTTCTTCTATTTATCTGAATAAACAAGTTTCAAGTTAATTTGATTGTAAAGAATTGTTCCAGGTTTCTCCTATTCCGATGCTGGTGAAAGCAGTTACAGTGTGGAATCTGGATGGCAGGCTGACTTTTACTTCGGTTATGGGAGAGGTAAACTTGATTGATTGATTTATTATTATTATTTTTAAAAAAGTATCTGCATGCAGTTATTCTGGGCCATATTTTTCTCTTTGTTTCACTTCAACATTTGGGGTTCTTATTTTTGTTATAATTTTATGGTCATAGATGTTATAGAAGAAAATGCTATGAATGAGAAGTATTGCGTTCAAGTACTAAAGATTTTGATACGGAAGGCAGCTTCTGAAATCGATGATCTTGAAGAAGATCTAGTTTTGCTTCAATGTGGCCTCGCATGGACAGAAAGTAGAAACCAATTTGAAGCATGCTGTAATGCTTTGAGAGAAAAAATTGACGTCCTTCACAATTCAATAAAGAGCTGGAGACGAAGTGATAAGATTAATACAGTCGATCAGTTACCATTACATACACAACCAGCAGAGAAATTGTTCGAGATACTGAAGCCTTTTCTTGGAGAGGGTCGTGAACAAGATGATGGGCAGGTTTTCTCTGTACCCTCTGAGATCTAAAAAGTCATTGTTCAAGAAGCATGAGAAAGAAGACTACAGAAAACTTCATGAAAGCATAAAACATATACACGTGATTCCACTTTTAATTGTCAATTATCCGATAGGTTACTGCATGTAGAGATTCTTGCAAGATAATTATTTTTTCTTTTTTTTTGCCATTTTTACAGAATCATTTTCATTAGTTCTTAGTATTCTTAACGGTTGGGAGGTTCATTTTATTGACTTCAAGTGGAGAACCTTAACTGTTACTGTTTAGACATATATTTCATTATCCTAGGCAACTTTCTCCCTCAGAAGAAATCCAAGGATTAAGGAACTTTTGTATAGTTGTCCTTGGGGGAAGTACATGTGTCCTATTTGCAATGTCATTGCTGTTTTTCCCTTCGGGTTCATTCATTGAACATCCTGCTCAGTCATTTCTCAATCTCGTAAGTTTGACTATAAAGATATGAAATGCTGCATCATGATTCTATTTCAGAGGATTTAGGAAGAAAGTGTGAGAAGACCAATGTGATAATAGCTATGCCTAATCATGTCTATGAACGAAGATGCTAGCTCTTTAGATCTTAAAGCTAAATAGATTCTCTTGCATAGAATTTGGAAGAATTAAATAGCTTCTGTACAGTTTTGCTTTTTTACTCAAAAAGAAGGGAAAGGAGAAAAAATAAAAAAAAGAGGAAAAAACCGTTTTGATAGTGTTCATTTTGTTTGGCATTCCCTTGTCCAACATCAATACTGAGTAATCTAGTCAACAACTGCATTGTGCACACATTTTGTTTGGCATTCCCTTTATGATTTATGAAGTATATCTGAAACGATATGGGAAGAAAAGAAATATTCTGGATTAAGACGTCGGTCAGGGGTATAAACACTGTAAAACAATTATCATGGCAGTATTATACTTGTACAATTTTCTGTCTGGATGTGCTGAGATGATCTTTGCATTCTATTTATTCATGTGCCTATATTTAGGAAAATTAGATCCACTATTACGGATGAATATTTATAGAAGTTTGTAAATTGGATGGAGCAAGCTGTATTGTTATATCTAGACAGTTCTACATTTCAAACTCTTAAATTATGTTTCTTTTTAGACAATGTAGTACATTCATAATTTATCATTCTAATCATTTATGAACGTAGCTAGATGCTTTACTTTAGTTATATACTAGGGTAAACCAAACTAAAAGTAAAAGTACTTTTATTTTGCTTAGTTGGAAGAAGTTGTTCCTTGAATATGGTCGGCAACCTGGTTAAAAAGCCTCAGGGTAAAATTAGTAACTAGTTTATTGATTGACTGTTAATCACTGTCATCTGAATTGAGTTTTTTTCCTTCCTTTTTTTTTTTCCCTTTAAAATATGTGTACTTTATGTAAAATAAGGATCAGCATGCAACTGTGAGCAGCCAAGGTACTGATACTTCAATGCAGTTAGTTGGCCCATTCTGTGAAACCTCGAGCATTTCTGGCATAAAAGTCAAAAGTGAAGAAATGGAAGTCAAGAGTATTTTCCCGGCAGTGTATTCAACACCCAATGGTTCGGTCCAAAAGCACCAGGAAAATGATAGTATTTGCAAGAAAGAAATTAAGGTATTGCATTCTTTGCTTTAGTTGCAGTTAGTGTCTTGGTGTGTCTAGTAGAGTCATAATGATGGAGTTGGATCGAAGCGAGCTGAAGCATTAGTGTGATAACTAACACACATTGATAGTCTGCCTCGTAGTGTGATAACTAACACACATTGATAGTCTGCCTCGTAGTGTGATAACTAACACACATTGATAGTCTGCCTCGTATTCGAAGAATCTCTCTATGTTATGATGCTCACATTTTATATTTTTCTTGCAGGCTGAAATTTCCGTTGAAGGAGTTTCCTCAAATGTGCTTGTGACCGAAGAAAATCTGAAGTCTGTTTCAAAAGTAAAAATTGAGGAAGCGGAGGAACTCCGTATAAATATCTCATGCAAGAGCAGAAAATTGAAGTCAGCTTCGAATGTTAGTGGTGAATGCCGCCTTCTGAATGCACGAAAGGTTTGAAATCTTGGCTTTCTTTCAGTTAAATAACTAGTCTGAATTGAAACCTTGGTTATACTTCAGTTACTTTGTAACATAACTTTCTTTCATATAGCAGCATGGAAAATCTGTTTTTGAAAATGCCAATCCAGATGTCCCAAGACAATCAGATGGATTCAGTGGAAACAAAAGGTCGTTTGATTCCATTTCAAGTTCTCCAGCATCATACCCAAAGAGTGGAAAGTGCAATACAGAGGACAAGCTAATTGATTTCTTGTTAAGAAAGAAGAAGAACAAGAGTGACGGGGGGTCAATTCTCCCTGAATCCAATGGAAGTGCCCCTTCATGTTCATCTTCAAACACGAAAGAAAAGGTGGATTGCGATCTACGCTTTTTGGATACTAAAAAAACGGGTACATTTGACTCATCAAATCTTCCTACAATGTTGCTTTCAAAGCTGCAAAATCAGCAGGGAAACGATTTGGTCAGAACCCAGACCAAAGAGACAAACAAGTTATTGCTAGACGATTATCAAAATGTTGAGAATGTTTGTCATGGGAAGTCATATTCGAATATGGATCACAAGCCTAAAGAATTTACCGAAAAGGGGCGGAGCAAATCACACACTCCGAATTCGAAAGCAAAAAAGCATCGAAAGCCGGGAGCAGTTGGAGACAATCCCTGCTTAGATCTCCCTCTTGAACCTTGTCAGCTCAGGGTCGAAAAGCAGGACTGTGTTCTTGACACTGAGAAGAACTTAGGTCCTTTGTCCCAAAATAAAGGGACTTCAAAAATGCTGGTTGGACAAGAGTTCATAGATGTATCTTCTGTTAATGATGTTTCGAGTTCAGATCAAATCAAACCCGACAGCAGAACTGGGGAAAACAAACGAATGAAGTCAAGCGCCACCACTGACGATCACATAGCTGAAATTTTGGCACTGTTACCTTCCTCAGATCTGAAACTGAAGAGTCTAGCTGAACTGAGGATTATTGCAAAGGAACACAACTTGACCAAATATCACAAGCTTCGCAAAAGGGTGCTGCTCGACCTGCTTGTTCAAAAGCTGTTGGAATGACTTACCAAGGTTGGTATATTTATTTTGCTCTTTAATCAGTCTTCTTAGTTTATTGGAAATATTTTGTCCTAGGTAGGAAAATCAAAGTGAAGTGATAGTACATTGCATTCAAACTAAAATGGGTAGGTTAAAAAATGGAGATATTTAGGATATCAGATAGGAATTTCTATATCGTGTATAGATGTTTTGGATTATGGTGGTATTATGAAATTTCAGCTTTGGTAAATTGGTTGTAGTTTTTTGGTTGCTGCTGCCATATTTATGTACAGTAACCCTTCAGCTTTTGTGGATTTGAGAAAGTCGAACTGCTCGGAGTTCCAAAGAAGCTTTTTTCTTCTTTTCTTAACTTCTTGTTTGAAGGTATGTCTTAATCAGTTGAGACAAGGTATATGTCTTAATCAGTTGAATTATGCTAAGTTGTTTTGTATTAAATTCTGTTCTTGGGTGTTGTTCCTAGAGTTGAGGAAGAATCATTTTTCAATCTCCCAAATTATGCCCCTTTCCCCTAATAAGTTCCAATCGAAGTTTTAAAGTCTTTGAAGTTTTCTATTGTTTGGTTTGTGATCTTTAAAATATGCCTATTTTCTTACCCAACCTTACTTTTCTTCTTACAAAGTTGACAGCAATGTATTATATCAAGGATCAAAATGGTTTTTTTTTCCTTCTTTTTTTGTAAGTTCAGGGATTTAGAGACCAAAATAGAACTAATTTCGCAAGTTTTGTAGATTAAAATTAGATTTAAACTTTACTATTGTTATTATATTTTGGATCTTGAGGAGTCCTTGGAATTCTTTCTATTTTCTGGTTTCGATTTTTAATTATTTTTTTTAAAAAAAAAATTAATGTATTTCATATAATTTTCTGGGGTTTCGTTTCTTTTAAATGGGATGTATTATTTTTGGTTTTTTAAAATGTCAACAATGTTGCGTTTATCTTTCCCTTGGCTTAAATTGTATAAATTGTCTTACTTTCCTGTTTTATTTTTCTTCAGCATGGAAATTCGAAACTTTTTTTTGACAGAATTTTTGACATTTTAAATCTCATTCATATCATCTATCAATCTTAGAAAGCCTCAAATAAACCATGAACCATCTCGAAACTGTAGAAAATTTATCTGAATCGAGCTAAAACCAAAGAAAAACCAACTTGGGGTCATGAGGTATTTGCAAGAGCGAGGACTTGATGGGGTCGTTGCATGGATGAACGAAATGCTGATGTGATTATTAGCAAAGAGAGGTATAAGACCGTCTGCATAGCCAGCTTGTATATGCTTCATAGATCGTCTGCGCAGTTCAGAGACGAGGAAGACGTTGAACTTATAATTAACTTAACATAGATGCACCTATTGATCATTCTTTTAACAAAAAAAAATATATATTAAAAATGATTCTAAAATGTAAGAGAAAAAAAAATATTGTTTATAATCTCTAATAAATAGAAAGAAAAAAAAAAAGAAGATCAAATCAGAGGTTAGGCTACCCCTAATTTCTCATCTCCCAATTTGTGGTCTAAAAAATTTCATTCAAATTCTTGAACTAACTATCGCAACAATGGCCTTCCAAAAAGTTTCTAAACTTTTTAATGCGTTCCCCTTGCTGCCCTCACAAGATGGATTATGCGATACTGGAGCTTTGCATTTTCTGCAGCAACCATCTCAGCCTGCAAAATAATCCCAAATAAGAACTTCCTTTTTTCTCTTTTTTGACCTCTTCATGGAGAAACAACAAACAAATACTACTTGCCTTTTTCTGTTCTGCGATTAGCGCTTCATTTGTGCTGTCTAGCTTCGTCTGGAGTTCGCTTATTGTTTTAAGATGTTCCTCGTCGTGGGCATCTAGATGGATGAGTTGTTGATAATCAGAAATCGACATTCATACATGTTTGTGCCATTGGTGATTTGGTGTGATTCGAATGAGCAGGAATGCATTAGATGGTATGGTTTCTCTAAAAGGGAAACAGCCATGAGTCGTACCTTTCTTACTCAAAACCGCAACTTCTAGTCTCGACAAACGATCCTTAAAATAAAAGTCCATTGTCATAAGTACGAATACATAGTAATGGTAAACCAAAATCAATTAAACTTTCAGAAACAATCTTAAAAACTTCATTCCAAATCAAGGCACAAAGACTAAAAATAATTTCACCTCACTCTCTCTATCATGTTCTGTCTGATAGGAATGCAATAAGAGTATTAAGGGTATATTAGCAACTAGTCTCTCTACCTATCATGTTCTGTCTGATAGGAATGCAATAAGAGTATTAAGGGTATATTAGCAACTAGTCTCTCTACCTATCATGTTCTGTCTGATAGGAATGCAATCAGAGTATTAAGGGTATATTAGCAACTAGTCTCTCTACCTATCATGTTCTGTCTGATAGGAATGCAATCAGAGTATTAAGGGTATATTAGCAACTAGTCTCTCTACCTATCATGTTCTGTCTGATAGGAATGCAATCAGAGTATTAAGGGTATATTAGCAACTAGTCTCTCTACCTATCATGTTCTGTCTGATAGGAATGCAATCAGAGTATTAAGGGTATATTAGCAACTAGTCTCTCTACCTATCATGTTTCTGTCTGATAGGAATGCAATCAGAGTATTAAGGGTATATTAGCAACTAGTCTCTCTACCTATCATGTTCTGTCTGATAGGAATGCAATCAGAGTATTAAGGGTATATTAGCAACTAGTCTCTCTACCTATCATGTTCTGTCTGATAGGAATGCAATCAGAGTATTAAGGGTATATTAGCAACTAGTCTCTCTACCTATCATGTTCTGTCTGATAGGAATGCAATCAGAGTATTAAGGGTATATTAGCAACTAGTCTCTCTACCTATCATGTTCTGTCTGATAGGAATGCAATCAGAGTATTAAGGGTATATTAGCAACTAGTCTCTCTACCTATCATGTTCTGTCTGATAGGAATGCAATCAGAGTATTAAGGGTATATTAGCAACTAGTCTCTCTACCTATCATGTTCTGTCTGATAGGAATGCAATCAGAGTATTAAGGGTATATTAGCAACTAGTCTCTCTACCTATCATGTTCTGTCTGATAGGAATGCAATCAGAGTATTAAGGGTATATTAGCAACTAGTCTCTCTACCTATCATGTTCTGTCTGATAGGAATGCAATCAGAGTATTAAGGGTATATTAGCAACTAGTCTCTCTACCTATCATGTTCTGTCTGATAGGAATGCAATCAGAGTATTAAGGGTATATTAGCAACTAGTCTCTCTACCTATCATGTTCTGTCTGATAGGAATGCAATCAGAGTATTAAGGGTATATTAGCAACTAGTCTCTCTACCTATCATGTTCTGTCTGATAGGAATGCAATCAGAGTATTAAGGGTATATTAGCAACTAGTCTCTCTACCTATCATGTTCTGTCTGATAGGAATGCAATCAGAGTATTAAGGGTATATTAGCAACTAGTCTCTCTACCTATCATGTTCTGTCTGATAGGAATGCAATCAGAGTATTAAGGGTATATTAGCAACTAGTCTCTCTACCTATCATGTTCTGTCTGATAGGAATGCAATCAGAGTATTAAGGGTATATTAGCAACTAGTCTCTCTACCTATCATGTTCTGTCTGATAGGAATGCAATCAGAGTATTAAGGGTATATTAGCAACTAGTCTCTCTACCTATCATGTTCTGTCTGATAGGAATGCAATCAGAGTATTAAGGGTATATTAGCAACTAGTCTCTCTACCTATCATGTTCTGTCTGATAGGAATGCAATCAGAGTATTAAGGGTATATTAGCAACTAGTCTCTCTACCTATCATGTTCTGTCTGATAGGAATGCAATCAGAGTATTAAGGGTATATTAGCAACTAGTCTCTCTACCTATCATGTTCTGTCTGATAGGAATGCAATCAGAGTATTAAGGGTATATTAGCAACTAGTCTCTCTACCTATCATGTTCTGTCTGATAGGAATGCAATCAGAGTATTAAGGGTATATTAGCAACTAGTCTCTCTACCTATCATGTTCTGTCTGATAGGAATGCAATCAGAGTATTAAGGGTATATTAGCAACTAGTCTCTCTACCTATCATGTTCTGTCTGATAGGAATGCAATCAGAGTATTAAGGGTATATTAGCAACTAGTCTCTCTACCTATCATGTTCTGTCTGATAGGAATGCAATCAGAGTATTAAGGGTATATTAGCAACTAGTCTCTCTACCTATCATGTTCTGTCTGATAGGAATGCAATCAGAGTATTAAGGGTATATTAGCAACTAGTCTCTCTACCTATCATGTTCTGTCTGATAGGAATGCAATCAGAGTATTAAGGGTATATTAGCAACTAGTCTCTCTACCTATCATGTTCTGTCTGATAGGAATGCAATCAGAGTATTAAGGGTATATTAGCAACTAGTCAGAGAAGTAGTAACAGTCGAACCCACCACTATCAGATATTATCTGCTTTGACTCGTTATATATCGCCGTCAGTCTCATGATTTTTAAAACGCGTATGGTAGGGAGAGGTTTCCACACCCTTATAAATAATGTTTCATTCTCCTCTCCAACCGATGTGGGATCTCACAATCCACCCCCCTTCCGAGCCCAACATCCTTGCTGACACTTGTTCCCCTCTCCAATCGATGTGGGATCTCACAATCCACCCCCTTCAGGGTCCAACGTCCTTGCTGGCACTCGTTCCTCTCTCCAATCGATGTGAGATCTCACAATCCACTCCCGAAGCCCAGTGTCCTCGCTGGCACACTGCCCGTGTTTGGCTCTGATACCATTTGTAACAGCCCAAGCCCACCGCTAACAGATATTATCCTCTTTGGGCTGTCTTCGCTGGCACACCGCCCGATGTCTTGCTCTGATACCATTTGTAATAGCCCAAGCCCACTGCTAGCAGATATTGTCTTCTTTGGATTGTCTTTGCTGGCACACCGCCCGATGTCTGGCTCTGATACCATTTGTAATAGCCCAAGCTCACTGCTAGCAGATATTATCCGTTATAAGTAGCTAATGTATTTCATTAGCGGACAATATTTGCTAGCGGTGGGCTTGGGCCGTTACAAGTAGTTGATGTATTTCGTTATAAACAGATAGAGTAGGAAAGAAGGAAGTTAGCCCGTAGTTAGTTGGATTAAGGCTTGAGTTAGTATGCTCAAGAGAAGGGGAGGTTCCGAGTACCTCAAATACTGTAGTTCGTTTTCTTCTTTACATTGCAATATATTTCGGGTTCGATCAGTATCCCTCATAAGGCTTCTTCGCCTCTTACTTGCCTAATGACTACAAGTGACAACTAATCTACTACTAAAGACAACAACTTAACCATGGTTTCCTTAGTCTAAGTCTTAGACAACATATTTTGCAGCCTTAATCTATTTGAAAAAGTCAGTTTTTGGGCCCGAGTCTTCTACATATATCTTGTAGACCTAAACTGGGACATATAAATGCCTAGCTCTGCATTTAGCCTCCAAATTTTTGTGCATTGTTGCCCTTGCATATTTTAAAACAATCAATAGAATCACATAGAAAAAGAGGGAAAATGTGAGATCCCACGTTGGTTCAAGAGGGGAACGAAGCATTCCTTATAAAGGTGTGGAAACCTTTTCCTAGTAGACGCGTTGTAAAACTTTGAAGGGAAAGCCTAAAGAGGACAATATCTGCTAGTGGTGGGTTTGGGCTGTTACAAATGGTATCAGAGCCAAACACCGGGCGGTGTGCCAACGAGAACGCTGGCCACCAAGGGGGGGTGGATTGTGAGATCCCACATTGGTTGGAGAGGGGAATGAAGCATTCCTTATGAGGGTGTGAAATCCTCTCCCTAGCAGACGCATTTTAAAACCTTGAGGGGAAACTTTTGAAGGGAAAGCCTAAAGAGGACAATATCTGCTAGTAGTGAGCTTGAACGGTTATAAATGGTATCAGAGTCAAACACTGGGTAGTGTGCCAACGAGAACGTTGGGTCCCCCAAGGAGGGTGGATTGTGAGATTCCATATTAGTTGGCGAGGGGAACGAAGCATTCCTTATAAGGGTGTGAAAACCTCTCCCTAGCATACGCATTTTAAAGCCTTGAGAGGAAGCGCTTGAAAGAAAAGCCTAAAGAGAACAATATCAGTTAGCGGTGGGCTTGGGCGGTTACAGAAAACCTATATGAATTAGTCAGCAAAACAAACGAGCAACAAGCTTACTATCTCTAACCACGTGCCCGATGTGGAATGTTTTCGGCCCTTTCCTGCCTTATTCTATTTTAAAGAAGAAATGAATCTTGGTTTTCATTTTATTAGACGATCACTAAGATGAACCAAAACTTAAGCAAACACACAAAAACTTTTCTAAACTTCAAGGTCACTAATGAGCACACTCATTCATCATAACAACACAAATGCCCAGTGCCAGCAGCTCAAACATATTGCTGATAGGTCTATCTTACATAATGTGAGCGTCTTAGAATGATTACGAACACCTTGACTAATTTCATGGAACAATCAATCGTCCTACAACATTTTGTGTTAAAAAAATTTGTAAGATTTTAATATCTTAAGATATGGATTGGACTACTACGGGGTTTGAATCAATTCTCTCCAAGGTCCACTTTTTTTTTTTTTTACTTGTTCCAACCCGACAACTACTAGGCTATCTCATGATGATTGGGAGTCATAGTACTCTTAACACTTTGATATGGCTAAATATGATCTTTTGTGACAGCCATGAACGTTTGAACTATCTTATACACATCTCAGCGTATCACACTAAAAATATGCTCACCTTACAACTTCCTAGCTCTGCATTAAATCTTATAACACACAAGCATATATATTGTGAGATCCTACATCGATTGGGGAGGAGAACGAAACATTGTTTATAAGAGTGTGGAAACCTCTCCTTAGCAAACGCGCTTTAAAACTTTGGGGGGAAGTTTGGAAGGAAAAGCCCAAAAAGAATATCGGCTAGCGATGACCTTGGGCCGTTACAAATGGTATCAGAACCAGACACCGAACGATATGCCAGTAAGGACGTTGATCCCTGAAGGGGAGTGGATTGGGGTGTTCCACATCGATTGGAGAAGGGAACGAGTGCCACCGAGGACACTAGGCCCCGAAGGGTGGATTGTGAGATCTCACGTCGATTGGAGAGTAAAACGAAGCATTTTTTAAAAGGGTGTAAAAACCTCTCCCTATTAGACGTGTTTTAAAACCTTGAGGGGAAGCCCGAAAGGGAAAGGCTATTATTATATACATACATATATATACACAATGGTTTGAAAGTATGGTCTAAGAGAGGCATTATAAGTGTACAGCTTGACACTTTTTCCAGCGAGTGGTATGATACGACTTAAGAGTAAGTATTAATTCCATACTGCCCTAGAGCTGGAAATTATCCTTCATCGGAGTACCTCTTTGACTCCCACAAACTTCAATTAAACTCCCTTTCCAAAGCCTAGGAGACTAAATCTAAACTTCATCGCTCATTTTCCCACCCATTTCAAATATTTCAACAGTACTCCAAAGTAATTGCAATGACATACACCTAAAACATACCCGTCAATTTCACCCAAAAAAGAAATTCCATGCGACAAAGATAAGAGGCGGCGCGTCCTAAGAAGGCGTTCGATTTAAAGGGAAAATGGGAGAAAAGTGAAGGGTTTCGAAATCAAACCTCGGCTTCGGAGGCTCTTTGATAGAAGGGCTTCAAGGTCTGCTCGAGATCGTGGCTCCCTCCGCTTAATGGTTCCGCCATTCTTGCAAAAGCTTCAACTCAACCTCAAAATGAAAAGATGCTATGAGAGCGCTTTGAGTCTCATCAAACAAATGTTCTTGGGATAAAAATACATTTTTAATTTAATTTAATTTAATGTTGAATTATAAAGGTTAAATTACTAAAATACCCTTAAACTACGATGTTGGTTTCAATTATACCTACAACTTTAAAATGTTTGTTTTAATTTTTGAAGTCATGGAACATGTAATATGTTAAATTATAAAGGTTAATTTTTGTTTTTTCTTTAAATTTTAAAATTTAAGAATTGAAAATACTTAATTATATTTAAGAAAAAGAAAAAAAAATGGATAGGAATAATATTTATACATGGCATTGTATTTAGTTTGATAATACTGAATTATGTTAAAAATAATCATAATCATAATAATATTTTATTTAATCGTCCCTTAAATTTAGGATATGGTTTTCGATTTAGTTTATATGCTAAAAATTATTAAAAATATATATTATTGAGAATCACTGAAGCGTAGAATTTTAAATGACTTAATACAACTTATAAAGTTTAACTTCTAAATGGGAGCTTCTAGCTTTAATATGATTAGGAAACAATATTGTAAACACAAGCGATACTCAAAATTTTGAGAATGAACAAATAATTACTTTCGTTGGTTCGAGAAATCAAAATAAGAGCATCGAACCATTTATCGAAACTATGCAATCATCAAAGAAACAGCTAGGATGAGGAAATTTCCTCGTTCATCCAGATTATATCAGAACAACAAACAAAGCCTCCAGCCTCAGCCCTTAATTTAGCAGTTCATAACTTGATCCTCCATTTCAATTACAAACTCACCATGAATTTGTTGATTGAAACAATCAATGAGGCTTATATGATCAATCTACTTGCATCAACTGATGATCATCTTCTTGAAAAATTCAGCTTGATCAGGAAAATATTCCATCAATTCATCCTTTGTAACCCACACAAAATCTTCACATTTCTCAATATTGAATTTATTGGTTGCGATCACTTGAGACTTAAAAAAGAACCTCTGGCAAAGAGGAGAGATTTCGTTTAAGAAAACGAGTAAACAACCACATTATACTAAACGTAATACTCTACGTTCAAGCATAAATTCCCGAAACTTGTATGATATAAATTTTTAGTAGAAAAGATACCTTCAGAGATGAAACTTGTGCAGTTTCTGTAGGCGGTACAACCATGTGCGCCATAGGAGCATTTCCAACAAAATATGTATGAGAAAGACCTCCGAGGATGGAATCTAAGGCAGACTCTGCACACTGCAGAACTTGAAAGTTAGAAGGCTAAAATTGATGAGAAAGAAAACTGAAGAGTATTGATAGCCGACTCTCACTTTACGCAGCGTCTCCTCGGTCTCGTATACTTTTTCTGGAAAGTGCCAGACAGGTTTCTTATCAGGTGCCCCAGTAGAGGTACCATATAGAAGAAGGTAGAGTCTTCTGTCAAGTGCTCTCTGCAGTGACCTAAAAGGAAAGAAGAGAATTCAAGTAACCAGAATGTAGACCTCAATTTTGATCTTAGAATCTAGCAAACTAATGACTTTGATCAGATAGCCTGGTAGATTAACCAAGAAATAGTTTCAACATTTATGAGATGTACAATGATATCTTGCAATTTTCCCAAGAGTCAAATGAATGGATTTTGCTGGGATAAAACAAGTTTAATAAGTCAACATGAATCAAGTACAACCGTGGTTTTAAAGAAGAAAGAGCACTACAGTAAATGAGTAGAATACACCTAAAGTAGCAGCATGCTCTTGATATGCAAGACACCAGAGTCACACGGAGCGCTAATGTGATATCCCACATCGGTTGGAGAGGAGAACGAAACATTCTTTATAAGGGTGTGGAAACCTTTCCCTAGCAGATACGTTTTAAAAACCTTGAGGGAAAGCCCAAAGAGAACAATATCTGCTAGAGGTGGGCTTGAGCCAAGACACCGGGCGATGTGTTAGCGAGAAGGCTGAGCCCCGAAGGAGGGTGGACACGAGGCGGTGTACCAACAAAGACGCTGGCCCCGAAGGGGGGTGGATTGTGATATCCCATATTGGTTGGGGAGGAGAACGAAACATTCTTTATAAGGGTGTGAAAAACTCTCCCTAACAGACGCGTTTTAAAAACCTTGAGGGGAAGGGTCTTTTGTAAACATCATGGATTATACATCCCTCTTGTAAATTTCACTCATCAATGAAATTGTCTCTTATCAAAAAAATAAATAAATAAATAAAAACCGTGAGGGGAGGCTCAAAGAGGACAATATTTACTAATGATGGGCTTGAGCTGTTACAACTATTGAGATAAAAAGGTGTAGTACAATTAGCAAGACGGTTGCATCAAAGAATTGCAGGAAAAGAAAAACATGATTAACCAAAAGAAAGAAAATAATAGTCAGACAATTGAATAATATCATCACAACAAGAGCATTATATAGTTACAAGAATAAAAGAATATCAGCACAACTTATGGTCACCAAATAATAGAAGCAAGAGGACACTGGCGAACTGGAAGAGTAAATAAAGAAACACAAGGCTATCCTTACTATAATGAAGACAGAAAGCATGAACAAAAACAAGAGCTCATGGACTGCGTTTTTATTTTCCCCCAGTAGTGATGGTAGCATTGATAAGGAAATCTTCAATTTATCAATTCTAAATAAATAAAAAAGACTGCATACTTCATATCACTTGTTTTGTCGCTTCAGAAATCCGTGTTGTTCCACTAGGCTCTCCTCACAACAATGAAAATTATAAAGCATGAACAAGAACAAGAGCACATGAACTGCATTATCATTTTCCCGCAAAATAGCATTGATAAGGAAACCTTCAATCTATCAATTCTAAATAAATAAATAAAAAGGCTGCATACTTCCTATCATTTGTTTTGTCAGCTTCTGTAATCCGTGGAGCTGGAACATAATCAATTTGGTAGTCACCTTTTCCCCTGTTATCAGCAGTTCAAGTTATACAACCGCCAAAAGAAAAGAAAAAAGGTCATGTATTTGCATTTAGCTAATGTTTGCGCAATAAGCTCCACAAAATTAGCTAACTGAATATTGATGACGCCGAATCTTAATTGTACAAGTGATGGTTATATAAAGACATGCACTGACATAATATTCAGGGGGAACTACAAAGTTGCTCATCCTTCACCTACAGTGATCCCCGCAGATAATCGAAATAAATTGACCACCAAAAAATACAGTAATTTAGGATCTTTACTAACGGAAGCGCTAAGATTCATCACCAAAAAGCTTCAGCTTAGCAGCCTCCAAGGAAGTCGTAAACTTTAACCTTATGTATAACAGGAAAGTTTCTTTAATTACTTTTGGCCACCAAAAGAGGTAAGTTTCAAAGGACTACTCTATTTTTCTACTCTTATTAAGTCTAAGTCTATTTTTCTACTCTTACTTGTTAAGTCACTACTACTACATGCATGATATGACTATTAAGTGAAAAAAAAAATCATTTAAAATATTTTATAAACAATGTCATAGACTTAAACATTTGTAACAACATCTTTAAACAATATAGAGGAAAATAATTAACGTGAAATTTTAAATAAAATAAGAAAATAATAAAACAATGTCCGATCTAACCTAAGAGCTACAAACAACATGAATTAATCTATCCTAGCTTCAGCCCCATGGCCGTCACCACGATGTCGTCATTAGTGCAGGGGTATTTTATCTTTACCTGAAAAATAAGGGTAGCACATGGCTTGAATATTTCTTAAAATACTCAATAAGTAACCCCATTGTTAAGGTCAAGAAATGCAATTACATGCAACCATGTTTGGGACCTATCATTTCATAGAACATCATATAATGGCCTTGGTCTGTATTTCCAGAACTTAAACTCCATTAAAGACACTCGTGACATTCACAAATCAATTCAAGTATATAATATTTGAACTTTCATGGTGTTAGCTCGTAAATTTCCATTTGGTAAGTCTAAATCACTCTTTTACATGCTCATACCAACACTATGATTTCATAGTTACATACTTTGTAGTGATGAAATTTTCCTTCGACACTACCACTCTCGATATCCACAATAGCATATAGGATCTTACTACCTATCAAGCCTATTTGATCATTTTCATTTGAAGCCATTTACTAGTACACGTGCTAGTACACGTGGGTACATCCTTTTCATCTCTAGGGTCGTAGTTCTACATCATTTAACTATGTTTCAAGTCTATTGACTATAAACATCTAACCTTCCTTAGCAAAATCTTTTTCATGCGTATACTAGTATTAAGTAGCCTGCTAACCTCTTCTCTTTTCATGACACTATAATTCTACATTGACATACAAATCTTGTTAAATCTAAACATCATTAATGCATCAATTAACATTCATATTCCATGAAAGGTAAATCATAACATAACAAAATAACATGGTGTTAGTATCTTTCGTAAGGCATACTTGATGGTGACGAAGTGTTCGCTACAAGGCCTTGGGAAACATTCTAAGCCTACATCATAGGCTAGCTTACAGAATCTAAAAGCCTAGAGATCAACCAACTGCAACAACCCTAATTTCCTATTAAAATCAAGGTCACCACTAGTCCAATCCGATCTAGGATGTCGAAGGGTTCATTGAAGTGTGGTCTCAGCTTGCCCTTCCATCGGAGCCTCAAGACACCTTTTATTGAGCCCACATTCAAAAATACTTTATTGCCTACTTTGAACTCCAAATTCCTACACCTTACGTCGGCATAACTTTTTTGTCAACTTTGAGCCCTACACATTCTTATCATCTTTTGTATTGCCATCCACTCACAAACAAATGGTCAAACTGAATGTTCGAACAAAATTTTGGAAGGCATGCTACGTGCCTGTGTGTTGGATTTCACAGGTACCTGAAACTCAAAATTGCACCTTATGGAATTCGCCTACAACAACAGTTTCCAAGCTAACTATCGGTATGCCACCATTTGAGGCTTTATGCGAAAAGCGGTGCAGGTCCCCGATGTGCTGGGACGAAGTAGGCGAACGTGAGTTGTTAAGGCCAGAATTAGTCCAAGCCACCAATGAGGCCGTACAAAAGATCAAGGGCAAGAATTGCATACGACTCATAGTAGGTAGAAAAGTTACGCTGACATGAGCCATAGGAATCTGGAGTTCGAAGTAGGCAATAAACTCTTTTTTTTTGTTAAAGCGGCCCCAAGGAAAGGTGTCTTGAAGTTCAGACGAAAGGGCAAGCTGAGCCCACGCTTCATCAGACCCTTTAACATCCTAGATCGGAATGGACCAGTGGCAATTAGGGTCGTTACACCCTAGAGGTATTGCTTCAGTTTTTCAAAATTCTTTTGCACCATTTATATGGAAACACTATCCAGGGAAATCGAGCATTATAATCCGTTAAAACTCACTATAATGGAAAGGAACCTTAGAAATTGTCTATAATGGAAAGGAACCTTAGAAATTGTTGTTCAAAGTTTGGACTCAACTGGCACGACCCTAGTAGCCCACAAAAAAATTGTCTTGCATCTTTAAGAATAAAATAAGCTCAAATATGATACCTAATATATAGCTACTAACGATTCAATTGTCACTGATAATGATATTAGATGAAAAAAAGATTAAAAGAGCACTTTCCAGAACATGGTGCTTAAAATAGCACAATAATTAAGAAAAGTTGAAAAAGACAGATTAAAAGAATTCATAAACCAAAATCATGTAGTGGACACAGCATAACAAAATGGTAGATCATTTACCTGGCATTAGCTTTATCTAGAAATTCATCAGGATATCTGCGTCGATATTGCTGTTGCCACCTAAACCTGAGCACAATCAAGCAGATGTATCAGAAAACTGTTTCTGCGAGGAGTATGCCATGCCAATGTTACTTGATTTTAGTGCGAGCTCATAGCTCTATCACACTAATCATGTCGTTCGAATTCCTTTTCCTGATTAATCCCCGTTCTGATGGATATCAAGTCGAAACATACTCCCAGTTTCCTTAATTTTATTTTTCCCATTTTCAAGATTCCTCAGTTCTTAGAAATTAAACAGAGAAACACAAGAAAACAAACTTACTTGAACTCCTGAAACGCATAGACAACAGGATCAATCTTCGGAATCACGACTGGAAGCCTCTCGAACAGAACAGACGCCACAATTTTCTCGGAATTCGTCGAAAATCCTCGCCTCTTCACCAGCTGACCGGCTAAACTAAACGAGCTCTGCATTCTGAACTTCGTGAATCCAAAAACCGATTAGAGGAAAAGAAACAACCATTCACAAACCACACAAGAAATTTTGAGATGATACGAGAACTTGCATTGAAGCTCTAAGAACAGACCTAGACGATCTTGTACAACCATTCATAAGCTAACTTTGAACGAGAAGTATTCACCTGAGAACAAGAGGGTGACCATCGACGGCGAGGGTTGTGCTTGGTAAATCTCCTCGAGTTATTCTCAGTTCTTAATTGGGCCGCCGGAGCTTGCGTCAACTATGGGCTTGGGCTGATTTTAATCATTGGGCTCCTTTTGGAAATGACACAATTTTTTTCTATTTTTTTTCAGAAATAAATATATGTTTTTAAAAATTAATTTAAATAAGATATTTTTTAAATGAAGAGTATATATTTTATGTTTTTAAAATTTGGACAGGGTTTGCAAAATTTCTAGGAAGGAGGCTGCAGCACGAACCGAAGGAACCAACCAGGTGAAAACAGAGGCGAGAGCGTGAACCAAAAGAAAAGGCATAGATGTGAGTTACATGAAACTATAAATTATGATTATGTATGATTATATACTATGTTGCACCATATCATTGCACCATTGTTTCCTCTCCCGTTGTGGGATTTCAAGCATGTTGTATTTAATGTCTCCTGTGATTTCAGATTTCGGTATGCGGGAGCGCGCGCATGCCCATGATTAGACTTAGAGAGGATTGATATTCATCTGGTGAGTCCTTGTGCATGTAAGTAGATCATGTGTGGTCAAGTTAATACACGGACAATCCAAAATATAATGTAGGACTCAAGACCATTCATAGATTTAGGTCCTACCAATAGTTATAGACATGTTATATGTGTTTGCATTTCTCGACCCCAATAACATGGTCACTTACTTGAGTATTTTAAAGAATTGCAGATGATAACACCCGGATGAACATCAAAATTTCTCCATTCTTTCACCAAAGACTCATCTGAGAAATACAATAGATAGCGCAAGAACATAGCTTCTCAAACGAAGCCCATAAATGTATTATATATATATATATATATATATATATATATCTGTACAAATATTGATATAATTACAGAGGATTTTCCCGCCAAAAATGGAGGGAAAATATTACTTTGGTTACCTCCAAATCTTCAATTGGAAGTGTGATGGCGATAAGCTCAATACGTACATGACACGACAAGCTCTCGCAATCCTCCGATTTGCTTTTCGAGCTCCTCCACTGGCTAGCAGAAAAACAGACAGGAAGGAACATGTTACGGTCGGGACCTGGACAACGTTCACGATACCTGTGTAGATGCCAGGACATGACACGAGCGTGAAGGATGAATTATACCATCTTATCTTCAATGTCGTACGCAGTATGATCAATCTGATCAAATTCCACAACCGCAGTTCGTTTGCTTCGTAGGATGATGAAACGCCCACGCTGAATCAACCTCATACCTGCTGCTGCTATTGTGGATATTGAGTCTGCTCTGAAATTCCCATGTTTGTGGAGGTTGTTGCTGGTACAAGGTTTCCATTTACACTCTTGGTTGGTCGTTTTGGTCTCTTCGGTTTCTGAGTTTGAGATTCGACGTTTTGCCGGGAGTCGTCCGAGTCAAACTCAACCACTGGGGTAGTTTCGTTTATATTTTGTAAACTTCGAGCCTTCGATGAACTTTGCTTTTCAGAACCACCTTTTCTCTGCACAAATAGTCAGACATATGTATAGGCAATAATGTGGTTGGGAGGTAGCAAAGAATTTAAAGTTATGAAGTTTTTGACATGGGAAGAACCTAGGACTTTAGAAGCTATTTCCAAACATCACAAGTCCTTAACACTAGAGGATCTAAGTTAACCAACAATTCTTTTATCCAATTTCAGGAAAAACGTTGAGTGCATCTCAAGAAACGTTATATGATTCGTAGGCGAAATATAGGCGTTCAAAACTATGGGAGTGACAATGGTCTCACTCCAATATCCTCAAACTGTTGATGAACTTCATATGCTGGAGTAAGACGGGAATGATCATGGATTCGTACTCAAGTTTGAAAATATATGTAACAACCCAAGCCCACCGCTAGCAGATATTGTTTTATTTGGGCTTTCTCTTTCGGGCTTCTCCTCAAGGTTTTTAAAACGCGTCTGCTAAGGGAGGTTTCCACACCCTTGTAAATAATGTTTTGTCCTCCTCCCTAACCGATGTGGGATCTCACAATCCACCCCGCTTCGGGGTCCAACGTCCTCGCTGGCACTTGTTCCCTTCTCCAATTGATGTGGGACTCCCAATCCACCCCCTTTGGGGCCCAGCGTCCTTGCTAGCACACCGCCTCGTGTCCACCCCCCTTCAGGGCTCAACCTCCTCGCTGGCACATCGCTCAATATCTGGCTCTAATACCATTAGTAACAACTCAAGCCCACCGCTAGCAAATATTGTCCTCTTTGGGCTTTCCCTTTCGGGCTTCTCCTCAAAGTTTTTAAAACGCGTCTACTAGGGAGAGGTTTTCACACTCTTATAAAGAATATTTCATTCTCCTCCCAATCGATGTGGGATCTCACAATATAAATATAGGACAGACTAATAGATTTTTAGAACAATAAAAATGCAACATTTCATGACTATATTCACACTATTCTTATAAACTACCAAGTTTGGATTATCAAGGTTTGTCAGCAATAATAGACATAGAAAGTACAATACCTTTTTCGTGCTGGAGTTAGTTTTTTCTGGATCAGGAGATGGATCGTCGTATTCAGTACCTCGAGATTCGGCATTCATTAAATCCTCCAACGATGCATCCCCCTCAGCATCAACTCTTATACCCTTCGTTTGTTTGTTCTGATATCTACCCTTTGCCTAGCAACAAAGAAATTTTAAGGAACTAAAGACGAAAAAAATATATAAACATAAGATCTTCTTCCAAGCCGAAAAAGATGACAAATCGGACAAACCACAATAGGTATTTCTCGTAATTTTTGCTCCAACTGCGCATCGTCAAGAAGTAAAGAAACGACCTCCTCAGGAGCTAAGATGTCTCCTTGAACATGGCCGCCGGTCATGACAAGCTGCTGAACAGTGTTTTTCTGGCTAGCTCTTTCAAGAATCTTCTCTTCAACTGTCTCTTTGCATATCAGTCTGTAGACGGTGACCTACAAAGCAAATAGCAAGAATAAAAAGGTTTAAAGCTTAGTTAAAGTCAAAATATGCAATCCCAGTTTCTATTAAAGCAGGTTTTTCCCAAATCTCAAATTCACCGATGAAACGAAACTAACGTCTTTTGTCTGTCCGAGACGATGAGCTCTGTCCATCGCCTGCAAATCCAATGTCGGATTCCAATCATTTTCATAGAAGATGACAGTATCAGCAGCTGTTAAGTTAATGCCAAGCCCACCAGCTCTTGTGCTCAATAAGAACACAAAAATATCATTCCTACAAAAAAAATATAACATGATTGCATTACAAAATAACAGATTCTGAAAGTAGAAAACGATGTAGTAACCATCATTTCGACGTCAAGTGAATCCATACCGAAGTTGGAATTCCCTGACCATATCTCGACGATCCATTATAGTGGAGGATCCATCGAGTCTAAGGTATTTATACTTTCGATAATTCATGTAATCCTGCAGAAACATGTTGTAATTGTAAAATCGAGCAAACGAACTCCAGAAACCTTGTTAAACAATAGTGTCGAGGCGCTTATAAAAAGGTATTGTCTTGTTTTAAAGTTTCAAGTAGACAAGAGCAATACTGATGAAGAATGAATACCTCGAGAATATTCAACATTTTTGTCATTTGAGCAAACAGGAGTACACGATGATTTTCGACCCGCAAGCGTTTCAGTAATATATCGAGTGTTTGTAGCTTCCCAGAGTCCTATATAAAATTAACATAAATTTGTTACAGAACCTTACTTAAAAATATAAACATTCCTTGAAGTCAACGTAAAATGAGAAGAGAAAAAAACACCAACCGTGAGCAACTTTGCTGGATCAAAACTTTGCATTCGAGGAGAGGACCCGAAAATATTGTACGTCACCTGAAGAACAGGCTGGGAAACTGGTATTTCAGAATCAATCTCTTGAATCAAAGGGTGGGGTTCATTTGGCTTCCTTGGTCCGTTAAAGTCAGATGTTCGTGCAAACCCGATAAACAATCTCTTAACCCAAGGGTCGTGCAATTGTTCAACCGATTGGTAAGTAAAGTTTCTATCTGAGCAGTGAGTACCTATCTGCAAAATAGATGCAGCGACTAAGCGTTAAATAAGTACGCTAAATGATAAAAACAATTTCGCCTGTCAAAACAAAAGTTTCTAGTTTCTTGAAAAAATATACCGGTGGAGCTCGAATCTTTGGAATAAATGCGTATGCTGCGTGAAGAAGCCCAACGTTGGACTGAAGCCTCTCCTGTTGAGGAATGATTAAAGCCTCAAAAGGAGCATCACCAGGCCCTGTTGCGAGCTTTCTCCGGAGTAAGTTAGTCTGAGATATGGAAGGCATCAACAACATTCTTGTAACGGCGCACACTTTTCCCTGCTCGAGAGAACCACTTTCTGGATCATCATCAATAGATTCCATAATGAATTCCACGATTTCATCGAGAAATTGCCGGTCCCATCTCGTTATGGAAAAAAGTAGCCGTTCTAGAAACGAACCATTGGCCAAGAACATAACTTCTGCAGGGGATAGATCCATCAAATGGGTGAAACCGAAAGTACCACTTTGACGATAAGAATGATGTAAATAGTCTCCTTGCATGAATATGGATCGATAAACGTTTTCCGAAGAAAATATGTTAAAATGTTTCTGAAGATATCCTCCAATGCCATGTGCAACTGCAAATGATTTTGAACTTTGAAGAACCTCTTGGTGGACCAGTTTCGGTAACTAATAATCAAATAATCAGGTTTAAACAAATATTAGTAATTCATTTGGAGAAAAGCAGGGAGTAAAATTGGAGAACTAAACAATAATATTTATGCTGACGTATTATGCATATTGTGAGATCCCACATCGGTTGGGGAGGAGAACGAAACATTCTTTATAAGGGTGTGGAAACCTCTCCCTAGCAGACGCGTTTTAAAAACCTTGAGGGGAAGCCTGAAAGGGAAAGCCCAAAGAGGACAATATCTGCTAGTTGCTGACTTGGGCCGTTACAAATGGTATCAGAGCCAGACACCGAACGATGTGCTAGCTAGGAGGCTGAGCCCCGAAGGGGGTGGATACGAGGCGGTGTGCTAGCAAGGACGTTGGGCCTCGAAGGGGGTGGATTTGGGAGTCTTACATCGATTGGAGAAGGGAACAAGTGTCATCGAAGACGCTAGGCCCCAAAAGGGGTGGATTGTAAGATCCCACACCAGTTGGGGAGGAGAACGAAACATTTTTTATAAGGATGTGGAAACCTCTCCCTAGTAGACGCGTTTTAAAAACCTTGAGGGGAAGCCTGAAAGGGAATACCCAAAGAAGACAATATCTGCTAGCGGTGGACTTGGGCTATTACACATTTACAAACCCTAATGATGGAAGATGTTAAACAAAATACACAGAAAACGGTATGTGCTTCAAATAATCCAGCATTAGTACACAACCCATAAAAAGTAAATCTGAGAGATAAGTGATATGTTTATAGCTTAAAAAGAATTAAATTATAAGAGATAAATGTTAAGATATCATAAAAGTGATTGTCATATATATAATAAAAGGCACAAAGATGAGAAACATATCTAATTTTTCATTTGTAATAATTTTTTCCAAATTTAAATTTAGGTCATATTCAACAAAATTTTCTAAGTACTTATATACTAGAGGATTATTCATGTGAATGTAACTCTCTTTTCTTCTATGCATGGACACGAATTATATTAACTACTAATAGAGGCAAAAGTGGAAGTACCTTAAACTCTATGGGATTGTGGCCTCCCGAGTAGTGCACGTCCTCAAGTTCCCCAAACGGAGGGGGCAAAAGAGGATTTGGAATGTCCGCAAAGTATAAGTATGTGCTTCCCTCGTTCCTTTCAAACAACTCCGGGTGATTGCATACCTACCCATTTACCCGGTTAAAATATTTATCTAATTATCGTTATAAAAAAGGTAATTCGTGTGTGTGCGCGCGCGTGTGGAGAGAGAGAGATGAAATACCTTTCTTAGCTGAATGACAATGTTCATAAGACTGAGAGCTTTCTTCCCATTAATATGCCTATTGCTGTCAAACAATCCAGCAAGAGATATCTTATTCTTGATAGCTTGATAAAAAGCTTGCTGCCGGGAACTTAACTTGCAATGCACTGTAATCTCAGTTTTTTTAGCAAGCTCAGAGACTACATCTTTTTTTACTCTCCGCAACATAAAAGGTTTTAATATTGAATGCTGTTTAAGAAAAATGAGAAAAACATAAGTCAACAAAGTGCATTGCAACATACTGAATCTTTTATAACTCCAATACCTCATTCCTTCCACAATCCAAATTCCATTTACTGATACAAAATATATCTAAGAAGGCTTTATGATCCAAACTAGTTAAAGAACAATGATCTCTTGATTAAGAGACGTCCTTTGTTTCAAACTTTCAAGATACGACGAATATATAAGATAGGCCACACAAAAAATGAAGTAATATTAGAAAGCAATTCTACGCCCATTTGTTGTAACAGCCCAAGTCCACCGCTAGCAGATATTGTCCTCTTTGGGCTTTCCCTTTTGGACTTCCCCTCAAGGTTTTTAAAACGCGTCTGCTAGGGAGAGGTTTCCACACCCTTATAAAGAATGTTTCGTTCTCCTCCCCAACCGATGTGAGATCTCACATTTGTTGACCCAACAAACTCTTTTCTATCAACGGGAGGGTAGATGAATAAAGCTACATCTAGTTTTATCAACGCCAAAATAAATTTTAAATTTTATTCATGAAAAGTTTTATAACTCCATAGTATAAAATGGGGAGGAACTTCTGTCATATTGACTTATTCGAGTAGAAGACTCATAAGGGTCAAACAAAAATGCAACACGTTCCCTATCTAAACAAAGAACTTCGAGTATGTAACTTGCTACTAGAGCAGTTTCATTTCATATCACAACAAAATGGACAAAGATGGTAGATTCTAAAGTTAATACATAGGTACTTACCAAGCGGTTAAGTTGGTGTTCATTCAAAGTACCCCCATGTTCTGCATGATTTTCAATTCTGCAGGAAAAGTCCTATGAATCAGACAACATTTACTGAGCAAGTTTGATTAAATCATTGTAGCTCGACGAATCAATACTGACCCTTTCGAAAACCACTCATTGAACTGTTCATGGCTGTCAAATAAAGTAGGCATGATAAAATGTAAAAGGGCCCACAACTCGGCCATATTATTCTGGACAGGTGTCCCAGTAAGCAGCAAGCGGTTCCGACAATTAAAGCTTAGCAGTGTTTTCCACCTTATGCTGCAATTTAATGAAAACAAAATAACACATTACTGTAGAGCCAAAACAACGGTCATAATTGTGGTGCTTCTGCTGACTAATACCATTCAACTGTTTGGTTGTTTACTAAAACACTCATGGCACGAGCAAGACGATTTTATGTTAACAAAAGCCTAGCACCATATCCTGATCCAACTGGTTCTGAATCGGAACAAACCTCGTAGAACTTTTGATTGCCTGTGCCTCATCCAATACCATATATTGCCACTTAACACGCCGAAAATACTTTTCGTCAGCAACAAGTAGCTGATAGTTGGTAACGAGGATGTGAAAACCAGCATCCCTAGACAGATAAAGAAAGAAAACAAACAACATGAAAAAAATAAGATGATGACAAGCATCCATGGAAGGGGGGAAAAAGGAAGAAAAGAACAGGCATAAGATTACCTGCGATATAACTTCAATCATAAAAGTCGAGCTAAACCTTTAAGTTATATTCTTTTAAATCTACTTTATTTACAACTTAAGATTACCTGCGATATAAATTCTTGGGATTAATCTTTTTCCTAAGAACTGCACGATCTGTAACCCCACCCCAATATGGAAGAGCTTTCAGGTCAGGACAGAAACGATTGATTTCATCGACCCAATTGTTCAAGACAGATGCAGGTGCAACAACGAGAAAAGGCCCCCATATATTTTTATCCTGATACAAGAAGAGTGATCGTAGTCAATACGAAGAAAGAAATAATACTTAAAAGAACTTAGTATGATCATTACCTCAGCCAAATGAGCCAAAAATACCATTGCCTGGATGGTCTTTCCAAGGCCCATTTCATCAGCAAGTATACCATTTAAACCCTGTAGATAACCATGCCACCAAAGCTTAACTTTTTAACAACAAAAAAAATCCAAGATAAATCATTTAACAGGAACTTCGTACAACCTGCTCATAACAATTGACCAACCATTGGAGACCTTTTAGCTGATATTCTTTAAGGCTACCTTTAAACAACTCAGGTGTCTGTACTGTTGAAGTTACAGGCATGGTTGAACTGCCAAACAACAATATAGTTCCATTAACTTGACTAAACAATTGCGACTGCCTCAAACTCCAAAATGGGAAGAAAATTTTAATTATAAAAAACAAAAAGGAAAACTCACGGATGAAGCAGATCTATGTTATTAGCTCCGGCGACCTCATTTGGATCAGGTTCAGAAGCTTGGCGTAGTCTTGAGCATTCATCATCAAATGCACTTGTTAACCTTTTCTGCTTCAAGACTGCATCTTGAGCAACTCTAAGTGCCTCCTTCTTCAGTTCCAGGAGGCAGTTTGGGGGAGAGGATCAGAGGAGTGCACAGGCAGGGGGGTTGGAGGAGGGGGAGGGGGGGGAGGGCAGTGAGTGGAGGGAAGTGGGGGCAGCCAGGCGGGAGAGGCAGGTGGGGGCAGGGGAGCAGAGCAGGTGAGGGAGGGAGGAGGAGCAGCAGGTCAGGCAGGAGGTGAGAGAGGGGGGAGGGTAGCAGGAGGTCTGTGGGCATGGGGTTTGGATAGGCACGTGTTGAAGAACAGCTGAGTCAGGGGGGCTAGAGGGAGAGGGGTCAGTCAGCAGTATGAGGGGGCGGGGGGGGCAGAGGGGGGGCAAGGGGCAGCAGGGGCAGAGGAGGGGGATGAGTGAGCCGGAGAGGCAGGGGCAGAGGGAGCAGTAGGCAGGGCAGTCAGGAGCAGGAGGGTGCAGGGAGGTGCCGGAGAGTGAGGGGGAGAGCAGGGGCAAGGGAGGTTCAAGAGACAGGGAAAGGTAAAGGGAAGAGAGTGGGGGGGGGTGGCCTCCTCAGGATCTTCTTCCTCAGCAGGCACACTATCTGAATTCCAAGTCCCTTCCTGGTAATCTGGATTTTCATCTCCCAAAGGCAGAGCTTCAGAAGGATGCAAATTTGATTTGTTCTGCATAAAATGACTATAAAGTTCTGTTTGTTGTATAAGAAAATTGAGCCTCTGCTGCTGTCTCTTAGCTTCTCGAAGTTCCTGCTCCCGTCTCAAAGCTTCAGCAGCTTCTCTTTCCTCCCTTTTCCGCACTTCTGCCTGAAAAAAAAAAAAAAAAAAAAAAAAAAAAAAAAAAAAAAAATCCCTTAATTAACAGTTTAACAGTTTTATTGAATGAATGCAGTGGAAAGCAAGCAAGAGTTTCGACAGGGGGAGTATCTGGCTTATTCTCCAACCTACTAAAATTACAAAAAGCACGATACACTAGAAGTAATGCATTAACGTAAAATGGAAGTATAGGCTTTAATGAGGTGAAACAAATAACATAATCATCTTTCTTTTTCAATGATAGTTGGGTTTTTATCTAAAAAAAGAAAATTTTGAAACATGGGATCAAAAAAGAAGAAAAAATGTCTAAGAGATTCTTAGCATAGGCATTACGTCCATTTTCATCCATGATGTTAGGAACAAGAAATCGAGGCCAAGTATAAAGGTTCGAGGCAGAAGCGGAACACCAAAACATGTGTCTTACAAGGGTGCATCACTTTATATCAAGGCACAACAAAGCATGCTTAAACACGCACTTTAAAACCTTACTTACAACCAAATAAGATAAATGCTTCCTAAAGAAAAGAAGAATACCATCTCCTTATCAATACGCTTCCAAAAGAGCAACATGTCTCTAGCTAATTTCCTTGTCCGAATAGCAGCACCCCTCATCATTTTAAGAGATCTGCTGACCTTCATTTTCACCTGTTTAAGATAACGACACCGTGGTCAAGAAACCACACTACAAACATTCCAGATAAAGTACATAATTAGAAGCTAAAGTTTAACCAAAATCCCTAACCCTAATAAGGAATAAATAGTACATGCCTCCCTTTGGCAAGTTTCTGAGAACCTCTTGGCATCAATTAGCTGCTTTCGATGAAATGCTGTGAAATTTCGATGATGTTTTGGCAAGTGTCTCCTTACAATGTTGACCCAGATTTTTCCAATCTTCTCCATTTCCTCTCTCTCTATGACAGAAGGGTCTTTCTTTACATTTTGCTTCTTGGGCAGGCTGCGTTCAATAATCTGCAGCACAAAATATATGAAATGAACATCCAATCCCTCCCAAATATGAAGAAAAAAATAAAAACTGATAATGTACTATAATAGATTATAAACCTCGTAAGTGTCTCCCTTCTCCAAAACCTTTACGTAATATATTTGTAGCACGCCACACTCGGATAAAATAGCTCGCTTTATACTTCCAGCAGCCCCCTCAGGGATGGATGAATTGAGCCCAATATCAGATACTTTAAGACTGAACTTCTGTGACGAGTTTGAAGCTGACAAGGCATCTAATCTTGCCTGAAGCGATTCATACTGGTGCCGAGGGTCCCCCATCCCTGCCTGGCTTCGGTTTCCAAATCTTTTGTCATCAGCAATCATGGATGCTAAAGACCCCAAATCCAAAGTACCCTCTAAGTAAACTTCCTCTACTTGGATGTTAGAGAAGCTTGGCAAGTTCAGTGAAGCGGCCAGCTTATCGTAAGTTGGGGGAATTTTGTAAATGATGCCATCCCCAATATCCAAATATGCAGGCTCATATATTATTCTGCAAGAACATAAAGATCTTAAAATGATGTCACAACTAAAAGACTTCTCACTCTTAAGCTAATCATTTAAAAAAGAAAACCTGTTAGGGGTACGCAGCGGGGCAAAATCTGGATCATGATGAATTCCTGGTCTATGAGGATTATAATCATTAAGCCATTCATTAGCTGTTTCCATTTCAAGAAATCCTTCATGTTGCTCCCTCCCTGACCTCCTAGCTCTTAAACTTGAGTTACCCTTGGACACTGAATTACTCATACGTGCGGGAATGGGAGATGAGGAGTGTTTAGACCTTCGCTTATACTTCTTAATGTGTTCTCCAAGCATTTGCCGATACCGCTCTTCAGTGACGTGCGTCCTGTAGTAATCGTTCGCACCATCATCCTCCTCCTCACTGTTCAGGGACTGCCTTCTTTTTCTCACCAAGTTCAACTCTCTCTTAGTCATGGTACCATTACCCTGTGTTGTAATTGTTCTACCTGATATTCATCCACCATCAGTACACACCCTCTTCAAGAAAAATATATTTATAGCCATAATCTTCCATCTCTAGTACATTTGCAAGTAGGGGACGAATCAGATATCACAGATTTAATCACAAAAACATGTACCTGGGCTACCTCTACTCTCATCCTGACTACTATACGCATAATAATCAAAATCATCCTCTGGTTGCGGAAGTTGGAAGTTCACCAATGGCTGCAGCAGGACCCAAAACTTTCAAACAAAAAACTAAACAAATAAAAAAAATCGACTAAAACCCACATTCAATCCCAACAACAAACATTAAAGAAACAATTAAATCACCCAACCCTACTAAAACACAAACAAGAAAGCAACTAATCAGCAGTGCATGATCACCAAACACAACACCCTAAAAACTCAAAAAATTAAAAACATTGCGAAAAAGAAGCAGAAAGGGAGATGGGAAACCTCAAGGTTGAAGCGGTTGGAGTAGAACAAGTCCTTGGATTGCCTGTTACGGTCCATGCGAAAAATGACGACGAGGAGGCGAGTGAAAGCCAGAGAAACGGGACGCAGAGTCTGCGAATTGCATCGGAAGAATAGTGTAGATGAGAGAGAAAGTGGAAACCCTAACCCTAGGAAAGGATTGGGAATTTGGGAATTGAGAGTGGGGACGACGACGCAGTGTTGAGAAGGACGGCGCAGGATAAGGAAGACGGAGAAGGAGAGGCGTCGAAGGAAGCTAACGTGCGCTGGTTTTGAGACATTTGGGTTTAAAACCGCTCGTCGCCGCCGTGGCTTTGAACGGTTGGTCGGTGACGCCGGTTGTTTTTTTTTTTGTCTGTTTTTTTTGGGTGAATTATAGTTATTATTTCAATTTTATTTCATATTCATAATTATGTGAATATTAACAAATTCTTAAAACTTAATTACTAGGTGTCTAAACTCACTTAAATTTATTACATCACTCCAGTTAAATACTTAATTACTAGATGTCTAACCCTCTCAAAAAATAGATTCAAATCATTCCACAAACAAGATCGATCCTATCAAGTTTGAATCATTTCAAATATATAATCTAAACTACGTAAAATTACAAAATAATAATAATAATAATAATAATTAGTCATTAGCTCAAGAAAAGCAAACATTTATATAGCCTCAAAACGAAAACTTTTAACCTTATATAGTCATTTGTAACAGTCCAAGCCCACCGTTATCCGATATTGTGCTCTTTAGAATTTCCCTTACAGGCTTCCCCACAAAATTTTAAAACACGTCTGTTAGGGAGACATTGGAGAGGAGAACATAACATTTTTTATATGGGTGTGAAAACCTCTCCCCAAAAAATGCATTTTAAAATTGTGAGGTGAAGGGAAGGACAATATTTGCTAACGATGGGCTTAGACGGTTACAAGTTGTAACCTTCGATCATAATTAGCCAACATGTAAATACAGTTTTAAAGCAAATAAAAGTCTTAAAATACATTAAAAAAAACACCATAATTCTAAATTATCACCACCCAAATTTTGTAATCGTCCAACAATAAATCAAACTTGATTCTTCTTTAATGCGGCATGAAAGACAACATCTTGTGATAACTTGAACAACATTTTTTTTCCATATTTTTCTTGAAGTTTATGTTACATGATTGATGTCTTGGTTCATATCATAAACTCTTATTCTTGTCGGTGTTTACTCTAAACTTATCTAAACTTCACTCCTCCAGTCCATAGGTAATTTGAAATGAAATCAAAGTTTCTTGGTCGACTCAAAACACACCGAAAGCTTCCATGAAACCAAAACAAATATCGAACGTTACCTCGTGCCAACGTCGAAGACAATTGACCAAGTAGGACCTCTTCGAGGCTTGTGGGTAAGTGACTTGAAACCAACTATGGTGTACATTGTCGAATACTGCACTCGATGAACGTTGTTTTTGTTGGAAATCACGAGGCAAACGGGAAGAACATTAAGGGAAACAAAAAAAAAAAACTTAAATGGGAAGGTATATCAACACACCATCAAAGAGCCTACAATCACTTGCCAACTCTAGGTGGCTACTTTTCCCATAGCACATGTTAAGGCAACTTGTTAGTTAGCTCATAGACAAAGGCATCAAAGTTATTAGCTGCGTGACCTTCCCAACGAGCTTAAGGTGGTGTAACAAACCTACCGCTTTGAGTTGTTGGGTCTTTTTTGTGCTCGAATTTTTGACCCATTAAAAAGAAACCCGCCAAAAATTAAATTATGGATACATTTTTTTTAGTTGTATCAATTTAAACTCTAAACTTTTAGAACGAAATCGATTTAGATCTTTAATAATAATTTATAACTATTTTTACTTGATTTTGTTTAAAATCGTATAAAAATTACCTAAATGTAATCATTTTCTCATCAAAATCGTGTCGAAGTAATCAAAAAAGTTATCACGGGATTCGTTATGAACAAGTAGAGAAAAGGGAAGAAAGATATTAGAAGATAAACCACTATACCATCGAAACCCATCGCTAGCAGATATTATTCGCTTTGCCCGGTTACGTATCGTTGTCAGCCTCACGGATTTACAACGCGTTTGCTAGGAAGAGGTTTCCACATTGTTATAAGGAATATTTCGTTCCCCTCTCCAACCGATGTGGGATCTCACAATCCACCCTCCTCGAGGACCTAGCGCCCTCATTGGCTCACAACTTGGTGTTTGCCTCTGATATCAGCCTCACAGTTTTTAAAATGCGTATACTAGAGAGAGGTTTTTATACCATTATAAGGAATGTTTCGTTCCCATCTCTAAACGATGTGGGATCTCATATATAAAAGTGAATGATATGTAATATCGTGACAATTGCTTATCATATTATTATGAGATGCTATTACAGCCGATATACTACTCTACTAATTGGACATCAATGCACCACCACAAAATTAGTACAACTCAGTAAAATGGGTTAATTGTTCACTTTATGCACATAAAAATGAAACGATTGAAATAACTCATGAATTAATTGCTCTATTAGAACATAAAAAATAAAAAAAATTGACCATTTTAATTTTTAATTCTATCGAATTAAACCATAAACTTCAAAATTAAAGCGATAAATCGATAACTAAATCGATGTTGAACCATATGGTAAGTTGCTTCAAGCTCCCAAACAATATTTGTGATGATATCTATAGAATGCGCGTAATATATTGGTAGGACAACTTAGAGGGGAAAAGGAAAGTGCACTACATGAGTTGAACAAGATTGAGCAATAGCGAGGAGTCGGGAGGTACGAGTTGAAAAAGATTTTTTTTACATCATTCCTAAGATCTAGCTAGAGATGTCTATATAAGTCGGGGCCGTGGAAACCTGCCCCAAATAAGAGGACGGGTAGCAAAAAAAGATTTCTCCCGTTAGCTAAACAAGGTTGGAGTCCCCGTTCCTGTCTCCATCCCCTAAACATCTCTAATTCTAGCATGTTACAGTTTAGTCTTTATAATTTCAAAATTATAACCCTTTAATAAAAAAAATATCAAAATTTAATTATTAATTTTTATTATGCAATGACTTAGTCTTTATAATTACATTAAATTTAATAATATTTTTACGATAAATACTAAAATCATTAGTTGTTGGATGGAACATATTTTTTGAGCGTTGACTTTTATTTTACTTAGAAAAGAAAAAGTCAAAGGGTTTGTAATCATGGGTGGAACGTGGGTATTGTTGTCATTTTATTAAAGCCATCAAAATTCCTTTGCTTGGAAGAAATAAGAAAGAAGGGAGAAGCAGCCAGCGGAGCGCGTAGTATTATTGACCGTAAAGAGCGCGTATTATTATTGACATAAAAATTCAAATTAATTTCTAAATTTCTTCGTGCCTGCCACCAGACTCAGACTCCGTACGCGCAATAACTCTCAAGTAATCAACACCTGCCTCCACGCGCTGCATTTCTGCCAACTTTTACGCGCCACCTTCATATTCCAATTTACAATATTACCCCTCTTTTTTATTTTTTATTTTAATTGGAGTTTAACAAATTCGGATAAATAACAAAAAATGATATATTATATATATATAAAAAAAAACGTTTCCACTAGAAGGGAGTTTTTTTTTTTACTTCAAACAAGTAATTATTTAGTTAAATTTATTGCTGTTGTCACTTAATTTTTAATTGATTTATTAGATATATAATTAAATTTTATTTTGTTTACAGCTCAATAAATTTTATTAAATATTAAATTGATAAATAATTTATAAACATTTTTCAAAGTTTTAACTATTTAAAATTAATTTAATGTTAAATATAAATTTCATACTTTATAATTAATTTAAAATAATTGAAGTATGTTTCGAGGATAATTTAGACTCACCTTTTAAATTTGTCATCAATTATGGGCATGGCATTTTCGTAATAATCTTGAAAGTGATGTCGACAATCACACGATCCAATCTCTATATAAACCCTCCACCAGATAAAGACTTCCAATTTGTTATAACTCCTTGGGATCAGCTCCTTCAATTTCAATTTGCTTTTTTGCTTGCGGAGAAAAAAAAAATGTCGGGTTATCCAAATCAGCCTTCCGGTTACGGTTACGGCTACGGCGGCGCCGGGGGTTACGGAGCTCCACCACCGACGGCTCAGCCCTACGGTTCTTCACCCTACGGCTCGCAACATCCTCCGCCTCAGTCTCAGCAGCCGTACGCTCCGGTGGCTGCGCCATACGGTGCACCGTCGGCACCTTACGGGTCAAATCCGGGTGAAAAACCGCACAAGGACAAGCCTAATCAGTCTCACGGCGGAGCTAGTGGCGGTCATCAGTCTCACGGCGGAGCTAGTGGCGGTCATCAGTCTCACGGCGGAGCTAGTGGCGGTCATCAGTCTTACGGCGGAGTCGGTGGCGGTCATCAGTCTTACGGCGGTCATGGTTATCCACCGCCATCTGCTTATGGAAGCCCTTTCGCCTCACTCTTGCCCTCGGCTTTTCCGCCTGGTACTGATCCGAGCATTGTTGCCTGTTTTCAAGTAGCCGATCAGGATGGGAGCGGGTTTATTGATGATAAGGAGTTGCAAGGTGTTCTATCTTCGTATAATCAGAAGTTTAGCATCAGAACTGTTCATCTCCTCATGTACCATTTCACGAACACGAACACAAGGAAGATCGGTAATCTTACTTACTCCCTCTATCGCCTTTTCGTTTGCCCTGGAAATAGGAAATTTCATGTGATTTTAGTTTCTTAAATCAACAACAGTAATGATGAACAAAAAAAAAGAAGAAAAGAGAATCTGTGGGAATCTGGAGAACCCAGGCTAGAGCAAAAAGACAAATAGTTGGTCAATGGGTCAGGGGACCCTGATCCGGACATCTATTATTAGTTTCAGCTAATTTCAATCGAAAAATAATCTGACAAAGATGAAATTCTGTTTATTAATTGAACGGATGGGAACAGGTCATCGATTAAGATATAACTTGTATCCTATTTAAACGTTGTGAACATTAATGAAGATCATACCTTCGATCCCAATTTTATTTCTCATTCTTAACATCATCCGTTCAGTGTCAAAACTTTCGAGGTGAATTTCATATAATTGCATTGAATTGAATTGGGCCCTTTTAGTGATTAAGATTGATTGTTATTACTAGTAGTTGATTAGTTCATTAAGTTCATAAATCTTATCTATGAGGTATTCTGCATGATATTCACTAGAAGAACCCGAATACTTTGTATTTCTATACAAGAAATCTCCCAGTGATTTTGCCTGCGATAAGTTGGTGAAGTTATTTTATGTTTTATTCAAAATGTATTAAGAAAATTTCGAACCTGCTATTTGGACTTATATTAGTTGTGGTGGTTGCACGAATTTCACTATTTTCTAACTTGTGGTTAAAGTTATTTGACTTTTCATACCTCAAAAGCTTTCGTGTTAATACAGTCTCTGTCATTATACAAGTATTTTTTTGAAGTTATCCAAAGCCATGTCTTTTGAATAGAGTATGCAGTTTAATTGCCATTTCTTTATCTGTTCGAAGCATCTTATTTTATTATTATGATTATGACTTTTTCAATGTATTTGTTCTTGAGCAAGCCTTGGTGATTTGAATGGGCGGACAATGCTGCTATAGACTTGATATATTATGCTGGATTGTTCTTCTTTAAATCGTGCCTTTTATTTTTCTATTGACATTGTCTTTTGCATTTCTTTGCTGAAAAACAGGACCCAAGGAGTTCATTGCTCTGTTTTATGGTCTTCAGAGCTGGAGGGTAAGCTGAAGAATTGATATTTGTTTTAGCCCAACTTTATCTGTTGGTCTATGAAACTGAGTATCTATTGCATCTTTGTCAGGGTATTTTTGAGAGATTTGATTCAGATAGAAGTGGAAAAATTGATTACAATGAGTTGCGAGAAGCTCTTTTGAGTTTGGGCTTCGCGGTCTCACCGACGGTCTTGGACTTGCTCGTGTCTAAGTTCGACAAAAGTGGTGGGAAAAGCAAAGCCATTGAATATGATAATTTCATAGAGTACGTTGTTCCTCTTACTCTTCATTTGTTGTGGTACTCTACATGATACTTCAGCTTGAAGTTTCCATTATCAATGTTCTTATTGTTTTTCTTTCTTTTTGCAAATGCAGGTGCTGTCTTACAGTCAAGGTGAGCTTCCGACTAATTTTATTTTCATATATCTTTCGTATATTACGACATATACTGTTTAGAAGTGATGGCATCATCCAGTGTATTTAGTTCTGCATGCTTGCCTACTCGTCTTTAGATCTACTGCAAAACTCGGAACTCGATTTTATTCCATTCATGTTGATGCCTATGAATATCCTGAATATGTTTTACACCATTTTAATGCTTGTGGCCATCAAGTAGTCACTTATTATCAGATTTCGCTTCGAGTAATTGTTCATAATGTTTTTTCACACTGGTATTATAAACTCCTTGTCGGTTTTTGTGGCTTTTGCAAACACTTTGATGCCATGGGAGAAAGAAAAGGCTAAAAATGAAGTGCTTTTGATGTTATATAAATTACAGGGACTGACTGAGAAATTCAAGGAAAAGGACACCACATATTCGGGTTCTGCGACCTTCAGTTACGAGGCGTTCATGCTGACCGTCCTGCCGTTTCTCATCGCCTGATGAGTTTTTCGGCCTTCATTTCAGCATGTGTGGTCAGTGTAAAGCTCGAGTTTTCTTTGGTTTTTCTTTTGAATCTCTGTTGTGTTTGATAGAAACTTTATGTATGTAGCCTTATCCGTATCAACGCTCTTTGTTTATGTATAAGTTGGCTATCCTAAGTATTCAATGATAGTTCTATGAATGTCTCAACTATTACCTGTTTTCCTTCCTGGATTTCCAGTTTTGCATTTAACAGTAAAATTTGAGTCAATTGTATCAATATAATGATGTCCTAATATGTTGTCGTTTGAAGATAAATTCTAGAGGACATGTAACTCTGGATAAAATGCTTCACTCTCATAAGCAATTAAAGGTAGGTGTTGTATCTAGGTCACAAAAGGCACGTAGACTAGGAGGGATAAATGGCATATTCAGGTCACAAAAAGCACATGAGTGAGTCTAGGAGGGATACATGCCATTTTCAAGTCACAAAGGCACGTGTGACTAGGAGGGATAAATTGTAACAGCTCATGCTCACCGCTAGCAGATATACGTCTCGTTGTCAGCCTCACGGTTTTAAAACGTATCTACTATGGAGAGGGTCTAATCCTATTCCGACCAATGTCATGCACCGTTCAGTGACTGGTTCTGATACCCTTTTGTAGCAACTCAACTCCACCGCTAACAAATATTGTCTGTTTTAGTTCGTTACATATCGCCACAAAACATCTTTAAAAAAACGCGTATGTTAGGGAGAGGTTTCCACACCCTTACAAGAAATGTTTCGTTCCGCTCTCTAACTGATGTGAGATCTCACATAGAGGCCATATCCCAGTCACAAAGGGCATGTGAGACTTGGAGGGATATACGCCATCTCAAGGTCACAAAAGGCACGTTAGACCAGGAGAGTCATTAACACTGAATTTAGATTCTAAATCATAAGAGTTTCTTACTTGTTACAAATATGTGTCGGAATCGATACGATCAACATCTCAAACTTGTTGACATTTCATCTCGTATGATATTCACTATACATAGTTGCCTTAAACACTTCAATTATGAGCCTAACGTTGAAGGCACTAATGAAACTTGTAGTAGAAAACTCGAGACACTTCGACAAGGCTGAAGAGATCGAATGTGTAATATTTAAGTGACTTTATTGGATAATAAATGGATTCAACATTTGATGTTGAGTTCCTTTAATTTCCCTTCAAGCTTTGAGGTAAACCAAGCACGAAAATACCTTCATTTGTGTGGAGTATAAAATTGAATTCTTCTTCCACCCGTGGGTTGTATTGGCCTTGCATTTTTCTTCCAATTCTAAAGTTTCAAACATATGAAATAAAATAATAATAATTAAAAACAACAAAATTTTAGGGATTAAATTCTAATTTTCTCAAATCCTAAGAACAAAAGAACGGTGATACTCACATCATGAATAGCATTAGCCAAAACTCTCACTTGATCCCGTGAAACTGTTCTCACCTATACCAATTCAATGACGTTTAGTTTATTTGTTCACGAACTTTAGTTTATAATAATTTAGTATTCGTAACGTTGCGAAAGAAAGTGAGTACGAAGAAACCTTCTTGAGTATCGTCCAAACGACGCCTTCGCTACAAGGAGGAATCGTTAGAGAGCCAATATATCTGTAATATTTTCTGCTCCCGAACTTGATGTTTCCTGGATTCACAATCCCAATTTCTTTTTCTTTTTTCCCAATTGATTTGATGTGATGGAACAGCTTCACATAGAAACAACAAATCTCGTGAAAATCATCGATAAGCAGAATCAAAATGACCAAAACCCAACAAAATTGAAACGATTTAAGAAGAAGAAAGTAAGAAATACCCGTGAAAGAAAGGGATCATGTCGTCCATATTTGTATAGAATTCCAACAACTGCGATCTTCTCATCTTCGCTTTGATGAACCATATGCAACTCTAGAACATGTCTGCAAAGTTCCATAACATATAGATATTACGTCTTATAAATCCCGACCACTGCCATGTTCGGGTTCTATATTGACTAATAAAAAAGAACGTAAGTGAAGTAAGGGACACTATTTTCATTAGTACGAGATCTTTTGAGAGTTTAACAGAGTTAAATAATGATATCTCTGATATCAGAGTCATGTCCTTATCTTAACTTAGTCAGCTAAGTCAAGGTCAATTAGAGCTAGGTTAAAAAAGATTAGCCACTGTGATCTTCCCCAACCCTTCACTCGACGTTGTTGCTCGGTCGTGTCGCCAAGAGTTTACTGAGACGAAGCTGCTTGTTTGGTTTAGTTTTGCTTAGTTTTGCTTTGAGGTAAGTGGCTCTCCTAATCGACGACCTTGAGGTTAGCTCAAACAGGTATAGTTTGTCGTGGTATGTGTTGCATGCTAGAATATGTGTGAATGACATATTGCTATGGGAGGGGTTACTTGTTGAATATTTTTAAGGCTAAATTAATATATAAAAAAATACCCATAAATTCCGTACTTTCTCTAACAAAATACTTATAAACATTCAAAAGTTTCAATAATAACTTTAAAAAAAAGTCTAAAAAAATATCTTTGTCGTTAGTATCCGATGGAAACAGTTAGTATTTTATTTCAAAAAATATATTTAAACTTTTAATAATATTTCAAAAATATCCTTGAACTTTAATGTTTTATTAATATCATTAACTTAAAAAAAAATATAAATAATCTCAATATTTAAAAAATAGCATTAACACCCTTAACCTTTATAAAAGAAGTTCAAAAAATTCTTACCGTCAATATATGAACAAAAACGTCACTTTATAGATTATCTCCAAACTTTTCAATGTTACTTTTGAAAGTTCAAGAGTATTTTTGAAACATGATAGGTAACATTATTTTTTTAATTTAAAAACTTTTGAAAACTTAAATGATATTTTCTAAATAGTTTTAGGAGTTAAAAAAGTATTTTTGAAACAAAATATTAACGGTTTACATCCAAAACTAACTGTAACAGTATTTTTTAAATTTTTTATGAAAGTTTAAGGGTATTATTGAAACTTTTGAAAGTTTACGAGTAATTTTGAGACATAATGCAAAATTCAAGGGTACTTTTATTAATTTAGCCTATTTTTAATACTCAACGACGATGAGGATATGCGGGTGAGCAACCGAGCCACATGATCTATGTTAGTTTGATTTCCACCTTTGTTATAGGTCTACCAAGTTCTAGTTTATCTCGATTTGAATATCTACTAGCACACATGTGATAATGACCTTCAGAAAAGTCGTAAAATTCGAGTCGTACTCGAATGCCATCATAGACTCGAGTTAAGCTTCAGAAAAGCCGTGAAATTCGAGTCGTACTCGAATGCCACCATAGACTCGAGTACTTAACTTCGAGCTACACAAAGCTAACCCAACCCAACCCAACTCAATCCACGAGTCAAACACCCTAACTCGACAATTTTTCATGTAAGTCGCGAATAGAACCCTAAAAAAGAGTGAGAGAGAGAGAAACCTTGTTCCATTGAAAGAGTGCTCAGAAGGGGTATGCCAATGGCATTGGGTCAAGCTGTAACGAGTTCCATTGATTGTAATCTTCCCAGCATCTTCTTTCCAGCTTATCTGAACATAATATCAAAACAAACACCATTAGAGGCGAGCTTAGACACTAACCAGTCTAACATAGCATCGATACCGTCATGTCGTGGCCCCGATTCTTGATCAGCGCTGGAGCTGGCTTGTAGTCTCTTTGGAGCTTCCCAAGCTGAGGAAGAACTGTCACTTCTTCTTCTACTATGTTAATGGGAGACTGATACTTTCCCTTCCCACAAGACTCCCATTCTGGATTCAGCTTCCACCAGCTTTTTGGCCCTTTTCCAGTTCCCTCGTAGTAAGTAAATGAAGATTCGTCATCTGTTCCATAAACGTGTTGGTTTTGACCCTCGATCGAAACGAATAATCCAAACAAAAAGAAACGAAATAAATAACGTTTTACGATTAATAACAACTTCTAGAAATGTTAAGTATCTCCCGTGTAACTGTAGTTGCTGCCATGAACTCGACCTCACAAGAAGGCATCCGGTCAGACATCATTCCTTGGGGTTGTTGTAACGGGAGCGGAAGTGGAAGCAATATCGATTGTACTCACATACCCACGAACAGAAATTAAACAATAAGACACAAAGATTTAAAAGTTCGGAGAGAAGAAATTCCACTACATCCACTCGGTATACTATAACCAAAGTGTATCTCTAACATTGTTCCGATATAAAGTCTCTCTTACAAAGTTTCTCCCTATTGTCTCCCGGCAAACACAAAAGACAAAAACTCAACATCTCAAAACAATGCTAGACAAACTTTTACATAGGCGTAGCAATATTAATGTTATACATGAATCAAGATGATTCATGCGTTAAAATGGAAGATGAACCAAATAAATATCAATACATGTATAGGAGAGGCATGAACCTATTCTTCATGACAACTTAGAACGGTGTACTATCAAGGCATAAACCCTCTCGTGGTGGCTTCATTTTTTGTTTTCTTGTGATTTACCCTCAACTCTAAGAAATCGTACTCGACAATGCCCATTTTTCATTAGAACGAAGCTAACGACTCACGAGGAAAGACGGATCTATAAACGATGGTTATTAGAGATGTGTAAAGTCTAAGTCTATATCGAATCGTTACTAAAAAGTAGTGACGTTGTGGTAGTGTCGTTGAACGTTAAACGATTTGAAAAAATGGAGGGAAAAAAAACATACCGACTTCAGAATCAGATGCCTTGGAAATGGAGGAGAAAATGGAGGAGAGAAGGAAAAAAGCAGCAAAGAAAAGGAGAAAATTAGGTCTGTTGTTGAAGATGAAGAAGGCCATGGCTACTCTGCAACGCTTTTTTTGGCTGTTTCCTTTGTGTATTTATAATTAATTTTGGACAAATTATGGAAATTAATATTTTACTTAAATGGGAATATAATAATTATTGATTCACTCAATTTAATGAAAATAAATTTATAAAAATGGAGAAATTAATATAAATGTAATATAATGTTACAAAAATAAAAAATGAGTTACGGACGTTTTGAATTTATTTTTATTGGAGTTATTATTTGAATGAAAATAATAATTATTGATTCACTCAATTTAATGAAAATAAATTTATAATTAATTTAAGATTTATTGAAAATACATGAATTAAAATTAAAAAAAAAATACCATCTAACTTTTGCATTTATTTTAAAAATAAAAAATCTATAAGGTTTTAAATATATATATATATATATATAATTTTAACTTTTGAAAGTTTCATTAATATCGTTATCTTAAAAAAAAATTAAAACTTAAAAAATGCCCTCAAAATTAATTTTTAAATATTAAAAATATCTTTACTATTAATATAAAATTTTAAAAATATGAATACTAATTTTTTAAAGTTCGTGAATATTTTTAAAATTCGGTATTAACGGTTTCATAATATATTAATGACAATGATATTTTTTTAACTTTTAAAAAAAAAATAAAGGTTTTTTTTTTAAATTAAGGACATTAATGAAAATTTAAAATTTTAAAGATATTTTTTAAAATAAATAATTAATTGTCTTTATCCAAAACTATAATATTTTAAAACTTTTTTTTTAAAATGGTATTGAAACTTTAAAAAATTTATTATAAATAACATGAGATTTAAATTATAGAATCACCAAATATAAGTAAATTGCCGAATTAGTGTATTTTACTAAAATAAGGAAATAATTTACTATATAAATACAAATTATCTGACAAATAGATTTATATGTATGACAACTTATATATTAAAAACACCATTTTGAAAAATGATTAAAAAATCAAATTTTTTTTTACAACTATTTTATTCCTGGCTTGTATGCATGTATTAATTGTTTTATTTTAATATTTATATTTTTAATAAAGCTTAATAAGTCAATTTTCATGTAAGAAAAATTATAATTTAAATATATTTCCAAAATTTATAAAAAAATAATAATAAAGACCCTTTTTTTCTCGTTAAATAACTAATTTGAATGAATCAAACAATTATGTGTAATGCTCCGACTTCAAATAAGGGTAAAATGGTAACTTTTCTCTCAATCATCGATGCGTATAAATTTCGATAGGGCTTTGTTCAGTTCTTGAATCGAGGAAACAAAGAGAATTAGAGTTTATTTATTTATAAAAGAACGAACTCTCTTTCAATTTACTTTATGATCGAGAACGTCCCCAATCCATTATACTTCTTTTGATTGTTGTAACGATTAGCTTCTCGAAAGACTCAAGCTACCGATGTAGAATAATCACAAATACATCAAAACTTAATCCATAAATAGCATAAAAAATGGAAGAGAGCTTTCTAACCTTATCCTATAATTTTAAACTTTGGAAAATATTATACATTTAATTTTGGATGGAAAACGTTAATATTTTACTTCAAAATAAAAGTGTTTTAAAAATATTTAAACTCTTTTTTAAAAGTTAAAAATGAGAGAAAATTTAACGAAAATCTATAAGTAGCTGTTTATGGAGTATTTTTATATTAATTATACAGATTAAAAGTTAAAAATGAGAGAAAATTCAATCAAATCTGTTTGATCTCCGGTTTACTTGTATTTTTGGAAATTGTAATATTTTGTGAGCAATTTTGTATTTTAACTCGGACGTGAATTGATTTTGTTTGTTTTAGAATTTATCTGTGTATTTACGTACTTGATTTGCAAATTATTCCCTTAAAATTGAACATTTTTATTGCCTTTTTATACTATCGAGTCTACATAGTATCTCGTGATTCGAAGTCTCGAAAAGACGAGCCTTGCAATTCTCTCCCTAGAATTTTCATCTCAATAGAACTAAATATTAAAGAAAAAAAAAAGAAAAATAACACAAAGATTGTGGAAAATTTGATCGATGCTGAACTCATAGACATGAAATACCGACGTCAAGTTAAAACCATGCCTCGATAATTTCAATCCATATTTTCAAGCGACGGTAAAACAAACGGTTTCGTTATAAATTTCATATTGTTTTTGCATATAAAATTTCATTTTTAAGGTTTTATGAAACCTCATAAATGATAAAATTTATAAAGTTTTATCAAAACAGAGATCGCTACTAAATTTGTAATTTAACCAAAAAAATTACATTTTTTTAAAAGGAAAAATTGTATGAAATCGGGTCAAAATGACATTTTTAAAATAAGGGGGTGTTCATATGACTCGAAAACTCGACCATCCTATACTACCTAACCCGTTTAGATTTTGTGCTTTATGAGTTGGGTTAAATTTTTGAAAATTGAAAGTTTAAATCAATTTACAGGTTGATATATGTATATATATATATTTTTTTTTTTGTGGTCGGGTCAACGTGAAAATAGAGTTACATCTCAACTTTACCATACCTTACTTTTAAGATTATTGTGAATATTAAAAATATTTGACATTTGTAATTAGTTAGAGGGGATGTGGGCCTAAAAAATTTTACAGGCACTCCAAGACCTGCCAACGCTCATGAAAACTCGGGTCGATCCACCATTCATCCGACCAGAGGTGTGGATAACGAGACCACCTTCACAACCTTCTCTCTTCTGTCCCTATGTTGTAATAAGGTAGGGCGGTTCGTTTGAGTAGCTCAACCGCCCCTTAGCCCGGTGCTCATGATGCGCTACGGAACCTCCACCGTGTCGGTGGACCAAGCAGAGCCCAACCCAACACAAACTAAGTATTAGAAAAATAAAATAAAAATAAATAAAAAAGGAAAAAAAAAAGAAGAAGGAGAAGAAATGCCGCCCAAAACCCGAGACTCGCAGAGACTTGTTCCATTGGCCGATTAGGGTTTTTATCTTCATTTCTCCTCAAAACCATTTGCTTTCTGTACTCTCAATAATCAAGCACAATCAACACTCCCATGGCGGAGTACGATCTAACTCCGCGAATCGCTCCAAATTTGGACCGTCATCTTGTTTTCCCTCTCCTCGAGTTTCTTCAAGAGAGGCAGTTTTACCCTGACGAGCAGATCCTCAAGGCCAAAATCGAGCTTCTCAACAGGACCAATATGGTTGATTACGCCATGGACATTCACAAGTCGCTGTATCACACCGACGATGTTCCTCAAGGCATGAGCATCTCTTGGTTTTTTGTTTTGTTGCTTGGTTTTTTTTGTATGTTGACGTGTTTGTGATGGGATTGGTGCAGATATGGTGGATAGAAGGGTGGAAGTGGTGGCGAGGCTTAAGGCTTTGGAGGAGTCCGCGGCGCCACTTGTTGCTTTTCTGCAGAATCCGGCTGCAGTTCAGGAACTGAGGGCTGATAAGCAGTACAATCTTCAAATGCTTAATGATCGTTATCAGGTACATTCATGGTCTCATATTTACAATTTATTTTTTCTGTTGTACTAATGCATTTTCTCCCATAAACAACGTTCAATTCTTTGTCGGATGTAATATCATCTTGGTTGAAGCTCAGTGCTGCTATTTATGTTCTTTCTTTTATGTCCTAGCTCCTTTTGTATAAAGCTCTTATTATATTTGATTGGTTTGGGGGTTCTTTAGTTTTACATTTAGTATTGAGAGTGGTTATTGAATTAGCTTTTTGGGTTTCGTAAAAACCTATTTCCAGATTGGTCCAGATCAAATAGAAGCGTTATACCAATATGCCAAATTTCAGTTCGAGTGTGGGAACTACTCTGGTGCTGCTGACTATCTCTATCAGTACAGAGCCTTATGCACAGACAGTGAAAGGAGCCTGAGTGCTCTATGGGGAAAATTGGCAGCTGAAATTTTAATGCAGAATTGGGATATTGCTGTTGAGGAGCTTAATCGTTTGAAAGAGATTATCGACTCTAAGGTGGGGTGATCTGTCTAGCTCTTTTTATTTGTGTGTACAATATATGCCATCGCTCTACTGACTTTCTTTCTTGTGATGCCTAATGAAGAATTTCTCATCACCGATGAAACAAGTGCAAGGCAGAATATGGTTGATGCATTGGAGCCTCTTCATATTTTTCAATCACGACAATGGAAGAACACAGATAATTGATCTGTTTAATCAAGATAAGTAAGTCTACTGGGTCTTGCCTGTTTTCACTACTTTTTATTGATAATACATGTAGGAGTGCACTACCCTGTTTTGATAAGTTAATTATCTGCAATTCTTAATTATATGGAGACATCTTCTTAAAAAAAAAAAAGTTTCTTTAGGGCTCATTTTGCTTGATTGGAGCCTCTTAAAAATAATGCTTCATATGTTCTCCATGATAAGGACATGGAAGACAAAATTAAAAACATGCCCTTATGTAGATGAGATAATGGATGTGGATATTCATAATGAGGGCCCATGTCTAACAGTAAAGCATGAAAATAAGTTTGTGACATGAAGTAAGAATAGAGGATCCATCTGAGTGATGAGTTAATTCAGCCCTTTCCCTGTTGTTTTAATGAGGTGATACCTTTCTATTCTGTAGGTATTTAAATGCCATTCAAACCAATGCTCCCCATCTTTTACGCTATTTGGCCACTGCATTCATTGTTAACAAAAGGCGGAGGCCACAATTCAAAGATTTTATCAAGGTTATTCAGCAAGAACAATATTCCTATAATGATCCCATCACAGAGTTTTTGACTTGTGTGTATGTCAATTATGATTTCGATGGGGCACAAAAGAAGATGAGGGAGTGTGAAGAAGTAAGTTTCCTGATTCTTTTTTCTTTACGAGTAATTAGAGAGTATATTCTTATTTCCAATGGTGCTTTTTTGTTCATTGTTTAAGAGGTGGGGTTCTGCATCTGTTTGGACGGTTTGGTTACTAAGTCTTAGCTGGTCGTGAACGATAAATGCTGTCAATTCTTAAAATTCTGTTGTGTTTTCAAGGCATAATTTACCACTTGTCCTCAATGTAGGTTATATTGAACGATCCTTTCCTAGGAAAGAGGCTTGAAGAAGGAAACCTTTCCACCATTCCTTTGAGAGATGAGTTTTTGGAAACTGCTCGTCTGTTCGTCTTTGAGACTTTCTGCAGAATACATCAGCGTATTGATATGAGGTGCGTACTTATTCATTCACTCTTAAAATTTGTTATCTACTGATCGTTATTTATTGGGTGAATAATGCTACTCTTTGCTTGTGTACGATAGAAAAGTGTATATCAAGCAAGATTTTGGAGGGTAAAAAATCCTGATGATAGAATTGAACGTGCACTGAGCAAATAACATGCTTGTATATCTACACATTTTCTGTGACCATTGTGGAAACCAACAAATAGAAACGCTAGCTGAGTAATCAAGAGAAAAGACTTTTGGCTTACCTTCTCAGCATTTTTAAACTTGTCTGTGGTTTCTACTCTACGAGTTTACAACACTCTCTCCTTTTTACTTTTTTTAGGAGCTTAAATTTGCAAACGGGTGTCAACAATATTCATTGGGCATTTGAAATTTATATCATACAAATTGTATTGATTAGAACTGTAGATGAATTTTAAGATATCTAATTTGAAAAGCTCATCTTTGTTTCTTGTTTGTGTTTACTTCCTCTGTTCTCCATTCTTATCACTTGAAAATGGGCTGGGTGGGAGCAAAAGAGGAAGAAAACGGTTTTACTCTATGCTTCTAGTAAGATTGCCTCCAGCCAGTTTAGTAACAGATCTGATTCTAAATCCTCTCTTTTAGTGCTGCGAAATAATGAGGTTCTCTAATGTATAAAGCTTAGTTCTCAGGATTTGGATTGGTAAAACAATACTTCCTGACCTTATTGTATATCTTCTGTCATTGTAACTTGTGACTTTTCTTGGTTCATTTCGTTGTTATATCTCAAGTGCTGGTAACTTATGGCAGCGTCCTTGCTGAGAAGTTGAACTTGAATTATGAGGAAGCTGAGCAGTGGATTGTAAATCTCGTGCGCACGTCAAAGCTTGATGCGAAGATTGATTCAAAGACAGGAACGGTTATAATGGAAACGAACGAGCCTGACGTGTAAGTTTATTTCCTTCGTTTTCTCAACCTTCCCCCACAGTCGTCCTATATCTGTGAAATGCTTGGAACTCTTAGATTTCTGCCAGAGAGTACTGCATTTTTAAGTAAGAATTAAATTTGATACTTCAATTGTCTGGGTTGGGTCTGCTAGGCATTTGAAGAACTCTAAAAAGTAGACAACAAGCTAAGCTGCCTTTGAACTCTCAATTCTATGATTAGATTAATAAGTTCTTAGACTTTCAGAAAAATTTCAAAATGTTAAAAGTTTACTACAAGGGGACCAAAACTTATGATTGGACTTAGTTTTGGGGGGGTCAAACATTGTCTCAATTAGTTTGAGGTTGTAGAACTTCTGGTAATAATTGTTAATATGAAATTGACACGCTTCGTTTTCAGGCATGAGCAATTGATCGACCACACGAAGTCATTATCTGGGCGTACGTACAAGTTAGTGACCCAACTTCTAGAGCATGCACAGGCTCAAGCAGCTAGATAAATTTTGGGTGGTGCCTCTTTTCTTTTTTCCTGAATTTATGTTTTTTTTTTTTTTTTTGACAATCACTATGAGATTAGAGCAAGATTTCCATATTTTTTTTCCCCATAATTTATGCTAATTTTATGCTTCCATATTCTTATATCCAATGATTATTCTAGAAAAATCTTAACAAAAATGTAGAAGAATTTTTTTAATATACTAATAAATGTTTTGTAATATTTATGTGGAGACACACCATTTCTCTCATTATTTTTATCTTAGTTCTGTTGATCCTACAGTTTGAGTCTTACCACAAACAAACGTCCATTATATTTTTGCTTTTTTTGCTTTTGAAATATTATTAAATGTATTAGGATGTTTTATAGTTTTATTTTATGGAAACTATATTGAGAAATAGAAATTATAATTAAAGAGTTTTTTTTTAAATGAATAGATTTTTTTAAAAAATATATTAAAAATTAGAGAACTTTTTTTTTATAAAAATATAAATAAAAAATTTTAGAGAGATAAAAATTGAAATAAGAGGCAAGGATAAAGATGAATATATATATATATATATATAGATAGAGGAGTTGAGACTAAATAAAGTAAAAATGATTTCCAACATATACCCACTAACTCTTTGCATCATTACTACCTTTGACCACCAAAATTAAGATGATTAGACTTCTTTGACCACCAAAATTAAGATGATTAGACTTCTTTGACCACCAAAATTAAGAGGGCGGGTCTAATCACTCCAGGGCTTCACCGAAGCTACCCTAATGTTCTCCTCCCATGTCAGGGTCCGGTCTATGCATTGAATTTTAATCTTTACCAACAACGAATAATCTCCCGTTAGTTCCATTCACGTTCGATCAAATCTTTTAGTGGGTATGCAAGCGAATTCTATTCGAAGATCAAAATCTTACCCAATTTTGCTCTTCGATCGTCCTGTGCTCTGAACATTTCCATTGAAAAATTTGTACAACCGGGCTTCATTTTCGCCAGAGTTGGATCATATTGGATCAGCCCATCTTATGAGCTTTACTGTTATCTTTCCATTTTCTTTCTTTACAATCGACTACTCTTCATTTGCAATCTAGGGCGATCGGTATTCTCTTATGGGTCGTTTTGATTTTCCTGTATCAAAATGGGAAAGTTGAGAATAAGAAGAGATTGTTGGGAATGAATTTCAAATGCTTTGAATGAAGTATGACTGTGTTTCTATGTGAGAATTTATAGCTTTGTCAATATAATTTGCATAGATCGGAATACGATTGTTAGGGATGATATAGTCGGAGGTTGTGTATTCAAATCTTTGATATCTCCAGAGTTTGAAGAAATAGGATGCTTGCATATCAAAAAATTCCTAAATATGCAGATGAAAACTAGATTATAGAGGGATGGCTATCTTTTTTTTTAAGAAAATCAGCTTCATTGCATATGTATATATACAGATGAATGCATAAGAAATGGGTAGAACAGGACTGTCCCAGTTATATTATTAGGGACAAGCAACAGGGCATTGGCTTAAAGTTTCTGATTCCACATGATATTTGGGTGTTTGTTTGTTCTATTTTTCTGATAATTGATGAGATCCCTAGCAACATAACGTGGTTTCTCATTAATTTACAGTTTTTCAAGGAACTTGTTATGTGTTGCTTATTCTGATTCAACTGTCATAAGAAGGAAATCCCCTTTTGGAATATCCTCTGGCCAGGAGCAAGAATTGCCAAAGGATCATACTTAGATTTCCTCCGCAAGACAGTCTGCCATTTAGGCCCAAAGTGAGCTCTCCATTCTTCTTGGGAGCTGTAGTGGGGGAGGTATTGCTTGACACCAGGGAGGTACTCAATACAGTAATCCAAAATTCTTTGATTTTGTGCTAAAATGTGTTCTAACCCATCTGTTCCTATGGAAGATGGAACTGCAGAAGATAAGAAAGCCACTAAGTAGAACACTTCCTCTTCTGGAGTGACCAAAGATGTTTTGTTGTTCCATCTGAACCAATGAAAAGTAATGAAGAATGAGAATGAGGATATGATAAAAAGAAAGTTTTCATATAATGAATAAGTTATGAGGCAATTACTTGGATTTGTTAACTGGGTAGATTATGATGGGACCATTGCTTGTATCCTTGAGGATGTTACCAAAGACCTCTTGAGCAAAATCGTGTATTTGGGTTCTAGGGATCAGTAGATTTAGCCATGGATGAGGAATTTCCCATAAACCTTTTGCTCGTAGCTTGTTTTCGGAGACGTGGACACGGTCGAGGAAAGCCAGGTAAGTAACTTCTGATGTGAAGAGGGTGGATGGAATATAGCTCAATCCTGTCAATAAGCTTTCAACTTTCTGCATTAGAAGAAAAATAAGTTAGCAAGCAGTGTTTTATGGGGCTGTTTTTGTTTTTAGATGGCAAAACTCCTCACCTTGTTTATAAATTCAAGTTCATCTGGGTTGAAGTACTTTGCTATTTCCAAGCAGTAGAAAACTTTTCCATCTGAATTGAATTTGCTGGCTTGCAGTGGTTCTTGGGGATTAAAAGAAGATCTCCAGTTATTGAGGAGACCAGTTCTATTGATAAATACAAATCCTTCAATATAATCAAATTGATCATTGGATGATATTAGATGTTCTTGGTCTCTTGTAAATTTGGAGAAGTCTGAGTAAAGTACTCTTATCCATTTTACCTGTCAAAAGTGATGGATTGTGTTTCAAAATTTGTGTACCTCGCTTTAATGTAATGGATGGAATATGGCCTTACCATTTTTGGTGCCTTTTCCAAGGAAATCCTTGCCCTTGTTATGATGCCAAACTGTCCAAGCCCGCCAAGAACAGCATGAAAAAGGTCTGCATTTTGATTCTCTGAACAGGCAACCACCTCCCCTTTTCCTGCAAAAGTTCAGACATCTTTAAAGAAATTCCAAACCTTGAAATGCGTTTAGTTGAATCTAACACTCTTAAAACATTTTATTAAGATCAATGAGTTGAAAAAACTAGAACATTTTAAATAGTTGCTTCTTTGTGAAATGACTTAGCGATGTTACATGAAAGTTACCTGTGACAACTTCGAGCTGATAAACGTTGCTGATTTGGGGTCCATGCCGGAAGGCCTGCCCACTAATGCCAGCATTTGACAAGGTGCCTCCAACAGTAAGATGCAGGTAATCTGTCCAGGATTTTGGTGCCAGCCCTTGTTTAAGAGTTTCATGCAGGATATTTATCCACAGCTCTCCAGCTGAAACGTCCACATAAGGTAATTCCCCTGCATTTATTTTCATTTCTAGCCCCTGAAATGATTCCATATTGATAACTACACCATTGTAGGCTTGAGCTTGACCTTGGATGGAATGTCCATGGCCTCTAGCTGCAACCGTCAAGTCGGACGCATATCCCATACTGAAAATATGGTTTATCGTGTTCGAAATATCAGAGACGGATTTTGGATGTAAGACAGCTAATGGGTGTAAATTGTATCTGTTTCCAAAATCTGTTGCTGCTTTTTGATTATTGTCAAAGCTGAGGTATCCATCCAATTCCAGTGTTTGCAGTTCATAAGAGGATATATCAGAGGAACCAAAATGAGGAGGAATTGTTGGGGCTGCAAAAAGGTGGTTGGTGCTGTCAGGTATGCAACTAATGTATAGAATTATGTATAACTTGAGGAAAATAATGCTTTGTTTGATGAAGCCAGAAGGTGGCGACCCCATCTTTCCTTAAGGAGAGAAAGAAAGAGTGATAGAAAGAATAAGAGAGAGAGAGAGAGAGAGAGAGCAAAAGGAGAGGTGCAGAAAAGCCTAAGGAATGAAGTGGAATGAAAGAGAATTTAAAGAAGTTCTTGGGCGGCATAGTCAAACATATAGTTGGTGGCATTGGGCGAGCTAGCTACCAGTAGTTCATTTGGTTCACCTTTTTGAGGTTAAAAAAAAACAGAGGAGATAAAAAAACTGCCCAAAAGCAAAAGCAAAAACATAAATATTTCCTTTTCCTTTTCCTTTTCTCGATTGACACTTTCTGAACAACAGTTCTCAACCAAATTTTAGTGAAAGAAAACAAAAATCACCTTGACCATGAATTGAGGAAGGTGCAGGGTGGTGTTTTTTACTGCATGAAGCAAAGATTTTATGTTTCTCCTTATTCCAATCTTGTCAAAATTCACTGTTTGTCTTCTTTACACACTGAATGCGGCTGCAAAACCACTGTAAATTGCTGGATTTTCACTTTTTGTCTGCTGTTCATATATTGTACAATTTGAATTCAATTTCTCTATTGCAGAGTGAATGGCGGGTTGGCCCCTACTCTGTTTCATGCTTCTTCAAGCTGAGTGTCTGAGGAGTCATTACTTGGACCCCACTTCATTTTTTCTTCACAAGAGTATATATTGTGCTTTGACAGCTCTTACCAACGACCTATATAGTTCTTTCTATATAATTTTCATGAATTTCTTACATGTTCATATTTAGCCTTGTATATGATCATAGTGAGGAGGTTTGTCGATTTTGATCGTTATGGTATAGATATGAGATCAAACCATCAAAAGCTTAAAAGGGTAAGCACAATCTAGATTAGTTACTACAAATTTTGGTCGAAACCATCGTAAGGGTTTCTCGATGCCGATCTTTGTGAGGTCAAAGAATCAGTACATATGCACGTGAACTAGCTCAACCTCCACAGTAGTTCTTAGAAAAAGTAAATAGAATAAGCATGATAGCTATGTTGAAGGTAGACAAACAAACATATTTCTAAGGGGAAATAAAAATCGAATGTAGAAACCGTCGATTCTTTTACGTCTGTTCTTAAATCTCTTCATTCACTGTCTTTCAAAAGGTTATTCAAACATTGATGGTCAATATTTTCTTATTCTCTCAATTGCATTGAACTGCATCTAGATTTTGATGTATGTTTTTCTCTGATTCAGGGACTAAAAGTTGTTTTTTTCCTTTCTAGGTGGTGAAGAAGAAGTGTCTGAAAAGGAAAGATGAAAGATATATGTAGATGGAATGAATGCAGAGCAGCAGCAAAGAAAGCTCAATTTACTGCATGTGATAATTCCTTAGCTTTTTTGTGGACTTAAAAGGTATGTGGCTTCATCATCAAACTTCTAATGGAGGGTAAGAGAGAGAGAGAGAGAGAGAGAGAGAGAGAGAGAGAGAGAGAGAGAGAAGGTTGTGAAGGGGTGGGGCCATAGACATGTGATCTGCATAAGGAGGGTATTGGCCCAAGAAAAGGAAGGGATTGAAAAGAGGAGGAGGAGGAGGAGGCTTAGATAAAGAATTTTGAGGGTATGTTAATATCAAGATTATAAAATTGATTCCATTGTTTGATTGGATAGCATTGATTCTAATTTCAGTATCACTTGCCCCAATATTCTCTTTGTTATTATTATTATTCCTTTGTTTGAAAGTTGAAGACTGGCCCATGAGAGTGGTTGAGTTGCTGAAGAGAGAACGACTAGATATTGTTCGTTTTGACCCGTTACGTATCGCTGTCACCCTCACGGTTTTAAAATGTGTCTGTTAGGGAGAGGTTTCCACACTCTTATAACCTGAAGAACGAAGCATTCTTTATAAGGGTGTGGAAACTTCTTCCTAACAGACTCGTTTTGAAACTGTGAGGTTGATGGTGATACGTAACGGGCTAAAGCGGACAATATCTGCTAGCAGTGGGCTTGGGCTATTACAAATGGTATCAGAGCTAGGTTACCGGACGGTGCGAGACACTGTTTCGAGTAGGGTTAGACTCTCTCCATAGTAGATGCGTTTTAAAACCTTGAGGGAAAGCCCGGAAGGAACAACTCAAAGAGGACAATATCTATTAAAAGTGAACTGTTTGTAACCTTCATGTGTTAATACACTTTTCTTTCAAACTCATCCTCTCAAAACTTAGAAAAGTAGCTGATTCTTTTTCAAAATAATGAAGAATTAGACTGTTAAAAGCCTCGTGACCATGTTCAAAACTATGAAATATCCGGTACCTCAAAAATAGATCGAAGGTACAACGAAACAGTATTTGATGATCGATTTTGACAAGCATGAATAGCAGAAGAAGAAACCCAAAAAATTGGATGCCAACTCCACATTTGGATGTTTGATGTTAGCATGTAGGGGCCTGTTTGTGTGTAGTTTGTAGAGAAAGGATATAAGAAGTATAGATAATATATTTATTGAACAAAAAATTGTGAAGAGAAAGTGGAAGAAACACTAAAAAAAAACAAAGGTATAAAATGTTGTTATAATAAGAATGGGTTGCATTATGTGCCCCATAAGCTTCTATTTTGGATATTATTAAACACTTACCTTTTCTTTATTGGGAGACCTTATGAGCATCCCTTTGAAAATCATATGTTTTTTTTTAGAGAATTATCTTATTAACTCACTTTCTTGTCTCAAATATTGGCATCAATCACCCAATCTACTTCCAAATTTTCAAACCCTAAAAGGAATATTATTGATGCTTCAACAGTTTTCACGATACTCTCTTCGTTCTTCGACCTAAAACATTCTGGAGAAAGAATACTTTGTAGAGGTGTTCATATGATTCGATGATCCGATGAATTTGGACTATACAACTAAAACCATAAAAGTCGAATTTGTGGGTTGTCATTGTGTTGGTTTGGTCAACCCAACAACCCATCCAAATCTAATGTTTGTAATCGAGGTTAGTGATGTGTTTTTAACTCTATTTGGGTTGCTTGTATCAATAATGCAACTCGTGTACACCCCTAATATTTTGTGGGTTACAAATGGATCGTTCATCTCTCTTTTGTACCAAATCAGATTCTCTATTTTTTTTTTAGAAGTTTAGGTCTTGTTTGATAATAATTATGGGTTTGTATCGTTTTTAAGTTATTACATCGTTTAGCAATATTTTTATTAATTTTATACGTTTGATGACTCGAGTAAGATGTTATTGTATAATTCAAATCGCTTGTAGTTAGATATTGGAACAAGCTAAAAGAGATGATCAAGCGACATGCTTTTGCGAGAGAGAAATTCAGAAAGGAAGAGCAAAAGAGATGATCGAGACGGGGAGATATTTATCGACGAGAGGAAGAACGACAATAGAACGATCACGGACATGGCGTCAAAAAGTAGTCTACTTATAATACAAACAAAGGCAACAATGTAATAATCAGAAGGGTCTTGGAAATGTTTTAGATAATACATAATCTTCCATATGGCTCATAAATTTCAAACCCTAAAAGAATAAGAACAACAAAAACGATGATGCCCATTTTTTCACTCTCAAATTTAGAATCATGAATCTTTCTTGTTCTTCTGGCTTTCAAAACCCTACATCCCCGGCTCATTCACAACCCACCAATCATATAAATATTGGGACGTTCCCATTTTAAGCTATATGTATTATAGGAGTGTTCATATGATTCGGGAATCCGACCAACTCAAACTATAAAGATTGAGTTGAGTTGGTTTCTTTTCGATTTGGGTTGGGTTGAATTTTTAGAAAATAAAAAAAGTTCGAATTGATTGACGAGTTGATATTTTTTTGGTTGGGTCAACCAGACCAACTTGAAAATACGGTGAAACCCAACTCAACCTTATCTTACGTTACAAAAATTTATGAAAATTAAAAATATTTGACGTTTGTATCAACCATGAGATATGACTCATGAATCTTTGATATTTGAAATATATAAGATTTTAGCTATTAATATAACAGGTATGGTAAATAAATATAATTTTTTAAATCATTAAAAAGAAAAATGATAACTTGACAATCCAACCCAATCTAAAAGGAGAGAATCGGGTTGGATTGTGAACTCCATTGGAGTAACTCAGGTCACCAACCTGACCCACCCGAAATTTTGAGTTAATCTCGTGTACAATCCCTAATATATTACAACTTTTGCCTCACTTTTGGGATTCACATAACTTTAAATTTACCATTCTTTCTAGAATATATCCTCAGTGTTCTTATTTTATTTAACATGTGTAGTGGAATTGGTATTAGTGATTCTGATTCTAAGAACTCCAATGGCCATGTTTTCCATCATGAAAAATCAGAATAAATAAATAAATAAAAGTTGATGTTAATGACTTTAATCATGATATCACACACCAACTCTAAGATCCAGATGTCACGAATTTGATTTGAAGAAACAAATATAATCTGATACATTGATCAAAGGAGAAGATAAAATTGTTAAAAGAGGAGGCTTTCTTAGTCATTTGAATAAAGAATTTTTCACTTTGGTCGACGATAAACTTCTTGAATGAATGAACGTGCGAGTAGAAACATCATAATGAACAGTTGAGTGAAACTGATATGAACCAAGAGACATCAATCATACAATATACTTCAATGAAAATGCGAAGAAAATGCTGTTGAAATTATCATAAGATATTTTAATTCATGCCACATTAAAAAAGATGAAACTTTGTTGTTATAAATTTTGGGTGGATTACAATTTAGAGTAATTTAGACATATTGTATTTCATTAATGCATTTTAAAACTTTTTATTTACTTTAAAGTTACATTTACACCGTGACTAATTATAGTCATAAAGTATATATATAGTGACTAACTATGATCATAAATTATGAATGTTACAACTCTTGAAAGGACCAGTGGAAGGTGGAAGGTTTTATTTTGAGACTATATAAAGCAATGTATGTTATCATGGTAGAAGAGACTTGGAAAATTAGTAGAAGAGCATTTGTGCTTTCCTTTAGCCAATGGCGAAGTTTCTTTGCAATTCGATATAGTTTAGGTTGTATGTAGAATCATTCAAGCTCGACATGATCAATCTTGCTTGTAAAGTGATTCGAATCTCAAACAAGTGTTCTTGCCTTGAGATATTCGATCAACAAGGTAATCCTAATCTTACTCTCCTTGGAGTGATTCCATATCATTTGGTATCAGAGTTTTCCCTTGGGCTGATTTCATATAAAACATTTCCCTTGTGTTGATTCTTATCAAGAAACATCATAACGAACAGTTGAGTGAAACTGATCGGTGCAAAATTCACGTGTTAGGGGCATGCATGATGTGAAAATTCTTGTATTGGGCAAGTCTTATTTTATTTTACTTGTTCACGTATGTCCGAGGATGATGCTTCTATAATTAACTTTCGATAAGTATGTTAGTATACGTGTAAACGACATGATTTTGCTTTGTCTGATATCTAGTGTCTCACTAGGTATGAACTATTTAGTAAATACTTTTATATCGCCCCTCCTTCAACCAAAAGATTATGTAGATGATGAAGTCTACTATTAACCTACTGACACGGATACGGAAGATAAAACACGAGTAGTATAGTTGGCTCTTTACTTGCACCAATTTAAACTCGTGTCGTGATTGAGCCTTATTCGTTCAATGCTTTATCTTTATGTTCCTTGTTGTTTTCAAAACGCAAACTCGTGATGTAAATGACTTTTTCTTTCTTTATTTCTTCTTTTTTGGCATCCAAATAGGGGAAAAAGAAGCTTATAATCTTTCATATCTCTGAACATGTGATTTTTAAGTTACAAACCCCACAAGAAAAGACATAAAAATATGAACCAAATCACTTCAATGGGAGACCAACCTGCATTCCAAAAGAAGAACATGTTAGGTCAAAAGACATCAGACCAAAAAGATGTTAACTCATATATGATATTGCCCTATCTCGAAGGAATCTCAAGCATTTGGTGTTATTAAAGAAAAAACATACTTAGATTTACATATAAACTTTTTATAAAAACCATATCTTTACTTCTTGTAATTAATGATAGAATTATCGGTTTAACCCAAATTATTACGCATGTTTTCATAATTTTCTTAGACGAATCAGGTTGGGTTGTTCGAGAAATCTTTTGGATCAACTTGAAATTTCAGATTGGTTGAGTTGGTGCTTCGAGCAACTCGAATAGAGTTCTTAACCCACGTCGGATTAGGTTGAGTTGGGTTGTTAGATTGTTTTTTTAGTTATTTAAAAAAATCCTACTTATCCACGATACATATACGTCAATAACTAAAATCCCATACATCTCAAATATCTAGTATTCACAAGTAACCGTGCATCACTAACCTTGGTTACAAATGTCAAATATTCTTAATATTCGTAATAATCTTAAAAGTAGGGTAGGGTAGAGTTAGGTTGTAACCCTAATTTCGGGTTGGCTGAGTTGATTTAACCACAACAAAAAATGTAAACCTGCAAATAAATTCAACCCAACCCCGATCGAAAAAAGACATAACCCAACGTTTATGATTTGAGTTGAATATAGACAAGTTTTTACCTAGTTGAATATAATAGCATTTGGAGGAACATCGCCACATCATCCTCGTTGGAGTCCTCGTCATCATCCTCAGAGTGATGATGTCAAAGTGGAACATTGCCACATCATCCTCGTTGGAGTCCTCGTCATCATCATGTTGAGGAAAAAAAAGACAATGTTTGTAAAAGAGGTTTTTTTTATTAAAAGAAAACACCAAGGAGAGTAGAAGAATAGAAGATTAAAGTGAAAAAAAAGGCATTACTTTTATCATGTTTCCCCTCATACTTACATTCCACTCTTATCATGTCCCTTTGTCTTTCACCCTCTTTTTTGTGAATCCCAACACCCCTCTTATTCATCTTTTAATGTGGAAAAAACAGTCCAACTCTATCCCTCAATAATGGATCTTTTTATTGATCTACATGGCGAAAGATCGGTATCTTGGGTAGATGCGTAATCTCATCATATATCATCGGTATCTTGGGTAGATGCGTAATCTCATCATATATCATAGGAAAGTACGATGTGTCTCTCTAAACATCTCTGTGTAAGGTTAACTGGCGATCCTTCCACAATGGAGTCTACTTGTATGGTCCCTCGCCCCTTCTCCAAACGGGTTTATAATGTAGAGGACTTGTTCAGAAGGCCCCTAACTATTTCCACAAGATAAGACCCTTATTCGTCTTGACGTGCTATCTTATCTGGTCTAGGCCAAGCTCGATGGTACTGCTCCCGTATACCTACCGCTCGACAAGGGCATTATTGGGTTCAACCTAGGTCACTGATTAAGCTAATGGTGTATTGGAGAAATAGGAAGTGGAGGCTCTAGTGATACCATTCACACTACTTGCGACCCCTCTATGTAATCGCATGCTAGGCTGCGGTTCATGTCCCACCGAGTATAAGGACTTCTTTGGATTTTCTCCTTTATGACACGTGTCACCTCTTGAGCATGTCTCTACCACTCGATTTTTGGTAATTTTTACGTCTTACATAGCTTGTTCATCTGTATTGCCCAGGGCATATTCTATTTCTAGCTTTGCACTAAAACATAAAACGGCATGTTTAACGAAAATCTCAACTGAGGGCATAACGATCATTTTTCATAACATACATACAACACATAGTCCTCCAAAAACGCCCTTTCGAAGTCCTTAGCATGCATTTTCTAAACCCTAAGGTAAGGAATTCTCGCATGCTACCACCTCCATCTTTCAATTTGATTCTACTTTGCCTTTCTTCACGAAACTTGTACAAAATCACTCCAACTAAAAAACTAGAACCCAGTTCCAAAAAAAACTCCGAAATCTAAACGAAAATTGAAAAAAAGAACTAAAAAACTTTCATTTTGATAAGCTTATAAGATTTCATGAGAAAAGTGAAGTAAAAGGTATATGGTAGCTATGGCACCTAAGCCTCCACTCATGTGATTGTGGATCAAGATTTTGTGCCCACAACAACCCTTCATAGTGGAGACTTCATACATTTAAACAATCATCTGATTTTCTTCACATAAGAACCCTTCATAGTGGAGATTTTACACATTTAAACAACAAAAGAAAGCGACTAATTCAGTCTCTTAGTGCTAAGATTTTAATCAATAGAGAAATTTAATAATGTATTTGTTGTGGATGAAATTGGATCATAAAGACGAGTATAAGAGACCATGAAAATCGATCAAATAAGGCAAAAAAGTTCAACGCTATATAAAACGGGTTGAAGTATGAAAGAAATCATGCCTCTAAACAAGCGATAAAAAGCCCAATTTTCATTGTGAGCTTCATATGATATGATGAGGCACGGTAACAGTTCAAGCCAATGTGAGATCTCACAATTCACCTCCCTTCAAGGCCCAGCATCCTCGCTGGTACTCGTTCCTCTCTCAAAACGATGTGGGATCTCACAAAAACAAAGTGTCCCAACAAGCTTCAAGTTCAATCCTCCCGACTAGCATGAGCTTCGACCAACTCACTTCTTCAAACACGATTTTGTTGAAGGGATTGATCTTTTGAAACATGGTTGACATGAAGATTGTACCAAATTCTTGAAAGAAAATAAGAGAAAAAGTTGAGCATAAGGATGAAATAGAAGATCCATAAATGAAGTTTCACCATCATATCATGTGTACGAAAGTATGAGTAAATGGATTGGTCAAAAAAAATGAATTCTTTGGAGTGTTCTCTCACAACCCACTTGAACAAACATAAGTATACAAAGAAAAGAGGCCTAGTTTGAGGTATCTATAAAGATAAGATGCCAAATCCCATAGAAATGCACACATTACTCTACCAACTCAAACAACCTATTCTTTTTAGCCTATTCCTTAAGTGCTTGTATACCCACCCTTCATGCGTTGTCTACTCATCTCATTCTTATATTTGATCGAGGCAACCAGCAAGAAGAGGCGTTTCTTCAACACTATCTTTCTTGCTTGGACTAAAATATTGTTTTCTTTTGGTCTTCAAAAAGAACATCAACTTGGCTCATTCATATTTCCGGTCGATGTTTGGGGGAGGATGTACGTTTAACATGTTATGTGTTCGTCTTATATAGCTTATATAAGCAAGAGAACTGCTTGAAAATTCTAGGCCTTTTCAGAAACTCGAGCCGTAGAACCTAGACCTGAACATCCTAGAGCCCAAAGAAAAGCTCGTGGTAACTCATTGGGAAAGAAAGAGATTCTACTTTTCTTTTTCAGGTGATCGCTAACTGCTGGTCGAGGTGGGGAGCATTCGGGATCTGCACAGTCATTCGAAATCTCAAAAATTGGGTCGTGAGATTTAATAAAAGGAAAACAGGTTTAGGATGTATGGTTTGATGGGTTATATTGATAGGGTTTTGTAATGATGTTATAAATTCTCCAAGAACACTCATTTTGAGAAAAGGTGAACATAAGGTTTAGTGCACGATGTTTGATAAGTCACCATTCAGTGTTTGAATATGGAAAGCATGTGCTATCAATAGATTGGGTTAGGTATCACTTATAGATCCTAAACGCCCAATATTCAAACTCTGTTTAAACCCAAAAGCAAAGGAGTTTGGAAGCCACGAAAACTTTCCCTTACTCAAAACCAAGATTGCACACCAACAACTATGTAATGTGTATGAACAGAAGAGAGGGCCCTTTTAGGCACCCACCCAAAATCTCCTTTCTATTTTCTTTTTCACTTTACTTTTCCTTTCCTTGTGAATAATGGTATCTGAGCCAGACAACGGGCGATGTGCCAGCGAGAAGGCTAAGCTTCGAAGGAGATGGACACGAAGCGGTGTGCCAACAAGGACCCTGGGCCCAAAGAGGAATGGATTGGAGGGTCCCTCATCGATTGGAGAAGAGAATGAGTGTCAGCGAGGACGCTGAACCTTAAGGGGGTGGATTGTGAGATCCCATATCGGTTGGGGAGTAGAACGAGTTTTCCTTTATAAGGGTGTGGAAATCTCTACCTAACAGATACGTTTTAAAAACTTTGAGGAAAAACACAAAAGAGAAAGCTCATAGAGGACAATCTCTACTAGCGGTGGGCTTGAACTTTGAGAGAAAGAAAAAAAGGGTTTTGGTTGACATTGCGTTAACGAGCTAGTGCCACCTAGTTGTTTTAGGTATCTTCATAGAGAATCAAAGGACATTTGGAGAGTTTTCTTCAAATGTGAGGCACAACTAGTATGCACTATCTCAATTGCTCTACTCATGGTAATATAGAATTTGTAGTGTGTGCATAAGATAATATAATGCATCATGTCTAACATTCGGATTATGATAGATTCGACATTTGATGTTCTCCACAATCTCTTGCATCTTCTGCAATATGGTCAGTTATTTACTTCTTGCTTTTAAGAGTAAAGATTATACTCAAAGACCAAACACTGTCAGTTCAACATGTTTTGTTCTTTCTGAGATGTTTTTTACGAAAATTCTTAGAAAATCGCCTAACAAAGGATTGTTCTAAGTAAAACACACCTAACTATGAAATTTTTGTGATTGAGCTGCCCAAAACAAAGATGCACATTGTTGGTATAAATAGTAACTTTCAATTCTTTTAAGTCCTTCATCTTATCCACAAGATAGCTCTCATTCGGATATGGTCACATTTATTTATTTGCCCCTCCTTTAATAGTTTACAATCTTGTCATGTGAGATCCCACATCGATTAGCTAGACATCGGGCGGCGTGCAAGCGATGACGCTGGGCTCCCAACAGAGTGGATTGTGAAATCTCACATTGGTTTGAGAGGGGAACGAAACATTCCTTATAAGGGAGTGGAAAACATTTCCCAAGTAGACGCATTTTAAAATCGTGAGGCTGACGACGATACGTAACGAGTCAAAGCGAACAATATCTACTAACGGTGGACTTGAACTGATACATGTCAAGATCTCCAAATTCTCAACACAAAACATGATCACGGTGAAAGTCCTCAAAAAAAATCTTCAAATTGGACCTAAACATAAGCATTAATAATTTTTCTTAAAAATGGTATAATTGATCATCTTTCAAATGTTCAACATCTATTTGTGTCAATTTTTATCTTTTTGCACATGAATGTGACATGCACAATTAATAAACTTTGGTATATGCTTAAATAGTAGTACTAGCTACACATAATTGAAAGGCTACACAAATGTTTCTATTTAGCCATGGAATATTTCATATGCTTATTGCTTTCCTTTCCACCCATTTTAACTCTTCTCAATTAAAACCCTTAAACCAAAATATATATAATAGTGAATTGTGTTCTTAAATGACTCTGATTTCGATCCGGCATTGGCCCTTTATTTTCACGGTTAAAACTCTTTGACAACACGAAAAAAATCTAAGATAAAATAAAAAGCTCTCTTACGAGACGTGCTACATTTGAAAAAGTATATCAAAACCGTCACTTCACGAGACTGGTTCCTTGGAAGTGACATATGTGATCTTTCCAAAACATTAGTGTAACAATTAAGTATTTTTCAAATAAGTATAGAAAGATCAAAACTTTCTCGACCCATAAATAATGTGGGCTACAAACAATGATTTGAGGGAGAAAACAAGGCATGCCTTAAAGGGTTTTGAATGGTTTGGACTGTTGAGACTATGATTGCTTTCAAAAATTTCCATTTCTTCCATTTGATTCAAAGATTCTTTGTTGTTGTTTTTGTAAAGTGTCATGAGTTTTAGTGATAGGACAGCAAAAGAGAGTCGTTTGGAAGAAAAAGATGGCCCAAAACCTACCCAAGATAAGCCTTGTGTATAACAATGACATGCTATGGACATCACCACCTAATTCAATTAGTGCTATCACCACTCTTACATTACGGCTACTCGTCTAAAAAAAATACCTAAGAAAAAAAAAGGACAGCCTTATTAACGAGAATTATATATAGTGAATGCTTCTCAGGAATGATCATGGGTTTATAAGTAAGGAATACATCTCCGTTGGTATGAGGTCTTTTGGGAAGCACAAGGCAAAGTCATCAAAGTTTATACTCAAAGTGGAGTGGACAACAGTGATTCCTAACAAAAAAAAATGAAATACTTCTCTAATTTATTTGGGGCTAAAATAGAAAATCTTGAATTGTCTTGTCGTATCTAAAATGATTTCGAGCATCCTCATCACAACTGCATGCTCTCTTCCTCTTCTGCACTCCTCCGCCCACAATAGACCTCATCGCAGCGCATTCAGTCTCATCAGAATTGGCCGGAACAAGTCGTAGACAAGATTCTCAAATATCATAATTGGTACCAAATCTATAATGATCCGATCTTAAGGAAGTTTTCTATGCCGCCCGCCCTATAAGAGTGTGGCACAAACCCACCTCTCTCAAGTATTTTGCCACACGGAGCCTTGTCAGCATGTTCCATATCTTTGTTCATGAATTGGAATTTAATTTAATGCATTTTAATTTAATTTAAGTAATGAAATGTTCAAGCTTATTTTAGTCATCCCAATTGAAAATTTTAAATACAAGGGTCATGTTTTATATTTATATATTTATAAAGCGGGACAAGTCAAGAAATTGGACAAAGATAAAGACAATCAAGTTTAGGATGATTTTCTTGATATTTTCATTATTTCAAGATTGATTCTTTACATCAAATATCAAATATCAAGGCTTATGGACTATATCCATGTGAATAAGAACATGATCCTCCATATGATATACTGCCCAACGAAAAGAGCATCATATTTAAATCACAAGTTTATATCCAACTACCCAAATAAGAAAAGAACCATAAATTTTCTAAAAATGTTTGCAGAAAAGTGAGCAGAAGGAACTACCAATCCATTTCTTTCATATGAACGGTAAAATATAAAATAAAGATATTTCCATTGATTCGAGTAGATTTCTAGAATATAAATTTCAAAATCAAATTTCAACATTTCCTTTTCAACTCAGCTAAATTTAACATAAATTTTGGCCAAAAATCGATTCATATGGTAATTATTGTCTTTGGTCTATCTAAATCCATACCATTTCCTAAGCTAATAGAGCCTTTCTTGGAACACCTATATTAACCTCTCCTAATCATGTGGGAAATGTTACAACAGCCTCAACAAATATCACATTCAAATGCTTATGTTAAATTGTTGAATTTCCTCTACCAGTGCAAGCTGAAGCCTTACTTGGAGCTCCAACGACATCGTCAAGGATCAACCGACAAGCTGAATCATTTATATAACAGTGCATCACGGCCTGGACCGACACCTACATAATGGACAGGAATGCCAACAAGTTGTTCAATCCTTGATACATATTCTTGTGCAGCCTTAGGAAGGTCAGAATAGTCTCTTATTGAAGAGATGTCACACATCCATCCAGGCACTGTTTCATATTCCACCTACACATAGGAGACAAATGGGAAAAATAAAATTAATGCTGTTAAGATTTTAGAATCAGGAGTTCCAAGATCTTGAATTTAAGAAAATTTGAATGCCTGCGTTAGTCCATGACTTGAAACCATGCAAGCTATTTATCATGAAAACGATTGGAAACTTACTTACTACACAGTTACACAAACAAAGCACTTGCTCAAGTTGAAAAATTCACATGAATTAATGGCGTAGACCTATAAACTTTTGGCTCATCTTTTAAAGCCATACCCACCAAACAAACAATCGAGTAAAATTGATCTTTATGAAGAAACCAAGTACCCAAGAAAATCCAAAATCATGCAGCAGAGTCCCAACATTCCAAAAACTTTTACTGAAGTAAAACTGAAAAAACACGTGAAAAATGTAGGGAAAATGAGAAACAAATAAGAAAAGTAATGCATAATGCTTGCCTTTATTTGTTCAAGAAGACTAAGATCAGAAGGAAAGGATTTGACTGGTGTTCCATCTGGTGTCTGATAAGAAACCCCCAGTTGAATCTCAGGCAGTTCCGAAAGAACGTCAAGCTTTGTAAGATTCAGAGAAGAAAAGCCATTAATTTGACAGCAGTACTTTAGTGCAACTATATCAAGCCAACCACAGCGACGAGGACGACCAGTTGTGGTACCAAATTCATGTCCAGCAGACCTAAGTAGATCACCTCCTTTTCCTAAGATCTCGGTAGGAAAAGGACCAGAACCAACTCTAGTAGTGTATGCCTTCACCTGCAAAGATCGACAGAGAACCTTATGGGTGTGCATATACAATTTATAAACTGTCACTCATGCTTTATGTTAATGCACCAAAGAATAAGATCAATGATACTTGAATTTCTCCCCAAGGATGAATAATGGTTTACATACTTTCAAAGGTTTTTCTAGATACCATGAGTTCCTCCATAAAAATTATTTTCCAATATCATTAAAGCAGACAAAGAAAAACACTAAGCATATACGAAAATGTCGTGAAAAGTTGAGTAAAAAAAACTCACCACTCCTATAAGATCTCCCACAACTTTTGGAGCAATCCCGAGACCAGTGCAAATTCCACCTGCTGAAGGACTAGAGGATGTTACAAAAGGATATGTCCCAAAGTCAATGTCAAGCATAGTTGCTTGACCACCTTCAACCAAAATCTTCTTATTCGAAGAGATGGCTTCATTAATGAAATACACGGTGTCAGTGATAAATGGTTCCAATCTCTCAGCATATCTTTTATATTTCTCAACTTCTTCCTTCAAAACTTCAGGGGTATAGTTAAAATCTTTGAATCTCGAAGCAGCATCCGAGAGTAGAAGGTCCATAGTTTGAGGAAGGGTGTCCAAGTGCCTCAAATCTCCTACTCTAATGCCATTCCTAATCACTTTACTAGAGTAACAAGGTCCAATTCCTCTCCTGGTTGTTCCAATGAAAGATTTAGCTAGCTCAGCTTCTCTTAGCCCATCCACCTCCTGATGGAAATCAAACAACAGATGGGCCCGATCAGAAACCAAGATCCTCCCCTTGCATGAGACTCCACTTGCTTCTAAACGATCAATTTCTTCAAAGAAACCTGGCACGTGCACCACAACTCCATTTCCAATAACACATGTAGTATTTTCATTAAGGATCCCAGAAGGGATGAGATGAAGAGCAAACTTCTTTCCTTCTGCATTATATATTGTGTGCCCAGCATTAGCCCCACCCTGCAAATCAGTTTGATCTTTCAGAAACCTAAAGTAGCATTCACATCAGGGTATCACATAAAAACACGACAATGAACACTGGACAATCTATAACCAAAAGCCCTCTTTTTCTGTCACCATTACAAATAGAGCAACACAAGATTAAAGATGATGCTTATAAGCTTTAAAAACAAAGAGAAAGATAAGAAATGGAGACGAAAAGGTCAAACTAAAGAAACAGAGAGGCTGAAATTGAAAACAGGAGAAAACAAGGTTGACAGGCAATAGAAACTGGGAAGTCAATCAATAAATCCAAATGCAATAGCAGAAGCAGAAGAAACAAGATAAAAACCTAAGCCCGAATACTCTCCAAAGAAAAGAAAAAAAACAAAAAATAAAAGCAATCAAATCTTGAGAGTACCTGACAGCGAGCGACAATTTCAAAGTGCGGAGCCAGGATGTCAACGAGTTTACCTTTACCTTCGTCACCCCACTGGCAGCCCAGCACTCCAGAAACTTGACTGAGCTCCCCAATTCGTTTCGGTCCGTCCTTCTTTGCCGACTCCGGCACACTCACAGACGAACTAACCGCCGCCGCGGGGCTAGCAGAGCAGCAAACAGAAAGTGCTGGATGGCGTCCAGAGACGAGTCTCCGGCATGTCGGCGATGCCGATTTAGTGGCGGGGAAAAAAGTGGGCTCGAAAGCAAGGGAAGAGATGTTCATGATGAAGAAGAGAGGGTTTGACGAGGGTTTAGAGAAGCAACTTGGAGAATTTGTATGAAATGGCGAGTAGGTTGCACTAGAGGGGGAAGGCGCGTGGACTCAAACTCCGTAATTTTCACTTTAAACTCTTAATTTTTATCTTATGTTCCTTAATTTTCACATTAAATTCTTAATTTACCATTCATTTTCATCATTCACAGTTTCTTCCAACTATATTGTGGACGTTTTCTCACTAATTTTTTTGAAAAAAGCTCTCGTGTTGTGTTGTGTCTATGCCTTCGTTGGAACCATACTCGGGTGAACGCAAATTATTTTTTGAATCTAAAAGTTTTGTTCTTCAATAAGTTTTAGGGGTGTTCAAGGACTCGAGAACCCGACCAACCCGAACTACCCAACCAAAACCATAAAGGTTGGATTGAGTTATATTTTTTCCGTTTGGGTTGGGTCGAATTTTTGAAAAAAACGAAAAATTTATGTTGGTTCCCCAGTTGACAGTTTTTTTGGCCGAGTGAACCCGAACAACCAAAAAATAAAATTAAAACTCTACCCTCCTATTAAGTTTATTATAAAAATTAAGAATATTTAACATTTGTAACTAATATCAGCAATGCATTGTAACTTGTAAATGTTCGATATTTAAGTTTCATGAAATTTTAGTTATCAATGTAACATGTACGGTAGATAACATGTTACGGTAGATAAATAATTTTAAAGGGTTGGGCTAAGTTAGGTTGTGAACTCTATTCAAGTTGCCGGAGTTACTCAGGCACCAGTTCAACCAACTCAAAATTTTCGGGTTGGTTCAAAAAATTTCCTCAACCCAACCGGTATACACTCCTAACCAGGTTATTAGATCAAGTTTCATAAGAGGAAGTCGGGAAAAAATAAGTAATAAGAACCGAGAACCGTTTCAACTTTTGAGGAACTACAGTTTGAAGCAGCCACTTATAATCTGCATGGAGCTTCCAATCTAGATGTGATGCAACCAAAGATAAACAAAATTCTAAGCTAAACCAAGCCATTTTTCCCCCTTTCTCTCAAGTCAAAATACAGTATGTTAGTCATAAAACATTTCCAGAACAGCATTTCATTTTCTGGTTTGCCCATCAGAAAAACAAAATGGTTCATCACTAAAACCTTTTCCTGAATACATTTCAAACTACTCGAAAAATCGTCGAAACTCTTCCGACTCGGTTCTAGCTGAGTAAACCGGAACCGCCCATGATTCTAACAAGCTTCAAACCCAAGACTGTATTGCTGCTGCATCACTTGTACCATCCAGCAAGCAAATACCTCAGCAAGAAACAGAAGCAGCAGAAAACGCCCTGCTCGACGACACGATCGTTAGAAGATTAGACAGAACAAAAAATAACGAAGCATTTGTCTCTGTTAGCTAAATATGGTTTAATCTCCACCTGGAAAACAAGAAGGAAGGTGCAGAGTGATTTCTCTGTTTTTCTCCCAAATATTCGCAAGAAAAAGTTGACAAGTGTTCCATCATTTGTTCCAGTCAGTAGTCCAGTTTGAGGATCAAACCTGAGGGCAAGAAGATAATAAGAACACTAAATTATGAAGGAGGATGTCTTTTTTCAGAAGAACAGCGAGATAGGATAACGAATACCGAGGTAACCGATGACGTGGACATGCGATAAATCCGAATAACTGCGAACACAAACATATCGCACGTTAAACAATGAACTTATACAGATAAGTCTTGCACACACAGATAGAGAGGATCAAACCTGGGGGAGTGAGAGAAGGAAGTTCAGAACTTGAGGGAAAAAGAAGATCAGAAGAGTTTCACTGCAGCAATGAAAACCATAACCATGAGTTTGATCCTCTTAGATATGATCCGTTTGTTTAGTACTTCGTTTCATTTTTCTCAATAAAGCTCGGTTTCTTAAACAAAACGATAAGAACTAATGCAAATAGGGCCCGATTAACGCTAATACTTGAACATATGGCATGACAAAGAACTCGAGGATTTGTTTCCATAGTTGCCAAATCCTTGAAACAGTATCGTCGGGTTTTTCACGTGGATATGATTGAAACATGGAATAGGTAGACAACATTTCAGTTGTTTAGGCTTGAGTATACTCAAGGAGAAAGGGGGAAAGCTACGGACGCTTTGGAAGAGTCATACTCTAAAGCCATCTTCTTTGGCTGATTGGATAGAAAGAAACGATAGAATTTTGAAGAGATAAATGAACAATGGCATAGTTCTAGAGAGGGTTGTAGCACATCTATGAGATCCCACGTCGGTTGGACAAGGGAACGAAACACTCCTTATAAGGGTGTGGAAATCTCTCCCTAGTAAACGTGTTTTAAAACCGTGATGCTGACAATGCTATGTAACGGGCCAAAGCGGACAATATCTACTAGCGGTGGGCTTGGGCTATTACAAATGGTATCAGAGCCAGACATCGGGCGGTGCGCCAGCGAGGACATTAGGCCCCAAGGGGGGTGGATTGTGAGATCTCACATGGGTTGGAGAGGGGAACGAAACATTCTTTATAAGGGTGTGGAAACCTCTCCCTAGTAGACGCGTTTTAAAACCGTGAGGCTAACGGTGATACGTAATGGGCCAAAGTGGACAATATCTAGTAGAGGTGGGCTTGGGCTGTTATAAATGGTATCAGAGCCAGACATCGGGCGGTGCGCCAGCGCGGACACTGGACCCCATGGGTGGATTGTGAGATCACATATCGGTTGAAGAGGGGAACGAAACATTCCTTATAAGGGTGCGGAAATCTCTCCCTAGTAGACGCTTTTAAAACCATGAGGCTGACAGCGATACGTAACGGGTCAAAGCAGACAATATCTACTAGAGGTGGGCTTGGACTGTTACAAATGGTATTAGAGCCAGACACCGGGCGGTGCGCCAGCGAGGACGCTGGGCCCCAAGGGGGGTGGATTGTGAGATCCCACATCGATGGGAGAGGGGAACGAAACATTCCTTATAAAGATGTGAAAACCTCACCCTAGTAGACGCGTTTTAAAACTGTGAGGCTGGCGGCGATACGTAACGGGTCAAAGCGGACAATATCGACTAGCGGTGGGTTTGGGCTGTTACAACATTGTGTAACACTACACAAAAACCTTTTTGTTTTTCATTTGTGGTATTTATCAACTTATATAAAGGTGAAGTTAAGCCAGAAGGTGGAAAGAAAAGATTAAAACTTAGAACAAAGAACACACCTAAAATGGCCTAAAATCCCAACCACAGCCATAGTCATCCCAGCAAAGTATGTGTATGTATCTCCAACAAAGACCGATGAAGGGTACCTAAATCAAGCAAGCCATCAGAAACCAAAAACTGGTACAACCACAAATTTTGTACAGCATGATGTATATATTACCAATTGTAAGCAAGCAAGCCCAACGATGTGGCTAATAGGGGTTGAACAAGATAAATAGAAAACGTGTGCGCCTGCTTGTACTCGAGATCCGTCGATGCTCCAATTTGCATGATATTGTGAATCAAGATCTGGAAAATTGCTAAGACATGTCATGCTCAAGAAAAGAAAATTGGATCACATCACTGCAGCTTGTTCAATACTTACAGCAAATGCAATGACAACCGTTTGCCCAACTTCCAACCCATTTAAACCAGCATGAATGTTAATGGAGTTTGTACAGAACACTGCCAACAGTCCCATATAAAGTTTATATATCCATCCTGTGAATCAAAAATTAGTAGAAAGCTAAGCCAAATTAGGACCTTGTAAACTAATAGATAATTGTGAGAAAATGCATAAATAATATTCATGAGCTCACGGATTCCATCTCTAGCATAAGTTATCTAATGACATCGTATTCTTTTTATGATATCGTACATACTGTTAATAGCCTGAGAGCTACCTTTTTCCTTTTTGGGTGTCATGGCAGTCTACTAGGTTCTTAGGAGCGTCTATGTAACAATCTAAGCCCACCGCTAACAAATATTGTCCTTTTTGGGTTTTCCCTTTCGGGCTTCCCCTCAAGGCTTTTAAAACGTGTCTGCTAGGGAGAGGTTTCCACACTTTTATAAAAAATGTTTCGTTCTCCTCCCCAGCCGACGTGGGATCTCACAATCCACCCCCCCCCCCTTTTAGGGCTCAGCGTCCTCGCTGGCACTCGTGATGTGGGACCCCCCAATTTACCCCCCTTCGGGGTCCAGCGTCCTTGCTGGCACACCGTCTCGTGTCCACCCCTCTTAGGGGCTTAGCCTCCTCACTGGCGCATCGCCCGACGGTGTCTGGCTCTGATACCATTTGTAACAACTCAAGTCCACCACTAACAGATATTGTCCTCTTTGGGCTTTTCCTTTCGGGTTTCCCCTCGAGGCTTTTAAAACGCATCTACTAGGAAGAGGTTTCCACACCCTTATAAAGAATGTTTCGTTCTCCTCCCCAACCGATGTGGGATCTCACGGTCTAGGCGGTATAAATTTCTTCTCTCATTTCCAAGACGTTCAGAACCAACTCCTTAGAGCTAATCCATTCTTTGGTTGCACACAGGTCAAGACCTCTAAGAACCTCTACTATACAATGTCATATTCATGAGCTCTCTAGGCCATTAACAGTATGTACGATGTCATCAGAACCTCTACTAACTGCTAAATACGATATCATACTCATGAACTCATGGATTCCACCTCTGCTAATGCATAAATAATCTTACCAAGATCTAAAACATCCATTCCAAGGTATGGAATCAAAGGCTTTGGGATTATAATAGTTGTGTGTCCAGCATAAGCCATCAACAAAGGAAGAGCAGCAAAGGATGGCAATAGCAGTTTCCTGCTCTTTACAACAAATAAAAGAAGCCATGTCATTTAGAATAACAACAGCAGCATGCTAGAGGATCATTCTAACTTAAGAGAGAAACTGAGTAGAAAATACTCACACTCTCCAGGGGACATCAAGAACATCATCTACAAATCCAAGCAATGTCATAAAGCAAATAGATGCCAAAGCTGCATTGTACTCAACAAGCCACTGCATTGTCACATTATTAACAATTTAATCTTTGAAAAACATATATAATCCACGGCCACGAAACAGAAAAAGTGAGCGTCCCAGCAACAATGACACGATGAGCATTTTTTTAATAGGCTAATCCAACTTCAAATGGTGAAATTTTTTATAAGCTAGGTTGCTCACATTTGAATCTGATTTGAAGTTAAAATACTGAAACACGATTGCCACGACCAAGAAGGAAATCCCGACAACAATTCCCAACGACTCAGGCCTGCAAAACACCTTGAAGTATTAGAAAGTGCACCAAACGGCATGTTCGGTTTAAAACAAATCATGAGTTGATAACAGATTCTTTAAAGAAGTAAATATCCAAAAGCACAAAAGAAAATCAGCTTTTTTCGTTCTCTCCTCGTTTATTTATAAGAAACTGAGCTTTCGTTGAGAAATATGAAAGGATACACAAGGACATACGAAAGGACAAACTGCACAAGAAGATCCCAAACCTAAAAAACGGCCTCCGAACCAAAGGAATAACCCCTAATTAATATGTTCCCAAAGAACATCCCGAGACCGATCGACCCCTTTGAAGATCCTACTATTTCTTTCAAGCCAAACACACCACAGAACTACAAAAAACCAAGCCTGCCAAAGAGATTTCTCTTTATCCTTACAAGGAGGGAATAACACAACCTCCTCCATCATGGCCCTACAATCTCGATTACGAACAAAAGAATCCCGATAGGAGTCCGAAAACTGGCCCCAAATCCATTGTACAAACTGATAGCTCTAGAACAAATTATCAATATCCTCCCATGCTCCTTTGCACAAGATGCGCCATTGAGGACCCAAAACTAGTAACCAAATAAAACTACATTCACAAGAGACAATAACCTCAAATGAACCAATTCAACGCTCTCGTGAAGCTAGTAACCAGAGCAATAATAATTAGATTGACCATTAAATTGCTTGCTTTCTTGATTTTAAGTTCAATTTAGTCTACTTGGAACTTAGAAATCAAAAGGTTTAACCCATAAGAATCCCCGTAACCTAATTTAAAACTAAAAATACACGCCAGATTCACAGCATTGATCAAAAATCAAAACGAGAACCCGCCCAGAAAGTTAATCAGTCTGAAGCAAACAAAAACAAAATCATGTTTAGAAAATGGCTAAATCAAATGATAGTTTTGAAATCACTTACACTTTGACAGCGCCTTGAGGGGTACCCCGTTTGTTGATATCATAGCCAAACAAATTACGCCTAATAACGTATCTGGAAGCCACGGGTATCATCCGCAGAGTGACAAAGAAGCCAGCGAGACTGAGTCCGGCATTGATGAGAATCGATCTTCTAATCTCTAGGTCGATCTTGTAGCGATAGAAGATAAGGTAGAGATATGGAACAGAGAAGAAGAGCACGAGCTTGAAGATGAAACCTGCTTTTGGTGGCGCAATGGGCGGATCATCTGTTGTTGCGGATTTGGTTTGATGGGTTTTGTCAATTTCTTTCGGAGAAGGTTCTTTTAGTGATGGGTTTGCAGAAGCTCTCTTGCGAGCAGTCATGGCGGACGGTTGTGAGTCTCTGTGCTTCGTCTTCGACTGCAAAATGCAAATCTAAGTTCTCATTTTTCTGGGTTTTTGTGTCTTGATTCTGTGTCATTGGACCAATCAAATAGCGACAAGTGATCAAGCTTGCCCACTCGGTGTTCGCCATGTGGCATGTGTCCATATTTGTATGGTCGACCCATTTAGAATGGGTTTGTTTTCAAAGTTTGGATCTTTATTTCCCCAATTGTCTCAATGATGGAGGTGGAGTGTTGCGTAAAAGCCAAGAATAATAATAAATAAATAATGTAATCACTTCAATTCAATGACGTAGTTTAATTTTATATTTTTAACTCAAAAATGAAAAAAAGAATTGATCGTGCTATAATATATAGAAATTTTAAACAGCAAAAATATGTATTATAAAACGGATAGAATCTTGAACTGAATTAAAATGGAATATTATTCTACTTACTCTTTTATTTGCATTTGCAGTATCTTGAATTTTATGCAAAAGAATAAAACTCTTGGACAAGAAGCAAAAAACGTGTATACTAAAAAGAAGAACAGGGAAAAAGGGAAAGGAACATATATACAAACAGGGGAAAAAGGGAAAGGAACATATATACAAAAGGTAAAAATATTTGTTTATTATAAAAGAAATATTTCTGTTTACTAAAAATTAATTAACTAAAAAAAAAAAGAAGACAATAAAGACTAAAATGATACTAAATTCAAACTTTAGAACCAAATATAAGAATAAGAAGCTTACATGTGCCGTAAGCTGAAGAGATCCCACGAAACTTCAGCAATCTTCATTCCATAAAATTATTCTTTACATACTAATGAACATATTTATATATATATATATATAAAGATGGAACAACAAAATAATTGTCTAACTACCAAATCAGAGTGAGTGAGAGAGTAATTTACAAGGGCGAAATGGCTTGGAGACCAAAACTGAAAGCCAACCTTCATGCTTATAGGGACTCGGCAAACTGGGGGGCCTCCATATCTAGTTCTTGTCTCATCAAACAGCTCATCAGCCACTCACTGTTAAATGTCCATATGCCTTCTTTTATAGCCATTAACGCTTCCTCCACGTCTTCCTCGCACGCTACAAATATCGTTTCCAATACTCTACTTACTTTATCCAGCCCATTAATAACCTGAATTTTCAAGCACAATGGATTCACCAAATAAGAAAAGGATGCATATATTCTAAAGAGGTCAACCGAATCCTACATAAAAAGATTTAAATCTTATTTTGATATTCTATTCTGGTCCATGAGCTCTAAAGGATATTCTATTTTAGTCAGAACTTTAGTAAATTGATAGTGACTTCAAGTATGTATATTTATGTATTAACATAACATATATCCAAATCACAAGTGTAGGAGATGAGTGTTGGATAGACAAATATTAAATGACAAGATAATATATGAAAAGACCAAACCAAAATGATATCTATGAATTCAAATATATATTTTAAACATAGGCAAAATGAAATTTAAACATATCAAGAACAAAGACAAGCCACAGAATGAATCATTGCCACTAGAAAACTATTCCTGCATCATTAAAAACACGGATATATTTGTACACTGATACACAAAAAGGAACTCCAGATTTCGATCAAGAGAGAAGATCAAGAATTTCAACAAACTAAGTAAATAAAGAAACAAAGATGAACATGTGATCCTAGTATGCCCCCTAATAGCGTATAATTTTTATATACCATGCTCAATTCCTGGAATCAAAATAAGCATAGATGTCGGCAGGTTTTGAGAACTTCAAATAAGCACTACATTTACCCAGGAGGCTAGCTATATTATTGTTGTTGAATACGTAATACAGTGAATCAAACGTGCAACACTGAACTTTGATTACGAGGTAAGATTTGTACAAAAACAGAGAACTTACATTTCCACCGGCTGACTTGACTATCACGGAAAGAGTCTTGGGTGGTGGTTGAGCGTGAGCTGATATGCAAACATCATACCCTTCAAATAAAGCTCCAGGACGAGCTTTTGCTCTGAGAACTGCAGTTTTTAGGCTGGCTCTATATTTGGATGTATAGTCGTCATCATTTAGTACGTATGGAAACTCGTCTGTAGATCAAAGAGTTACTAGATTACAAAAATTATGTAATATGAAAAAACTAAGAGGTAAGAGGTAAGAGGTAGAAAATATATGACGCTCGAAAACTAGTAAATCATTCTAACTCACCTACAAATCTGCCTTCCCGATAGCTTTCTTTTAACCAACTAGGGGAGACAATCCAGGCTCTGTGCAATTGCAATGAACTTTTAATTTTAGTTACAACAGTAATATTCCATGAGCAAGAGCACGATGACACGCTTGAAGACACATGATAATACATATGCTCGAAAGTCATGGAGCTAAGAAACAAAGTTAGAACACTAGCTTGAAGAAGTAAAATTAGTACAAAAACACAAAATCTTTAGAAACCAATAAATGCTATTACGATCAAATTAAGAATATTATTAGAATATTAAGAGTATATAAGTAATTAGCTAGGGAAGTGTTATGGTGATTTGCTATAAATAGAGTGGATAGGAAAGAATGAGGCAGGCATTCGTTTAGTTGGCTTAGGCTTGAGTGACAGTGAGAGTACTCAATAAAGGAAAGGTCTAAATAGCTTGAAAAAACTTGAAATATCTTGTAGTTCTTTTATCTTCCAAATTTCAATACTATTTCAGTTGTTTATGTCCATAAAAAACACATCACTTACTATCAACTTTCAAAACTAGAAGTATTTGACATTTGTCGTGCCAATCATTTCATTAAAATGGGATGCCACTAGCCATCACGATAGGAACAAATTCACAGGGGTGGAGAATTTAAGACACCAAACAGACCGTAAAAGGGAAAGAAAAAGCATAATACAGTCCAACATAAGACTTGGTTTTGACGCTTAACAAATAAATAGGGATTAGAATAAGAAACTATTCCCTGATAAATTTTGAAGGTTCACAAGAATTTGCAGCCTAAGCACAGTATAGGGCAATGGAAGAATAACAGCAAAGGCCACATGCGCTTGGAATTGCTAACTTTGACACAAATAAGATGTTAATTAGTATTCGGGGGTCAAAATTTACGATCATGAAACTACTAAAGAAGTATGTTTGTCTAAGGTTGCAAGACTAACCCCGAACAGAGAGCAGTGCAGAAATTGAGAGTTTTCCGGACTTTTCCTGTTATGACATGGGTGCTTGTACTCCCATCAGATGTAAGAGAGCCACCAAGTTCCTCAATCACCTGAATCAGAAAACAACTAAACATTAGCAAAATCAAAATTTGGAATAAAAAGAAAATTCTAGATCAGTATTTAAAAAATATATACAGCTAATGCCATATAAAATAGATACAGAAACATAATAAAATATACAAAATCCATAAAATATACATGTGAACATGTGTCCCGAGGACAAATATTCATAATTCAGACAATGATATCAAAATATGTTGCAATATAAAAACGGAGTTAACAATATGGTTAGTCTCAAGCTTCGTTTGTCCACTCTAGGTAGGGATATTAATTGATGTTCTAAAAAAATAAAGTTCAACTTCCACAGCTTCATTTGCTTGCATAGGATGCCATAACTAAAAAGTTCAAACACTTGCACCAGCTGACTAATCAAGCAAAATGACTGGGTATGTAAACTAGTAGAAGCAATAAGCCAGATATGCCTCTTAAGGACTAAATGGATAGGTTCAATGACTAGGTATGGGACTTTTGGCAGAAGTTCTTTATGAGGGGAAACACGTAGAAGAAAATAAATACTTGAGACAATATAGAGAATACTGAGGATATAAAACTTCAAAACCATCAATAGAAAAGTTTCAGAAAAGGAACATGAATGATGAACGTTCAAGAAAGTTTATAAAATGGTATCATACCTTCACGAGCTGAGTTTTCTTAGCTTCATCAGCAATATTCATCAACATTATTTTAAATGATTTTCCTAATGTGTGAAGTCCTTTGCAAACGAGGTCCTCTGATGCCACATCACAGAAATTTTGTGTACATTTACTGGTTGAAGGATTTTCAGGAGGAACACTAGCCAAAATCTCATGCTTTGAATTGGCTAATGAGCATGCTTGAGAGCAGGTATCACATCCATTACTTTCAGGAACAAAACTTCTGTTAGAGTCTGGATGGGAATGTTGCAGATGGACTCCTTTTACTTTCTTTGACTTCAGTGAAGAAAGTGATGCCTCCCAAACTCTCTTTGCTCTCTGGGTAGAACAGGAACATTGTATCTCATCTAAATTACCAATATTCTTCGTTAATTCTGCAATACTAGCTGTCTTGCGGTTCTCTACTTCTGCAAAAGAATGTGGACCATTGCAATCAGGCACTACGTCCTGGTTCTGAGAATCTGTTAGCAACAAACCAGGTTTTAGCCACCGTTACTACCAAAGGAAGGAAGGAAGGAAGAAAGAAAGAAAGGGGAAAAAAGCTTTAAAACGAAGAAGACAATCAGGTAGTGGACAGAAAATCAGACATAAATCTTAATTGATTGAGATAGATTCAGCCCAATCTGCTTAAGATCGTTTCCCCAAGATAGACACTTTTATATGTAGACATCCAATAGGTTTAAATAATAGCTGAATTAAAGAGGCATTTCTCGCCATTCTCTAGCACCTTCATTATTCTTTTTTTTTTCCTTTAAATGAACTTCCAAGCAAACTTGCATACATACATATCAACTAATCTAGCAAACCCTATTACATTTGGTTGTCAAAGACACTCGTAAGATATTAAATCTAAGTTGATGACCACAAAGACTTGAACTTGTTTTCTCTAAGCCTTTTATTATTTACATTGGCATCTTCATGCTTACAACTTATTATGTCATGTTAAGACTCATTCATGAACAAAATTGTTTAAATCAACCATTATGAGGCACTTAAATAATATATGAAAAATAATTTTCATGTACTATCCTACAGAACAATACCATGAATCTTGTTTTCTCCTCCAAGGGGCACCAAAGATGCAAACTCTTCAGGTTGGAAATTCAAATTCTCAATGGTCTGCTGGTCAATTGCATTTGAACCCTTGCAACCTTGACTGGCGACACTAGTTCTTTTGGCAAGTTCATACGATGTACGGACATCAGGCTTTAATAGAGTATGTGACTTTGGCCTGTCTGCCGAACACGTTGAACTTCCCTGGTAAATGTGCGAAACCATGAGGGTAGAACCACCCGGAAAGCATAAAGCTCTACGAATGTCAGCTCTAACAGGTATTCTACGAGCTTTTCCTTTGGTGTCCACTTCTGCTATGGACAAAAAACCCTGCATTCACTTCAAATATTAGGCATTTTCCATATTCCATATAAACTAATATGCATTTTCAGAAGATAAGTAAGAACTGTGTGATGCAAAATTTTATCAACAGAAAACAAATCCACGCCATGTTTATAGCAGATGTGTTCGATCACTATTACCTGTTTGGACCAAAACCCTTCGGATTCCTTGTCTCCCCAACAGAATATTGTGCGGATCCCAACACTTTGAAGTCTTTTTCTAAGTTCCATGTATAGTGTGCGACAAAAACCCTGAAAGAGGCTAGTACAAAAAATGTAAGTTCCGAATCTCCAATGGATTCAATAGCAAAAGGAATTACTTTCCATTAATGATATTCAAAACTAAATAAAGTTAGAACCCTCCACCCCGGAGGTGAGGGGAGGTAGAGGGAGCGAAAGAGACCTTGTGTTGGTAAGCTGAACTGACAGCAGCAAGAGGAATCTCAGCATATTGCGTGTCAGCAGGAACTATTTGGTAGGTAATTGCAGCTATGATCTGTACAAAAAGAAATATACGGGAATTAGAAATCTTTAAAAAAAAATAATAATAAATAACATATAAAATCCATTATTCTTTAACTAGAAACAATTCATTCAGATATGTCATGTCAGCACATTAGATTTTATAACTCAACCATGTATGCAGAAAGCATCAAAGATTTACCTTTTCAAACTCCATTGGCTCAAGAAAGAAAACATGTGTACCAATGAGATGTACAACAAGAAGATGCAAATTTGAATATAAATGGTGACTAGTACATTCTGAACTTCAATGGTGTATTAATAACAAGAAAAAACAAGGGCCAAGGACAATAAGAATCGATGCACAGCAAGCAAAAAAAATTGCATGAATTCTTTACAATACACAAGGTCATGTCCCGGTTTTAAAAAATGGTTCCATAAAGAACGCGTCCACGCAGGATTTTTGGAAATTGACTATTGAATATTGATATAATTGATATGACGATGATAATCATCCTGACAAAACTGGGAGTAACAACAGTAAATGTGTTCAAGCTTACCGTTCCTGGATCAGCCTCAGATGTGGATTTCAACAGCAATGTACAATATTTCCTGCAGGAAGGAGAGATGATTGTCAAAAACTTAAATAGTACAGCACTGCATCTAAGCATCATCAAAATAATTTTGGACTGCCAAGATTAACTTTAATGGATGGAAAATACATATAAATCATCATTGATCAGAATTCATAATCATGCAATCAAAACTAGGGAAGGGTAAGGAAAAAATTCTGTACCCATTAGATACACATTTCTCCATAAAAGTTGATTGCTTTCCAGTATTTGCAGCATAGACCATTGCGGGCAGTTCCCTTTTGTACAATAATAATACTGCCTAAAAAACCAACATTAACAAGTTTAGAAGTGACCACGAAAAGGCTAATTAACTGTGTACCAGGATATAAATCAGAAGTACCAAACCAAATAATATTAATTAGCTTTGGAGATGAAATGTAAATCTGTTAACAATATAATCCTTTGAATAAGTTGCAACTCTTGGTAAAAAAGTGAAAATATAAGGATAAAAATATTGAAAGTTCCAAAGTACAATCTGAAAGCTGCCTAACTACACACTTAACTAGGACTTATTTTGATCAAGGCTAATTGGACTTTCTTTTGATCAAGGCCAATTGGAATGTCTTTTCTTCCCTACATCTACAGTATTCTTTTGGGGGATTCAATTTCTGTTTCTTAACTAAACATGAAGAGCAAAGCAACGTTGTCAAATGGTAAGTAATGAATCTATAATTGCAGCAAGCCAGAAGAGAATTATGTCTAATGCTCCAAGCTTTCGTTGAAATTTTAGGACGAAGCGAAGTGGGGGGGTTTCCAATAGAATTCCTATAATTTGGTTATGTTTTATTTCGTTCACCTCGTAAAGTAAGACTACTCTTTTAAAGATTTAAACTCAGATTTTATCAAATGTATAAAACTTACACTTCTATATTTGACATGCTGAACAGCCTGAACTCTAATTAAACAAAAAATAGCACAACGCTTAGTTAACAGAACTTGAACAAAGTACTGCGGAATAATCTTTACTTTAATTAGTAGTCGTAACAAAGCAGCAGCCAATGAAGAACACCAACAACATAAGATTAGCGCAGATATGCACCTGAAGATAAGATTTGCTATCACTATCAAAATCATTCGGATTAACGAGCACAAACGAATACTCCCCCTGAGAGTGACATTTCTCTCCCATCCCTAAGCAAGGCCAAAATTAGAAAGAAATAAATCACGTCAATAGAGTCAGAATCCATAGAGTTCAAGCATTAATTCTTATTACCTGTTTCATCGCATTCTGGGGGATTAGCATCAACAACATGCCCCTCTTTCCCCACTAGCACAAATCAACGAACAAGAGAAGCAAATTACAAACTAAAAAACCAGCATGAGAAACAACAACTTCATCTGAATTATCATAATCCTAATCCGAAAACGATAATCATTGTAAAGTAGATCCAATACTGAATCAGATTTTTCCCCAGCGGCGAAACGAAAAACGAAAGAAGAAGCCACGAAATCATTCCGAGTATCCACAGAGGATGAGGAAGGCGTAGAAGCTTACCGATTGGGATTCGAGAGCGACGTGCGGGTCTCTGTGTTCGCGCCATTGTTGCGGGTTTTCGCTTAGCTTGCTATGGAAGTGTTGGAGAGGATTAATTTATTTCATTCGGGCGGGAAGAAGGATACGTTCGTCAATAAAATAAATGAGCGGCGGCAAATTATTACCAGTAGCGTCAACCTTCATACGCGGTAAATTTCGTGGGAACCTTTTACCGCGCAAACTTAATCCAATTCAACTATTTTTGTTTTAATTATTTATTCAGCTATTTATTTTTAATAAAAATAAAATATTGATATCTAAAACTACTCTTTTCACTATGCTATGTTTAACACAGTATGCTATGTTTAACACTTTTCACTGTGTTGAAACAAGGGTAAGTGTTAACACAATTACTGTACAATTACTGTCCCGACTGTACAATTACTGTCCCGCCCGCTACTGCAAGAATGCGATTGTGACAACTAATAGATAGATACAAAAAAAATATCACACAATGCCGACTCGGGTAGACCCTCTACTATGGTATGAATCTAACCCAACCCAAGTTTAGCACAATCACCCTCCCACATTTAACTAAATTTCCAAGGATTGAACAAAAAATGCTGCAAATACATCAACCCATCATCCAAACTCACATATCTCCAACTCAATACACTCATCATTCCCACACTTACGCTTTCAATCCTAACCTTACCATTGTTTCTACCCTCCCCATTTTTACACACCCCCAGTTTCAGATCCGCCACTATGCCGCCGCTCACCTCCTTCGGGCAGCACCCCGCCGCCGGCAGCTCCTCCGAGAACCACCCGTCCGCTCTCGGCGCCATTCCCACTCTTCCTCCACATTCAATCATTGTGAACACCGCCCTCCACCCTTCCAGCACCACGTTCCACACCACCTCCACCTCCTCTCCAGCTCCGATCACCACCGCCTCGTCGCCGTTGCTGACATTTATGTCGAATTTGAACAGCCCGTTTCGGTCCACCACTAGCTCGCCGCCGTGCTTCACGACCGTGAACATGGGTTCGGGCACATCTACAAATTTTCAGAAGGGTTGATTTCAATACTCCATTTAGTTTTATAAACATTATGAAATTTGATTTAAAATATAAATTTAGTTGTAGAATATACGTAGTTACTTAGATTTTTTTCCTTATTTTTAAAAAATAATTGGTTAATGGTATAGTTAAAAAACAAATATATATATATTAGGAAAATCAGACTTTTAATCCACGACTGTTCGTCATTTTTAATAATTCAAAATTTTAAAAATTTAAAATTTAAGTTAAGAGAATAAAAATGATTATTACCCTTTTCTTCCTTATTGGCTCCGCCACCGACAATACAACCGTCGGCTTTGTCGGTGCCGGAGACGCTGATGATGAAGACGAGGTCGGATAGGGAGAGGATGGGTTTCGAGGGAGCGGGGCGGCGACGAGCTGCAGCGGTGTGGCCGAGGCCAAAGAGGCGGCGGAAGGACACAGGCGGTGACGTGGTGGCGGAGGAGGCGGCGAGGTTAGTGAGAGAAGGGAATTTGGCACTGAAAATTGGCTCCCAAAGATGGTTGGAGGCCATGGAAATGGACCAGGATTTGCAGACGCAGGAGGCGGTGGCGAGTGTTCTGGGATCGAGGCGTTCGGCAACGAGAAGCAGCACCTCCCACGGCGGCGGGGATGGAGGAGGTTGAAGAGATTGCGCCATGAAGAGCAAAGGAGGAGAATTGGATGTCGGTTTGATGAGGATTCGACTAATTTGATTATTTATAGAGTGGAGAGATTTGATTGGTGCAACGTGGAAGTCAAGGGTGCTATTGCATGGAGTCCTTTTGCCACGTCATACAGAACGTTTGGGTGGGAGGTGATCTCGTCATTAGATTTGGTGTATTTTTTTCTTATAACATTAAATTTCTCTTATTTTTTCATTTTCAGTCCTCAATTTCCAAAAAATTATATTTTAATTATTGTTATTTAAAATTAAATTACTCTTTAAACTTTGAAAACATGATTTATGTTTATTTATTATGTAAAAACTTAAAAGAATAATAAGAAGAAGAAAAAAAAGATGAAAGTCGATGGTTCTTTTATTTGAAATACATTTTAAATTTTTGATAAATCAATTTATACCTCTAATTTTTGGTGTATCAATAAAAATTTCAAACAAATAATTGCATCATTTTATAAGTATATTAATTTATAATATAAAAAATAATAATTTACGTATAAAGTCATAATCATATCAATTAAACTCTATATCATACATATTTTGTTTGAAGGTTGGATATAAAGTCATTAATCATATCAATTAAACTATATATCATAACTGAAACACTTTACATATTTGGTTTGAAAGCAGTTTATCTATCAATTCTATAGACTTTTAATACTGAAATATGAAGTCACTAAGCCACAAATTTGCAAAACATCTAGATATGTTATATAAGATTTGTTCCTAAAACTCAAACCAAATCTATTCGAATTTAGAAAAGTAACCCAACCCAACCAACTCCTATAATTTGAGTTTGGTCGGTTCAGGATGTCGGATTCAATATGCACCTCGGTTCATGATGTCAAGTTCAATGTACACCCCTGTCAAAACAAAATCAAACTCATTCAGCTAATTCTCCCTTCAAAGTGACTTTAACAAATTTATAGTGGGGCCCTTCCAGTTTCCATATTTTACATTTAATTCTACAAATAGCCCTTGAACAACTCCAAAATTGAAAGGGACTCCTCAACTTCTTTCATATTTTCTCTAGAGGACCAAATTTTGCTTGACCCATTAGTCTCAATGTGTCCTTTTTTCTTCCTTAAATATAATAATATAAAAAACTAGACAATGAAGACTCATCGGTCTCATTTAAAAGCTATTTCCTTTATTTTTACACTGTTTTTTGGGGACGCATAAAGTAAGATGCACAATGATGAACAAGTGGGCGTTGCAGCAACTTTGCTTTGTACACAAGTCACTTTGAACAGAAGATTTTTAAAAAGAAAAAGAAAAAACTGCAGATTTGTTCTTGTGCTTATCAACATGGTAAACCTGAAAATCCAAGCAAGCTGATCGTGAAGGAAGTTCTTGGGTCACCTTAAGGAAGTTCTTGGGCCCCTTCATTTAGAGAAGCTTGAATGAACTCCTCGAATTCAGCTTCCATGGTGCGGAGCTCTTCGTTGCCTTCAAGATCTAACGCCTGTGGCAGAAATTCAGCAATGTCATAATCGTCTTCGCCATCCAAGCAGAAGTCGCTCTCTTCTTGGTGTTGGCTCAGCCAGTAGTCGTGGTACCATGTCGAGGTTGTGACCAGTTGCCACCATTGTGGAGAGAAATCCTCCACCTGGTAGGCGGCCGGGATGAAAAGCGGGGCGTTCGGGTTTAGCTTTGATCTTTCTTCGGATGCTAGAGACATCGTTTTGTAATGAAATTCTACAACTGCTGTTTACGGACCTTCAGAACGATAAACAAAATCAGCCAAACATTTAAAATCCAACAAATTAGGCAAATGTGCAAAGCTAGGGCGAACGATTTCGTTCTTTGTTCTTCAAATTCGCTAAAATTGACTTCACTAATTCATGAACAAATCTGATCCAGTTATCCAGATCAATCAGATCAAAATATCACAAAGCATACAAAAAAGAAATCCCCGTTCGCTACGATTACATCAGATCGCAAAGAAATCAACGCACAAAGGTAGATAAATCGAAATCACACGGAACGCAGATCAAGAAATCAAAGAAACACAACCGGATCTAAAGCAACACCTAAGAGCGCAGATCAAACCGAATTTTCCCTCTCGTTTCGTTCTCCCAGCATTCAGGAGATCAAAACAGAAAAGGATACGAAATATTTACCAGATCTGCGAGAGAGAAGGGAATTCTGGATTGACCGAGTTGGAATTTGGGAAAAACAGAGAGAAATTTCGAAGTCTTATCCGGAGAGACTGAACAATTTCAACGAAGCCCTAAGGTTACCGAAAGAGAAGCCGAGAGGGCTCTTTTATAGGCGGAGAAAAAGAATCTTTTATTTATTTATTTATTTTCCTTGTATTCAAATGTGGCGCGTGAATTTGATTAAAGCGCGTCGTCGGTGTTGTTCCTTGACTTTGACTGATTGTTATCAGCAAGGAATTGGAACATGCCACGCTAGAAATTTGTCTGGTAACGACCGTACCTGAATTTCATGGCTTATATTTGTTTTAAATTTACTATTTTACCCTTCTTTTTTTAATTATATTGTGTGGGTGGAAAAGAAAAACGTGGAGATTTACTGTTATTTATTTACGGTGGAATTGCATCGTTTTTTACCGGCACTATTCACTCTCCCTTTCGTAACTTCCCTTTATTATCAATTAATTTTTTATTTTTGAGAATTAAGTTAGTAATTTTTTTTTTTTTCCATACCTAATTTTTATCAATATTAAAAAAAAAATCTCAAGAATTAGGTCCCCAATACATAATTGTTCTCGAACAAAACACTCTTATATATAAAAAATTTATGATTGAGCCACAAAAAAAAAAAAAAAAAAACTCTAGAATTTTCATTTCTTTTAAGCATTTTTTAAAATTATCTTATTCTTAAATTTGACTCTCATTCAAATATGGTTTCAGTTCATTTATTTACATCTCTTTTATTTGTGTGCCACAATATTTCTATGATTTATTCTATTAAATGTATAAATGTCTCGAGAGCTATACAGTTTGTCCTCAAACGCTTTTGTTAAATATTGAATCGGTCCTTTGTTTGTTGATTTTTTTTTTTTTTTTGATGGATATCGAAAAAATTTGTATTGATTTTTTAATAAAAATATAGTGAATAATAATTATTTTAAAAGTTAGAAAAATTAATTATGCGTTCAATTTGACGGAAGGTGCATGGTTGTTACCCAACAATATCGCTGCAACTTCCAAGCAGGTATATTCGATTTTCCTTTTATATTTTTATTGGAGGAAAAAAGTAGTAAATTTATTGGACCCATGTGTTTTATATTTTAGTTTACAATTATTGTAATTCTCTAAATTTTATTTTTTTTCATTTTTTTTTGTTATTATTAGTAATTTTGAATACGAGGTTGAATAATATATAGATAAAGTTGAAAGCTTTTATCACACTAACATTATATATATAATTTACTTTATATTTCTTATAAATAAATAGATGATATTTATATATATTTTTAGGTCAGATTAATAAAAATACTCGTAAACTTTTAAATTTTTAAAAATTCCTTCAAAGTGAACTTGTAACAACGTTTAAAAAAAAATATATTAGTATTGATGCCTTTCAACTGTGTTTAAAAAATATTTACAATATCATTATCATCTTTAACCTCTATATATATATATAATATATATGATATATATGTATATATATTTTTATATATATAAGTATGTTTGAAATATGGAACTAACCGTGTGACGTAATATTTTTAAAAGTTTTTTAAAAATATTAAGAATATTAATAAAAATTTTAAGATTTGTAATGAAGAATATTTTTTTATAGTAGAAATATGAAAATTAAGATAAAACAAATCAGTTAAAATTTGGATCAATTTTATTTTAAATGTAAATCTAATAAATTTATATTCTTTTTAAAACTAATTAAGTCATTAAAGGAACATTAAACTATATAGTTATTAAAATTCAAAAAACTAAAAATTATAATCGTGAAAGTTTGAAATTTAAATAGAAAAAAATCTGTAGTCTAAAATTTTGGATTGGTTAAATTGGTGACATAAATAATTCGAATAGAATTTTTAATCTAATTCAAAAATAATTTAGTTGAGTAGTTGAATTATTATTATTATTAATTTTTTTTATATTATCTAACTGTACGTTATATTAATAATTACAATTTTAAAATTTAGATATCAACAATTTTTTCTCGTAATTTTAAATGTTTTTTATATTTTTAAAAGTGGGATAAAATAGCGTTGAATTGTAACCTTATTTCTTATTTGAGGTCGATTATGTTAAGGATAAAATAGTTTCCAACTCCAAATCGAATGAAATTTTTCGAAGGAATTGTCAAAATTGATTCGTTTATGGAGTTTATGAAGATCCATGCTATACACAACATGAAAAAATGAAAAGCACTTTTGCTCTATCCCATTTCCTTTAGGCATCTTCATCTTCTCTCGCAGTTTTCCTCCTCGTACTCTCAGATCCATCGGTGTCCCCGCCAAATCTGACCGTCTCTGGGCCGCAGCCGGCCTTCCGTTTTTATCTTTTCGGTCAGCGGCGGCAGCCGGTGGCCTTGCTCGTTAAGCCCTCTCTTCACGCAGACCTTCACAGCTGGTTGCAAGCGTCGGCGATATCAATTGTAGATATGGGGGTTCCTCCCTCTCACCGCGTGCAGGTATTGCTGGATTTCGAAATAGTTTCATCAATTTCAACAAATTCTGAAATCGAATTACGAGGACCTGGCATTTTAGCTTACAGCTCATGTTTTGTTTCTCCGAACCAGTGCTTGCAATCATCATTGCTTAAATTGCGTGCCCTTGATATGCTGCCTGAAACCATGGATAGAGTTCGACTGCAACGTTGTGTTTCTATTTTAGATTATTGCGTGAAGCGTTTTTTTTATAGGAAGATTTGTTCTGGATGGAAATGGTGATTGCAATATCGTGGATGGAATTTCTTTACTACATTTTTCTCAATATGCACCTGAACTTAATCTCCACTAATCTTGCGGGACAAGCATTTAACTCAACAACAGGCATTTAGTTGTTGCAAAACTCTTAGGATTTTTTGTTGCAAAACTCTTAGGATTTTAGTACCTTGTAAGGTGACCACCGTCCAAAGTTCCTTTTACTCATTATACTTTCTATCATGTGCTACAATTAACGATTGTTAGGTCAATCCTATTGATTTAAATTTACTTCATACACTAGAAGGATAGCTATTTAATTTTGTAACTTATACGGGCACTACTAATTTTGATGTGCAGATTGTTGTAGTGTGGGAATACGTGATGGTACAGAGGATATAATAATCGTGAGGTGAAAATGAAGGGGAAGTTTAGACTATGGTGGCCCAAGCAGCATTCACCATGTGAACTGTCGTCTTTTTGTCTGTTGTTTGGTTGGTTTGTACCTTCTTCGGATTCCCTTGACGTTGTAGTGGCATTCACTTGTAGTGATGATTCCCTGTCTCAACTCCAAGGTGACCTCGAGGTATAACGTTCTTCTTCTACACTGTTGTTATAAGCTTTGTGCCATTTGTGCAGCTTCATGTAATGAGAAATCTTATCAATTCATCATGATTTTGTAGAGTGGACTTGAAGTATCTAAATTTATTCATCATGATGTATGTGAGCGAATTATTAATAATGCTCATGTGAGGCAGTTGAGATATGGAAAGGAACAATTGAACTATAGAAATAAGGATGGAGAATTGGCGGTTATTTGATCAATATTCATCTTTTAGTTGCTTACATGTAGACAAGGGTGGAGCCCAACATGTTCATTAGGAGGGACAAAATTTTACATTCTACCTTTATAATCTAAGACAAACTATGGGGGAAATTGCTCGCCTTCCTTCCTTCTTCGCCTCCCCCTCCATATTGATTATTTCTTTATCTGCAATCAACTTGGATGCATAGCTATGACATAAGTTAATGATGAACATACTAAGTGGCTGGACGTAATAAAGAATAATTGTAATCGAGCACGTGGGGTGTTCAGGCCATATTTCACAAGAATTCATTGCCTTTCTTTTTGAAGGAATCAACTAGGTCATAGTCATGCAATTACTATAGGAGCTAATCTCTTCTGAGTCCCTGAAAGAACTTACAAGTATGGTTCATTATTATTTGGACCGCTCACTAATATTTTAACTCATTTCATTTCTTATGATGGGAATACATTTTTAACCGTTATTTTATTCCCAAAGAACAGTCAAATGAATATATTATTATCGTCTTCCAGGAAGTCATCTGTAATACAAACAGGACCATGCCTGCAGTTTTGCGTGATAAGTCAGTGTTTTCTCTACTTGGTCAGTCTGCTCCAAAAAGTTGTAATGGAATTTCTTCAAGCGACAGAATTGATGTATTGAATGGAGAAAAAGGTTTTTGTTGTCACCATGAATGCTGGATGAATAGAGAGGGTAATGTCACTGGCAGCTGTAGTAGATCCACCGCTCAATGCCATTATTTAGGTGGGTTGTCAGAGCAATGTAGGCGAGTCTATAGTAGGAGCAGTAATTTGGTGTTCTTGGTATTTGATTCTGATAAGAAGCATGGAAAGTCAGAAATATTTTGGATTCCTAAATTGGACTACCTTTGTTGGAATGGGCAGAAAGTGTCTAATTGTGATGTCCACGTATGTAAGTCATGATTAATCAAGGTTTCTTTTGATTTGTTCCTAATCTTTTAACTGTTAAATCTTGGTTAACTGTCTGGTTTGAAATTATGTAGGTCATATTCTATGATCCTCCTGTATATAACCGCCATTATTTCTCTTTGCAACCTTCCAATTCATACGAGCAAGAAAGTTCATCTTTCAAGAAACCAAAATGGGTTGATGAACTTCAGCAAAAGGAATCAAGTTTTGACTTGGTAATGGAAAATTTAAGGATTCCCGTTTTCAGGCTAGCAGAATAGTAGTTTCTTATATGCCTATTTGCCATGTACAGGATACAGTCATTTTGGCTATCAATTGTGCGGCAGCTGCTAAAAGATCACTTGAAAGACACTTGCATGCTAAAAGCTCTCTTCAGTTTTCCATCGTTGACAGGTATTTCTCTTATGGCTTTGGTTCTGGAAACTGAACTCTATAAATATTTACCTTTTTATTTTTTTATTTTTGAACAAGAAACCAAATTCTATCAATATTTACTTGAACTGTTTGATGTTCAGCACTTTCTCTTTGCAGGTGTTATTCATTCATGTGGAGTCTTCTGGCTGTGTCTATTGCTTCACTTTCTACTCTCTTCTACATGACTTTTCAGTTTTCTTATAAACTTCATAGTCTTGGACTACAATTATGGACGTCTGATGTAGTCTCAAAAATTTTCATGACCTCATACAATAATGCCCATATTCGGTGTTGTCAAATTTTGTATTGGCCAATTATACTTCAAGAGCGCGGCGTCGGGTAAGAGATTCTATTTGGATGTCTTTCCTGGCTCTATTAATTTTCTTTGTTGTGGGGTTTTCATTTTCATAAACAATGAACTGTTTTTTCTTTTTATCTTCTACTTGTTTTGGAAGGTCCCTATCAAATGTTGAATATGAGGAGAAAGTTGCTTTACAGAGGCATTCAATGTGGTCAAGCATAGCTGCTGATATTTTTCTGGGAAATGTGGTTGGTGTGGCATTGTTATGTTATGCAGATTCTACTTGTTCATTGATTGTTAACCTTGCTAGGGATATCACAAATAACATATTGCGTACGGGTTGTGTGTGGTTGATGGGAGTCCCTGCAGGTTTCAAGTTAAACATAGAATTGACTGGAGTTCTTGGCATTGTATCTCTCAATGCAATCCAAATTTGGTCTACGGTTTGGTTCTTTTTTAGTTTTATATTTATTTATGTTGTTAAAGCGCTTGCTATATTGGGGATTCTTTTTGGAGGGACATTGCCTGCTGCATTGACCTCAGATCTGATCTCAGTTGCAAGTTTCCATGTGTCAACTCTTCATTGGTTTTTCTCCCTCATATATTCATCACAGATTCAAGCATTAGCAGCTTTATGGCGCCTTTTTAGGTAACTCCTTTTTGAGACCCATTCTAATTGGGCATAGCCGTTCTGTTTATCATGAAATTGTAGCTAGTTATAATTTAAACCGACACAAGTTTATTACATTACAAGCATGATGGGATGATACGTAGTGTGGCCTAAAATCGGTATACTCTTACATATATGTTTAGAGTAGCTTAAAAAACTTCTATGCCTTGGTTTGATAGTCTTGATAGTTTTCTCTTCTGTGTTCTTCTGGAGAAGGGTGATGGCTGGGGTGGTGTAGCCTACCACAACAATATCAAAAAGCTCTTTTGACGCTTGAAACTATCTGAATGTAGATTCTTTAGATATTTGCATGCAGGATTTCAATTGTTTGCTGGTTTTTGAAAGTTATGGCAGTGCGTTTAAAACTAGGAATTCGAAGCCAGTTGGCTCATCCCCATGCTTTTTGCAGGTGTTTTTAGTGGAGCCTTGAATTAAAATTTTCGTAGATGATTTCTTATCAATTACAGGGATGCTTGACACAGATTCAAACTTTTCCCATAAATATATACTTTTTTTTTTTGTATTGGGAGAAGCCGAAGGCATTTGATTTTGAGAAAAAGGAGAAACTGATGAACTCTCAAAAGAGCCTTGAATTAAAATTTTCAAAAGATGCTTTCTTATCGATTCTGACAGAGTTTCAAACTTTTCCCATAAATATATTTGTTTGAATTGGGAGAAGCAGATTGCATTTGAGAAGGAGAAAAGGAGAACTTGGTGGAGAGTTTGAAGTTTCAAAAGAGTGTAATATTAGTAAGCGACTTGAAAAACTTTCACCTCTAAAACGCGTCCTTCCTTCAATGCTCAGACATCTAAGTGAGAATATAGAGATATAACAGGTGTGACTTAGAATGGGGTGTAAGGAAGATAGTGCCTTAATCAGTGATGGGAATAAGTATGTGCGACCAATCTCTATCTTATTCTTTTTTCTTCTTAGCACCTGAACTTAACTAATACATTGTTGAATATCAGTTTCAGACTTGTTGAATTTTCTTGTAGTTCTTCTTAATGTATCTGAATCTCTTTGCAGGGGTCAAAAACAGAATCCTCTTCGGAAGAGAATAGATAGTTATGACTACATTGTGAAGCAACATGTTGTTGGATCGCTAATTTTTACACCACTATTACTTCTTTTACCCACGACTTCCGTCTTCTATGTCTTCTTTACCATTCTGAATACATCTATCAGCTTCATCAAGTTGCTAATTGAAGTTATAATTTCCGCTATTCATGCCACACCCTACGCCAAAATTTACCTTTGGTTAGTGAAGCGGAAAAGATTTCCGTCTGGGATATGGTTTGAAATCATTTCTTGTCACATTAATTCCACGGGTTGTCCAGACAAAAACTTCTCTGAAAGCTTCGATTTACCGACTAAGATCTTGGAGCGGAGCGAGGAGGTGGTTGTGGGAAAATCTTCAGCTTTGGTTTCATGCCTTCACAGCAACTTAATGGGCATAGGTCAGTTCTCTATCATAAACTGGACTTTTTGGTGATCTTAAAAGATGAGGAACATAGGCAGGCTGATTTTTTTAACTGTGTGCATAAGATAAAAAGATCCTCTCAATATAACTATTTACGGAGATCTATTTGTACTTATTTCAGAGTAAATTCTGCTAGTGTGAACATTGTATGGTTATTTTTATCCTTATAAATATAGTTTATAATGAAAGAAAACTATATTTAAGTCCTTGAATTTTAAAAAGTTTTGACTTTATAGCCTTTAGCCTGTCGACAACTATCAGAACAAGTAGTCGGCACATAAAGTTATGGCAAAGGGGTACTTTGAAACAATAAAGAAGTTATGTGATGAATAAGAAAGACTACATTGAAATACCTTAGGCAATGTTTACAAAATATGTTTCATTCTTTTATTTGATAATTATTTTGTAATATTCTTATAAAAAAAAAATAATTATTTTGTAATACTGTAATGTAGGAGAACTGGTCCTGCCTCACTACAGAAATATTTTCTCTGGCTTCTCCCAGTCGGTACTAGCTTCTACTTTTCACGGAGTCCTGACAGGAGCAAGGTAAATAAAATGCTTATATTCAGTCTCCATTTTATGAAAATGACAGTTTCGATTTTATGGAAATGTTCGAGGGAGATATTGATAAAATGGCGATGTGAATAGATATTATACTAAGATTTTAACAAGATTTTTTTTTTTTAAAACAAGTAATTAACAAATAGACATTTTACAAATGAGTTAAAATACTTATTATTTGTATTATATTTATATTAGTTACATTTTGTTGCTACTTTTTTAATGTTCATATTGATTCACACTCCTTGGACATGTGGTAATATCGGTAGAAATTTAATACTATGGATGATTTAACTACTATCTGTCTTGCTTCTGCAGAACGACATCGACACTGAAGGCTGGCCTTCCTTCACCGTTGCCATGGATGTGTATACCATACAGAAAGTATTGGCATCTATGCCATGATTCGATTCTCACATGCAGGCAAACGCCGGCTTGTACTTCATGATCTGAGCATGCTAAATCCTAGTTTTTAGAATTTCTTTTGAAGTCGAAGCTTGGAATCTGAATGGTCATTGGGGTATGATGTCTAAAATACAGAGGGTATCAAGTTGCTTGGAATGCGCTCAGATTTCTCCTTGTATTGGCCTTTTGCTTAATCTTTTGGATGCTGACAACGAGCAATGGTATCATTCAGGAGTTGCAGGTTCCTACTCACTTTATCTTCCACCTCTAATTTTTTTTGTTATTGATTGCAATCTGACCGTCACCATTTTGAAATTTCTTTACCCTCATAGATTTAGGGCTCATCATTCATGGATTTGAAGAACTTCTTATGTAGCTGGATTTGCGTTGTATTCATATCGAATAGAGAAATTAGTTTAAAAGTCTAGATTTGTATGGTTGGCGTTTGGTCTGTTGGTATGTTAATAAGCACGGACAAATTTTGACTATGTTCGATACTTGTTGAACTGAAGTTGGACACTTACTAGACGACACTAGTTGTACAAAGTTAATATATAAGAAAACTATATACGTAATTTTTGTGTATGAAATACATTTTAAGCATATAAATGCATAAAATTTAATCTATCAACTTTTGAGTTTTTTTATATAAAAATGATATATATTTTAATAAACATGTCAGTATCCGCTTCATATCATTGTGTCTAAACTATGTTGAATGTATATATTAAAAAAAACCAATTTTTATTTTCAGACATTGAAGTTATTCTGTCTTTCACACTTCGTCTCCAAAACCCTAAAATCTAATTTGGTCTCTAAAATGTTTCAGCTTAGTCTTAGAATCGATTTGATAATGGGCACGTCTATTTAACTCAAGAATCCCTCACATATGAAGAACATTGTTTGAGAATTTCTATGTTTTTTTCTAAAAGAAAAATAAGAACAAAAACTAATTAAACAAATTGGAGTGGACACTATCAAAGACAGAGACAACAACATGTACCAAAAATGGACATACATTATATTAATGTTGAGTTCATCAATTATTATTAACAAATTAATGTAATAGTGGATGATAATATAAGTAGCACAATTTTAAAATTGAAGAACATAATTAAGAATATTGGGCAAAAATCAGTTTATACTTACCTTAGCGCCACACAAGGCAGCCACCAGCCCTCTCTCTCTTTCTTCTCATTTTTCCTTTCCTGTTTGTGCAAACTGTGGTGTGGTGAGCATCCAGCATGCGCACACCACACCACACTCGCTCGACTAAGCACCGCCTGACCTTGGCACCGCATTGACGCCGCTCGCCGCTTAACCACAGAGGATGAGGCTCCGTACGGGCGCCAGCAGCCTACATGCACGTCGTACCATTGTTGAGTCCTTGACGAAACTACAATTTAACGGAAATTACGGTTAGTTTCTCAAGACTCGCTATTTTATGCCCGATTTTGACCCTGATTTAACCACTCGCTTCCTCTTTTTTTAATTTTGGTACAGTAATCAGGACACCAAACCTTTTTAGATGAATTAGGATAGAACCTCACTGGTCTTTATGATTTCCATTTTGATTAACATCAAATTATCAACATGTAATTACACTTGTGTTGCCGATGATGAGATAGACTAGGCTTCATTGGGTTGAAAGCAGAACAAAAGCTCTCAACTGCCTCATGAAAATGAGTTGCCCATTCTTAAGCGAACCAGAGACCCATTTGAAACAGAGTGGTGCCATGTTTGAGCAGAAGAGAATTTCACGATAACCTTCACTCTGAAGCTGAAGATGAAGAGAGGAAGTGCAGGTCTGTGCGAGGCATTTCATCAAACAGGTAAGGAGCATGAAGTGGAGTGGATAGCTATTATCCACCATTCCCGTAACTCAAACATAAATCCATCACAAAATCTCAATAAACACAGAAGAAAGAAGAACGCAGATACTTCTAAATCATTTAACCCTAAACCTCCATCCAAGCCACCCAAATCTCTGAGATTTCACGCACAAAACAAAGGGTTTCTTCCATCACAGCCCACATTCCAGATTCAAAAAGCAAAAAGAAAAAACGAAAACAAAAAAGAGAGGAGAGCAAAAAATGTTTATTAGTCTGTCAGACCGCTATGCGACCATCCCAGGCAGGGCGAACCTACCCGAGAACGATCATCTACAGCCGCAGAACCAAGGGTCCGTAAGCCGTTAGTCACGCTCTAGTCGCACAGCAGTGGTTCATCCACCAGACTTTGGTTCTTGTCTCCTTAGAACTCAAGGACACAGTTGTACAACCTATAGAACAGATCCTGTTCAAGTAAGGTCGTGCCCTAAGGACTTCATCTGCTTACTTAAATACGCTTACTCTTATTTGCCAATCTCCGATGTGGGATATCTGACACACTGACTTGGGCCAAATCAGCAGCTGTAAATACCCATCAAATCACCTCCTTTAGTTTAGAAATTCACAATTGTACACTAATAATATCTCTTTATTTTTTATTATTATTATTATTTTTTAATTGTTCACTGTATTTCATTTTATTTTATTTTAGATTAAATTCTAATTCTTCTTATCTGTAAACGCTGAATTAATCTTATAGTTTAATAAAAATTTTAAGATTATTTTAAATTATGAAAACTAATAGATGAGATTTTATTAAACTTCAAGGATATAGCAATTTTGTAATTTAACCTATTTTTCATGTGAGATTTTTTAAAAATTAATTGATATTTAAAAATATATAACCACTTTCCATATCATCTTCAAGATCAAATCAACAATATGTCTTAACCCGTTAAGCCATACTCAAGTTGTCGAGTGCATTTGGTATTAAATGTATCTGTTAGACCAAATGCCACAACGAATCGTTCGAAATGTGTTTACTAGTATGATCTACAAAATCGAGAAGCGGATGGATTTCCATTTTCATGTGAAAGATGTTGGTTTAAGCCATGCCTACAAACGAAGATGATCTAAACAAGTCTTTCCTCCTAAACCTTACTTGAAATGCGTCTATAAGACCGACTCTTTTAGCAAGAAGCACCTGAGATTGGAAAGTAGTTCCACAATCTTGTACGCGTTTAACGGGCGTAGGAAAAAATCCCAACACAAAATCCAGATGTAACAACCCAAACCCACTGCTTGTAGATATTGTCCGCTTTGACCTGTTACATATCACCGTCAGCCTCATGATTTTTAAAACACGTTTGTCAGAAAGAAGTTTCCACGCCCTTATAAGGAATCATTCGTTCCCCTCTCCAACCGATGTGGGTCGTGGGATCTCACAATCCACCCTCATTGGGGCTCAGCCTCCTCGCTAGCACACCGCGCAGTGTCTGGCTCTGATACCATTGGCTTGAGCTGTTACAAATGGTATTAGAGTCCATCATCGGACGCGCGAGACACTAGTCGGAGTAGGACTAGACTCTTTCCATAGTAGATGTGTTTTAAAACCGTAAGGCTGACGACGATACGTAACGAGCTAAAACAGACAACAATATTTGTGCATAAATAAGATCAGATCTCAAGCAGACACCATGAGTATATATAAGGAACTTCTCTTCTATGATAAACTATATAAGGTGTGAACTAAGAACAACATGCTAAGAAGATGGTGGCTATAAGCTATACCTAATTCATAAACTTATGAACAAGTTCATCAGTATGATGATTAGCTTACAACAAACAACTCTATATTCATCTTAGTCTCTATCCTTTACGAGATTTCCGATCATGTTTACCAAAGACGGAGTTCCTTTTGCCATGATTTCAACCCGAGAGGCATTCGATGCGTGAGAGAATAAGGAAAGCCCAAAGAGTATCAGCTCGGGAAGGAACAGTCGAGACGACAAGAAACCGTGCCAATAACGAGGTTCAAGATCGAAAAATGCATCAAAAAACCTTCTTGTTCCCTTTAGATCAAGCTTCAACAAGATATCCATCCCGAAACAGAAAAATTCCCTCTGCCTCCTCCGTTCGATAGGCCATAAATCTCTCCAAACTTCAGACGATATCTCGTCTCCCCTGAAACGTCTATCCGAACGAAGACACTGAACTATTGCACTGGCAACAATAGGTGCTGCTGCTAGAGTTCTTGCTACCATATATCCCGTCGAAGGGTGCACCATCCCCGCCGTTCCTCCGATTCCAACGACTCTTTGAGGAAGAACTGGCAGTTGTCCACCCATTGGAATGACACAGTGCTCATCTTCTTCAATGCTCTTCACTTTTATGCCTAAGTGCTTCAATCTTGCATCCATTCTTTCCTGGATATCACTCATCTGTAGTCCCGGTCGAGCTACCAAAGAAGTTTCTTCGAGAAATATTCGATTCGACGAAAAGGGCATCGCATAAAGAAACGTGGGAACTTTGCTATTTCTCTCCTTCAAAACCATATTGTTATCCAAATGTGAATCCCTCCAGTCCATAAACACCATCTTGTCAACGTCGAACGGATGTTCCTCGACCTCAGCTAAAATCCCATATGCTACTTGGTAGCCCGGATTGTAAGGCTTATCGTATTGAACGAGGCATCGAGAGAAGCCAGTAGCATCAAGAACAATGGCAGCTTGAATGGTCACACCATCATTACAAATTAACAAAGATTTAAACTCCTCATGTATAACTTTAATAACTTTAGCTTCATGAAACTTAACACCATTGGCAATGCACTTTTGCAGCATTTTTGACTTAAGCTGCTTTCTATTAACTCTCCCATAAGGTCGACCAAGATCTTTTGTCGATTGTTCATTTGTAAACACGACAGCACCGGACCATGTCGTGTCGAGACAGTCGAGCAAATCCATTGCCTCGAACTCATCCACCCAAACTCCATAATTGTTAGGCCAAATCAACTTGGGAGATGGATCAATTGAACAAACTGAAAGCCCTGCCTCTGAAACTTGCTGTGCAACAGCAAGCCCTGCAGGGCCACCTCCCACAACTGCAAGATCGACGACGAGGCCTCTCGACGGATCGTACATGGGAAGCTCAACCTCAAGAGTCTCCTTCTTGGCCTCAGGAACAAGCTCCAAAAGAGCACTGCTTCTCACATTGACACAACCCCCTTTTTTCCTTTGTATCTTATGAAACTTTGTACTCCTCAAACCATTCAATTTTTCAGAAACCCCATGTAATGGTTGCATAAAACCATATTTGGTATTGATTTTAAGCAAAGAATCCATGGTTTTCAGCACAAAACTCCCTAAACCCTAAACAAAATACACTAAACAGGGCAACCACAAGCAGAGTTTTCAGGGAATCTCCACAGAAACACAATATCCAGGAATCTCACGCAAGTATAAGCAGTAAAACGAGGAATCGAAAAGGGGTTTTCAAAATTTTGAAGAAACCCTCAAGAACTGAACAAGAATCAGGATAAATTCAATGGAAATCGCTGATAAAGATTAAGAGGCGTGTTTGTTGAGGCGAACCTGAGGAGGCGGAAGGAGCTCCATTTGGTTCCAGTGGATTGGAGAGATGTGGAATGCGTGTGGCCAGTGCCCAATTGATGAACTGAGGCTGCCGTCCACTCTTCTCCAAGAGATGGAAATTAGAGGAATTGGAGAAGATTGGGGATTTGGGCGTGTCCCCACTTCGGGAATGGCCCCATACTTGCCAATTAATGGCGGTGATAATAGGAGTGAATATCGCTCGCTCAATTTGATGTCTCCATTGCTTAAAAAGAGTTTGATAATGGTGGTTGTTCTAGTTTCAGATTTAGTGTACTGTCCAAGATGATTCCTCTTTGATAACTTTTAAGTAAAACGAAGCGGTGAAAAGTAAACAAGATAAGATAGTCACGACAATGAAAATTAGCTGGTTAATGCTGCATTTAATTCTCACACATCCAGTATGTCACAATCCCACTTTTCTTAATAGAGAGCTTTCAATGATTATGCGGCACTCACTCCCAACTTTGAGTGAGTTAAGACACTCTAAGATAGCGTCGCTTAAGGTGGCAGAACAACCTATTCTCAAGCCTCTAACCCCATTTTGAAGAGAAGGTTTTAGAGATTTTCGAACGGGAATTTGAAAGTAAGGTTAAAAAAAAAAAAGAATGAAAACAATGTGATACGACTACAAACAAAATATATGACTACACAAAAGACTTCACGTGACCACAAATAAAAAACAACACAACAACTAAAATAACATATAACTTATCTTTGAGATGTATACTAGGATTTGGATTTTGATTCAGATCAAATTATTAAGATGTAATTGTAGTTGTGTTGCCGATGATGACATAAAGTAGCGCCGTCATTTCATTGGGTTAAAAGCAGAAGCAAAAGCTCTGAACTGCCTCACGAAAAATACTTGCCCGTTCTTGAGCAAACCAGAGGCCCATTTGAAACAGAGTGGTGCCATTTTTTAGCAGAAGAGAATTTAATCAATACCTTCACTCTGAATATGATGAAGAAAGGAAGTGCAGGTCTGTGTGAGGAATTTCATCAAACAGGTAAGGAGCATCAAGTGGAGTGGAAACTATCCACCATTCTCATAACTCTGCATCTTATCTCAATCGGGAAAATTAATTTAACGCACAAAACAAAGGGTTTCTTCCATCACAGCCCACCTTCCAGATTCAAAAAGCAAAAAGAAAAAACGAAAACAAAAAAGAGAGGAGAGCAAAAAATGTTTGTTAGTCTGTCAGACCGCTATGCGACCATCCCAGGCAGGGCGAACCTACCCGAGAACGATCATCTACAACCGCAGAACCAAGGGTCCGTAAGCCGTTAGTCACGCTCTAGTCGCACAGCAGTGGTTCATCCACCAGACTTTGGTTCTTGTCTCCTTAGAACTCAAGGACACAGTTGTACAACCTATAGAACAGATCCTGTTCAAGTAAGGTCGTGCCCTAATGCCTTCATCTGCTTACTTAAATACGCTTTCTCTTACTTGCCAATTTCCGATGTGGGATACCTGACATGACTGACTTAGTGACTTGGGCCAAATCAGCAGCCGTAAATACCCATCAAATCAACCCATTTAGTTTAGAAATATATAATTTTACACTAATAATATATCTTATTATTATTATTATTATTATTTTTGTTCGCTGTATTTCATTTAATTTTTTAAATATTTTTTCTGATTCTGGAAAAGCTTGAATATGTTCCTAAAATATGTGATTTTATAAAAATTTCATAAATGGTTAATTTTAAAAGTATATAATCTAAAATTCTAATTTTATTAGAATTAAGTTTATAATTTAACCTATTTTTATCAATATTTTATGTTATTATTATAAATTTTCAATTAAAACCTTCAACGTTCATAAACGTATCAATTTGTAGCCTTGTTTACCTTACGTTAAAAACTATTATTTCACACATGAAAAATTTATAATTATATCAATTTACACTTCCAAAAGTAAATCCGACGTTGTAAAATCTTTCTAAGTTTCATTTGTAAATATCAGGTTTGTAAATTGCAAGGGTTGAGGAATGATGATTATTGGGAGTGAATATTAATTTAGTGGAAGATCATGGATTTATAAGTGAGGAATAGTATCTCCATTGGTATGAGGTTTTTTGGGAAGCCCTATCGGAGCGTATGCTCAAAATGAATAATATTATTATCCCTAAATATTTTAAAGTTATAATAGTGTATTTTTTAAAAAAATATTAACCATTTCTATTCAAATAAATACAGATAAATATTTTTTTTTAGAAACTTTAATTATATTTTTTAGGGTTTAAAGAGATAATATTGAAACTTTATATATAATTAACTCTCAATATCCATCTAAAACAGACCCATTGGCATTAAGCGCATACCTCCTTGCCTCTTTCTTCCCAAGTCTCCAAATCCTCCCACTCCAATTTCGGCTACCAACTGGTCAATTCAATTCGTTTACAGACCATTTTCTGTACGATCCATAAACCCGAGAAGAATCGATCTTAACCCACTCCACCAGCCACCATCAAATGCTCAAGCTTCTTTCTCTCCGGCGATCCCTTCATCTCCACCACCGCCGTCCCCAATTTCCACCCACCGTTGCCATTTCCAAACCCCCCTTAAATCCCACTCGCCAATTTTCCACTGTTTCTCCTCCACCGCCGTCGTCCTCTTCGGAATCCGAGCTCCGCAAGTACCTTGGCTATGGCGCCCTCGTCATTTTCTGCGGCGCTACCACTTACTACTCCTTCCCTTTCCCCGAAAACGCCAAGCACAAGAAGGCCCAGATCTTCCGATATGCGCCTCTCCCCGAGGATCTTCATACTGTGTCCAATTGGAGTGGAACTCACGAGGTTCATACGAGGGTGTTTCACCAGCCGGAGAACTTGGAGCAGCTTGATGACGTGGTGAAGGAGGCTAATGTGAAGAAGGCTAGGATTCGGCCTGTTGGGTCGGGGCTTTCGCCTAATGGGATTGGACTGTCGAGAATGGGAATGGTTAACTTGGCGTTGATGGATAAGGTTTTGGAAGTGGATAAGGAGAAGAAGAGGGTTAGGGTTCAGGCGGGAATAAGGGTTCAGCAGCTTGTTGATGGAATCAAGGAGTATGGGCTTACTTTGCAGAATTTTGCTTCTATCAGGGAGCAGCAGATCGGTGGCATCATTCAGGTTATTTTATGAGGATTTCTATGGTTTTGATGTTGTTCAATTGCTAATTGAAGTGCAATGTTGGATTGTCTGCTGCAGTTGATCAATTTGAACACTTGAACTTCAATGCCATGGCTGTATGTTGTAAATTAGTTTGTTTGCAGTGAAGAATGGGATACCATTGATTTCTTGTCTAAACTGAACTAAAACTGATTAAACTTGATCTTGCTAACTTCCCATCTATTTTGATTGGTTTGTATTTTGTAATTTGTATTTCTCCTTGTGATAGAATTGTCATGGATATGATTTTAATTGCTGGTCGAGCTTAGAAGTAGTGCTGGTACCGTTCAAGAGGTGAATTTTGAGTCGAAATATATCTCGTTTGAAAGAGAAACGATCAAATTGTTGCCACACATAGCGTATTAAGTGAACATTTATCGATTAAATTAGTTATTTTTCTTTAGGTCTTATTTTGCTTAGTTGGATTCCCTTTTTATTTTAGTTTGACTCCATTTGGTTGGGGCTTTGTTTTTGTATTCACGTTGTACGGGGTAATGATCCACCTTTTGCGGGATTATTCCCAGGAAGAGAACGAAAATAGGCTGTGGATGGTGGTCGTGGTAGGTTCGAGCATTTTTTATTTGTCCTCAACAAAAGTTAGGATATTCGTAAAAAAGATTTGATTATTTAGGTGGCAATAACATATGGGATGAGATGAAAGTTTGGTGGTTTTTATTTTTCATGGAAAGTCTTTTTTAGTCTCCTTTGATTTTGTAACTAAAAGAACATATCATCTTGTCTTTTTGGTTTAATTAATGAAATGTTTCCAAACCTCCTCTCCACAAGATGGGGACCCTGATATTGCATGTAATATGAGATTTTGTTTGTCCTTGAGCTGAGCTGAGTTCACACTTTTCACGATTATGCTTCTAGGTTGGTGCACATGGTACTGGTGCAAAATTGCCTCCCATTGATGAGCAGGTTATTGCTATGAAATTGGTCACGCCAGCCAAGGGTACTATAGAGCTTTCCAAAGAGAAAGATCCCGAGCTTTTTTATCTAGCTCGCTGTGGTCTTGGTGGCCTTGGAGTCGTCGCTGAAGTAACCCTCCAGTGCGTCGAGAGACAGGAACTCGTGGAACACACGTATATTTCAAACATGAAAGACATCAAGAAGAACCACAAGTAATTATGTACTTTTTGATTGTTAATTTTATGCCATTCTATAGTATGTTGCATACTACAGTTAGAAATGATTGTGTATTGTGATATAATTTGAGTTATTTTGTCAGTGAACCGTCTAAGTTCTGAAGTTCTCTATCTTTGCAGGAAATTGTTGGCTGACAATAAGCATGTGAAATATCTGTATATTCCTTACACGGATGCCATTGTTGTTGTGACTTGCAATCCTATCTCAAAATGGAAAGGTCCTCCCAAATTTCAACCGAAATATACTAGTGATGAAGCCATACAGCATGTTCGTGATCTCTATGTGGAATCTCTGAAAAAATACAGGTTAGTGCCATCTTCTGTTCGAGTATTTCGTTATCCATAATTTTAGGATATCGGGAATGGGTTGAAATGGAGATAGTTAATATTTGTCATTGTGAGATCCCACATCGATTAGGGAGGAGAACGAAACATTCTCTATAAAGGTGTGAAAACCTCTCCCTTGTTTTAAAAACTTTGAGGGGAAGCCCGAAGGGGAAAGCCCAAAGAGGACAATATCTGCTAGCGGTGGGCTTGAGCTGTTACAAATGGTATCAGAGTTAGACACTAGGAGATGTGCCAGCAAGGAGGCTGAGCCCCGAAGGGGAGTGGGACACGAGGCAGTGTGCCAGCAAGGACGCTGGCCCCCAAAGGGGGTGGATTGTGAGATCCCCTTCGGTTGGGGAGGAGAACGAAACATTCTTTATAAGGGTGTGAAAACCTCTTTCTAGCAGACGCATTTTAAAAACCTTGAGTGGTAGCCCGAAAGAAAAAACCTAGAGAAGACAATATCTGCTAGTGGTGGGCTTGAGATGTTAAGTTTATCCTCTTAAATCACTTTCTATTCCTTTGTTTTGGTTACTCCTTATCTTTTGGTTGATATTCCCTTTTTTATCATGAACTTAAAATTTTGTTCGAAGTAGTATTCATTTCATCTGATTGCTTGCTTGATAATTGCAGTGCTAGTGATGAAAGAGATATAAATGAATTTTCATTTACTGAGTTGCGTGACAAATTACTTGCCCTTGATCCTCTTAACAAAGAGCATGTTGTGAAAGTCAATCAAGCAGAGGCTGAATTCTGGAGGAAGTCGGAAGGATACCGAGTCGGATGGAGTGACGAAATTTTAGGTTTTGATTGTGGTGGCCAACAATGGGTCTCCGAGACTTGTTTTCCTGCTGGTACTCTTGCAAAACCTAACATGAAGGACATTGAATACATAGAGGAATTGAAGCAGCTTATTGAAAAAGCAAACATACCTGCACCTGCTCCCATTGAGCAGCGCTGGACTGCTTGTAGCAAGAGCCCCATGAGTCCAGCTTCAAGCTCAGCTGAGGATGATATATTCTCTTGGGTAAACTCTAAACATCAATCTTTGTATTTTCTCTCTTTCATGTTTTGAATCTATACTCGTGCAGCGATAAAGCGAAATGTTTAGAGATATCCTCCAAGAACTTGGAACTTGATAACTTATAGTTCGTCGTTTTTTAGAGTTAGGTCGTGATTTAGATATATGCAAAGTCTTCTTGTAGATTAGATTAGAGGGAATGTCCTCGAGTACGTGGGCTATTCGGCATAAAGAGATAAGCATGAGATATTTTTCAAGACATAGTGTAATATCTCAAGCCCACTGCTAGCAGATATTGTCCTCTTAAGGAGAGGTTTTCACACCCTTATAAAGAAATCTCTCCCTAGCAGACATGTTTTTAAAATCTTGAGGGGAAGTTCGAAAGGAAAAGTCTAAAAAGAACAATATCTGCTAGAGGTGGGCTTGGCTAAAGTATAAATGAAGTGTCATAAAGTTACTTTTAAATGGGTCTCATTTCTCAAGTGTTGTGATCTTATACGGTGACAACTCAAAATCATTCCCCTTCAGTTGAACTCGGTCAACTCGACTGTGGTTCGTTCTTTGGTTATCTTGTGCATTTAATGAAGGATCATTTGATGGCAACAGGTCGGAATAATAATGTACCTGCCTACTTCGGACGCACGCCAGAGAAAGGAAATAACAGAGGAGTTCTTTCACTACAGACGCCTCACTCAAACACTGCTGTGGGATCAATATTCTGCCTTCGAACATTGGGCTAAGATTGAGGTACCCAGTTTCAAAATCTTGTTTTTAAACTAGCAATGAAGTATAACGAACGATTAACCGAGCAAAATGGCGTGAAAAGTTGACGTCTTTGAACGAATGTACTTTCAGGTTCCGAAGGACAAGGATGAGCTTGCAGCTCTTCAAGCCAGACTTAGGAGACGGTTTCCTGTTGATGAATACAACAAGGCACAACGGGAATTGGACCCGAACAAAATTCTTTCGAGTAACAAGTTAGAAAAGCTGTTCGTGTCATCGGACGCGGTCTGAGATGCACATTTGTTCTTAGTGATCAATAAGTTATGCTATATCCAGTTGGGTAGGTGCTGATTACTTGTCTTTACTGTACATTTTTCACAGGAATGCTATAGTATTTCTTTGATTTTTTTTTTGCCATAAAAAGTCTACTTGAGGAAGGAGTTTCTTCACGTCATGTTGTTCATCCCAGTTTCAGTTTCAAATAATTATACCAAAATTTTGATACTGATATTTACTTATGAAAGCTTAGAAAATTGATACATGATATAAATGTTCGGTTATTCATCTTTAAACTGTGGATTTTAGAGTGATTACTATTTATATCATTGACTAAATAACCATGTTTCGAACTTATGTGACACAAAATAATGATAAAGTGGGTTAAATTATAAATTTGGTAGAATTTTAGATCATATTTTTTAAAATTAATCTTATTTATGAAATTTTTATAAAATGCCAAGAACTAATTATTATATTTTAGGGAACAAATTGAAGGTTTTTCGGAATCAGAAAAATGATCTGAAAAATAAAATGAAATACAGTGAACAAATATAATAAATAAAAAGATATATTAGGATTGTGCAATTGTGTATTTCTAAACTAAATTAGCTGATTTGATGGGTATTTATAGCTGCTGATTTGGCCCAAGTCAAAAAGTCAGTCATGTCAAATATCCCACCTCGGAAATTGGCAAATAAGAGTAAGCGTATTTAAGTAGGAAGATGAATGCATCACGCCACGACCTTACTTGAACAGGATCTGTTCTATAGGTTGTACAACTGTGTCCTTGAGTTCTAAGGAGACAAGAACCAAAGTCTGGTGGATGAACCTACTGCTGTGCGACTAGAGCGTGACTAACGGCTTACGGACCCCATGGTCCTGCGGCTGTAGATGATCGTTCTCGGGTTGGTTCGCCCTGCCTGGGATGGTCGCATAGCGGTCTGACAGACTAATGAATTTCTTTTTTGGCTCTCCTTTCTTTTTGTTTTCCGTTTTTTCTTTTTGCTTCTTGAATCTGGAAGAAACCGTTGGTTTTGTGCGTGGAATCTCAGAGATTTGGGTGGCTTGGAGGTTTAGGGTTAAATGATTAGAAGTATCCGTGTTCTTCTTTCTTCTGTGTTTATTGAGATTTCGGGATGGATTTATGTTTGAGTTATGGGAATGGTGGATAATATGTGTACCCACTCCACTTGATGCTCCTTACCTGTTTGATGAGATGCCTCACACAGACCTGCACTTGCTTTCCTCATCTTCATCTTCAACCCAATGGAGGCTGTGGTGGTTGTAGCTGCAGAATGAAGGATACCATTAAATTCTCTTTAGCTCAAACATGGCAACACCCTGTTTCAAATGGGACCAAGGCCGTCAGGCAGGATGGATGCATTCTCTCAAGTTCTTGACACAAGGACGAGCTTAGTAGGTTTGAGTTTTATTTATAATGAGTGGGTGTGTTCAATTCATTTGAATTACCAAATTAATTTTGATTTTTAATGTTTACCTCTATATCTAAATATACAATATTTGATTCTTAAAGGAGATATGAGATATGAGATCAACTTGAATTATTCACATCAAACTAATGAAGACCACAAAACAAAATTTACATTATAATTACTTCAGCCAAAAATATTCCTAGCTAGCAAGCAAGTAGAAAAGAATAAAAAAATAATGTTTGAAAGACTCTAAACAAAAGCAAAGCTAAATGTTAGCAGCAGCCAATATCTCCTCCTATAAAACTACTAACTACTCTATGGATGATTGATTCTAAACCCCAAGGTTGCAGGATTGAACAAACTCCAAGTCATAATCCACATACTTTGTCCAATATGGCTTAAACTGGGAGATAGCGATGTCTAACCATGGCTTCATGTTCCCATTGAAGTGCACAACTGCAGCATTTTCAATCTCTTCCTTGCTAATGCTAGGATTGTAACCGAGTCCGAGAACGTGCCATCTCTTGTCCAGTGGCTTCGTCGTCGAGTAAAATGTGATCAAACCAGGAGGCAGTGTCCCCAGTTTCCACAATGTTCGATTCTCATTCTGCACATAATAGCATAATCAATTGTCAGCCAAGATGAAGTTGTGTTTAACAATACCATAATTGTGAGTTTAAGTCACAAACTTGAAATGGGTCTGTCCCATTTTGCCAAAAAACTAACCATATTCTGCCAATAGTGATAATCTTCTGTGCAGTTTTCCCTTCTCCATGCGTCCAAATCGAAGAAGTTCATCCCGTAAGCCCACGCACACGCCTTGGGATCGAACTTCTCTCTGATCAACGGATGTGAGAAGTTCATGTACTGTGCATATCTATGGAACGAGCCAAAACATGTCTCCACTGCACCATTTACTTTTCCATTCATATCAATCTTCCACAGGCCAGTCAAGTCCTTCTGCACCACTATGTCATCATCTAAAAACAAAATTCTGTGTAGTTTTGGATACATCTCAGGCAAGTAAAACCGCAGATGGTTCAAAATCGATAGATACTTGGGGTTTCTGAACTTCATATTTGTCGTGTCCTTCGTTGCATTCTCAACGCTGCTCTCGAAGTAAAACCTCTGTAAATTTGCAGACTCTAATTGGCGAAGCACTGGAACATAAGAAGAATTCAAGAACTTGTAATCCTCCACTGCCTTGACTTCAATGTGAGCGCCATTGTAGTCTTTCAATTTGAACATCACTTGCATTGCTCCAAGATTCATTTTGTCAGTAACAACGTGAAACACATGCTTCCATGGCTCTTCGGCGTTCTTCACAGCAGAGTTAACTACCACTGACGCAGCAACGACATTATCCGAGAATATGGCATAATGATACAGCTTTGGATCCTCTATTTCGGGCGGTACTGGCTTTCCTACATCTGAATATTTTCCAGGATTTGCAATTCTCTCTTCCATCAACCTCATTGCAATGCAATGCAAACTCTTTGGAAGAGACTTGGCAGCAATCAAATTCGAGAAAGCTCCTTGTTTCTTCGCCTTCGTCAACTGTTCATTCACTGCAAACATAGTATCCTTCAACTTCTGGATCTTAAGTTGATTGTCAAACGACTCTTTCGCTTCAGAAATCACTTGTCTGGTGACTTTGATTCGCTCTTTCACCTCCTTCTCAAATTGACGAAGCAGAGCCTCGTCTAAAGAAGAGGTTCCACGCTCAAAAAGCCTACTGTAAGCAGGTTTACTATTGAGATCTGTATAGTTCTGAGCAACATCCGTGCAAACCCTAACGAGCTTCGAGTACTCAAGCTTAAGCCTTCGAGCATAAGATGAATAGGCGTGAAGCAAATTGCGATTGTCATCGGCTTGCTTCAGAATCTGATCCAGCCGCGGTTTAAGAGGATCCGATTCCACATCCAATGGAGATCTTCTCACGTAGTTGATCCGATGAGAGCCAGTACCAGAACCAGAACCAGAATCCTAATTACATACAACAAATAAACTAAATAACTAAAATCATACTCCAACGAACTTCAACAAAAACAAATAACAAATAAACAACACAATAAATACAAATATCTGAAAATCAAACGCATTCATAAAAACTAATCAATTTCAAGCACAATTCCGAATTCAGACTAAACATCAATCAGTGCCGGATCCAAAAAGACTCCGATTTCCAAGTCTAGTGATTGAAAAAAACATAACACAGGCATTACGTTTCTCAGTAACCAAGAACAAAAAGTTCATGAGGACAATGAGTAGAGTAGTTACCGAAAGGGGGAGATTGACAGTGTGAGTACAGAAAGAGATGATCGAGAGAAAGACGAAGATGAAGAACGCGACCGAGGCGAGGACTCTGAAGGAGAAGATTCTGGCCATGAGGAATTCCTTCCTCTTTTCTGTGAGTTTACCCCCTCAGATAGAGAGGTTGAAGAAGAGAAATTTAAATCAGAATCTACGAGAGAGGTTTAAAAGTATATATATATATATATATATATATACTTTTAAATTCCAAAAAAACTTTAATGAACTTTTTTCCTAAATATATGATTTGATTTAGATATTTGAAATAAACTATTATACTATAATATTCAAATATATTATTAAATTTCTCTCTTTCATCCATAATTCTTTTTTAGGGTATTGCCGGCCTTAGTTTTACGTACTCGAGTCATAGCTTGGAAGATTTTCAAATCTTGTAAAAGTTTTATATTGTCGAAACACGTACTTCCCGCTATGATTTCTATAGAGGTATGATTCGTATTTGATTTATATATTGTTTGGTTTATGCTCGTTAGGTGTTCGATGAAATGTCTAAGAGAGACTTGGTTTCTTGGACCTCGATGATTCGGCATGGTTAGTGGCGGTGATGTTGTATGTTTAGAGAAATTCCTCATAGGTCCGTCGTTACCTGGGGAGGAATGAGTATATTTTGAGGTATTTCCAATCTAGCAGTTGTAGACATGATTTTTGCGAATGTACATACGGTGATGTTTGTCCATCTAGTGTCCGATTAACACCAAATTTGGCGAGCTTTCATATTTCATAACACCTCTTGTGTCTATGTCATATCATTTATGGACTCCGTATCGAATAACAGGTGTATTATCCAACCTCCGACATATGGGCTGGGCACAATGTCGGCACGAGACAATATACTTGAAAGACCCATTTCAAAGAAAATCGCCCAAGACACTCGTCTTGTAACGCTCGCTCTCATATTTCATATGGATGGACTTGACTCCAGAACCACATGCCCAAATTCCCTTTGGAACCCTGACTTTCGAGGTAAGGCCCGGGACCCTACCCGACCCTTCAACAAGCCTATCTTTGACATTCAAGTCTACTCATTGCCCCTATCTTGTTTATGCCTCGTCTTCTCTTCAATGCACACATTATATGGTATATTGGATGATGCACCGTCCTCTTCCATCGCATCATAACACTCTTCTATATTAGCCCTCGCGTGGCTAGATGGGCACCACTTGAGGTCACCGCTTTCCTTGTCTTGACGTTAGAGTCACAATCTACTCTATTCATAGTATGGTTGTGACACTCTCTTCTATATTAGCCCTCGCGTGGCTAGATGGGCACCACTTGAGGGGCACCGCTTTCCTTGTCTTGACGTTAGAGTCACAATCTACTCTATTCATAGTATGGTTGTGACATTCTGCAACGGGAGAGATGGAAAAAGCAAATACATTGTACCTCATCCTAATCTATGGATTGGAAATTGGTTATACACACATAGAAACATCTCTAGTGAGCATGTATGTAAGATATGGAAGCATTGCTTCTGCTAGAAAATGTTTCAATTGAGTGTTGGCTAAAGATATTGTGGCATGGACTTGGATGATTGAGGGATATGGTGCTCGTGGGCTCGGTTTTGATGATCTTTTGGGTGGATCAACAAGATTAAGAGAGGGTTTTACAACTATATTGAGATTGCCAAATGCCAAATGTCTGTGGTAGCAGGATTTGGGATGCTCGTAGGGCGCTAGCAGATATTGTGGCTATCTTATTTTATTGAGCAATGCACAGGCTAGTGTTGGGCAGTGGCATGAAATTGAAAAGTTACGTAGTGTTGTGTATGAGAAAGATCTCGTCAAGACACCAGGTTGGAGCTTCATTTGAGTTAAAAGGTGATATTCATCAACTTGTTTCAGGAGATAGATCACACAGCAAGACCATGGAGAGTTGTGATTTATTGGTATATCTTAATAGGAGAGAATAGGGACGGGTGGTGTCCATTTTAGCCCAATCCCACCGTTAGCCTTACGGCTTTAAAACGCGTCTACTAGGGAGAGGTTTCCAATACCCTTATAAGGAATGATTCGCTCACCTCTTCAACCAACGTGACATCTCACAATCCACCTCCCTTGGGGGCCCAATCACTGGTACACCACCCGGTGTCTGCCTCTAATACTATTTGTAACAACCCAAGTCCACCGTTAGCTGATATTGTCCGCTTTGGACCATTATGTATCGTTGTCAGCCTCACGGCTTTAAAACACGTCTATTAGGGAAAGGTTTCTATATCCTTATAAGGAATGCTCCGTTCACCTTTCCAACCAATGTGAGATCTCACAATCCACTTCGTCCTCGGTGTCTGGCTCTAATACCCTTTGTAACAGTCCAAGCTCACCACTAGATGATATTATCTGCTTTGGGCCGTTATGTATCGTCGTCAGCCTCACAGTTTTAAAACGCATCTACTAGAGAGAGGTTTCCACACTCATATAACGAATGCTTCGTTCCCCTCCCCAACCAGTGTGAGATTTCACAATTCACTCCCTTTGGGGGCCTAGCGTCCTCGTTCGCACACCGCCCACTGTCTGACTCTAATACCATTTGTAATATCTCAAGCCCACTGCTAGTTGATATTGTCCGTTTTGGGCCGTTACGTATCGCTATCAGGCTCATGGTTTTAAAACGCATCTACTAAGGAGAGGTTTCCACACTCTTATAAGAAATGTTTCGTTCCCCTCTCCAACCAATGAGGGATCTAACCGTAACCGTATCTGTTTACTTGTGCAACAATAAGAGTGTCTTATCAAACTTGAAATTCTTTGTCATAAATCTATATGCCAATGATCCCTCGTAAATTTCTCCCGTCTCTGCTCGACAAACCAACTTAGACTATATATATATATTGTACATATAGTCTACTGTTGCATCAACCAATATTGCATATACCAGAAAATAATTTTTGTACGGAAATAATTATTTATTTTAATAATTTTGCTTCAGTTTTTTTTTCCCTCTCTAGTTGATAGAGGTAAAGGAAAGTCACATGTGCTATCAACTTGCAGAAAATAAATAATTTTCACTTTCCAAAAACAAATCATTGCATATGGTTATTCAATTTCTTTGACCTAGATTTTGAAGATATATATATATATATATCCGATGAGATCATCGACATATGGGTCAGTTTCCAACAGATGTGTCCAAAAAGTCAATATGGCCGAGCTGTCCCGAAATATAGAATGACATCACGATACATGGGTCGTGTTGTATGATGATGAGATATGATGTTATTGTGTCACAGATGATGGAACATACATGTGCATCATCATACATTTGCAGGCAGCGTGTGTGGTCGAATAAGCTTGGATTCCACATAAGCGATGTTCGGTTGGCGAAGACGAATCTCGTCTAAGATCCGATGAAGCCACAAAGTCGGACTAAAAATGTGAATGAGGTTTGAGTCTCCCTTAAGGCTTGTAGTGAGCATGTCAAGATCACGACACTGCACAGTTGAAGAAGTACGACCGTAACAGTTGTCTGTGGGGATAGTCTTAAAATAATTGAAAGTCTCTACTTATACCAACAAGGTGCGCCTTTCTTTTCGGTAACTCAATTATAAAAACTTTTAAGGCGTGTTTTACTTAGAGTAATTTTATGTTGGTGATCTTTTAGGAATTTTCCTAGGATATATGTGAGTGAGAACAAAACATGGTGGAATGACTCGTGTTAGTCTGTGGAGATAGTCTTCACTCTTAGAAGTGAGAAGTAAGTAATGTGACAAAAAAAAAACATGTTTAAAGGACACACGTTCGTATGTGAGGATGAATAGAAAAATAAATAAATAAATATTTTTTTTTTAAAAAATTCTTTATTGAATAAGATTGGGGAAGTAATCATTATCATTATTTTTAGTCCATATATAGGGAGAAAAATTGGCATTGAAATGAACTATGTAAGTAAAATTTGACTATAGTGACTGGGTGTCATTCGAATCAGTTGGAGTAGAGTCTCTTATTTATGCACCGATCGAGAATGAGTTGTCAGTTTTTTTAATTATTTAAATACTTCTACTTATCTGTCATTCATGTTACATTAATAACTAATATCCGTCACAAATCTTAAATACTTTTAATTATAACAATATTGGGTTGGTGGGGTTGAACCGACCAAGAAAATGTCAACCCACAAACAAATCCAAATTTTTTATTTTTAAAAGACCAGGTTCTTGTGAGTAGGACTTCGTCCATAACATAATCAGCAGATCCAAGATGTACTCCTACAAGTAAAGGGAGTCCGAATAGATTTCGGTTGTGTTTGAAAGGTTATGAATCGATTGATAAGTCCAATACCAATATCTTGATTTTGTATGCCAATGCATCGCTGACCCATATATATATCGTCCGCTAATACACGACCAATTAATGTTTGGATAAAATTCTTTTCGGAATCATCCTATTTTTAGGACTCACTAAAATCCTTCAGATGGTTCTACAATCGATTCTACGTACAACAATGTGTTGAACGGCTTGTTCTGTGTATATATATATATATAAATAAATGCATGAAATGATGGGACGTGTAATAAAGATTTGTAATAAAATTTGAGCCAAGTGTTCAGTAATCATGGGAATGGTGGTACATTGTCGGGTCAGTTCCTTCAGCTCCCATTTGAGCTGAACCAGAATTTGCTCCAAGATTAAGATAAACCAATCTTCCATTGCTTCCATTGCTGCTGCTGCTGTGATCTTCGCTCATTGGTGGATATATTGTTGTTGAAGATGAAGCATTTGCATTGTTGTTCCCTTGTTCTCTTGATATTACAAGTGCTGCTGATTGAACCAATTCCAAGCATAGCCTCAGCTTGTTTGGTTCTATGTGTGTCATCCCTGGGACAGCTCCTTTGAAGAGGAAATCCGAGGTTAGCGTTCGGAGTATGTCGAGCGGTGTCACCCCGTTGATGGTTCGGATGGTCGGGTCGGCATGGTGATCGAGGAGGACCGCCACCATGTCGGAGGAGACCATCTCGGACGCAATGTGTAACGGGGTTTTCCCGGCTGGCCCGGCCGGGTAGTTCACGTCGGCTGCTCCGAGCTCGAGCAAGGCTTTGACGACTTCTCTACTGCAATTCTCGACCGCATAGTGCAATGCTAATGCCTCGTCGAGATTTAAACCTTCGCCCATGACCATCAACTTGACGAGCTCTACGTCGGAGGAGTCCAATGCTCTTCGCATTCGACGAATCTTTTGCTCCTCCAGGTCGGCTGCCGCGCTGAGTTGGAGGTGGTGGTGATAGTGATGAGGCATCGATGATCTACGAGTGAGGGAGGATTTGAGTCGAAGCTCCTCGATTTTGGCGACGACGTCGAGGGGAATGTGTTTTGCTAGAACTTCGGTTGGGAGGCCAGATTTTGCCACTAGATGAGAACAAGTAGTCCATAGATGGTGCATGTCTTGCTTTCTTGATGCAATTAGAACTTTCATTACATCTTCAATTGAAGCTTTCTCCACCATGCTTACCAATTGCTTCTGTTTGTTCCATAATACACCAAAATTATGATCTAATGATTGAATTAACTCTTTAATCTTCAACTAAAAGTGCTTAAAATGTTATATTCATAAGATATAAATAGAAAAAACATACAAATGTAAAAAAAAAATCCCTTTTTTTTTTTTTGTTGCTAAAATCAGCTCCCAACAACTTAATCAGTTCAAATCCCAAGAACTCACCAAACCCACCAAATGACCAAATGACCAAATGACCAGAGAGAGAGTACGTGTATGCTAGGGAGAGGTTTACACACGCTTATAAGAAATGTTTTGTTCTGCTCTCTAACGTGGAATTCACAATCCGGCGTTCTTGCTGACTAGTTTTGATACTATTTGTATCAGTTCAAGCCCACCACTACCAAATATTGTCCGCTATGACCCATTACGTATCGTCATCGCCGTCAGCTTCACGGTTTTAAAACGTGTATGCTAAGGAGAGATTTCCATACCCTTATAAGGAATGTTTCGTTTCCTCTCTAACTAATATGAGATCTCACAATCCACCCCCTTTGGGAGACCAGTGTCCTCACCGTCCGCTGACTGGTTCTGTTACAATTTGTAACAGCCCAAGCGCACCGCTAGCAAATATTGTCTGCTTTAACTCGCGAAACGCGTCTCCTAGAGAGAGGTTTCCACACCGTTATAAGAAATGTTTCGTTCCCTCTCCAACCAATATGGGATATGGGATATGGGATCTCACAATCCACCCTCTTTGGAGGCCCAGTGTCCTCACTGACACACCGTCTGGTGGCTGGCTCTGATACCATATGTAACAACTCAAGTCCACCGCTAGCCCATTATGTATCATCGTTAGTTTTATAGTTTTAAAACGCGTCGATTACGGAGAGGTTTTTATCCAACCAATATGGGATCTCACAGAAAGAGAGTACCAACAAACAAAGCCACAAATTCATGAGTTCTTCGAGAGAAAAAAAAAGGACCTGAGTAAGCAAAGCGAGCTGTTCAACTCCAAAAGATCTAGCAGCAGCAAGAGTGTCAAGAACAAGATCAACGGCGGAGGAGCAATGCGTATGCCAACACCCTCTCTCGCCGCAATTCGGCCGTGGCTCATGCTTCTGCGGCAAAATCGAGACTTGCCCACTATACAAAAACTGAAGGAGAAGTAGAAACACCTCATATCCAACGCTATTAACCGGGATCACTCCCTGTGGCGGAGGTGGAGGCGTATTAGCCCCACCGCCACGAGAATTCGAACCCAAAACCGAACCGAATCGAGAATCAAGAACAGACCCACAAGAGGAGTCGGAGCTGCAAAAGAACTTCCTAAAGAAGAGGCTGCGAGCGGCGAGGATGCAGCGGTGGGCGTGGACAAGGCGGCCCTCAACGCTGAAGGTGACATCACTGAAGGCTTGGCCGTTGATGAGAAGGTTAAGGTAATCGAGAGAGAGAGATCTTAGGGAGTCTTCAAAGCTCATTGCTGAACAGGAAGAAGAAAGAAGGAGGTTTTTGAGTTTAGGGTTGAGGGAATTTTTCAATTTTTTTTTTTTTTTTTTTTGATGGATTGAAGGAGAGAGAAAAGGAGTTGGTGAGTTTAAATGATTGATATCAATATTTGTTGTTGTTCTTCAAGGAAGAACTGTTCATGTTCATAGAGGAGAGAGAAAGAAGAGAGAGATGATTATGGTTATGGATATGGGTGGCTATTCTCAGACGCCGAGGTACTCAAAACAAAAACAGGTGTAGCATAAATTAATGTAGAGATGGTAAGAACTTTTAAGTCCAAGCTTTGAAGCAGCTTTGATCTATTATAGTTTTAAAGCGTGTCGGTTAGGAGAAACAGGTATAAAGAATGCTTATTATGGGTAAATGTCAGTTCACGGTTTTAAACCATGAGTTTTAGGGAGAGATTTTCACATTCATAATGTTTTGTTTCACTCTCCAACGGATCTGGTTTAGTTTCATTTCTAATTATTTATTTTTATTTACTATTTTCATTTTCTTCTTTTTGTCGCCGGTTTGATTTTTCGAACCTTCAAAAATCAGGTTGTGACATATTGGTATTAGAGTCCGACACTCGAGATGAGTCAGGGAGGACGCTAGGATCCTAAAAAGGTGGATTGTGAGATCCCACGTCGATTGGAGAGTGGAATGAAACATTTTTTTTATAAGAGTATGGAATGAAACATTTTTTTTATAAGAGTGTGGAATGAAACATTTTTTTATAAGTGTGTGAAAAATGCTCGTGTCTTTTGAACCAATGGAGGGAAGTGTAAAGCATTTGGGAACAATAAAAAGATATAAACATAACTGTTTTTTCCATCTAATTTTATAATTTCTTTTACCAATATCCATATATATTTTAGAAAAAAATATACCCAAAAACCATTAACCGTTGAGACAAAGATGAGCTGTCAAAAACGTGGAGGAGGTAGAATGAGCTATCAAGAATATTGAGGAGGTAGGATGGGCAGTTGGTCAGATCTAGTATGGATCGTACATGGACGGTAGTTGGAGTCAGACGCTCTCTTAGGGTTCCCTCATCTGGGATCCCTAGGGGAGTGGATCAAGTTGGCCCTTGCGAACACCTTGATGCACTATCTCCCTTCAACCCTTTGAGCGAAATGTGGCAAAAGGAAGGAAAATCCATGGACCGACCTCATCGTCTTCACCCCATAGGAACTACGAGATCACCCCAAGGATGCCTTCGGTATTCAGGGATCGCGGACCGACCATAGAACCCTGTTCAATAAGTGGAACGCATTAGCTGTCCGCTATCCAGTTGGGCAGTAAGGGTCGGAGAAGGGCAATCACTCATAGTACCGTGTTTAAAAATACTCATAAACTTTCAAAAGTAACACTAATACCCTTAAACTTTTAGCAAAAAAATTTAAAAAGTTTGGAGATTATTTATGAGGGGTAGATAGATAATTTCCGTCTATATATTACAACAATTTTTTTTATTTATATAAAGGCTAAAAACGTTGATACTATTTTTAAAATTGAACGTGTATTTTTTAACTATGTAAGGATTAAATTGTTATAAATTTAAAAGTTTAAAAATTAAAATGATAATAATAATTTTTTAGATGTCGTGGTTGAATAAGAGCGACAAAGTCAAAAACCCGTTAGAAACCAGTGGATCTTAGGGCAATATTAGAGTAAAAAAATTGTGGAGATAATGATAAACTGCAACGACTGTGTTCACATGTGGGAAACAGACCAGTAACAACGCAGAGCTGTGACCCAGGTTTTGGATTTCGATTCTTTATTTGAGCCGCCGGAAGTTCCGGAGACTGGCTACCATATGACGGCGGCCCCCGCCGTTGGGTGGCTGAAGAGATGGCTTTTTTGATGGGGACGGTTGGAGAAAGCATATATTATTTTCTTTTATTGCCAATGATAAGATTCTGCTTCCCACCTCCACTTTATAAGTGATACGACGAATCATAATTTAGTTAGACACGAATAATCGATCGATATTTGCCGTGCTCAATTTAAACATAATTTAGTTCTATCTGTACTAACAAAGTGCACCTCTCTTTTTCGGTAGCTTAATTCTATAAATTTTAAACTTAAGCATATTTTGTTTTGAGCAATTTTACGTTAGTGGCCTCTTAGAAATTTAAGCATGTTGAAAGAATTGATGATCATGTCGTAGGAATGTTGAATTTGAATTTTAAAACTTGATATGAATTTTGGGTCTCGAGCGTCATAGAAAAGAACTTAATAGATTGATTGACGACCCGTCCATCACATTCTATGTTATGGTTTTTGAAGAAGAGGATTTAATGCTCTGTATTATTTGATGTACTCTTGTACCTTTTTGTATTAACTCTTAAAGTTACACTATCAAATGGATTATAACATTTTGAGAAATCAAATGAGATTATTTCTCCATTTTGATTCTTATAGAAAACTACTACATCTGAATTAGAGCGTTTTTAATGATAGGATGGTTAAGAAAAGCTTAAAAGAATTGAAAGTTACGACCTATGCCAACGAGATGCACATTTCTTTTCGGTTGCTCAATCATAGAAACTTCATAGTTAAGCATGCTATGTTGGGAGATCTCTCGAGAGCTTTCCTAGGATGCATGTGACGGAGGACAAAACATGTTGAAAGAACTCGTGTTTGTATGTGGAGATAGTCTTCAATCTTAAGAAACGAGAAGTAGGTAATGTGACTATGACACAGGAGATGTAGAGGAATGTTAGGGCCATCAAGTATCGAATCTGGATTTTGAATCCTAGGCATGTGGAGGTTAGATTAGGTCAATTGAGGGGTTTAGAGAAAAGAATTGTTTTAAAGCTCGATCACTCCAAATAAAGCATGTTTAACTCATTGGTTCGTCCCCAAACCACATCAATACTGGTCTGATACCATTCTGTCACGACTCATACCTAGGTTTCGATCAGATAACAGGTCAAGTTATTTATTTCACACTTTTAAGAGTGAAAACTATTTGATATTTGATAGAAGAAAGTTAGAGTCACGAGTAAAACTATAGAGAGAGAAAAACGTTAAAGAGTGAGATTGAAAAAAAAAGTTGAGGAATTGACAAATTTTAGAAATAGAAATTATTTGATAAAGTTACCATGGTTACGGTCGATCTTCAGAATAAGGGTAAAATTGTAATTTTTAAAAAAAAAAATAGGCATAGACGTTAATATGATTGATTTGGTCTAGTAAGGCTTGCTAGACTCATTGAGCCGAGAACGAGGGTAAATTTGGCCCTTCATTGTTTCCGAAAATCCTTTTGAAGTACACCTACTTCTACCAAAAGTCAACTAAAACATAGCTCAACGGTCAAAACGTTCAAGTTTTCGAGATTGTCCTCAAACCATACCTAAATTAATTACTTAAATTCATCAAACAGTTCTTTGGTTTTTAAATTGTTTCTTAGGGTTTTGCCTTTTGTAAGATCATTCCAATAAAAGATAAAACACAGGGTATATTATATATATATATATATATATATATATATATATATATACTCAGCTACTTACTACAGCCAAATTGAAAGCCGACAAAGAACAGAAAGACAGTGAAAAAAAAAAAAAACATAGTACTGTACTAAAACAGTAGCAATGATTCCACTTGCATGTCCTGTAATAGACAGCCCTCCTTTTCTAAGCCTCATTACCCCCTTTGATTTCAATGCTCTAAACATCCCATGCAACTTCTCCATGCTTTCCCATGTCTTTTATGTCAATTTGACAATGCCAACTTCGATTGAGATAACTCGTACGACTACGTCATGTCGTCTTCGAGCTTGATGCGTCGATGGATGCATGATATATGGGGTTTTAAAATGTGTCTACTAGGGAGATGTTTACATGTTCCAATAACGGCCAAATACGAAATTTGACACGAAAAACGAATGAAAGAACACCTCACAACATGATCGTCTAACCATCCCTTCTCTACCCCTCATTCAAGGACGTTTTGGGGCCCTTTGGGAGGGTGCTTGAAACGGGATTAATGGGGTCTCACCTATCACCTAAATCTTCAGCAACATAACTTTCCCAACTAAGATTTTAGGGTACAACATCTATACGTCCCATCACCTTTAATTTCCTTTCGCTAATAATGCATTTTCCTATCCTTCTTATCCTCGCAATGTCCTTTAAATATTCATTCGCTTGTATATAACAGTCTGAGGCTATCGTTAGCCGATATTGTTCACTTTAGTCCGTTACGTATAGCCGTCAACCTCATGATTTTAAAATGCTTCGTTTTTCTCTTCAACTGATGTAGGATCTCACACGTTATGAAACTCAAATTACAACCGTTCGTTAGAAGCTACAGTGACTAAATGCGACTAAATGTGACTAAATGTAATGGAGCATTATACATTATAAATGGTATTAGAAATTAGGGTTTTTTTTTTAATCAAAGTAAGTTAAAAATATAAATTTTTGGAAGAAAATCCACCCCATTATTCGTTGACTTTGTTTTCTAATGTAATTTGTAAAAAAGAAAAAAAAAATCAAACCTAAGAACTGGATTATTATTCTATTGGTTATTTTTCGTTGATTAAAATTGATGAATAAGAGATTTGAATCTTTGACCTTAAAAATGTTCTCGGTTGAACTATGTTCATATTGGCTTAACATGTCGTAGGTTAACTCAGTTCAATATGGAGTTATTTTTGTGGAAATTGATGACCGATCTTCATACTAATAGGTAGCCGACATATGTTCTAATTTTCATCGTACTTAAAATTCTTCTCTTACTATGATTATTATTATATTAAATCTAAATCATATAATCATATAAGATCTTATGATTATGATGTTTTGAAAACTATAATCTTCCATTAATGTTCATGAAATCTCTCTCTTTGGATTGTTTCCATCTTTTTCAAGATTTGAAAGAAATTTAATTAAGATTGATTTATTGCAATAATTCGTAGATTACACAAAAACAATGAATCAAATCTATTGGAAATCAAATTGATTAATCGTTTATCATGTGGAAATTATGAAGAAAAGAAAAGGTTTGATGAACAAAAGAACTTAATCTTATTTTTAAAATGGCAAACTAGATTGGATGGATGATGCTTGAATAGTATTGATTGAAACTTTTTTATAGAACATATATGTTACGATCCGATTTTCGAGACTTTGAAGCACGAATCGAGAGCGTGGATCGACGCTAAAAAGACAATAAAAATTTGGACAATTTAAAAGCAAATAACACCATATTTAAAAGGCAAATTAAAAATAAAGTATCGTTCAATGTTTATTACAAAATCAGAAGGAAGGAATGAGATACGAATGTACAAGAACCATAAACTCCTATACATAGGAGTAACACCTCGGGACGACCTTCTTTTATGATCGTGCAGCTTTCAAATGCTCCTCCACCTCAACCAATAGTCAACGATCACTTGAAAAAGAGAACGGTGAGAAGTTTTCACACTTTTATAAAGAATGGTTTGTTCCCCCTCCAACCAATATGGGATCTCAAAATTCACCTTCCTTGGGGATCCAGCGTCCTCGCTAGCACACCGCCCGGTGTCTAGTTCTGATATCATTTGTAACAGCCCCAACTCACTGCTAACAGATATTGTCCGCTTTTGCCCGTTACGTATTGTCATCAGCCTCACAGTTTCAAAACGCATATAAATAATACATCACTCCCCTCCCCAACCAATATAGAATAGTAAAAGTGTTCAATGGTTTGATTGGTACGAGAGAGAGAAATTATAGAGTTGGTAGAGAGGTGTTTATTGGGGAAGTCGTGTGATGTTTTAATGATTTCATAGTTGATATGACAAGACAGTCATGGTGAGTGTTTGAATTGACCTATCAAAACCCTTACACCACACACACAGATCATCAGAGCAGTGAAAGTGAGTGGTCTTCCACTCCCAAACCCACTCTCAATTAATAGCTTTCTTTCCACACAAAAAAAAAAAAAAAACGGCTTAAAACAACCTAGTCTATCTGATCGACGTGGGATCTCACGATCCATCTCCATTCGTGGCCTAGCGTCCTCGCTGGCACACCGCCCAGTGTCCACCTCCTTCGAAGCTCACCATCATCCTTGTTGGCACAATGTTCGATGTCTGGCTCTGATACCATTTGTAACAGCTCAACCCCACTGTTAACAGCATTTCGAGCTTCCCCTCGAGATTTCCACAACATTATAAGGAATGTTTCGCTCTACTTCACGCAACGGACGTGAGATGTTACTGAAACAAAACAAAACCTTGTAGAAATGAAAAGGGGGTGAGGTAATTAGGGTTGAAATGAGTTTCAATTGGTTAGGGGGGAGAGAGGAAATAAAGGGAATTGAAGAATCATATAAACACGCAACAGATTAGTAGTATTGATGGACAGTGAAACAGTGAACAATTAATTAAATATTGTGTAAGAGAGGGTTTCAGAAGGCACTGATTCCCACGTGCAAACTGAGGGAATGCACGTGACAATAATATGAAATGGAAGAAGATAAGGGTTAGAGAAAGACTCACATGTCTTGTCTTTCTTTCAACGTCTCTCTCATTCCTTTTGCCTTTTCAACCTCTCTTTTATTTATTTACTGTTTGGAACTGAAGTTAGGAACTGACCCATTTTGTATTCTTTTGTCCAAACAAACAACTCTGCTTCTTTCACATCTCCAACGTATGTCTTGTTTTATGTATATTTGTCTGTGTTTTTCCCTTGCCTTGTCTTTGTATGTATTGTGGGTATGTACATGCTTGCATTCAAGGTTAAAGGCTCCATGACAGGATTACCCATTTAAGTGGAAGTGGCTGTGGACATTTGTTATTGTGCAATCTTTCCAATGTACCATTCAAAATCGAAGTCATTCAAACTTTCAAACTTTCAAACTTCCAACCATTTTTCCAAGTTCAGAAAGTGAATCTTTGAACATAAAACAATAAAACCATATACACTATGTATGTTGCTGTTCACATTCCATCACTTTTGGACATCTTCTGCACACTCCCTCATCTTCTACTAAACAGACTATTATGACTGACACGTGAGGGTTCATGCCTCGATAGTAACTGGATGGTTGAATGTCCGAGATGTTCCAACGATAAAGTGAACTCATGGGTCGATTCTCGATAAACATATTCAAGCGAGCAGCAAAGGCCGATGATGTCTTGGGACCTGAGATGACATCATTAAGCATCAGTCGTGTTGTTGAGAAGCACGATGACGAGATGAGATGCAACGTTGCATTTGAAGATATTAACCTTATATAGAGGTAAGGCCGAACCTTATGACTTTGTTTAGAGTGGAGGCAAGTCGATTAGAGTCCAAGAAATCGACACATGCATGCCTAAGTTGTGTATATAGTTGAACAAGCTTAGTTTCTACGTAAGTTATTGTAACGGCCCAAGCTCACTGCTAGCCGATATTGTCCTCTTTGGGCTTTCCCTATCGGGTTTCCCCTCGAGGTTTTAAAACGTGTCTACTAGGGAGAGATTTTCACACCCTTTTAAAGGATATTTCGTTCTCCTCCCCAACCAATGTGGGATATCACATGTTCGGTAGACAAAAGAAAACTTCGTCTAAGATCAGATGAAGTCGAAAAGTTGGGTGAAAAATAGAAATGGAGCTTGAGTTCTCTTTAATACTTATCATGACCGTGTCAAGATAAGATCATATTGATTAATAGTACACGTCAATTACTACTCAACTAAATTCTCTCGTATCTAATTAAATTTCAATAAAATTAAAAGAAAATGGAAAGGTATCTATATTTTTGGTTTGGTTGAGTGGGGAGGGACAAGCGTGGGGCTGTCTTGTCATATCAGTGTACCCTCTGTCTCCTCTGTTCTTTTCACTGTTTTTTTTTTGGGACATCTTCTATTTTTTTCAACTACTTCCCTTTATTTACCATATATTTTTGGTATTTCTTTTTTATTCATTTCCTTTTATTTATAACTATTGGTTTTTTTTGTCGGTATTTATTTGATATTATAGACATATCCATATCCAACTATCCAATTTACAGACATGGAGAAACAAGGAAAATTGCATGGCCCAACAAATCATTCATCTAAGCCCATAATATACTTTGCTGCCCGACTCGCCTTCGCCCTTTTCTTTTCGGTATCAATGATCTAAGTAGGTTGTTAAAAGAGTGCAATGTAGTAGAAGCCAAGCATCAATGACTTGTATGATAGTACTTACGATACGGTGTGTTCAATGATATGTTTGAGATAGAATACGAGCATGATGCACAAAACGTGATGTAACGATAGAAGTAAGATATGTTCGTTAATGTTAGGTTACATACCAAAGTGCTATGAATATGAGAGATTGATAAAAGAATACGATTAAGTTATGGGTATAAAGGGATAGAGTGGAAGGGAAGTTTCAGCTCCCAACCATGGTTTTGAGTGGAAGGTTATTCAAATCTAGATCGAATAATAGTCGAAGTCATAGGTTTTCTAAAGCTAGCGGCTAGGTTCTATTAGCTCAATCCAGCTCATTGCATGGTTCTTATAAACCACCTCCTCAAAGCTCATCATTTCTTGTGATCTAACTTTTTAGAGCTCAGGTTCTCATCATTTAGTTTTTTTGAGCTCATCCTAAGGTTATTCGAGCTTTTTGGATAATCTTGCTCTTTTCTTTACTACCCTGCAATCGTTTCAAATCGTACATATAATTATACGAGGCACGAGCTCATCCTGGTTCGAACTCACAACTCATATACATAATATGTTAATCAAGATACTCTATTATTAGAGACGAGTTGAAACTCTCTAATAGTTCACATAATCATAAACATTAACTCAAACCCTAATAACTTACTATGTTGTTTGGAAGATTTTGAAGATTTTAGCTTACTTTTACTTCGAATGATTGCAAATATCATCCATGTAGTTGCAAATTTCTAACGGTAAAAATGGTGCGTAACAAGTTCATATTAGAGATGTTTATTTAACTTGCAGAGAACACGGGAGGAACGGGGGAGTTTTCTCCTCTTTGACTCAATAGAGTTGGGGATGAGGATTATACTCACTCATCCCACCCTACTCTATCCCACTCTCCTCGACAATAAATGGAATTTTGTTTTTTTTGTAGAATCAGGGATTGAAATAGATAATGGGAATGGAAATAGAAAAGCAGTAGTAATAAACAAAATTTTGATACAGATATATACACAGTTCCAGTATCAAAATCATCTAAACTGCTGCATTTCAAGTGTGATTAGCAGAACTCAAGCTATGGAGTCCTCACCTTGCGAAGATGCTTGTTCTTCCCATCTCCTACTCCTACATTGAATGAGATATCATCTGCCATTTAAATTCATTGGAAGGAGTAAAGAAGACATACTTGAAGACAAGGAAGGAGTTCGACGAAATTAAGAATCAATAAATAGTTGATGATCTTGGCCATTGTGTTATTCCTCGGAATGATTCACCGGATTGTTCTTGGGAGGTTGTTCCTGTATGCAGCTCTTTGGTGTAGCATCTTCTTCAGATGCCGAGCTAGCATCGATATACTTCTCCGAACAGTCGATTTGCAGGCATTCAACTTCACTGTTTTGAGTTTCTGAATCATGGGTCCGACTTGTCAACGTCAAATCTTCCTTCTTTACGACGTTAAGCACGATCCCGTTAAGTATTCTTTCGGGCTGCAAAAAGTCTCCTTCAGTTACAAGAATGCTTGAAGAAACTCGATGGCTGAGCTCTCGCATGTCAAAATCTGGGCACTCGGAACTCCGGTCAGACGTGGTTCGAGGACTTTGAGAATTTTGACTGCCACCAAATGGCTGAACCCCATTGGAATTAGCTACCAAACCTCTATTGAGGTCATCAAGATCCAAATTCTGGACAAAGTCTATGAACTTATTTGCTGATGATGTCCTCATCAATGGCCCACCAGATCTAGTCCAAGTATTCAAATCAATATTTTCCGATTCGCTATCACTACCATCAAACATAGTACGGTGAGTTCGCAACATTCTTCCAGAGGATCCCGAACCGATCGATCCACTAGGACCTTGATGGTAAGTCAAAGAAACATCAGCAAGACATTCTTCTTCGAGCGAACCAGACGAGTTTTCTCGTGCAATACAGTTCCAGGAGGGAATTCTTCTTGAAGCGCTGAACTTGACAGGGGCTGGAGAAACATGTGAGGCTACAGCAGCGGCCCTCTCGGCGCTCCTTTTCAGCCTCCGCATATGGTTGAGAATTGTAACACATTCATCTAGAGCAAGCTCAATGCCACAGTTGGCTTTTATTGCTGACAGCTTCTCCCAGGTGCACCTCCTACCTTGGTTGGCCGACTTTTGAAGATCCAAATGCGTAGGATTTTGTATAATTTTAGAGTACTGTAACAAAAGGAAGTTCTTCAGCAATGACACATTTGTTGTTCTAAAATGAGTTTGTAGCATCTTCTAACATGAAAATACCTGAGCAAGAGTAGCAGGCATGACGACCGTGACGTCTCCTTCCCAATCTTGAGCAAAAAGCTTTGCGATTCCTCCCAATGGAAAACCGAGTTCCAAAAATTGGTCGCATCTATGTTTTACCTCCATTTCAGCAAGATGAGCAAGCTACATAACCAGAACATCATGATAGAATAAACAAATAACGCATAAAACATAATGCTAGATCGAAAATAACTAATCGATTCATAGAACTGATGAACAGAGAGGGACAGAGACAGAAGTTCTATAAACAGATTGAATAATTGAAAATGTCCATAGCAGTCCATGAAAAAATAAACCAAGTAGCCTATCTATTCTCAAAACTCAAGTTCTATTTAACCTATAAAAACACATCCTGTTCGAGTAAGGTCGTGGTAGCCAATGTATTTTGATATATAATGAACACTTAGATTCATATATTTTGCAGGAAAACACGGATATAAGAAGAAAACTAGTCGGAGCAGATACCAAATAAGATTCCGAGCGTTGTCATACCTTGCCAGCAAAGTTTCCCCCAAAAGCTCTGAAGAATTCTTTCATTCGCAATAGTGGTGCGATATGGGGATTTGCCTGACTAACAATGAAATGGTTTACATTGAACAATTCTTTCAATTGAATCATCGGCAGATCGATCTCCAAGCTGCCATCTCTCCATCGACGTACAGACGCGCCTGAGCCCTCCTCAGGATCCAAATTAAAAGGTGGATGATAGGGAACAATCTCACCGCTTCTGTTCTTGGCCATTAATTCCTGTGCCTCAAAAAGGCCAGGGAATGCACAAGATGCTGTCACAGCACTCCATATTACAACATGAGGAGATGTTAAGTAGTTAAGACATCTAGGCGGCTCATGCTTCCTCGGGGAGCAAACTGTTATCCCAAGAATTCTACCTGTCATGTCATAAGCTTCCTGAAAAGTTAGGTTAGAAGTGAGCTGCCTTAACATCATTTGTAATTGTCGAATCTCGTGAACAGCACCTTGTATCATTACCCTCCTTACCACGGTAAAAATACCGCCCATCTGGTCGAAAAACTGAAATGAATGCCAAGAGTCATCGAAAAAGCTTTGTAACTCAGGCCAGGACCGAGTGGCAACAACAGCACATATGATGGATCCTACACTAGAACCAGCTATTATTCTAGGCAAAAGTTTATGCTCTACCAGAGTTTTAACCACTCCTGCATGAAAAGCTCCAAGTGAAGCACCTCCACTTAAGAGTAGGGCAGTCCTTCCAAATGCATGCCTCGTTTCGTGCATGAACGAGAGTTTCTCTTCCAATAACAATTCTTCAGAATCCGAGTCACAAACCAATCTCAATTGAGTCGAAACCTCATTTATGTACTCCTTTATGAGTATCGGAATTTGAAGCCTACCCTTGTGTAGTTCAGGGTTGCACATATTGCCAAGATTTCGGAAAAGATCAGCTCTCATCCAAAACATTATATCTCTAAGGGATCCCTCCTGGCGACGGTGTCGAAGCTCTTGAAGCTTGTTCCTCACCAACTCTTCATCATAAAGGTTTGACTCATTCAACTTTGGAGTCTCTTTATCAAGCATTTTAGCAGCATGAGCCCATTCCTCATAGGTCAATGCAGTTCTCATCATGTTTCTCCAAAATTTCCTTCGGTACGCCAATTCGGCCCTCCCTTTCACATTCGTGAACCGTTTCAACAAAAAAGCAATAACGGTAACCATCGCCAATATCCCTTGTGGATTTCTAGGATGCATCCATGATAATATGGGTGCTAAGATGGCCTTAAATCCACAGATAATATTTAGCAAAACACGAAACAGTTGATGCCTAAATTGCGACACTGATTTGCAAAACAGGATTCTGAAAGCAATTGTTCTACCTACAATGGTTGAAGGACCAATAGAAAAGGAACCAACCTTCGCCTCATTACTAATTTCCATAATTCTAAAAAGGAACTCAAGCAATCTGTGACAGGCTAATAGATTCCACACTCAGTTCTCTGTGGATGTAAGAGTAACAGATCTAAACATGAAAGAATGGATTGTGTAACAGGACAGGAAAATCAGGATTCTACAAACTTCAATACAATGGCTATGATCAATGGAAACAAGAACCGATCCCCAAATAAATTAAGAAGGCATGTAAAATTGCAGCAAATTCAACAGCACACTCAATCCTTCAGCTCTTCAAAATAAATTACTAGAAGAAGAACAATGTAAATGGCAGTAATAAACCTGAATACGGCAAAGAATTCCTCAATCTGAACTTGTACAACAATAATGGATTCTCAAATCCAAAGGAAGTCCCATAAGAAACGAAAATTTGGCTTGCTTAAACGACGAGCAACGCCAAATATATCGATCAATCAACCTCCCGAATACGAAATTCACCCACCAAGCTGTCGCAATCTTCGAAAATCTAGAAACTAAATCCCCAAATCAGAAAACAGGTAACAGAATATATACAATCAGCAAAACAGAGAGAATGCAGTGAATGTGGAGAAGAAGGCAAAGAATGAAGAAAGAAAAACGCGAAAGTGAGGGCCCAAAAAGAAAGTGTTCATTGGGAAACGTGAAGAAGATAACGATAATGATAATAATGGCGAGGATTGAAGAAGATTCGATAGGGCAGGCAAGAAGATGGTGAATTTGGGTGAATCCTCTCTGAATTTGGAGGTTTCGATTTGAAGGAATTTCCGGGAAATTTTGGATTTAAAGGAATTTTCCGATTGCTTGTTGAGAAGAAAGGAAGCTATGGCGTCAGGTTTCTGGAAAAGGTAATTTCATGTTGGAAGTTTGCATAAATTATATTAAAATAGTTTATATACGTGATTTTAATGCAACCCAGAAAATTTGGTAAATCATTCCTTTAATGCCACGTTTTAAATGCTTTTCATATATTTTTATTGTATTGCAAATTGGGAATATTTTTAAAACATACTTTAAATAATAATAATGAGTTCGGTCTAATAAATTCGAAGTTAGTTCATATAATTTAAATGAGTTCGGTCTAATAAATTTGAAGTTAGTTCATATAATTTAAATGAGTTCGGTCTAATAATTTCGAAGTTAGTTCATATAATTTAAATGAGTTCGGTCTAATAAATTCGAAGTTAGTTCATATAATTTAAATGAGTTCGGTCTAATAAATTCGAAGTTAGTTCATATAATTTAAATGAGTTCGGTCTAATAATTTCGAAGTTAGTTCATATAATTTAAATGAGTTCGGTCTAATAATTTCGAAGTTAGTTCATATAATTTGTGGTGTTTATATGACTTATAACCTAGACACTTCCAACTACTCACCCAATTCTGTTAAAGGGCTAATCTGACATGAGGGTACTCTACTAGTTTGTACTCTACATGTGAAGCCTCTCTCTTTTGACCGCAGTCTTTTCTTCTTTATCTCGAAGAGATTGCAGCAAGAATTTCAAATATGAGGATCAAAGGGAAAGGGGTGATCATTGATGTTTTCATCCTCAAAACCCAAAAAAGAGTCTCCTTCTTGGTATCCATAGGAATCACCGAGAGAAGAAACCTTGTTGAGCTCTGTCCGTTAGAGGCACGGCGAGTACCCGATTCACACCCGAATCATTTTCATTGCATCTCTGTACTCAATCCAAACTGTCATCTATCTACCACTTGTCTGGTCAAATCAATCCCCCTTTCAAGAACATTAACCGAACTGTTATCTGTCTACCACTTGTCTTACCACTTGTCTGGTCAAATCAATCCCCCTTTCAAGAACATTAACCGAAGTCAAAGAACATTAACAGAAGTCAAAGATACTCGCTTATAAGAATTGGGTTAATTATATATATATATATTTTTTTTTTTTTTTTTTGATTTAGGTTTAGTTGAAAAACTAAAAATTAATTTGCTCGAGTTTGAGATAGAAATTTTAATTTTTAAAATGAAGATTATAATTTAATAATATATTTTTTTTGCCGGTTAAAGTCAAAGGTAATATTTTCATTGGCGAAAACGTGAACGGCATCCAAAGAGGTTGCCTGTAAGGATGATAAACGACGTCATCTCTAGACCCTCATAAATACTACTTTTTTTCTTTTTTTTTAATGAAGCAATAAAATACTAATCCTTTTTTTATGCATAATAATTCAAATCTTTCTTAATAATGGGTTGATTTTGCTTAAAAAAGTTATCGCCTTTATACGTTTAGAGTTATGCTTAGGAGTGTTCATATCACTCGATAACCCGAATAACTCAAGATTATTCAATGCAAATCATTGCCTGAAACGACGAAAACATATCCACAAAATTTATTGCTACCTGTGAAACTTGACCATATATGGAGCAGGAGATTTGGTTCTTTATCCATATTGTTAAGGAGAACGTGTAGAAGATAACTAATAATTGCCTCAACTATGAACATTAATTCTAAAGCTTCCCCCTAGCCTCGACTTTCCTTGTTAGCTTATTTCCTCCTCTCTCCAAGACTTGAAAGCAAATAAATTACTACTAACCTTACTTGGAAGTTAAATCTTGCAACTACTTTGGGCCAAGTTCTTGGCCACGCTTAGCAGCAGCGACCACAGCGTTCATAAACATGCCACGAAGCCCTCCCTTCTCTAGTTCATGGATACCAGCAATGGTGGTTCCACCGGGTGATGTAACATCATCTTTAAGCTGTCCTGGGTGCTTCCCAGTTTTAATGACCATGGAGGCTGCACCTAACACCTGTAAACAAATTCCAAATCATTTAATTCCAATTGGTAAATTTGAAGCAGAGAGATTTGAATTGATTTTTTTTCCAGAAGCACATAACTATGCTTAGCATGTTTCACTAGGTAAGAAGTCATGCGGCGCTAGAGCAGTTAGGGCCCAAGAAAACCTACCTAGACATTGGAAGACCATGATGTTTGTGTAATGCACATTCACCGAAAAGTACCATTCACTAGAAAGCCAAAAGTTTTTTTTTTTTTTTTTTCCTTCAGATAGACAAAAGACGAAATGCAATGTGATAGAGACAGTGGTGTGGACGAACCGGAGACTTTAGAGATTCTACCTAGATCTGAGTCTGTTTTGGTTGTATCTACTTTTTGTGTTACGGGTTTTGAAACTGGATTTTATTGTACATATATGTAAATTATGGTTGCTTTTGTTTTGAACTAATATTAAAATATTAAACGTTTCTATAAAATTAATCCGTGTCAGTACTAGCTATGTGAATCAGGCTTTACATTGAGAGGGTTACAGTCTGAGACAAACTATCATCTTGCACATATCATTTTAGAGTTCATTGTATAGGAAAATCAGATGGGAGATAAATAAGGAAAGATTTTCAGAGAGGACAAAGGTCTATAAATTTTAACAACAATCCTTGCACAATGTGATAATTCGTATCATCCTCAGGTTCTACATGACATCTATAGATAATACAAGGTTCAAAATGCAAGAAGCATCGGCTTCTTCAGTTATTTAACTATATATATGGTAGAGCATCTGACATTGACATCAAAAGGCAAGTTCGATCTTTGGTTTATTTCAAGTTTGATCGTTGTTCAGATTATAAATCACATTGTAAGATAAAATGCTAATATATGGCAGATGTATATCCATTCTTGGCGCAAACGATAATGAATGTCCAAACAAATAACCATGCTTCTTTTCTTTTCATTTTTAAACAAAAGGACTCTATGCTCTTTCTTTATTCACTTAAGTGGTCTATTTGTGCATATCTTGCTTTTAATTATGTGACTACGATACACAACATTAATTACTTTAGACATAGGTCATCAGATGAATTTGACTCACAGTTTGTGAAGCTAGACCCATGGCAAGTTCTCGTGGAAGACCTGCAGCGACTCCTCCATCAGCCAAAGCTTCAATTGCTAGGAATATGTATGCTGGTCCACTACCACTGCATATTTCCATTTACATAAAATCGTATCTATTAGCTGGAGAATGCCGATGGTACCAAAAATTGGAAGGAAATTTAATTGAAATATGCATTAGAAAGAAACTGCAAAAGGATACCAATCGTCTGAAGGGCTTAGTTCTCTCCCAAGACTATATAAAAAATATGCTTTTCTCTAAACCCTCCAACCCACTTCATTAATGAACAGTCCTATAACAAACCCCCTAACTAATAACTAATATGATCGGTAGCAGTAACACTAAAATAATATCCTAATAAAATTTCTAGTAACGTCCTACCATTTATCTTAAATTGTATCCCCAACAAAAGTAGGCTTCAAAATAATTAGGAGGTGGCAATAGAAAGAAGAGAATTTTGTGCTCCGCTAATTTGAAAAACTGTGGGATTCAGCTTTAACAACATACTACATACCTCAGACCAGTGATTGCATCAAACAATTTCTCATCAGCCTCCCATATCTTACCCACAGATCCAAATAATTTAGCTATTAGTTGTCCATCCTCCTTTAACGCACCTTCTCCCAAGCTCATAACTAGTCAAACAGAAGCAGAGTACAGATCTTATCATTGGTCCGTATATAAGAAACAAAATGGTGAAAATTGCAGGGGAAAATATTAATGTATTTTTTGTTCTTTTCCATGCTATGCACCTAGGTCAAAGACTAATTGAAAATCATGATATCTATCATCGACATCGTGTAATGAAGTAGTACTGAAGCTGGTTAATATATTTTGTGGGTTTGATTTGGCTTGTTGGATGAAGCTTCTAAGTAACTAAACCAAATTATCAATCAGAAAGTTGAACAGAATTCTGCACAAACATGCTAGTATTTCAACAGAAAGAACCCTCAATTCTCATGAAGCTACATGGTCTAGATAAAGGAGAAGAAAATAAAAACCTTTATCCTCAAATTATTTTCATTATATTTTTAAATAAAGTTCCAAGATGCCTATATCTTTCTTCTTATAAAACTCGTAGTGGTACGATACATTAAGTATAGCATTTCAAAGAAGATTCTGCAAATACAATTCCAAACATGCACCCTGATTAGCCAATTAACGGCATCCCTCACTTCCATTTGCGATTTTGACTGCTAGATCAGACATTATAATATAATAAAATACCGGTAAAATCAATTATATCCACTCTACAAAGTAACATCTTCTGGAAACAGGTATGGGTGCGGGAAATGATATTAAATTTAAACATAATAGGAAAGGACAATACCTGATGCAGCCTCACCAACAGCCGCTGGGGTATTTGGCATAACTCTAATGAATCGGTTATGACCTGCCCAATCCTAAATGTATAGAGCATTACTCCAAGGGAAATTTGTACGTAGAAAACGAAAAATAAAAGGTACAAGTATGTGATTAATGTGAAACTTTGTAGCAAATAGATGAGATCATAAAAAATATAGTGAGGTTGAGATAAATTTATAGAGTAGAACATTCTTCCATAAGCACTTGTGGAAAAACATTTTTGGATGATTTTTGAAAAAACATGCTTTTAAATATACCTGCGCGGTAGCATTATAAACATTATTATTACTCTTACTCCCATCGGGATAACTCTGACCCCTTCTCCCGTTCCCGCCTACGTTATGAGATATTTTAAGAAGTGAACATCTTTCTTAGTTGCAGGGACCGCTGTAATAAGCACTCTTGAAAGAGGCACTGATTAAGTGCTTCTCCTAAAATCACTTTACGAGCTTTTATGTACTTCTAGAATTTTCAAAACCATTTTTTATTATCTAATGAAACACTTCAAAAATTCCGGGGGTGGTGTTTTAGCATATAACCCTCAACTTAAGAAACCTCACAAAGTCCAAAAAACAAGTCAGTAAATTCAACAACCTGCAGATCCTGTAGCTTTACTCCAGCAGCAACCGAAACCAAAAGCTTCTTCCTCGAGAGTTGAGGCCTCAGCTTCAACACCACATTCTTAACTGCAACCAATATAAGGCATTAGATGCTTTACAGCTCGCAAGTAGGATATACAGCACTTCAACATAGAATTGATGGAGAAAACATGCTTTTTAAGCAAGAGTCTCAAAAAAACAATTCATTATAACCCCGACAAATCACAAATGAAAGCATAACAATTAATCTTCTATCAAAACGTCTGGCGACATTCCTCTACTGATTTTGTAAGCATTTTTCAAGAAGATAATGAGAATACCACGAAAAATGAATGAATAAACAAACGAGGAAAGCAGGATCGCAATAAATGAGATGAATAACAGCCGTACCGACTTGAGGTTTAACAGAGAAGATGATCACATCACTTTCTTCAACCACCTGGTCACAAGCAATCAAAAAAGAAAAAAGAAAAGCAAAGGCAGATTATGGTTATGTAGTAACACATAGACTGCAAAACAGAGGACTCGACTAGAAAGATGAGTCATAATCTTACATTGTCGTTCTTCGGGAGGACTCGAACACCGAAGGATTCGAAAGCAATGCCGCGACTAGGGTTAGAGTGAACAGCCGTGGAGATTCGAGAAGCAGGTAAGAGGCCAGATTGAACAATCCCCTTCGCTATACTCTCGGCCATTTTTCCAGCTCCGACGAAGCCTAAATTATAAGAATCAACTGAAATAGGAAGGATCTCCATTGATTCCGATCGAAAACTCTCCTCCGGCTACCGACTACCGACTACCGGCTGCTGTATCGTAATTCACCGTGGCGGCTCAACTGCGAAATGCCGTTTTCAAGAGTCCAAATCGCTCCAACTTTTTTGGATCCTCTTCTCCCCCCGTTTTTTCTTTCTTTCTATTTTATACTGTGTTTTTTAAGTTAAATTACATTTTTAGTTCAATTTTTAAGTCAAAACCCACTTTTAACCCCCCAAAAAATTAATTCTTTTGATTTTTTTTTCGTGATTTGAAAATAAAGATATGGTTTTAAAATTTTCATCTTGTTTGAAATTATATATATATATATAATAGTCGTATTTAAAAATTTATGTTATCTTTGAAATTTCTATGACGAGCCACCGAAAATATTATATTTTTTCAACCATACCCTCGCATTTTTAGGAGCCCTCTAGTTTAGATGTGACATCTATCCGTTCATGTACCTCTCTTTTACTTTGGTTTTACATGCCCACTAACTATTATCTTAGTTCTTCCCTGAACCACATCGTACTATTGGTAGAGGCCCTATTGCTAACATCATGTGTAACCGTTTATGCTTGGAATTTACAATTCATATTCGACATTTAATGGTCTCGACATTCCCCTACGTCTAATATGACATGATTATATTACATTATTTAGTACTTCTAAGAGCGAAAAATACTATCCTCACAAACCAACATGGATTCAATTGGAAATGTTATCCTCGTAATATTGTTGATACGACTCACTTTGTAATCATAACGAATGATTTGATATAATTGATTACAAAATATTTAATTTCTCTTAATTTACTAATTGAAAATAAATAATATTTTATAAGAGATTATATACAACTCGATATTAATATCGACTTCTTCATGTGACTTGTTATATGATTTACTCGAGAGAATGGATTGAGAATATATTTTAAAGTTTAAAAATTATTTTTATTAGTTGAAGAATAAATAATAGGGAAAAACTATAAATTTAATTAAAATTATAATAAATGTGTGTATTGTAAGAAAAAAAAATATATTTTTAATTAATTTAATTTAAACGAATTCATAAAAATTTCATTTATCTTGTTCATTGAGTTAGGTTCATCCATTTTTTCGGATTACCCGGTCTTTTTGAACCAATTATAAATATCTTGCCTTCTCGAAACGTCCAAAATTCAATTTCTTCTTCGTTAATCATCTGTTTCGTTTCTTCGTCATTAAGATTCGGTGGAGATTTTATTGTATAAATTGGGAATTTGATTCTTCTGAGATACACGAAATCATCGAATTTTATGGAAGCAAAAATTGGCAAATTGTTCGAGTCCGTTACTTCGTTCTTCGGCGGTGGCGACCAGATCCCTTGGTGTGATCGTGACGTTATCGCCGTGAGTTTTCTTTTATCCTCTCAGATTCTCGCTTTATCATTACAATTTCTGGTTGGTCTCTGAGAAACCGAAAGAAAGAAATGGAGAAGAACTTGGCTAGGTTAAATGATGTCTTACCTCAAATTTGGCGGATTGGGTGAAGCATAAGCATTCGATTCTCACATTAGTCGATTAATTTTGGCGTGCTTAGATGCATCCCTGGAAAAGGATATACGTTTTTTTTATGATTTGTTTTCGAACATGGCGTTATGATTAAACATTGTAAAAGAAGAGATTGAATCTCTCCATACAAAAATTGGTGTATAATCGATTCAGGTTTATGCAGTAGAGGTAATTTGAAACCATGGTGAGATTGCAGATTACAACATTGTATTTGATTTAGATTGCATATTGTAATGCAGGGGTGTGAAAGAGAAGTTGCAGAGGCCAATGAAGGTGCCTCTGAAGAACGCAAGAATGAAAGCATCATGAGGTTATCATGGGCACTTGTTCATTCAAGGCAATCGGAGGATATTAATCGTGGCATTGCAATGCTTGAAGGTAAATCTTCTGCAAAGAATTTCTATGGGTTTTTTAGAAACAGTATTGAACTCTGTCTCCCATATTCGTTTTGTTGTCAACTTCTTGGTTAAAAGCTCATCCCTTCCCATGAGCATACTGATTCAATCCTAAGACCATCTAAACAATTCCCTTTATTTATGACCAACATCCATAACAACTTCCCTAACTAATTACTGGTATATCCCCTAATACCATTCCTATCACAATCTTGTAATTGATGGCTGTGACATTTATGAGTGACGTTTTGTGGGATATGAACAATGTAGATGGGTGTTTAATTCGTGCGGCTATCCGCTATGACCTGAACGGCCAGTCGATTATATGAATTGCTTCTATCATCCAGAAAAATAGTTTCGTTTTTTATTATTCCAAATATAGTTTGACTTCCAAATTTGTGTCATCAAAGATATTTTCATATGCGGTATGTGTGAACTTGGAAACGAGAACTCAAACTCCATAATCAACTTGTCTTGGAATTCTACTAGAAATGAGCTTTGACCTTAAAATGGGAGAAGCTACTTCCAGTTGAAACCTTTTCTTCTTGCTTGATATATATATTCACATTCTCAAACTTCAGTTTGTAGTTATTTAAGATTAACCATTTTGCTCAAAGCTTATTATTTTTATGGTTCAGTTTTTAAAGTTGGATTAGCGTGTCATTTTGCAGCTTCCTTAACCAATGCTAGAACCCCTTTGGACCGGAGGGAGAAACTTTATTTGCTGGCTGTTGGTTATTACAGAAGTGGTGAATATGCAAGGAGTCGGCAGCTTGTAGAACAATGTTTAGAGGTTTGTTCTTTCTGAGGCATGCAACTTGGTATTCTGCTAGCTATAAATTCATTGGTGACATCACACATAATTGTGCAATGTCTTGCTTCAATTCCTAGCTGATTTGAATGCTTCAGCTTGTAATTTTGTTTGTTAGATCATGCATTAAGTATAGATACGGACACGAAAAGACACGGTAATGTCTAAAAAAACTAGGACACTAACACGTTGGTTGCGAGTGGTCAACAATGTTTCTTGTTAGGGGTTCTATATTTCATAACTTCCTGTCCTTTTGTTTTTTTCTTTGTTTTTATTTTTTCTAAATTTAAATAATTCAGGCTTTTTGTTTCAAAATGTATCCAAGTCGTGTCCAGCTATCTCCAATTTTTTTTTTTTTTTTTTTTTTTTAAAAAAGAAATGTAAAATAGTGTGTTGGACACTGTCCGAAAGGTGTCCAGGTGTATGTGTATCCAACACATGTCTGAAGCGTGTCTGGATGTATTCTAATCCGACACGTGTCTTGTGTCCAGATTTAACCGTATCCGATAAGAATCTGACACGAACACTCGACCTGAACTCAAGTGTCCGTGCTTCATAGATATCATCTACGATCCTATTAGTAAAAAGATCATTCCAAAACATATGGTGCACGACTCATCATACTTTTTAATCAATCAAAGACATGTTTTGATTAATGAAGGAACGACCCTTGGCACCGGTTGACTTTATTATAACTGAATTTCTTGGGTTTTTGTAGATTGCACCTGATTGGAGGCAGGCTTTAACACTTAAAAAGACTGTAGAAGACCAAATTGGAAAAGGTATAATGAAACATAGAATACCTTTTCTTGAATCTTCTTTTTACTGCATCGAATCATATGCTGAAGGAATTTGGTTCATGTTATGTCAATTTGCAGATGGAATCATCGGTATTGGCATTACAGCTACAGCTGTGGGACTTATAGCTGCTGGGATCGCAGCGGCAGCTAGTCGAAGAGGTTGAAATCTACACACTCAAACCAAAATATGCACAATTTAAGTGTTTCCCTCAAGAATGGTTGTCTAATGTTATCAGTTTCGCCATGATAAGCATGTAATATTATCAGTTTCGCCTCAAGAATAGTTGTCTACTAGGGGACTCCTGTATCTTCTTTTTTTTTCTTTATTTATTTTTCTTTTGTATGAGAAATAATCTCTGCTTGTATGCATCTTTCCCCAATGTTAATTTTTATTCTAGTGCCGAAAATGTTGGTGAAAGATTTTTGTTTGGAAACATTAGGTCATACATAAATTATAGGGATTGTTATAGGGTTCTACCTCTTTGAAAACTTGTATCCCCAACTTTTCTAAGAGTTGTCGAACGGACCAAGCTGAAGCTTTGTCCCTATGGTCTTACATGTTATGCTCAAACTTGGTGTTAACTTTTCTGGAAAGTCTTCAAGAAAATTAGTCACACGTGATGCGAAAATTGGAATTTATGACCTCTAATACAAACTGGAGATACTTTTAACTATTGAGTTATACTCACGCTGAGAAACTCTTTGCTTTCTAAGATAGTTGACTTCGACGTGATCATTGAAAACAAGTTTGAAATTGATTTGGGATGAAGGTGATATACGGACAAAATCTTCTCATTTCATTGGGAAGGTTGGCTAGGTAGCTCACAAGATGGGGATAGGGACCTAAAGAACGTTGTCATGTCTAATCCTCAAGAACGACTATAATTAAAGTAAGAATTCAGAGTTCAATCTTGTTATTCTTTATTTTAGTTCAATTTTGTTATTCTCTCTTCTGGTGAAGTTAAAGGTTCAAAAACGTTTATGCACTAAATAGTTTATGCACTAAATAGATATCAACTCATTCGACGAAGCAATCTTAGATCTCTATTCTAGAACAGGTGCATTATAAAGAAAGAAGATAGATTTTCTTCTTCTCAAAGATGAGTTGATTATTCAGAGTTAGATAAATATCTAATGTGTTCTCTAATCGAAGTTCTTTTTAGGGAGGAACTATACACTTTTTGGATCTAAGTTGATCAAATAGCTAAAAGCGCCTAAAGACTCCAAACCTAACACCAAGATACCTAACACCAAGAGCAAATGTGCAATGCAACCATAAAAAAGCCCCACCGATATGCCCAACACGTGTAGGAGTCATGTTAAAATAGTACTAATGATTAGCTCATTTGCCCATAATTTCTACGCTTAACTTATTCATTTATGTTCGTAACGTCACATCGTGTATACCAAATCATCTCTTGATGGTCAAATCAATATGCCACATTAATATCGACATAAACTTTTAATAATAAAAATTTAAAGTTATTTAACTTCATAAGATCAATGTTGATGGACTAAAAATGATCCATAGGAAATTAAAACACGATCCATTTCATTTCAACACATTTCTTGAAGCCAAAACTCCAACGATCTTGCACTTACATCAAGAACTCATGAACAACAACAAAAAGGGCACCTTATCAATCCATTCTCATTGCACTTAGAGCACCTCCTCAACCCTCCATCTTCCCCAAACAACTTCCTACTCCCATTGCAATTAGGACAAGGCACAAACCTAGCATCCCCACACCTTTCACACACAGACCTCATTCCCGCCGCCGGGAACCCCTCCAACATTCCGGCCAACTCGCCACCCTCGTTCATTTGTCGAATCTCCTCCGCGCCGCCCACGTGCTTCCCGCCGATGAAAACCTGCGGTAGGCTTGCGGGCGCCACCCCGCCGAGCTTCGTCTGCATCTCTTTCTTGAAGAATGAATCCATTGAAATGTCCCTCTCATCTACCAAAACTCGAAATCCTCTGAAGATTGTGCGAACCAAACAGCAATCCTCGTAGGTTTTTCGGATTCCTCGAAGGCTTGTGAAGTAGATCACTATTGTTCTGTTTTGGGTGTCCAGGAAGTTGGGCGACCAATGATTTGAAAATGATGAGCTACGGCGGTTTTGTGCCTGATCGAAGCCGAGTTGCCGGGAAGATAGTGCTCTGGTGTATGTTGAAGCCACGTTTGGATCTAATTTTGCGAGAAGGGATTCCTCTGAAATGAACTGCCAGAATGGTTTCTTCGGCGACCATGGCGGAATTGAACTGATTTCTTCCTCCATTTTCGCCGGACTCTTCTTTACTAAGCCTTCAAACCGGTTTTCCGAGGTGGGTTTCGCCGGAATCGAACTGGGTTTGGCCGGAATTGAACTGGGCTTCACCGGAGTGTGATCAAAATCGGAGTTGAACTCGTCGTCATCGAGGCCATCCATGAGTTCCCATGTGTTGATAACAGAGTCAGGGGAAAGGGAAATCTGGTCGGAGAAATTGGTGGGCTTTTCAGCCTTCGCATGGACAGCCACCGCCGCCGGCCGTCCAGGAAACTGGGAATTGGTTGGACGATCAATAAGGAGAAGAGAGCCATAGGTGGTGGAAGTGAGAGAAACCAAGTGGTGGGTGTCGCCCTTCTTCGCCGGAGGGTGGTGTACAATCGGCGTCGGGAGAGATAAAGCCCGCCCAACCGCCGGCGAAGAACCAGCCGATCCAGAAGCCGAAGGAGAAGAGAAAGATTCAGAATTTCGGGAGGGACGAGCGGCGGCGGCGGAGGCAACAGGCTTTGAAGCAGAGCAGCCCATGAAAAAACAGAGAGAAAAAGAAGGGGGCAGAGCAACAATGGAGCTTTTCTCTCTCTAGAAGCAAAGAGGTGAGGTTTTTAGAGAGAGAAAGAGGGGGTTTGGTGAGAGAGAGTAATCAGAAGGAGTTGGAAAATGGTGGGTTTAGGGAGTGGCGACGAAGGAAGAAGATGAAAAGGGAATCAATTAATAATTAAATTTGAAATTCCGGTAATTTGGTTGGGGATTTAGGGAAGACCCACTTTTATATATATATATATATATATATATATATATTAGAATATTTATAAATATCAGAACAAAATTAAGTAAAAATAATAATTTGATGTAGGTATAATTTAGGGAATATATTTTATTAATTAAATATATAAGCTATGTTCTTATCGCTATTTTATTTATTTTTAGTTAAACTAAATATATATATTAGGTCCGAAGAAATTAAGAAAATAACCCATTCATAATTTAAAAATTTAAAAATAAATTATTTATAAAAAAGAAATTAGTTGAAAATAAGAGAGAAAAATAGGCAAAAACTTTTTAGTTTTGTAAACACACATGAAGGTCATCTTCAATCAACATCAGTTTATGGAAAAATAATTATATATTCTTTTTCCTTTTCTTTTTACGACAAGAAAAAGAAATTTCTACTCCAAAAAGCTGAATTTCTCAACTTTTTAATATTTTTGACAAAAAATTTCAAACAATAAAAAGTGAAACTTTTGAAATCAAATTCTTTTTGGAGGTAAAAAGTTTTGAATATTCTTGAGTCTATTAATTTTACATATTATTAAAAAAAAGGTTTGAAATATTGAAAGCTAAAAGGCTAAAACTCAAAAAATAAGAGGAAAATCATATGTTTTTTCTTTTTTTTTTTTATAAAAATAATAGGTTGAATATATAATTTTTGGATTTCGTACCATCCATACCAAAAATAATTAATTTTGAAATTGAATAAATATATTAAAATGAAATTTAAAATATCACTATTAAAACAAAAATAGAGGAAAAAAAAAGATGTAGAGGATTATTGGGATGGAGTCCCACATTGGCTAATTTAGGGAAGGATCATGAGCTTATAAGCAAGGAATATTATTTTCAGTGGTTTGAGGCCTTTTGGAGAATCTCAAAACAATGCCCGAGACTTTATACTCAAAGTGGACAATATCGTACCATTGTGAAGATCCGTGACTCCTAACAGACTACCCAAAGAGTAAGTTTGAAATGGTTCATCACAACATGACTGTCTCAAATAATTGTTGGATGCGAATTCGATATATATTTTGTTGTTATTTCTTTCTGACATCATTTAACAATGTAAAATTACCTGTTGTACTGTGTTAGGCTTTCTCGACTTTTCGGGCAAGAAGACGATGAGAATGGTGTGAAATAGAAGAGGAAAAAGGATGGGGAAAGTTGGCATCAAGTGTACTCCAATAAAACAGAGAATTGAAATGGACATATCAAAGGAAAGCATGTGAGCAGCCAAGATGGTGAGATTTTTTGCCTTCAGCTATACACCCTATCCATCTCTCTATCCATCTCTCTGTGCCTTTTGAGTTTTGTAATTGTGTCTGAGCTGTTCATGTGTAGTGCTTGTCAAATCCAATTTTCTTCTTCTTCTTTCTCAATAGAAGCTAGAAAACCCTATCGCAATCCACTCAACTTTCTATATCATCACTCAACAAAGTTAATAATGATGGTTATGTTACATTATTGTCCGTTTTAATCCGTTACGTATCACTGTTAGCCTCGCTTAGTCTACTTGAGAGAGGTTTCCACATTCTAAAAAATGCTTTGTTCCTCTCTTTAACTAATGTGGGACCTCACAATCCACCTCCCTTGGAGGCTAGCATATTCGCTGGCATACTGCCCGACGTGGGACTTCACAATCCACCTCCCTGGGAGGCCAGCGTCCTTGCTGACATGCCGCTCGATGTCTAATTCTTATACCATTTGTAACAGTTCAACCGCTAGCAAATGTTGTCTGATTTAGACCGTTACATATTGCCGTCAGACTCACGATTTAGGCCGTTACACACATGAAAGAACACCTTTGAATGTGCATTCAGGCTTCAAAGAGATACTAAACAAACTTGCAAACAGTAATAGAATATGCAAAATCTTCATTTCAATGCTATATCCCTTCCATTTCAACTAACAAAACCATTTATAACACCCTAAAGAAAAGTTGCAATGGTTGTCAATACGACGATCACCGAAGAACAGAATCTTATCGTATCGTCGTTTTCTTCATCTCCATGCTTCCTTGAAGTTCCCCACAAAAGAAAAAAAAAAGGCTTCTTTCAAGAAAAAATTGTAAAACAATGTCAACCCACCATGAGGCTGAGATTGTCTTTAAATTACTTCTAAAAGAAATCAATAATTCATAAAGGCTTCAGAAACAAGGCTGGTTAGCTCCACAATGTTACAAGAACTGTTTATATCTCATCTTCTTCATCATCGAAAGGGTCCAATTCAGGATAGTCACCAACCTGGAACACATTCAAATTATAATAATTAACATGAGGACGATGGCAGCTATTCAAGCAAAGGAGGGCCGAAAATGAGGACACGAGTTTAGGCACCTTAACCTATTTGATATTAAAAAAAAATCACAGGCTTAAGACTTTCCAACTCGATTCACAGATTATAAATGTTAATATGAATTGAATTAAGCAATGGACACGGCCAACAAATGTCAAATTGGCGATTCCTGTGTCTCAAGCCTACAATGACGCACGGGGTTAGGTGTACGCAAGCTGTTACATTTGGGGGAAATGGTTCACCTTCCTAATTTCCCATAAACTGAATAAATCCATTGGTCCCTAAGCAGTAGATTGCTTCAAAATTTTATAGCATGGGATATTACAAAAGTTCAGAATTAAAAAATTGCTACGTAACATACTATTTGCAGTTTAAAAGTTGGAAAACAGATTAGTGGAGCTGAAAATCAAACCTTCACTTTGTCAGGCCTAACCATTGCACCATGAAGAGGAGGGCAGTCAAAATAGCGGATCCCTTTTACCCTGACGAATTTACTAATTTAGCATATAGAATATGTGATAAAATCTCTGAAGTGAGTGATAAAAGCTGGATTAGAATTTTAACAGCTATCAGAATTTTAATCAATCAACACAAGTGAGTGATAATTTTATCAAACTATGACACAAGAAGTATAATTTTTATATGAAGCACTAAATCTTAAAGAATTTAAGAATGAGCATAGTGAAAACTGTTCGGTAACAGAATGGTCATATGAAACAACTCATCCAAATTAAGCAGACCATCATAAGATATGTGTTTCAATGTTCGTAGTACTTTTTCTCCCTCTAAAAGGAAGGGTAAAAAAATTTAATGCACATTTTCAAGAATGCAAAAGCCCTATTATAGAAAAACTTCATCATGGCTTTCTTTTGGAATATGTGGAAAGAAAGAAATCAGAGAATATTTGCAGAAAAGACACAGACCTACACAAAATTTTTTGACAATGTTGTTTACCAAACTATATCTTGGTGTAAACTGTCTAACATTTTTACTTCCTATAGTTATACCTCCCTCAAATTGGGAAGGTCTTTTGTAAACACCATGGATTATACATCCCTTTTGTAAATTTTAATCATCGATGAAATTCTCTTATCAAAAAAAAAAAAAAAAAAAAAAATTGTGACTATCGAAGTACTAAAGTTTCTAACAACGAATAATGAAAAGAGGTATTAGGAAAAACAAATTAATCACATGCAGAAGAGAACAAAGGATTCTTACATGCCATCATTTTTTCCCAATGGCTCATCATATTGAACGCCAACCCAAAAACCAGGAGCAAGCGATTCGGCCTGGCCAACAAATTTTACAATGCCCCTTATCTTCGATGGCTCAACTTCACATCTATCACCTACCTATAATATGTAAAAGTCTAAGTACAAACTGTAGCAAACCGGGATTGAAGGTGCAGATGGTAAATACTTCACCCATAAAAGAATTTCCAGCCACAAGAGCGAATGCTAACTATAAGAAGACCACATCGAGTAAGCTGTCGTGATTCAAATATGAATAAATACGAGAAGCAGGAATTCATTAGCATGTCTACTTTGTGCTGTTCACAAAGATATCTGTTAAGAATGAGAAGACAAAAGTGTTATTGACCTACACTCTCTTCTCCAACTTGTCTTTACGAGTGTAGGTCAATAACACCCAAGTTGTCTTTGAGAAGAGAGTGTAGGTCAATAACACTTTTGTCTTCCCAGTAGTGAAAATAGAGAGTGTAGGTCAATAACACTCAACTTGTATTTGAGTAGAGAGTGTAGGTCAATAACACTTTTGTCTTGTCTTCCCAGTAGTGAAAATATCCGTAAAAAAATAGATCGCCTTTGATTGGTTTGCATTTTTAGACTTTCAAGAAATTATTGAATTTCCAAGAAAGATGCAAAACAAAAAAAATAGACCGCATCTGATTGGTTTGCATTTTTAGACTTTCAAGAAATTATTGAATTTCCAAGAAAGATGCAAAACTCAGAAATAGACCGCCTTTGATTGGTTTGCATTTTTAGACTTTCAAGAAATTATTGAATTTCCAAGAAAGATGCGAAACTCAGAAATAGACTGATTGACTTGAGGATTGGTAACTTGTCCCATTTAATTTGATTGGAACAAGTGAATATCCTCCCTGATCACTTCTTAGTCCATGCATAAATGATTTATGCGAGGATTGGTAATTTGTTCCATTTAATTTGATTGGAACAAGTGAATATCCTGACTGATCAGAATGATGAATATAATAACGATGTGTTAAATAAACATCCGAAGTTTTGAAGTTGGATAATAACACCAAGATCGGTGCTCTAGATCACTTGAGAGGTTGTGAAAGAAAATACGAACATCTTGAATATGCCACCTTTGAGCTTGGTGAGAAATTTGAAGATGCTTATAATGCATTCTTGATATTGGATGATCGGCGACTGTCAAGGCTTCACTGATTGAGTTAGGGTTTGGCTTTAGGTTTAATACTCCCCTCGGACTCAGAGTCCAAGGGGGTATTAGGAATACCAAGATTGGTGCTCTGATACCATGTTAAGAATGAGAAATAGAAATATAATTGGAATCAAAGGTGTGTATTCTCATTGATATTCATAACCTTTAAATAGGATACAAGCTACCAACTAATACGTACAAATAAGGAAAATATAAACTAATTAAATATTGAGAATAAAATAAAATATACTACGACTCAAATCATAAAAGAAATAATATTAAGATATAATATCTAAGATATATTCCATAACTAATATATTCTCCAAATATTATATCTCAATGTTCAGCAAGGTCTACTACTAAGCATTCTATCCAGCCAAAATAAGGGCACTTAAACCATGGATTTGTTCATCTTCATGGAATCTTGGAGATGAATTGGCAGATCCAAGTTAATGGGTACCAGGAAAGATGGAAAATCATATGTTAACATTCAGTCTCATCCACAGAATTTCATTCTAAATAATTCATTTCCTTCATGAATTAGTATGACAGCTCGACTCTTTAAGACAAGAATTTCCATGGGTTTTTAAGATTACATCCATCATACACATTTAAAGCAGGTAAGGTAACTAACCTTTATATTTGCACAGAGTTCTTCCATGTAGTTATCAGATATCTGAAAATACGTGGCTCGTCAATAAATATAGATAAAAAATTACGAGGATAGAGATAGAAACGTGTCTATAAAAGGGATGCAGGACAAAACCAGGATTTCAAGAATACTAAGAGATGTCAGTTTCACAACCCCACTTAACTGACGTGAACGAAATTACTAGGCAGCCTCTACATCATCATTCACAGTTCACACTAACAAATTTCTAATAGATGCCAGTTACAAAGCTCTACATAACCGCCATGAATTAAAGTGCTAGTCAGCCTCCTATATCATTAATCACAGTTCACGCTAATGAATAAAATCTCTATTGATATTGTTAAGTACAAAAGTAAAATACATGAGGCTTACTTTACTTTCAAAAGCTGATGGATTCTGGGATGCCAATTTTTCTTTAAATTTTCGGAATGTATCTGAAAAAGAAAATCAAGAAGGTCAGTTATGCACAATACCATTTTCCATAAAGAACTATTCCATTGAAATAAATGAAATACACAATAGGCCAATAAACCAGAAGAGCGACAAAAAAATATCTCCAATTGGTTCTTATAGAGGAAAGAAAGTAGATACAAAATATCTCCAATTGGTTCTTATAGAGGAAAGAAAGGAGATACAAAAGTAAGACACTAAAACATGAAAAACAATTGGATCCAGAGTCGATCCATTGCCAAAGAAAACCGAAACTGCTACTCATTAGCACAAAGCCTTTTCTTTTCCTTGCATTATTAAGAAAGTGGTGCACAACTTTTAAATCCAAAAAGCTTTTTAAGTAGCAGCATACTTCAAGGATTAAGAAATGCAGGGTCAAGTCAAAGTTTGAAAATGGTTGTCAATTGCAGAGACCCAACACCTAAACCTATCGATATTATAACAGTTGGCTCTGAGTCCTCACTCTGACCCTCAATGGCCCATTGGGGGTTTAGAGGGTCCTTCAGTGCAGCCTATTTGATAAGCAGTTTAATGAACTACATAGAAGCTTTGCCAATGGTGGAGGAAGCTCTGCAAAAATACTAACCATCACGTTTTTCATAGGCTTCTTCAGAGATCTGGTACTTCTCCACTAGTGAGGTATCTTCAAGCCAACCACCAGAAGTAACTGACGAGGGGTCGAGATCAATAATATGTAGCCGGTACCTTAGCAAAGAAACAATGCACACCGTCTAATGAAAAGCATAATCTCACATTAACCATTTATTGAGCAGAATTTCTCATCACTGGTAGAATATGAAGTACAGTTCGCAAAGTGAAAAAGGAAACAATGTAAAGAATTCAATGAAAGAAAAAGACGTACCCATCTAAGGGAGAATAGAACCCCAAGGGAATGGAATTATCCGTCAAATCGGAAATTTTAGCACCGGAATCATCATAGAGTTCAAGGCACATGGAGTTTACAGAAGTACCACACCTTTTCCACAACTTTTCCTTTACAGATTCCACGCTCATCTACAATTAATAATTTTAGACAAAATCCATAATGGGTAATCTTTAATCGATGCAACGAAAGCTAAGAAAACGCTTGATCTTTGGAAAAGGAACAAACCTGAAGGGAAAAGCGAACATCGGAAGTGAAGGACTTGAGATTGGCATGGGTTACTCGCAACAGTACAGATTCATCCGTTTCGATCTGCTGCAATCGAGACGCCATAGATTTCTTCTTCTTACACTTCTTCACCTCTGTTTCACTTCCACACTCTCATGAATAACTAAATTTCGAGAGTAGAAAATGGAAAATTCCAAAATTTAGGGACTAAAAGGTAAAGATGTATATTTTGAAATTTATTAATTAATTTTTTGTAAAGATAAATTTTTTAAAAATAATATTTCTTTTTATTTGGTTCAACTTTTTCTCTGTCACTTTTTTTATTTTTTATTTTTAAAATTCGATTGTAATGGTCATCTTATCTTATTTATTATTTCATTTTTTAAAATTAAATGAATATCAAAATTGAATATTTAATATTTTATTCATAGTTTAATCCCTTAATTGTATTAATTTTAATAGATGAAATTTAATGTTTTATTTAGGTTTAAAATTAATTTTATAAAGTTTAGGGATAAAAATTAAATATGAATTAAGTTAATTTGTAACCTACTACTGTTTACGTCTTCTTTTTCCCTCTCCCATATTTGCCTCTCGACGGAACGCCCCCACAGCCTCTCCTCTGCAACCTCACGCCGACCACCGTCTTCGTCCCTTCATCACCTGCTTGCTCGCGCTGAGGTCTGCTCATTCATTTCTATGATTCTTTTTTTTTGTTTCTCTGATTCAGCCAACTTGTAAACAGGGTACATATTTTTTTTATTAGTTCAAGCTTCACTGACAGCGAGAGCTTGGCTATGGCCTCCGCCGCTTCCATCTCTTTAAGGTGCATCGCCAATCATCTAACAGCTTCTGATACTGCTGCACACTGTAAAGTAACTACACCTTTGCACTTTTTTCTTTTGTTTCCTTCCCCACACTGAAATTGTCTATTTAGTTTCTCCGAAAGGATTGGAATGTGCAAATTAGGGGCCAAGTTATGATTTCCTCTCAAATTTTCTGCTTGTGGATTTCTTATTTTGATGACGTTTGGAATTTGTATCCGATTGTCGGTGATGGTTCATCCGTTTTTATGTTCTTGATTGGGGTTTGACAGGGATTCAGTTCCAAGAACTTTCTGGTGAGGTTTGGATTCCACAAGCCACCGTATTCGAGGTGTAATCAATTGTTGGTTTCGAAGAAGTGCTTTCTTGGTAGAGAGATGGATGGTAGCACATCGACCTTGATTGATGATGTCGGTCAGTTAAGTTAGCTTTATGCATAATTTTATTGGAAGGAAGCTTTGCATTTGAAGTTAGGTTTCTAGTACATATGTGAAAGTAGGAGCTGATTAGTTTTTTCTTGTCTTTCCTTGTAATTTTATTGTCATTAGATTAGTGCATCCATGTCTGCCTATATATTTAACTATTATGTATAGAATGAATGAATTATCCTCTCATTTTTGGGCTCACATTGACGTTTTCTTGCTTTAGAATTGGAGGAACAAGAGCCAAGCATTTCGACTATGATAATGAATTTTGAAAGTAAGTTTGATCCTTACGATGCTGTTAGCATTCCGCTATACCAAACTGCGACCTTCAAGCAAGTAAGTGGCAACGAATGTTTTATAATAACTTTAAATCTTGTCCTTCCCGACCCCAAAGAAAGCTTGTCCTCAAACTTGAATTGTGGAAATTGTTTGGTTATATCTTGAACATTTTCCCAAGAGGCATCAGCAGGTGAAGAGTGGCTCCAGTCTATCAAAACTTCTAACTGTCTAGCTTTAAATCGATGGTCCAATATAGCAAGTGGTTGAGGAGGGTCAGGGGCTGGAATTGGAGGAAGTTCTAGATTATGATTGACACTGCCTTCATGGTATGGTTTGAGTGTGGAAATGTGGAAAACTGAGTGTAATTTTAATTCGGTTGGTAAGTCTAACTTTTAGGCCATAGAACCATTTCGTTCTAATACTTCAAAATGCCCAAAGAATTTTGTGGCAAGCTTTTGATTTTTCCTTGAAGCTAACAAAGACTAGTGATATGGTTGATGACGCAGCAAGACTTTGTCTCCAATATTGAACTCTAATGGTCAGTGCGACTGATCATATCGATCCTTCATTCTGTTTTGAGCTTCCTGAAGGTTGTCTCTAAGGATTTGCAACATGGAGAATGACATCCGTTGCTTCAATGGTAGAACTTCTAGGAAGATAAGACAATAGTTGTGGCGGTGGTCTCCCATAGACAGTTTCAAATGGTGTGGTCTTGAGTGAGGAATGGTAGCTCGTGTTATAGCAGAATTCTACCCATGAAAGCCAATCACACCGTTTGTTGGGTTGTGTACTTGTGAAACACTGCAAATATATCTCCATTGTTCGATTGGTGACTTCCGTTTGCCCGTCTGATTGTGGATGATATGCTAAGCTAAAGTATAATTTAGTCCCACACAAACAAAATAATTCCTTCCAAAAGGAACTTGTGAATGTGACATCCCGATCACTGATCATGGTTTCAGGCAACCCAAGTAATTTGAAAATATTATCAAAGAAAGATCGGGCTATACATATGGCGTTATATGGATGGGATATGGCTAATAAGTGCCTGTACTTAGAGAACCTGTTGATGACCACCAAAACCACACGTTTCCCTCTGGAAGATGGAATTCCTTTTGTGAAATCAAGTGAGACATTCACCCAAATTTGTTGTGGGATTGGCAAAGGCTGTAACAAACCAACTAGCTACAGCGTTTCTGTTTTGTGGCGTTGACAAACATCACAGCCCTTATGAAATCTTGCACCATATTTTTCATCCCATGCTAGAAGAAATCTCTTGTTATCTGATGTAGCGTCTTTTGGTAACCTTCATGGCCTTGGTTGTGAAGTTCGCTAATCACTAATGAAATTGATTGAGAACCAGTAAGAATATAGACTTGATCCTTGAAGAAAAGAAGCCCTTGTTTAAGACTCCAGCGGTCTGCTGAATTACCATTGTTTAAGGCAAAATTAGTTGTTGGACTTCTTCAGATTGTTGCTGTTCCTTCCGTATTTCATCAAACAAATCCAAATGAGGCATGAAAATTGCGAGAAGAACCTTCTGGTCTGCATCTCGGCGCGATAACGCGTTTGCCACTATGTTGTTTTTACCCGCCTTGTCTTCCACGGTGAAACTAAAGGGCATCAGCTTGCTCACCCAATGTTGTTGAGGTGATGAGAATGTGCATTGCTCCAGCAAGAATTTGAGTGTATAATGGTCTGTTCGTACCAAAAACTTTGTGCCCTATAGGTAGGAATGCCAATGTTTGATGACCTTTATGATCCCAATTAACTCATTTTTGTATGTTGGAAGACTGATGTGTCGTGCTTCCATTGCTCGACTAAAGAATGCTATAGGTTTGTTTTCTTGTAGTAGAACAAGCTCCAATTCCTATGTCTGAAGCATCACACTCGATAACAAACATTAGTTCAAAATTTGGGAGAACTAAAATAAGTGTGGTAGTCATTGCTTACTTTAGCTCATCAAATGCTTGAATTGGTTCATTTGTCCATTGAATGGAATTCTTCCATAGCATGGCAGTGAGAGGTGTGGCTATAGTACCATAGTTAAGCACGAACTTTCGGTAATAGCCCGTGAGGCCCAGAAATCCTCTCAACCCCCCAATTGTGTTGGCTTGGCCAGTTAGTAATTGCTGCAATTTTGGTGTGGTCTACTTGCACTCCCTCTTGTGAAATGATGTGACCCAAGTATGAAACCCGAGTTTGTGCAAAGGTGCACTTGGTGCGCTTGAGGAACAACCGATTGTGTGCCAATATGTGGAACACTTGGTGCAAATGATGTAGATGTGCCTATGTTTGCCTGAAACGTGAATGTTGTAAAAGAAAACCAAGATGAATTTACGTAGTTGATCTTTAAATACCTCATTCATCAAGGTTTGAAAAGTGGATGGCGCATTGGAGAGCCCAAACGACATGACCAAAAACTCAAAATGACCATGGTGAGTTCGAATGGCTGTCTTCTCAATATCGGGAGGATACATGGTAACTTGATAATATCCGGATAGCAAGTCTAACTTTGTGAAGAACTTTGTACCTCCCAGTTCTTCAAGTAGTTCATCCATAACTGGTATTGGAAATTTGTCTTGGATGACCTTTGTATTGAGTTCCCTGTAACCCACACATAAGCATCATGAATTATCAGCCTTCAGAACTAGAATTACCGGAGAAGAAAAAGATCGGCTGGGACGAATGATCCTTTGTTGTAGCATGGCTGCACATTGGTGTTCTATCTCATCCTTTTGTCCGTGGGGATATCTGTAGGGGCGCACCACCACATGTGTAGCTCCAGACTCCAAGGGAAATCGGTAATCACAAGATCGGCTAGGAGGCATCCCCGTTGGTTGATCGAAGAGAGCAACATTTTCCACTTGCAATTTTTGAAGTCGCATGTCCTCGAAAGTGGTTGGATAAAAGGAATTGAGTTCAAACGCCTTCTGCCATGGTTTGGAATGTATTCCTTTGAGCTCCACTTGTCTTCCTTGTATGAAAAAAGACATACACATGATATTGAGGTCCCATGAAATAGGACCCAATGTTCGCAACTAGTTAACACCGAGGACAATGTCGAAGTCTGTCAATGGTAGCACGAATAGGTCCACCGTGAAGGTGTTTAACTCTAATTCAATTGGCGTCCCCTTGCAAATTTTGGGACTACTAATTTGCTCGCCATTGGCTACATTGACACATAACCCATCCTTCCCACAACCTTTAGTTCTGCCACCTTGGAAACATATACAAAACTATGAGTGCTTCCGAAATCAACGAGAATGAGTACTTGACCTCTGTCCCAATGCCCATTCAGTCTCATGGACTGTGGATTTCACGTTCCTGTAATAGCATGGAGAGATGATAGTTCTTGCTCCATTTCCTCGATCGGTTTGCTCCCTTCTTCCAAGTCAATCCAAAACAGTTTCTTGCATGGATGACCTCTCACAAATGTCTCATTGCAATTGAAGCACAACCCCTTCTTCCTTCTTTTTTTTCATTTCTTCTCTAGTGAGTCGTTTTATCGAGCGATTGGTGTGCGTATCTACAATTGGTGAATTACGTTTGTTTTCTCAATTGGTGGTGGCCATGGGATATATTTTCCTTTCGTATAAGCGAGACATACTCATTGCGTTTACCAAGTCCTGTGGCTGGTGGAGTTCCACCTCAATTGATGTATAGACTTTTGCAATCCGCTAAGATACAACTGAATCTTTTTTATTGTGAGTTCAAATTCCAGCTCTTGAAACCAACACTTCGTATTTGTTTTAGCTTAACGAGCTCCCCCAATTTATTGCTTCAGATGGGTCCAAATCGCAAGTTGTATTGGTGGACAAACTCTATCTAGGTGGATTCGGAATATCCTGTTCCATTTGTAAATACCATAGTTGAGCAATTCTCTCTAAGTAATAAGAGACTAAGCTCACCTTTTCTTCCTCAGGTGTCGATTGATGTCAAAAAAAAATGTTGACTAATCCAACCTAAAGGGTCTTCCAACCCATTGAAGTGGGGGAAGTCAAGTTTCATGAATTCGGGTACAATCAAGTTTCTTCCAGAACTGTCAGAAACGGTTGCCCCATAAATTCCCTTGTCTCTCCTTGTTTTTGCTTGTCTTTCAGCACTTGAAGAAATCATACCCTTCTTTGTGGATTCCAAGTCAAGGGACATGACATCTAATCTGGCATGAATATGTTCAACCTTCTCATTACGCGTTTGATTGGCCTGTTGTTCGCTTAAGAGTAAATTGAAGAGTTTGGTAAGCTGTTTCTTGCATAGATTCACCCATAACTCCTGGCTCTGATACCATATTGTTACAATCCCAAGTCTGCAATCGAGTTATGGGTCTCTCGTAAGTGGAGGTAGACGGTGTTTGTGTGGGGGAAGAAGTAGAATTCTTCTTTCGACCAATTTTGAATAATTGTAAGGTTCAAATAGAGGGAACTTTAATACCTTTGAGTTAAAGTACTAAGACTAAATTGGAAATTTGTAAGTACCATCTTCATTGATGTTTATGACTATTTATACAAGTTGTATAATAACCATTGTACATCAATGGAACCATGACTCATCATGGAGGATCATCTTCCTAAAACAAAGGAAATAACTAAAAATAGAAATGAAAGTGGAGTCTTTACAACCATTGCTATATCAATGGAGCCATGACTCAATCATGGAGGATCATCCTCTTAAAACAAAGGAAATAACTAAAATTAGAAATGAAGGTGGAAGACTCCTTACAATACGGAAACTGAAAGAAAAAAAAAACTGCATAAAGAAAAATTCAACTCATGGGTTCCATCGTGACTGCTTCTTTTTGCCACGAGTGTAACGTGTGTACATTTGTTGTGACATTGTATCAGATTGTCTCTTGTGGTAATGGCTTCCAGGAAGATTTGGTTTGAGAGAAACTAGAGGGTTGATGCCTCTTTCATAAAAAACATGATTGAAACGGTAAAAACCTTCGAAGGATTCTCTGGACAAAATATCAATCTCCAAAAAATAGAGATCATGAGCATCAATATTAGCACAGAGATCATTGAAGAATTTGCTAGCATATATGGTTGTAAAAAGGGAGAATGACCGAATATGTACCTAGGACTACCTCTAAAAGGAAACCACAAATCCTTTTCCTTCTGGAAGATTATTATTGAGAAAATAGAAAGAAGGTTGTCAACATGGTCATCACGTTATACTTCAAAAGGCGGAAGACTTACCCTAATAAAAGCCACATTATCCAACCTCCCTACTTACCACATGTCTCTATTTGAAATGCCACAAAAAGTGGCCACGGATATAGAAAGACTTTTCAGAAACTACTTGTGGAAAGATGACGCACACCTTGTTCGTTGGAATATTATAAATCTCCCAACAGAAAAGGGAGGCCTCGGTCTTCTCTTAATAAGGAAGAAGAACAAAGCTCTCCTCGCCAAATGGATATGGAGATATCATCATGAAGAAAAGGCCTTATGGCGAAATCTTATGAAGGTTAAATATATTCCTACATCAAACAAAAATCACCCCCTCCATCTTCTACAAAAGGGCCTTGGAAATACATAAAGAAACATCAAAATCTCATCATGAACCGAACTCACCATAAGGTGGGGAATGGGGGAAGCACATCATTTTGGACCGACCCATGGATTGAAACACCACGCTAGCCTTGAAGTATCCACTTTTGTACAGGCTCCCTCTTATAAAAAAAGCCATGATTAAAGAAACGTGGAATGTTGTCAACAAATTTTGGGACCTGAAGCTTGGTAGGAATTTAAAGGATAATGAAGCAACGGAGTGAGCCGAATTAAGCCTTGACCTTGCCCCTGTGGTATTGTTTAACAAAGAAAACTCACTAACTTGGCTCCCCACGCTGATGGGGTCTTTTCTACAAAATCCTTGATGATGAACATGGGGGAAAAAGTAGAAGCAATAAATCCCACGCTAGCAAAGACAATATGGAAAGGACATCAACCTAAAAAGGTGAAGTTCTTCCTTTGGGAAATAGCGCATAAAGCCATCGGCACGAGTGAAAATCTTCAAAAAAATGATGCTTTACATCACTCTCTCTCTAAATTGGTGTCCATTATGCAAGAAAGAAAACGAATCACAAAGTCACTTGTTTATGCAATGCACATACGCTCAGAATTTATGGACAACGATTCTCAATATGTTTGGATGGCATCTCACATTTCCTAAGGAGGTAAAGGATTTTTTGGATATGGCCTTAACGAACCACCCTTTCAAGAACGCAAAAGCCCTATTTTGGAAAAACCTCATCATGACTTTCTTTTGGAATCTGTGGAAAGAAAGAAATCAGAGAATATTTGCAGAAAAGACACAGACCTACACAAAACTTTTCGACAATGTTGTTTACCAAGCTATATCTTGGTGTAAATTGTCTAATATTTTTACTTCCTATAGTTATACCTCCCTCATTGTAAATTCGGAAGGTCTTTTGCAAACACCATGGATTATACATCCTTCTTGTAAATTTCACTCATCAATGAAATTGTCTCTTATAAAAAAAAAAAGTTTTCAAAGCCTAATTAATCAGTAAAAGTAGTTGTAGTAGTTTAAATGGTCACAACTCAAACCTGTATATTTTTTTTAATGGTGCAAATTAATATTATTCTTCTAATTCTTACCTGAGTTGTTGAGACTTTAAGCTTTCATGGTTCAAAAAAAGGGCATCAGCCTCGAGGCCAAAAGTTGGAGCCTAGCTTTGAGGCATTAGCCTCAAAATCCTTTTAAAACATTGCTAGGGATTGAAGCAAAATCTTTAAAAGATGAGAGACTAAAGAATAATATTTGAAAATTTGGGGACCAAAATACGTAAATTGCACCTAAATCTAGGGACCAAAATAGGATTTAACTTTTATAATAACCACAAATTTTCAGTGTCTGAGTTACTAGTTCAATTTTAGATTTTAAACTAGTCTGATCTTGCGATACTTGCATCTAGTCAGGTATGTCATGACCACTTGGAAGCATTATAAAATGACTACTTGGACGGAGGCTGAATGAATGAATCCTTAGTGTTTATCGGTTTATTGCATTCTGTAGCTGAGCTTTTCATGAGATTGGAACTGAGATAACTAATTGTTGGAAATGTGTAACTCACTGCAATTCGAAGATTTGAAGTACATTTGTTGCTACTAGGACTACCAAACATCTGGCATTGTAATTTTTTTGTTTTCTACTTTGATCTTTTCTTTTGCGTTCTCTATCTTGTTTCTTGTATCTTTATTGACATTGTGAATTCTGTGGCTTCTTATTTACTTTCCATCTTTTCACTTTCTATGCAGCCTTCGGCAACAGAAAATGGCCCATATGATTACACCAGAAGTGGGAATCCTACACGAGATGCTTTGGAAAGGTGCATTATGTCCTCTGTTCTTCTTAAAAAAGGAAAAAGGGTGCTGTGCCGGCACTTATACAGCTTCCCCTCTCCACCCAAAATAATTAAAATCCTTGTTCTGTTGTTCATTTAGCCTCTTAGCAAAGCTTGAAAAAGCGGATCGAGCATTTTGCTTCACCAGTGGGATGGCTGCTTTAGCTGCAGTTGCTCAACTTGTTGGAACTGGTGGGTTTTGGTATTCCACTTGTGTGGTCGTTTTCCACTTTTGAGTTCGTATGATTATTATATATGGTTCAAACTCAAATATATAATATGTATGATTATATTTTGGTTCTCTTTCGTTTCTATCTCAATGAAAAGTTGGTTTTCCGATGAAAAGGAAATCATTGTATATTGGTTCGAATGATAGGTCGTGATGGGGGAATTTTCTTTGTAACCTCTTGACCGTGTTCAGTCTTGTTCTTTTCCTTTTGAATTGAAGTCTCTTTTTATAGTTAATGATGGACCGTTTTTTGGGATTGTTTTTTGTACGCCCTTGTATTCTTTCATATGTTGAATGAAAGTTTGATTTCTAATTAAAAAAAAAACAAAAAAAGCCATAAATTTTTTTTATTTTCGTGGAACCTTAATTCTCCTTTATGTAACTCACCAGGGCGTCCTTTAACCAAGATTTGGGGCTAGGCAATGGCTTAGCTGAATTAAATTCAGCTTTTAGTGAAGGAATTCCACTTGGCTAATTCTATGTCTTAAGAGTTTTCTTTTAGCTCCAAATCCTAGGTCTGAGTCTTCCTGTGATGTCCCACATTGGTCGGTGTGAAAACCTTCCCCTAGTAGACACGTTTTAAAGCCTTGAGGGGAAGCCCGAAAGGAAAAGCCCAAAGAGGACAATATCTGCTAGCAGTGTGCTTGGGCCGTTACAAATGGTATCAGAGCCAGACACCGGACGATGTGCCAGCGAGGAGGTTGTTCCCCGAAGGGGGTAGACACGAGGCGGTGTGCCAGTAAGGACGCTGGGCCCCAAAGGGGGTGGATTTGGTGGTGGTCCCACATCGATTAGAGAAAGGAACGAGTGCCAGCGAGGACGTTGGGCCCCGAAGGGGGGTGGATTTGGTGGTGGTCCCACATCGATTAGAGAAAGGAACGAGTGCCAGCGAGGACGTTGGGCCCCGAAGGGGGGTGGATTGTGATGTCCCACATTGGTTGGGGAGGAGAACAAAACACCCTTTATAAGGGTGTGAAAACCTTCCCCTAGCAGACGCGTTTTAAAGCCTTTAGGGGAAGCCCGAAAGTGGGTGCATCTTTCCCTTGTAGTTTTAAACACAAAACCTCCCATAATCTCTTTCAACTTTTATTAATTGAAATCCACCCATGTTCTTCCTTATGCTTCTTTGGTCATCCACCCATGACCCTTTACTCCATAAATAGCTGCTATGGCACTTCTCCGAAGTCTGTTTTCCTCATTTGCAAACTGTCATAACCATTGAAGGAGGGTTATGCTCCTTTGTCTTAGGTAATCTACACCGATTCTATCGTGTTGTGTTTGGAGTGACGTCCAACTCCAGTTTACTAAGTAACCGCCGGTGTATAGGTAATAAGCATTCAATGTGTATTATTGAATAATCTCATTTTTCAATTATTCAACCATTTCATTTTATCAAGTCCAATGTTAGTCAGATTAGTCAACATTTCTATGTTTCAATGCAACAACAAGATGTTATTTGTAACAAGTAGTTTTGTTGGTTGGTTAATTGGTCACATTTTATTCATAAAATGGGTTGGATTGATATTAGTTTGGATACAACAAAATAATTCTATTAGATCTAATAAGTACCTTGTGTCAGAATTGAGAGGCTCGAATCTTTAGTATTCTCTTATTTATTACCTGTATCTACTATTTAGGCAGAATACTGTCACCCATTCTACCCACCCCCAGTTGTCCAAATCTACCCTCATTTTGTTCGTCAGAAGCTCCCAAAAGCTAACTGCCGTTTTATTTCTGCTAAGGGGAAAACCAAGATAAAGGGAATTGAAAAGTCTTCCACTTGACAACCAAATGAAGAAGCCTAGAGGTTCACCTTGGCGGACTACAATTAATGCTGATTAGGGTAGATTTATAGACATTATATGACAAATTGGAGCCCATAAAGAAAAGGTTTAGAATCCCTCAAAGCAATCCATCAAAGCAGAGTTGAGATCAACATATTCTGGCAACGGTTTGACCGTACTACATTTGGTAATTGAGGTAACTTTTCGGATATTAAATCCTAGGTTGGTGGTTGTTAGATGAACATGACTCTCCACAATGGTATGATATTGTCCACTTTGAGCATAAGCTCTCATGGCTTTGCTTTGAGCTTCCCCAAAATGCCTCATACCAATGGAGATAGTATTCTTTGATTATAAACCCATGATCATTCCCTAAATTAGCCGATGTGGGACTTTCATCCAACACCTCCCTTCGAACAAAGTACGTCTCCCCTTAATCGAGGCTCGACTCCTTTTCTTTTGGAGTCTTAGTCATTTTTTACTATGCCTTCGAGGAGCCCTTTTTCTTTTGGAGTCATTTGTTCGACATTTGAGGATTCTATGGACATGGCTAAGTTTAGGGCATGGCTCTGATACCATGTTAGATGAACACAACTCTCCACAATGGTATGATATTGTCCACTTTGAGCATAAGCTCTCATGGCTTTGCTTTGGGCTTCCCCAAAAGGCCTCATACCAATGGAGATAGTATTCTTTGATTATAAACCCATGATCATTCCCTAAATTAGCCGATGTGGGACTTTCATCTAACACCTCCCTTCGAACAAAGTACGTCTCCCCTTAATCGAGGCTCGACTCCTTTTCTTTTGGAGTCTTAGTCATTTTTTACTATGCCTTCGAGGAGCCCTTTTTCTTTTGGAGTTCTTTGCTCGACATTTGAAGATTCTATTGACATGGCTAAGTTTAGGGCATGACTCTGATACCATGTTAGATGAACACAACTCTCCACAATGGTATGATATGGTATGATATTATCCACTTTGAGCATAAGTTCTCATGGCTTTGCTTTGGGCTTCCCCAAAAGGCCTCATACCAATGGAGATAGTATTATTTGATTATAAACCCATGATCATTCCCTAAATTAGCCGATGTGGGACTTTCATCCAACAATGGTCACTCATGCCTTGAACTCATTCCCTCTAAGCCTTTTATTATTTACATTTACCCTCATTAACCACGGGGTCAATCTATGGCGGTTTATGAGACTACTCCTTTTGTTGCTGGTTGATCCATGTGAAGCTTTTTGTGCGATGTGTCATTTTGAAAATATTTTGAGCTTAGGCTTAGGGAGAGACAATGAGGTCTTTTAAGGTGTTTGTAATCTAAAGTATCACAACTTTGATTAAAATAGAGGTAGTTCTTTGGAGATGTGTGAAATTCCTATAAAAACTACAGGCAAATCTTTGAGAAAGAGCTTATGGGAGGCTATCGTTGTGAGAACGGTGGTGAAATAACAACTCGAGGTTAAAAAGAGGCATGGTGAGGGAGGGGTGGGGTGGGGGGTGGGGGTGTTGCAAAAGGAGAGAGAAGAAAGCATGGTTGCGGTTCCTTCATGCTAGTGATCTTGTTAATTTGTATATGAATTATTTACTTGCAATCTCTTTCTAACAGGCGAGGAAATTGTTGCTGGTGATGATCTTTATGGAGGCTCTGACCGGTTGATTTCGCAAGTGATTCCCAAACGAGGAATTGTGGTCAAGTAAGCTAAATATTGTCATCATTTTTGTGGTGGTCCCACTTTGAGGATTAAGATTGTAATGGATTTAATTTGCAGACGCGTGAACACACGTGACTTAGATGAGGTCTCATCTGCTATTGGCCCTCTAACAAAGCTTGTGTGGCTGGAGAGTCCAACCAACCCAAGATTACAAATATCGGATATTCGGGTAAGGTCTGTTTGTAAATAATTATGGGAATTCATGCACAAGTAATTTGACTTTTCACAATGCACTTAGCTACTGATAATTGTGAATTTGTAAGCCAAAATAATTTATTGCATGGAAAGATATTCCTCCTTTGGATTCAGTTGAGCTCCTCCCCTTGGATCCAGTTGAACATCATGGGGAGTTTCAGCTGGAGCTGCGAGGAGGCAAATGGAAGACTTCTTAAATATTTTATTCATCCTTTGATATTTTGGAAATGGATTGATTGGACTTTTAGTTTGTCTCATTCAAATATATCCATAAACAGCTGGCAGATAATTCAAAATTATTCTTTTGAATATCATTCCAGTTGACCACGAAATAAAAATTAATTTAGTAGGCTTATGGGTATTATTTAAATTTATAACAATCCCTGTCCAAGCTATTAAACTAAGGCTCTGTGTACCGTAACAGATTACGAAATTCCTTGAATTTATGTTTTGAAAGTTTTATTGCTTATTTTCACCTCAATGGCACACAAAGGAGCTCTAGAAGCATTTATGTGAAAAGGAAGGGTTAAATTAAGTCTTTTTTCCCTCGAATCTATGTACTTCAGACAATTGAGTCCCTATAAGCTAATAGATTCCCCAAACATTACGTTTGTATCTAGTAATATCATATTGTTAACTTCATTAGTTTTATACTTACGCCAGAAAATGTTTCAATATGTAAATATCAAGCTATCAAAGTTAGCGCTAGTGGGCCATTAGACACAAACTTTGCAAGTTTTGGCTCCAGAAGTCAAGCTTTAAAGAGAAACTTCCTATTTTCCTAGTCATTTCAGAAGTCAAACTTAGAAGAGAGGACTTCGATTTCATTCCAAAAAGTCACTCTTTGAAGAGAAATTCCTCCAAGAGACTGGCAAACACTAGTTGTATGAGTGAAAATAGACCAAATATTTATTAGACACATCTTAAACATAATAAATAGATGTAAATTGTAATATAAGACAAGTATTAAAATATAAATTTTAATGGTGAAATACATCAAACTTATTTCTTAAGCATATAAATGCATAAAATTATTGAATTTGAATATTCTTGTCATATATATATATATATATATATTTAAAAATATATATATATATATATTTAAAAATATATATTTTAATAAATGTGTCCTTGCCATTTTTTGTGTCATAGATTTGAGAAATGACTTGTTAATGTGACTGTGTATTGTCATGTCGTATCAGTGCCTTGTATTTGTATTTGTGCTTCTTAATGTATAGATTGGTAGGTTTCTCTAAATTTTCCTCATTTTTTTATGTATCAAAGTCAACTGTGGATATCCTCATTGCAATCCTACATTTCTGGGCTGTAAAAGTTTATCACTTCGACAAAAAAAATTGGTTCAATATTTTCAACAAATCTCTTGGTTAGAGAGTTTTGGTTCAAAGCTTAGGCCACAACCTCAAAAGTTGCAAGGTTCTTTGTGAGAATGCCATCGTAGCAAGACTGGGAAATCTGGAAAGGAGGAAAGGGAAGAGTCTTAAAAAAATTATTTAATTCTTCTTTTGCTGAGATTAGCATTCTTTAAAGATACTGAAGGGGATTTGTTTCATTGTCTTGATATGATTATCTTTTCAACCTCCAATTGAAGTTCTGTCCCCAAATCCCTCTGTTATTGGAATCATGCAAATTGTTAAGTTAAATAGAAAATTATGCCTTCCACCTGTTGTGTATATCATTTTTCTTTCCATTCAGAAAATTGCAACAATGGCGCATAAACATGGGGCTCTAGTGTTGGTAGACAACAGCATATTATCCCCTGTGTTGTCCCAACCACTGGAACTTGGGGCAGGTATCAAGAATATTTCCCAACTTCAATGTTCAGGCATTTCAATATTGCTTTGAATATTACTCACCAAGGTCTTTGATTGCAGACATTGTTATGCACTCGGCTACCAAATTTATTGCTGGACATAGTGATGTAATGGCGGGTGTGCTTGCTGTCAGGGGAGAAAGGTACTCTTGTACTATGCTTTCGGACTTGTGAGATGTATATGTAATTTCTTTTTTATAATTTCCATTTATTTGAAGTATTAGACATTTTAAAGAAAAATCGTGTATAACTTTTGTGAGTCATTAAGCTTGATTTTTACTTAATTTAGTGTTTTAGAAGATCTAATGGAGCAACTTTAGGAGATTTAATTTGTGGAGCAAATTTAGGAGACTTAATTCGCTAGTTTCAGATTTAGGAGATAATATAGATGATTCTAAAAGTGTATAGGATAAGAGGGAGGATCACAAATGTATGGTTCACATTGTCTGGCCTCTATATAAATACCCCTCTATCCCCATCAAGTTTTTAATCCCAAGAATTCAATAAAATAAAGTGTAGCAATATTCTACGGAGCATCTTGTAAGTTCTTAAGTACGGAGAAACTCTCCCCTCCCTCTCAAGTTAGTCTCTTTCTCCTTCGGTTATTCATTTCGGTGTACTTCGATCGAGAGTCAAAACCAACATCTAGTATCAGAGTTAAGGATGTCAAAACAAATGCCATCATCACAAAAAGTTGTCGGAGGCGATGTGACAACGATGAAGAGTGGAAAGGAGGGGAGTGTAACGCTCTAGTATTCATTACTCACGAAGAGTAACTACGCAACATGGTCAATAACAATGCATGTTAATTTACAGGCACAAGGCGTATGGGATGCTGCCGAGCATGGTGGAGAAGTTGGGGAACGTAAGGACAAGGTGACTCTTGCTACCATCTACCAATTATTCCTGGAGGACGATCTTCTCATGTTGACAGAGAAGAACTTAGCAAAGGCAGCATGGGAGATACTGCAAACAATGCATATGGGTGTGGAATGGATCAAGGAAGCAAAGGTGCAGACCTTGAAGAGTGAGTTCGAGGTTATCTGCATGAAAGATGGAGAATCAATAGACGACTTTGCCATGAAGTTGATGACAATCGTCACCTACATCTATTCGTTAGGCGACAAAGTGGAAGAGATCTTTGTCGTCAAGAAGTTCCTTCGAGCTGCCTTTGAGATTCATGTAGACCGTTACCTCCATTGAATAGTTCGGCGACCTCAGGAACATGTCGGTTGAGGAGGTCGTTGGTTGTCTTAAGGTCCATGAGGAGATACTTAATGGCTACAATGACAAAGAGGAGGAGAAACATCTCTTATTCGCACATGAGGAATGGTTCGCACGGATGAAAAAGAAAGATGTAGTTGATTCTTTTTTTTTTTAGGTACGAAGGGATGCGATAGCCACAACAAGGAAAATAGAGGCGTGGGTGTAGCTATGGTTGTGACCGCGGACGTGGTGGTAGAGGAGATCGTGAAAATCCTTCACAAACTCATGATAGCATCAGATCTTCGAAGGACAAGAGCATGATCAAGTGTTACTCTTGTGGAAAATATGAACATTATGTGGCAGAGTGCTGCAACAAGGAGCGTGATGAGGAGGTAAACCTCACGTTCACGCAAGACGAAGATCTCACACTGATGTTGGTCGAAAAGATGTCCAACCTGTTGATGCTCAATGAAGAGAAGATTATGACGAACCTCATCGCAGATAGAGAAGACCAAGTAGAGATCAACATGTGATACCTAGACAACGGAGCGAGTGACCACATGATCTGAGATCGAACAAATGTCAAGGAACTTGATGAGAAGCTCATTGGAAATATGAAGCTTGGCGACGAATCAATTGTATCGATTCAAGGTAAAGGATCCATCTTGTTCCAGTGCAAGAATGCCGATCAATGTCTACTGACCAAAGTATATTACATCCTAAGGTTGAAAAGTAATATTATCAGCCTTGGTCAAATGACAGAAGAAGGCAATGGAGTGAAGTTAGTTGGGTCGTTTCCCAAGATGTTCGACAAAAATGGAGCCCTGTTAATGAACTTAAAACGGTCACAAACTGCCTGTATAAGATACAAATGAACAACCATCAACATCTTTCGGAAACCTCCATTGGCATTGGTGGCAATAAAGGGAAGAAGGAACCAAAAAATATAGCTATGAAGAAACCGGAGGATACTTCAATCAGCAAAGAGCAACCTACAAGTCGGTGTATTTGAGCAGACTTGCCATCTCAACCAAAGAGGCCTAGAGAGAAACAAGAATCATTGGATTGGAAAAGAAAATATTGAACTGTCTTGTCAAAGTTGGAAGCTGAGGAAGATCCAACTAATTCAGAAATTTCCATTTTGAAGTCTAGGACTGGTGCTGCTACTTGGAAAGAAGCTCAGTCTGTTCAAGAAGAGGCAGAAGAGTGGAAGAGGAAACTTGATATTGCTTTAAGGGTGTTAAAGCTGCTCTTGAGAAGGCTACACTTGCAGAAGAACGCACAAATAAGCGAACAAGGCTTAGGGAAGATGATTTGAGGAGAGAATTCTTCAGTACTTTGGCTGAAAAGGAAGATGGATTGAAGGACAAGGTAGTGAAAATTAAACAAGCCGAGCAACATTTGACATCTTTAAGGCTTGAGCTGAAAGCTGCCAAGTCAAAAAATTGGGAGTTACGTGAAGTGAAGAATCTCGAGCAAAGTCAAGCTTACGGGGGGAGATTGTGAGTCAATAAGCTTGATTTGTACTTGATTTAGTTTTTTAGAAGATCTAAGTTATGGAGCAAATTTAGGAGATTTAATTTGCAAGTTTCAAGTCTTTTTCTCCTTCGTTTCGGTGTACTTTGATCAAGGGTCAAAACCAACAACTCTATGTCTATGAAATGCATATATTTTAGTTTCTATGTAAAAATTTTCAGAGGTTGTTGTTGAGAACCCCATGGTGGAGTATATTTTTCACAGGTTGTTGATGAGAACCCCATGGTGCATTTCAAGGTGCCAAAAGAGTGAGACTTTTTATATGGTCGCTTTCCTATAGGAGGCTTATTATGGCTGAGAAGGTGCAGAGAAAGTTCCCCACTTGGTCCTTAACCCCCTCTGTTTGCAGTGTATGTTTTAAGGAGAGCGAGACATCGGACCACATGTTTCTCCATTGCCCTTTTGTTTAGCCTCTTTGTTCCTTGTTGATTACTTTCGATCTGGCTGTTTTTCTCTCTGATAAGGTGAATTCGTGGATGGCGGAATGTGTAAGAGGAAAAATATTTAGGGATAAACCTAGAAGTCCATGGGGCCGTGTGGTTAGTGCAGTTTTTTTGCTCATTTGAAAGGAGAGAAACGTTGAGAATAGGAGCATGGCAGTCAATTCTTTATGGATTTTGGTACAGCATACTACTTCTAGGTGGTGGATAAAACTTGAGAAATTCATTTGTAATTATAGGCTCCTCGTGATTAAAAGTGATTGGATGGCTCTCATTGTGTTTTTTATTTCTTTTGGCAAGGGTTTCCTCAACTCCTGGCCTTAGGATGTTTACCTTTTTTTTTTTTTTTTTTTCTGATTTTATAATTCATATCCTTTTGTTTCTTCTAAAAAAAATTCAGGTGCATTGATTTTAGTTTGATAATGAGGCAAGAAGTATCATTGTGAAATTAAATCACCTTTCACCTATTCTAATGATATAAATTGTATGATAGCAAAATATCTACTTCCCATAAGAAATGTTTGATGGGAAGAATGCAGTGGTTCTTTCTGTAAATAGCTTCTTTTGTGAGTAGATTACATTTATGTTTATTTGTTGATACTGCTTCTTCATAGCTTAAAATTGCTCGGAAGTCCTTGTATTTAAAAAATCAGAACTTTTTTTAGGGTTCCCTTATCAGTCATGGCTTTTTAAAGAAAAAATCTATTTGTTATTTCTTTGGTAGCCACACTTAGAATGACTCCCAAACTTTTGCTCTTTCTATTTTCTTTTTATCTATAATTTGAGGACTTATCTGCGTACTTCATTTTGTTTATAAAATTTCATTATCGACAAATAACATATCAATAATGTTTGTGATAACTGGGCTGGAAATAGGATGAATTTACAGAACATTGAAGAGTTTCTAGCAACTTTTAGTAGTTTTTCTTTCTATGGGGTTGAAGTATGGACTTGGGTATTTGGGAGCAGTAACATTACTTTTTCTTTTCTCTCTCTCTCTCTCTTTCTTTCTTTCTTTCTTTTTATTTGTTTTTCTGTGCGTGTGTGAAAATTAGAAGCTTTCCTGCTTAAGCTATTCTCCTCTTCTGAATCACTATCCAAGACTTTTGTTGATTTCTTTAGCCTTTCAGGGAGGCAATATTTCCTGCATATTTTACTAAATAAATTTGAATAGCGGTCTTGTTCAGAAAAGAAAAATATCATCCTTGGATTTGACCGGATGGATGCATTCCTTCTTGCTTTTACTACATGTTCCGGAACCATTTGTTCTGATAACTCAATTTGTTTTACCTTGTTCCCGTTGTTCCAGCTTAGCAAAAGACTTGTATTTCCTCCAAAATGCAGAAGGGTCTGGACTGGCTCCATTTGACTGTTGGGTTTGTTTAAGAGGAATAAAGACACTGGCCTTACGAGTTGAAAAACAGCAGGTGCCGATTCTGACCTGTATTTTATACTTTTTTCCCTTTTTATAAAAATATAAAGGTCAGTCTCAGACTCATAGTCACAGATTCATGATTGCGTTCATAACATGATCGGTAGTTTTTCGTTTTACATTTATGTCATATCATGCATCCTTGTTAATTTTTTGCTACTATTTTGTGGAATGCTTCAGCTCAAATTATAAGGATCTTGAGGCCAATTGTGAACAATTGAACGACTTGTGTGTTCCTGACAAATCTGCTATCAAGTACTTCATTAAAAAATTATACTTCTCCAATATTTTAGTGATCGTAGGATATATCAGAAACCTGTAATTTGAGGAAATGACATTATTTGTACGGTTCATTGATGTTTCATTCTCAGTCGTAACTTGTTCTTAGTCTAACGGACTAGATGGTATACCTACTATGATGTGGTTCAGCATGTTGGAATATCACAGGTCCTATGAGATTTCTGATATCAAACGTTATAGGTTCAAGTGATAAGTCTTTGTGGAATTTGATGTGGGCATAAGTTGGATTGCTCATCTACAATTGGCAAAGTTAATATATGTTGAGAATTTTTAAATATGGCTAAGTAGCATCTACCGCACTGTGTATGTATAATATATGTCAACTATCTAAGAATACTATATTAGTATAATTGTAGTTTCGTAAATATATTAGTTGCGTTGCCCTTTGTTGTGGTTTCGACTTCTGGATTCTGATAATGTATTTAATGTAAACAGTAATAACACTGTTTATTTCATCATTCATCAGTACATGTATATATGTGGATGATACCATTCATTTCTGAGTAGATTGATGTCGTTGACAGGAAAACGCACAGAAGATTGCTGAGTTTCTCCATTCACATCCACGTGTGAAGAAAGTGTTCTATGCAGGTCTTCCTACTCATCCTGGCCGTTCCTTGCATTATTCTCAGGTACAATATTCAACAGATTTATATAAGCTCATAAAATAAAATAAAAATCCACAGCAGCATATTGTTGAGCTTTAGAATCAGTTTAAGCTAGCCTGTAAATTCACGGATATCAAAAAGAAAAGAGAAAAAGAGAGTTAGTTAACCATGTAATTTTCTTTATGTTTTTAGGCAAAGGGCGCAGGAGCAGTGTTGAGCTTTTTGACTGGATCGTTGGCTCTCTCCAAGCATATTGTTGAAACTACCAAGTATTTCAGCATAACTGTCAGTTTTGGTAATCATATTCTACCCTTTGGAGTTAATTACGCATTTTATCATGTGGACTAGTGATTAGGGATAGTCATACAACAAGTGTCGCACAATCGATGTCCCGCTACCGTAAGAATGCGATTGTGACACTATGTTTACATGCTTACTTACAACCACAAAAGATATGCTTCTCCATCCCATACTAAGGTGGCAGAATGTTGAAGGAATTACACTTCATTTGGTGTTTCTTTTAGAGGAGTGTGGAATTTCCGTCACTCATCCTTCTTTTATGGTTAAGAGTTTGATTATTATTAGTTGTGTTTATAAGTTAAAACGGCTTCTGATACCCCTACGTTTTGAAGTTTGATTTTGATGCTGAAGAAGAGTTATGGTTTCCTGTCCTTGTAGGTAGTGTTAAGTCCCTTATAAGTATGCCTTGCTTTATGTCCCATGCAAGCATACCTGCTGCGGTACGAGAAGCTCGAGGTTTAACCGAAGATCTGATTCGCATATCAGTTGGTATTGAAGATGTGAATGATCTCATAACTGATTTAGACAATGCACTCAGAACTGGACCTCTGTAGGAGTGGAGGAACATTCAAACTTGAAACAATCTGCAGCTTGATGACGACGACGACATTGATGAAAATTGTTAACTTCTACAAAGGAAGTGAGGGTGGCATATGCAAAGACTGCCTTTTGGGTACTTGATGGTGCAAAATATTCATGATTGGCTTTTGGTGGATTTTTAAGATTGAAAATTACACTTTTATCTTTATTGTTGTGACAAGTTATAAACTCAAAATGCTTTGAATAAACTTTTATAAGTAACTCAATATGCTTATTAAATTTTAACACTATTATTTATGAATGTATTAAAATTTATGGTAGGTTTTGTTTTATTATAAAATTAAACAACTAACAAAAAAATTACTACATGCATTAGACGTGGTAACAAATTGGTGTATATATACCTTTAGTTTTATTTTAGTTCATCATTTGCCATTCATTTGTCATTTTTTGAACCCAACCCATAGGTTTGACGATTAATTATAGAAAAAAAAAAATCAATTTTTTAATCTATGTCCCACATTGGTTGGAGAGGAGAACAAAACACCATTTATAAGGATGTGGAAACCTTCTCCTAGCAGACGCGTTTTAAAGCTTTGAGGGGAAGCCCGAAAGGGGAAGCCCAAAAGGGAAAGCCCAAATAAGACAATATCTGCTAGTGGTGTGCTTGGGCCGTTACAAATGGTATCAGAGTCAGACACTGGACGATGTGCTAGCGAGGGGTTGTTCTCCAAAGGGGTAGACACGAGGCGGTGTGCCAGTAAAGACGCTGCAACCTACCACCTGTCACGCCCACATCACTGCCTCTCCCACACCTCCTCCTCTATACTTGTTAAGTTCTATATCTATAAATCGAGGATCGTTCCAGTCACCATGTTCAAGGTGGGGTTCGAGTGGGCATCATAGCAACTGTGGGCATTGAAAGGGCAAGCAGGGACAAAAAAAAAAAAAATCTAATTTCTTCACCTAAAATCCCTCTTGAATCAAAACCCACCTCAACAGGCTTCTTTAACTAAAGACAAGGCCCAAGCGTACCGCTAGCAGATATTATCGAGACGCAGCTTCAATGGGCAGTCAAGGGCAAAAGTTCAAGCCAAGCTTTATGTATTTCACTCTTACAATCTACACTCATCACAATAATCAGATCATTACAATCAATCACTTCCAATACCGCAATCATCAATCAAAACATCAAAACATCAAAACATCAAACATCAACGGTTAGTTTCAGAGACTTTAATCACTTGAAAGCTAAAATGTTTTCAGAATCACTGTGAGTAATCAATCAGGAGCTGTGTTCTCAAGGAAAATTCCTTACCCGCCGATGTTTGAAAGGGGCGAGCGCATATATGATCAGTAAGTTTCAGATTCAAGAAGCCTCTCCAGCCCTACAACGCAATGTACAATCATCTGCGCAAGTATAGCAACAAAATGATGATATACGATGCATCTCTATTATCAGGTTGCAGCAAACCCATGTGCCTTTATCATATACAACTGCTTAAAACTTCATCAATAAGCAGCTGGAAAGCTCCAAATGTCTGTGAAGATCCATTACATAATGTACATTTCTCCTGCACTGCAATAAAGAAAAGAAAATCATGTTAATTAACATCATTATACAGATTAATATTCCCCCCATTTCATAAAGCCAAGCATTCTAATTCACATCCCATTTCCTAAAATCCTATAGCTGGAAACTCGTATATTGATGGTATATATAAAGACTGCTTGGTTGGTACATCTCTCATTTACCTGAGTATATTGATGGAAAATTTTGGAAGCTCTCACGAGCTGGTAACTTAAAGGTAAAAGTCATTTGAACTTTCGAGTCGAGAGTTTTGATGAGAAAATTAGAAATCAACGAATCGTTGAAGATCGAAAGTCAATCCTAGTGTCCTGTTCCAATCTCCATGGTTAAAAACTCTTCGTTTAATCACAAACTCCAAATGACCAACCAATTTGAAGGCTTGTGGGAGAGTTTCCTCTACCCCGATAAAGATAACTGGAGCAGATTCAATAGCAACGGATATTTACCCAGCAGCTCAAGCAGCATATTCTATTATGGGCATGAATGTGTAACCTAAAGACTCGCAAGTTTTTTTCCTCTACTTTCCACCGTGGCAGCCTAACTCTAAAGCGTTAGTATGATGTCTTTTTTTCCCCAACTTTTAAATAACACAGTTTCTCAATGAAAAACTTCAGTAAACCCACAAGGAAGCCTATTCTTATAAAAAGTCATAGGATTCCAAACAAAAGTGCTTTCATGATTTCATCACATTGCATAATTTCAGTGGACCAACTTGAAAGAAAAAGGATATACCATATACATCTGTATGTGTATAGGTGGTCTTAATTCTTCTTGGAAGAACGGTCAAAGAAAAGCATACATTTAAAATGATCGATTAAGCACGAGATAACTTACAAGCTAATTGTGTCTGAACTCTTCGTAACTCAAGCTTTTCGATACATTGTCCAACCTTTTACCATCTTTAAATACGAAGAAATTGTAAGTCAATAACCACTTGTTGAATATTACAAGCAACGATCAACAGATATAGAAAATCATTACCAAGACGGTCTCCATTCTCACAAGTATCAAGGATGTTATCAGCTTCTGTTGGTAAAAAAGGACATCTGCCATAGCTCTCTAGTATATCTGAAGTTCAAAGTAATGTTGTTAAAACCCATAATACATCTATATGGTCCTGGTCCACTCGCTCTCCCTCGTGAAAAAGTTCTGATTTCATTTATTTAGAAATCTTCTTGAACATCTCTTAGAACTGAAAATTAAGAGACTAATTCATTCTAAATTAAACTGACATAGAAAATGAGAAAAAAAGTACCTGAACCCTGAGAAAAGTCTGCTGTCAGATCTGAGAGACTAAAATTCCTGGTAATTTGATTAATGAACCCAAATGAAGAGGGATCCGGATCGAGTAGCGATTCGTTGAAGGATGGTGTGTTGGAATCAACACTAGCAAAAGATGCAACTGATGCATTACCAATTGATTGACGTGCATCAAGGACGTTGCCCTCTGTTCCGAACATGTAGGGAGAACTGTTTGAATATCCAGTTTCTACTTTTATCATCCCTCCATTCATTCCTTGAAACAGACCCATATTTGAGCTCTGAGGTGCAGCATCATTCCTGGCATGAGAAGACATGTCCACGGCAGTGTGCATGGTTGAGTGTACAGGTTGGGTACCATTAGAATATGCATTGCCTAAGCTGACACCAACAGGGTTGTCTATGTCATCTTGTTTCAAAGCAGGTCCTGTATGCTCTGGTGCGTAGCAGCTCTGGTGTACTGTTCAAACAAGGTACATTGAATTGACAAACTTCAAATAACAGTTAAGGAATGAAAACCTCACAAGATCATCAATATATAAAAATGGTTATAGATCCCGTGGAATAGAAAATCTGCATCAGTATGAATCACATATTGACAACGTGGGATGCTTGATAGATAATAATTTCATGAAGCATTTTGAAAGACGCATATAATAAACTCTAACATCACAAGATTACTTTCCACCTTGTAACAACCCACCCACCGCTAGCAAATATTGTCCTCTTTGAATTTTTCCTTTCGGGCTTCCCCTTCAAGGTTTTTAAAACGCGTCTGCTAGGGAGAGGTTTCCACACCCTTATAAAGAATGTTTCGTTTCCCTCTCCAACCGATGTGGGATCTCACAATCCACCCCCCTTCGGGGCCCAGCGTCCTCGGTTGCACTCGTTTCCCTCTTTAATCAATGTGGGAACTCAAAATCCACCCCCCTTCAGGACCCAACGTCCTTGCTGGCACTCGTTACTCTCTCCAATCGATGTGGGATCTCAAAATTCACCCCCCTTTGGGGCATAGCGTCCTCGCTGACACACCACCCAGTGTCCACCCCCATTCAAGGCTCACCATTCTCGCTAGCACACCGCCCGGTGTCTGTCTCTAATACCATTTATAACAGCCCAAGCTCACCACAAGCAGATATTGTCCTCTTTGGGCTTCCCCTCAAGGTTTTTAAAATGTGTCTGCTAGGGAGAGGTTCCTATTTGTCCTTGGTGCCTATTTGCGTTTTCTTTTTCCATAAATATTGAAAACATTTGTTAAACAAATGAAATGAGAATTTAAGGCAAGACGCGCTAGAGAGACCGAAGGCAGCTCTCCGTACACCCCTTCGCCTCAGGACCTACACCCGGGGCTCCTGTCTCTGACATCGAGGGCTCCAAAAGAATGGATTGATTAAGGTGATAGAATGTTATTAGGAGACGAGAAGACGAAAGATTAATGAGAGAGTTTACAAGGTGGTCTTTCCGAAAATGTTAAACAAAAGTTTTTCTCTCGACACCAATCCTCCATTTTGTCTCTATGGATCAAGAAGAAAGGGGAAATTCTGAGATAAATCATATTCTCGTAAACCCTACTATTCTTTAAGGAAAAAAAGGATCATAAATTAGAATCTCTTCCTTTGTTTGAAGAGGAAAAGGAGAGAAGCAACTTTACCCATATCAACAGAAATAGATTTATAGATTTATATCCTCCTTTGATCCATCCGGTTTGGAAGACCCTACATTATATTACCAGAACGAGACCGGACCAAGCCTTTAGGTTGTTTAAGTAGGCTGGGCTAGGTTAGGTAATCCAATGGAACTCAATCACTTGAAGAGCTGGCCTTGGGGTTTGAAAGCAGAAGTATGGAAATTCGAAGCAGGGAATGGAGTCAAAAGTTCAGGATTTGATGAATTTACTCTTCTGTAAGTTGAAAATGCTTTTAGCATGTATTCAGACTTCCAAAGTTTAGGGGGTTTTCGGTTTCGCCTTTCCCCTTGGACTTTATCTTATTATGTAGTTTCATATACAACTTGTACTAGTGCTCTGGAAGAAAAGAATTGAGGAAAGAAAGACGGATTCCGAACCGGGAACAAAACCATTATGTCCTTGACATATTCAAAATTCAAAAAAAGAAAAAAGAAAAAAAAAAGAAATTTATGTCTCATGATATTCTCAACTTTAAATTTTATGTCTAGTAAGTCCGTGAATTTTAAAAATGTTAACTAGGTCAAAGACCTATTAGACATCAAATTGAAAATTCAGGAGCTTACTAAAAAACCTATTAGACATTTTTTAAAGTTTAAGAACCTATTTGACACAAAGGTGAAACACTTTTTTTAGTGTACGACCAAATAGACACAATCCTATTTCAAAGCCTAAACTTGAAATTTAACCTAATAATAATAATAAAAGCCTACCAAAACCAGAAGAATTACAAATCCCTCCAATTTGGACAAACCAAGGATTAAACATAATTACAGGAACTCCCATCAAGAGAGCCCAAACTATATGAAACAAAAGGACGTTTATCCCAACCAAATTGCAATCCTTTTCCGTAATTGTAAGATCCTCCTATTTCTCTCTTTCCAAATTATCCAAAATCGCAAACTGCATTAGACAGAATCCAGCTTTACTGTCAGCTCATGTATTGGAAAAGGAAAGTAATAGTTAACAGGTATGCAAGGGCATGAAGTCCAATAATACATCTTCATTTGGCTTCCTTTGTGATGGCTCCAAATGTTACAACTGAACCTAATACACGATCCAAGGCTAGGAAGATTCAACCAGCATTCATTCTTCATCTACAAATTTGGATAGGCTCGGTTCAACCTCCATTTTTGTGTTACAAGCTTATTCAATTGAGGAAGGACCATTTGGAGTTTCATAAGTGAATATTTGCACGGTTGAAGTGAAGAATGGGGTTGATTTAAATAGCACTTGATTGATAATTTATTTGCAAACTTTATTTATAACTTGAATTCCATAACTTCTTGTAGTGGGCATAAGGGTGGAAAATTACTGATCAAAATGGTCATAACTTCTTTCTTAGTAGACATTTGAAGGGTAGTGGGGAGTAACTTACCAATAATGGCCACTAACTTCTTTGAGTGGACATTTGAAGAGTTGAGAATTTCTTTGTGGAGAGACTATAACTACCCACAAATTAGTATGTAAAACGCAGATTTTTGATGAATCTCAAGTTGAGACTTTCACCCTTAGAAATTTGAACATTATCTTTGTCATTTCTAAGTTTTCAGCAATTCTTATGGTAGATTACATCCGAGCCATTTAATTAAGTCTTGATCAAGTTCGATTGTGGAGTGACTCAATTTAGAACAAGGTCCCAAATCTTGCTTCTGGATCTTTGATCTTAAGAGGTAATTTAATTCTAGACTTATCTCTTGATTGATCCAAATTTTGTATAAGTAGGTGTTAATTTCTTTGCTTCAAGGGTTCTTACTTCAACAAAAGCTTGGATCGTTGGGCTGAGGATTAGGATTGCCTTATCACTTAGTGTTTCTCCGAAACAAACAAGATGTGGCTTGGATTAATATTAAGTAATTTCCTTCACTTTAATGCCAAGATGGTAGTCACTAGGCTCAATTCAAGAAAGAAAACCGACGTTTCAGCACAAGGTAGAAAGCATTGGTTTGAACGGAAAGTGTCTTTGCATAAAATTTCCATGAGGCAACTCTTCCTCTTTCAAGATGTCTCACTAATTGTGAAATTAAGAAACAATGAGGGAGACATACTTAGGCATGTAATAACATGCATAATATAATTATCCTCAGTCACAAAAGATCTACGCTAACATCTGATATATAACAATGCAACGAGTAACAAATGAAGATGATCCCAGCTAGGAGGAAAGAAGTCTTACTTGGTTGGACGTGGGATCCATTAGAACTAGATAACGCAGTCACCGCACATGGATGTATCTGGTGCATCATTCTTGCTTGCTGTTCAAGCAATCGGTTGAATTCAATAATCTGGCTTTTCACCATCAGTCTCAGATAATATGCATTAAAGAATTCCTGATTCTCCTCTTCAAGCTTCTGCCAAACTGGAAGAGAAGCAATGCAAAAGGTTTTGACAACAATTGAAGAACTAAACACAAAAGAATGGACCAAAACTGTTCACAACCTTACATGTATGCTTTGTTATGTCCACTTAGGATCTCAAATTTACTAATTTTTTCTTTTCAATCCACCTAAAATCATCCTTTCATTGACAATATAGCAAGTGTTGGGAGCATTTTTTAAGATCTTTACCTTTTCTTGAGTGTTGGATAAAGGCTCTAAAGACAATATCGAACAAATGCAAATGGGAGTGAAGTTGGAAACTAAAGCAAGGCATTAAAAGCTACTCCAAAAGAGCATTTTGTTCGAAAAAAAACCTAGGAATCTTCAATGAAAAATTGCTCGAATGGTTTGAAAGATGTTACATTGCGAAACAACCGTCTTTATTAACCAATAGGCATCTTCAAACATGCCATAGAGACTTAGAGCACAACCATTCAATATGAAGACCTTGAAAACTTTCCAAGAAGGCTGCGGAGGGAAAATATCCCCAACAAAGAGAGTTCTCACCGTCAAAAAGAAAAAATTTTGACCTTCAACACGGAAAGAACCAAAACTTAAAATCAAAGAATAAAAATCCATTGAAAAACAGCAGAAAAACGGTTAATGAGTAGTCAGTGGAAGGAAGGTAAGAGATTTTGGGAATTTTGATTTGAAAGAAATCAACAACTTTTGGAAATAAGTAAATTTTGTTTTTGATATGATAAAATTTCATGAGTCGGCTTGCTCTTCCGAAAGAATTTGCAAACTTTCATTTTATACGATTAAATTTTGTTGGGGGAGCTTTCTTGTAATCTTATTTCATATTCGAAGTTTTAGATGTTTTTCTACTTTGGAAAGGGAAGGGACTGACCACGGGTATATAAGAGGGGTTAGTTATCTCCATTAGTATGAGGTCTTTTGGGTGAATCCAAAAGCGAAGTCGTGAGCAATTTCATACTATTGTGGAGATATATGAAGGTTTCAATTGTCCTTAAAAATACTTATCTCTCACAGTTTCCTAGCTATTAACCTAGGCAATACATATGACAGACAGGATGCTCTCTCTTCGTGTAAGAGCTCAAGCCCACCACTAACAGGATGCTCTCTCTTCGTGTAAGAGCTCAAGTCCACCACTAACAGATATTGTCCGCTTTGGCCCGTTATGTATCGCCATCAGCCTCACGATTTTAAAACACGTCTTTCAGAGTTACACAGCGGAACTGGTACTCATCCAGATACTATCCTCTTTGGGCTTCCCCTTCCCTTCAAGATTTTTGGGCTTTCCCTTATGGGCTTCCCCATAATGCGTCTCCTAGGGAGAGGTTTCCACACCCTTATAAGGAATGTTTCGTTCCCCTCTCCAACCGACATGGGATCTCACAATCCACTCCCCTTGGGGGCCTAGCGTCCTCGCTGGCACACCGCCCGGTGTTTAGCTCTGATGCCATTTGTAATAGCCCAAGCCCACCGCTAACAGATATTGTCCGCTTTGGCCTGTTACGTATCGTCATCAATCTCACGGTTTTAAAACGCGTCTTTAGAGTTACACAGCAGAGCTGGTACTCATCCAGATATTGTCCTCTTTGGGTTGTCTCTTCCGGAGTTCCCATCAAGGTCTTTGGGCTTTCCCTGATGGGCTTCCCCATTACGCATCTGCTAGGAAGAGGTTTCCATACCCTTATAAGAAATGTTTCGTTCCCCGCTTCAACCCACGTGGGATCTTTCTAAATGCATCATCAAACATTATCCTTTGCATCCACAAAATTTAAATGCTCTAGAAATTTTTTATGGTCGACTCATTACTCATCTGACTAAGCTATGGTAAGCCGTAGCACATAATACTGTCTTGCACTTGGGATGTTATTCTAACAAAAAAGTCTTACCAATCAATATCTTGAAATTTTCACCGTGATTATGTACTTCCCCATGATTAATATGGATGACAACCATTAAACTATTAATAAAAAAATTAATTTACTATAACCCATTATAACCCATTGGCTTAAACTTTTAGGTCTAAAGGTAGTTTTAACATGGTACTCTAGTCATTCCTAAAGCTCAGCCATGTCAATGAATTCCTTACGTACCAACAATGAAATAGTGAGCCTGAACAAACTGGTAGTGTGTAACAGCTCAAGCCCACCACTAGCAGATATTGTTCTCTTTGGGCTTTCCCTTCCGAGCTTCCCTTCAAGATTTTAAAACGTGTCTGCTAGGAAGAGGTTTCCACACCCTTATAAAGAATGCTTCGTTCCCCTCTCCAACCGATGTGGGATCTCACACAGTGTGATTCAAAGAAGAGGAATTGGCATGGATAAGAGTCAATTCTTAGTGTAGTGGAAATAGTCAGGAAATAGAATGGTCTATTACATGAGTAACAAGAGCTTATCAACAAGAAAGAATTTATCTTTTTAAGATTAAAATAAAATAAAATAAAATAAATCCAACAATCCATTCAATAGAACAAGCAAACAAGGGACCATTAATATGTATGGAAATAAAATTTTGATACATGATTACCATGTTCTGTGAAACTAGGGTCAATTTTTTCATGATTCAAAAGTGTTTCCACGACTTCTTTTCGGTTCATATCAAGCTGAAGGCATCGCTCTATAAGACTTCGCACCTAAAATAAAAACATAAATAGCTGGATGAGATTAGTCACCTTAAAATAGAAACATAAGCACGACATTTTTCATTCTAAGTTATTTCACTTCTCTAATATTTTTTTGTCATGTTCATGAAACAATATTCTTTTAGATAAAATAAAGATCCAATTCTCTAGTTTTCCAACAAATGTGAGAGTTTCGGGATGTCCATTACGTCACTGATAGACATGGACAACTTGCCTAGAACGGTTATTCAAGCTTCATATCATACATGGCTGACAAAATGTTTCAGCGTAATTTCGACTTTGAGTGGCTAAATGTAGCACAGATTGGCATGTACAGGCACAAATATCTCATATGACAACACCAACAACACGACCCCGAAAGGAAATTAAAGGAATTTGTTTCATTGGCCTATAAAGTCAATTCATCTGACCTCACAAGTTCCTCGAGGTCATGGCCAAACTATTTATGATGGTCTAGAACTTCTCTGTCATCTATTTCTACAACTAATACTCAGTTCTCTAGCTTTTGAGCATAAGTCTCTTTTCATCCAATTCCCTGGGATCTATTGGGTTGAGGGAAAAAGAGACGAGGAATAATGAGCAATTTAGAACGAATGTGCGAGTCGTGAAGTGTCTGTAAGTTCAAAAACCAGCTTACCAGTTGAATATCTTCACGTGAGACCCGTCTAGCAGTTCCGGTCGACATATTTCCAAATCCAGTGCATAAGAATTGAATTGTACAATCAACTGGCAGATCGTATTCGCCTCAAATACTCCACCCTAGCATCTAGTAAACAACCATAAATAACTAAGAATCTTACACCAAACAAATGAGAAGTAGATCGATACATACATCAAACGCAGTCAAGAAAGCCTTATTTATGCAGGAAACTTTAGTATTTCAACCCTTTTACGAAATTCGTGTTTCCTAATGACGGGGAAAACCGTCAAAATTTCCAATTTTTGAGCCCTCTCTTTAGTTTATTAAGGAACATAAGAAAGAACACAATTTAAAGAATTGGGCAACAGAAAAAGATTGTAGCAACTAGCATACACTTTGAAGTACTCACAATACACCTTTACATGAAGAAGTCACATTTAAATCATAACAATTGATACTCATGTATTTTAAAGAAAACATCCCTAAGCATTAAAAAATACTGTCGTGAGGGTAAAATACTCGAGTCAAAGAAGTGAAACTGTACCAATACAGTTTACAACTCAAATGTTAAGCTGCATTTTATTAAAACATAAAGATCCCTATCCCAAACAGATATCCAATTAGTTAGGATCGCACAGCACACACTCAATCTAGATGAATCCAAAGAACAGGAGAGAGAAAATGCAATGAGGAATATTGGCTAAAGGTTTATATTGACTAAGAGAGAATACAGAGAAACGTTAACTAAGCTATGTATAACCGCTAACACTATGTATAGCACTATGTATAACCGTTATCATTTAACATATATAGCACTATGTATAACCGGTAACTAAACTATAAATAAGCAGCAGGCTCCATAATCATAACCTAACACAATTAAAAGAAAAAACAAGTAGCAAGAAACGCGGCAACGAGGTCATGTCAGAACTGCTCAAACAAACCGGATAAACAATAAAAATTGTACCCTAATCTTAACATTTAATGTCACAATCAGCCCTCAACGCCACTCCAGCTAACAATTCAACACCAATCACAGCCAACAAAAACCTATTACAAGCTACAGTTCCCACGCAAGAACACCAACAGAAAGATCGCCCGAGAAGGAGCCAATTTCATCCAATCCCAATTCACACAAACGGGATAAAATCCAGAACAGAACGAAACCCTAACAAAAAACCCACCATTGGTAAGCTTAATTATGTCTTTCTTCAATCTCAACACTCTCGAAGGCATAAAATATGCAGACAATCAAAATTCAAGGAATCGAAAACGCCAAAAAGAAAAAAGAGTAGAGAAAACAAGCAAAATTCATCGAACTTACCAGTTAGTAGGTTGATTCCAAGAGAAGTGGAGATCTTCGCAGCAAAAAATGGGAATATTTATCATCCTAGAGAGAGAAAGAGGTGAAAAGCAGGAATTTTCGCTTTACATTGTGGAAGAGAAGAGGGCGAGCTAAAGGAGCACTGTGCGATCAACAACTGTGTAAGAATTTTCCCGGCTTCGGGATATTTATACGAGTGGTAATTTTGTAATTTTGGGCTAACTGTATTTTTTATTTATCTGTTTTTATTGAAATTAATTTGAAAAATCTGAGAGTATGCCACGTGGCAGTTGATGAAGGTTCCGTGTGGCCTACAAAGGTCGGATCGAATTGGTATTGGTACCGTTATCTTCCTTCTCCACCGGTTGATATGATTCCATAAAGTTTTTTTTTTTACTTTGCCACGTGTCTTCCGGTAAATTATAGAAAAAAATCAAAATTTACCTCTAAATTTAAATCAATTTTTATTAACTTGATTCGTGATAGCTTGTTCCGAAGTTATCCATTTTGAATATAACTCGATGATGTCCAAAATTACACGCAATTACCATGGATACACGTAATCACTTTATTCTTCATAAATCCGACTCAGATATACTTTTAAAATGCTTGAATCGACTTAAATTTAAGTAGATGAACTCTTAAGTGCTAATTTCAAGACGGGAATAATGGGGTTTCACGTTCGCACTAGCATGAGAGAAACTTAATTTATGGTTTGATCACAATCAAACGGTTCATTAGAGGACCGGTGGTACTTATGGAAAAAAAAAAGGTAATTACAAGGGTAAAATAGACTTTTGTCCTAGTTGTAATTACAAACAACTCGTGGAAAATTGACTTGTGTGCAATAATTATATCCACGAACACAACTTGTGTTTCAATGTTTAAGAATGCAACCCTATGTCTATATTGGAGTGACCTATAGTTAACGAATGAAAATTGATTAATTAATTAGTTTTATATCATTAGTTAATATAAAAAAGATATTATAATTTGAATGATTCAAATTAATATTTTATTTTTAAAAAATCTTAAAATCTCTAACGCTTTAAATTATAAATTATATTTATCTTTAATTTCTATGGTTAAAATTAAAATTAATCCATATGACCTACCTACACTTTTATTGTTATTATTATTATTTATTTTATTTTTGTATAAAATAACAAAATTTTGATTTGGCCAAAATAATAATAATAACATTGAAGTAATATAAAATTAGGAGAAAAATATAATTGAAAGAAGTTGGGCTAGTTTCCAAAGGCCCAATAAAAACAAACTAAAACCCAACAATTAAGTGAAATAATAATTTTATAAAAGTTATCATGTGAAATAAAAAATACATTGATTATTTATGATTAAAGTTAACGAGTGATTAATAATTTTATAAAAAAAAAACAATACTAAATTTTTAATTACTCTTCTAGAAATACAAATTTGTAAATATTTTAGAAAATGAAGCTACAAAGTAAAAGAAATTAAATGTTTTTAGCTCCTACATTGAAGTATTCCTTTTATTTATTTTTTATTCTTAAGTTTTAATAATGTATATTCAGTTTTGAGATAAAATTAGAGTTATTTAAATTTGGTAATTAAATAACAACAAACAAATTATCAGAAAATAGGATTTTATCCACTCGCTTACAATAAAATATCGATGATTCAATCTTTAAAACCTTGTCCGCTCTCGTAATTATGCATCAAACAAGAACGATAAATCAATCGACACATTTGTAACAATATAAGGATAACAAGATAATGTAATCGTCGAACTTTTAGAAACGACAGAGTTACAAGCAAGAATTACAGTGGATGCCTATCGAGAACATTAAAGTCCTACAACAAAGTATCTTAGAATTAGTAATCGTCTTGCTAGATCAATCGAGAGACACATAACCTGACCCGATACTCGTATACAAGAGCGCGAAGTAGCTAACCCATCAGATGCTACCAGCCCTACACAGTTCTTCCCATCAGATCAGAGGATTATAAGCTTTTGTAAACTGAAATCAATGAGCTTAGAAACAAGAATGAAATGTAGAGCTACAACTCATGATCTTTTGTCTTTTAATTTTTGTTGTGATTTTGATTAGGTTGACAAAATTGGGAAGGGAATATTTCCATGAGAGATATTTATACAGGAAAACCATTCTGATCTCTACATTCCTACTGAGAGCCTGTATTAACCAGCATCATCAAGATGGGAAGAAAGAGATAAAAATCAAATCAAATGTAGAAAAAAAAAGAAAGATTTCCCATTATTCTCTACACCATGGTTGTAATACCATTGTATCTAGGCCTTGTTCTATCTGGTGAAAGTCCATCTTCCATTGCCTTCCTCTTGTTGTTGTTTGATTGTTGCGGCGGTGTTGGCGGGAGCAATTGCAACTGTTCTTGCTCCTGTTGCAGCGTTGGTACCGATTGCAATCGATCTTGGTCTTGATCTTGCAGCGGTGTTGGGACCTGCTGCGGTTGCGATCGTGATTGTTCTTGTTCGTGTTGTTCATGTTGTTCATGATGTTGTTGCTCTGGTGCTTGGGGTTGGCTTCCTGAATCAGGCTCATCTTCCTCTGTTCTTTCTGGTTTGTCACATTTGAGTTTGGTTTTCAACATGTGGGGTTTAAGCCTGTTGACGTCTGAAAGTCGAACCGGTTTCAAGAAGAACTCTTCTGCTCCTTCTTCTAAACATCTGTTTCCAATCATCAAAATCGATCCTTCAATCAGATTCAACCTCAACAACAACACTCATAAAACCAGATTCTCAGAATTTCAACCAAATCTACTCTTCAAGACACACTTGTATCATCATCATCATCATCATATTTCTTTCTTTTTTTGTTTTGTTCTTACCTATTGATTCTTGCAGGTACATTCTCAGATGACATAATCACAACAGGTATGTTTCTCAGAGCCTTAGACCCCTGCAAACCCAGAGGAAATCCTTCAGAAACTTCTTCAAAAACACTTCCTAGATTTAGTCTGTTTGACTAGGAAATAGTTTGTGACAATTCCATATGTAGTTTATACCAAAAACCAAAGGAAATCTCAAAATCTATGATACAACAAGGACCCAGATTGGAAACATTCTACTTTTGGCATCAGAAAAAGAAAAGTTCTCCTCAGAGGCATTTTAACAACCACTTGGTGTGCAGTACAAAAACAGAAATGGTAAGATGAGGCAAAATACCTTGATCTTCTTCAACAAATCATAGCCAGTCATCCCAGGCATACAGTAATCAGTAATAACAAGATTCACATCCACTTCCTGAAAAAACCCACAGCAGAAAAGAAAACAGAAAAGTGAACAAACAAGAACCCCACAACAAATTGAAAGGAAATCCAAAACCCTGAACCAAAACATTTAGAAAAAACCAGATCAAAACCCAAAACTGAAAACAAACCTGATGATGATGATGGTGGTGGTGGTGGTGGTGGTGGTGGTGGTGGTGGTGGTGGTGGTGGTTGGGAGAAACATAGGGAATCGAGTTATTTCCAGGGTCATACCCCAAAAACTCCAAAGCCTTACTCCCAGAATCAACCGTAGTTACTGCAAAAGAAGAAGGAACATAAAATCAATTCATAAAAAACCCGAAAATCCGAAAAGAACTCATAAACGATTCGATTCGTCGAGTCCACGTACCTTGAAAAGAGGAGGTTTTAAGGAGGCGCTCAATCAATTTCCGATCGATGACGCTGTCATCAACAGCAAGAACATGGAATTTGGAGTCGGAAACCATGCCCATTGCAGCAACAGAAGATCCCATGGCAGAGAAAAAGAAGGGAAGGTCTAAGAAGAAGGGGATTTTTGAGAGAAATGGAAGTGGAGGGGTCGATTTAGGTGGGGTTTTGAAAGAGAGAAGAATGTGGGAGAAGAGATGAATAGCTTTGTACTGCAAACAAAGACCCACCAAAATCCACATCCCACAAAGCAAGATCCGACCAGATTTCCTCACCAAATCTCCCAATATTTTCCCAACATCATATACTTTCAATTACAAGCCAACCAAGAAAATAAAAAATAAAAAACCCATTTTTCCTTATAATAAGGTAGGAAAATTCATCCCAATGTTTAATTTTTTTTAAAATTATTTTGGGGTGTGCCTTGGTTGGTTGGATATTAGGTCGTAAGAATTAAAAAAAAAATTAATTGAAATACAAGCGAAGGTACGTGAAGTGAATATTTGAATATTCAACGATAAGAAAAGGATAAAATGCCTTAAACGTTGAACAGCTCAATGGTTAAGACATAATATTTATTTCTTTTTTTATGAGTTAAAAGATTCAAATTCTTAATAATAAAATCGAATCTATTAATGAATTGTAAATTTGAATTTTCTAATATACTTTCAGAACAAAATATTTAAGTAATAGAAATATATTAGGAATGAATGATAAGAGAAAATGATAAATATTATTATTTAATTTAAAAAATAAAAAGATTTTTCTTTCTTTCTTTTTTTAGTATAAGATTTGATGGGATTTATTTACACAAAAAAGGGTTGGCATTGACATTTGAAGGGAATATAAATTTATAAAGATGGGAAATTTCCTTTTTCTTTTATTTATTTAATTATTTTATTTTATTGGATGAAAGTATAAAGTTATGAAATGAAAAGGAAAGGAAAGGGAGAGGGGAGAGTGTGGGCCACCCCAAATCCTCTAAAGAGATACAGTTGATGTCAGAAATTAATTTCTTTTTCTTTTTCCTTTTTTTTTATGAACAAAAAAATAAAAGAATTTAATAAATTTTTATTCGAATTATTCGAGCGAGAATAAAACATATTAATAGATAGTATTAGTATTTTTACTCTTATAAATATTTTAAGATAACATAGTCATGTCGAAAATGTTGAAACAATCAAGTATCAAATTCACTCAATTTTGGGTATAAGACGTAACGTTACTGTTATCAGTAAAAAAAATTACCATAAAGAGAAGGTGGAAGGTAATTTCATTTGATTCTCGTTAATGAAAAAAGAATTGAATAAATTTTTATATGAATTATGTAAGTGTGAAAATAAGATTAATTTAGCGGTGTTTTTATTTAGACAGGTAGATAATATGGTCATGTCAGGGAGATATGGAATTCAGATTCTAAATGTTACTATTATCTTAAAAAATAGAAAAAAAAATTAACATGAGGGGTAAAAGAGAAATTTCATTTGATTCCCTTTTTTTTGAACGATATGCTTTGCATGAATGTCTTTGTCAAAAAGGTAATTTGAATGAGTTGAAATTATAGTGGGTTCTATTTAAGTTTTTTTTTTCTTTTCTAATATTTTTATTTATTTATTTATTTTATTTTATGACTAACCCATGTAGAATGAAAATTTTGACTTTTTTTTTTTTTATTTATTTGAAAAATATTTTGAAAACAATGTCTCCGCTTGACCGGAGTCAACGAAATTTTATAGACGGTTTAAAATTCATTTTGAGATTATTTAGTTTATAAAATAATTATTGACAACTATACTCTCACCAAATTTAGCTGTCACATTTTTTTTCCAATTCTATGTTTTTGAAAAAAAAATTAAAATAGATATTTTTGAAGTTTGGATAATAAAAAATTAAAATAAATATTTTTTAAATTTTAAATACCAAAATAAAACAGTAGCCCGCATTTGAAAAAATGGCCAAAATTTGAAAATCATTACTAAAATTTACAAACAAACAAAAAAATAATAATAAAAAAATAAATTAATATTTAAAAACATAAAAATAGAAAATAAAAGAATTAAAGAATAAAACATAAATGTGTATCCTTTTACAGATTTTATTTGGACCACTAAGATTTTATATTAAAGAGGTACATATAATTTATAAGCTAAAATCATGTCAAATAGTTTTGAACTGAAATATTGATATTAATGTCATTAATGAAAATTTTGAATTATTTTATGCAATAACCTTCCTTCCTGCCTTTATAAATTAAATCTAATAATAATGCTAAGTTTGAAGGATTGAATGCCGAAATTTAATTTTTCTTTTAATTCTCAACTTATATTTGTCTTAATTTTAAAATTTTTTAAACTTTATATTTAAAAAACACACATTTTTAGTCCTTATATTTATTTTTTCATTAATTATAGATACGTATATTCATGTAAATATCTACTTATTAGATTACCGAGTAGATATATATTTAACTTTTAAAATATAAGAATTAAATATAAAGAAAATAGAAGTTTTTTTAAAAAATAAATTTTAACTTTTTTAACTTTTACATTTTTATTTTTTTATTGTTTATTTAAGCTAGTTAAATTATAAATTAGCTTAAATTTTTTTAATAAGTTTCAATTTTATTATTCAATATCTATACATATTATATATATTTTAAATAATAGATCCACACAAAATTAAACATTAAAAACTAAAAATTAAAAACATGAAATCTAATTTAAATATACTAAGTTAATTAATTTTTAAAAAAATTAAAAAATATTAAGAATCAGTTAAATACAAAAGGAAAGTTTAAGATATTTTTAGATATTTTTAAATTTTAACCATTTATTAAACACAAAAATAAAATTCAAAGAATATACATTTTTTTTATAGTTTATCGATTAAATACACATAAATTTGAAGCATTTAAAATTAAAATTATAATTAATTATTAATATTTGCTTGTAAGGGAAGATCGTTTCTCAGTTTTCTAGAATAAATGTTATTTTGAAAATGTGTAATATATATAATTATAAACACACTCACACTTTAAATGTTGAAAGAATAATATATATTTTTAATTGATAGAAAATAGTTTAATAAAGTTTGTTTATTCCTGACATATTCAAACATATCTGTAAAATAAAATAATTAGTATATTTGACTGTGCAATTATTATTTTTTAAATAACTATTATTGAAAATTATTTTAATGTATTTAATTACTTCCAACCATTATTAGTCATTTCATTTTTATTAATTAATAATAATATTTGGAAATTTATTTGTATTTTACATTTGAACAAATAATTTGAATCATGATATGTTTTTTCTCAGACCAATTTCAAAAATAATAAACAATTTTTGTTAGTCTTAAAATTAACTAAAATTATAAAATAAGCTTTAATTTCTTTTTCTTTTTTTTAAATATAAATATTTATTTAATTTTTTTTTAAAAATAGGTTAAAAGGGTCCCTTGTTTGGGCCCCACTCACCCCATTCTATTGCATTTTTTCTGAACGTGATGGCTGATCTCCTACTGCTCCCCTCCATGGACCACCATGCCCTTTAACCCTTTTATTTTCTCCTTTTTCATTTTCTTTTTTCTTTTGAATTACAAATTTATAAAAGTTTAAAATATTTATTCAGTGTGACTTTCGAGTAAAAAGGAGATATATGAAACTAAAACCATATTTAGATAAGACTGATCCCGAGAATATCAAATTATGGTTAAGTAAGACTAAGAAAAATTGATAGTTACGGCCTCTACCAATAGAATTTGTCAATTCATGGTTATACCGTAAACTTATAGAGGTTGTAGCTGTAAACCACCCTCTTATGACAAAATAGGTGTGAGATCCCACATCGGTTGAAGAGGGGAACAAACCATTATTTATAAAGGGTGTGGACACCTCTAACTAGCATACATGTTTTAAAACCTCTAGGGGAAGCCCGGAAAGGAAAGCCCAAAGAGGATAATAACTACCATGTGGACTTGGGTTGTTACAAATGGTATTAGAGTCAGACACTAGGCAATGTGCCAGCGAGGACGTTAAGCCCTCGAAGGGGGGTGGACACTAGAGAGGACGCTGGGTCCCGAAGGGGAGTGGATTGTGAGATCCCATATCGATTGGAGAGGGGAACGAACCCTCTTTATAAGGGTGTGGAAGTCTCTCCCTAGCAGGCGTTTTAAAACCTTAAGGAAAAGCTCAAAGAAGACAATATTTGCTAGCGGTGGGTTTGAGCGTTTTGAGCTCTTACAATAGGCACAAGAAAAGAGCAATAGACCCAACCAACTTACAAAAACGAAACCGAATAAAAACCCATACGGTTCGAAACATAAAAACAAAACCGGTAACGAGAAGCAGAAGGATAATTTGGGTACAAATTTTGAAATTGATAATAGAAAAGTAGTTGGAAATCCTGGAGAAGATCCCAAGATCACAACCCTACAATTGTAAGATTGTAATAGGCTTTGTCCACCTCTTAGGGAACCTTTGCACATGTTCTACTTTCACTCCTTCATCATCACCTTTGTCCCTACCAATGTCTTCCATACTCATCAATATTCCATTCATACATATTTACTTACATTCATACCATGGTTAGGTGCGAGTGGCTCATACTCTGGGTGGTGCAGCTGAGTCAGTAGTCGACCTATATTTCTTTTGTTCAATTGATCAGTTATTTCTAGTTGAGTGTTAAATTTCTATATGAACTTAAATTTCGTTTAACGAAAAAGCGACCCTTTGAAAAAAGTTAACAAATTTGAAAAGTTTGAGTGGGGAGAATAGGCAATGTAAGACCCAACCACATGGGGTCTGCCACACAGACAATATTGAAAGGCATAGTACCCGTTGGCTTTGGCTTTTTAGCAAACATAATATGGTCCCAATTTTTCCCTTGTCTTAGGGCTTTCTCTTTCATGCATGGTCCCCTTCTCTTTCTCTCTCGACCTTTTTTTCCATCGTGCTAACGATATGAACCCACGTATGAGGTATGAGATGATTTACTAGGTCGTGCCTTACACGATAGGGGACTACATGATGCGGTTACTCTATGCTTGTATGAGATGATCTATTGGGTTCGTGCCCTACATGATTAGAACTCTCCCCCATGATTAAGATGGTGCGAGGAAGATTAAAAGTTGAACGAGTTACGAGGTCGCGCCTCGTATGTCTACTGAAGTTCATTAAATGATGGATTTAATTAATAGTATAGTTAAGCTATCTCGTCCTTGGAAGTTTAGTCATAAGATGCCTTAAAATTTGGTGGTTGGAAGTTTAGGGGAAATTAAATGCATCTAATTAAACAAAGTTAGGAAAATGGGGGGAAGGATAAATAAATGTGTTGACAACTCAGTTTAGGGTTGTGAATGATTATTCCATTATTATCCAAATCTGAAAGGCTTAATATAAAAGTATAGAAAATGAATAAAATAATAATAATAAAAGTGACAAGTTGATGAAATCTTATATAAATTATTGGTAAATATTCCCAAAAGATCTCAATGCCAAATCATATCTTATGAAAACTATATAATATACAATAATTAATTCAACCCTATTCCTTCCCTTAATCAACCTTATAATTGGTTGCACTGCACAGCTGCACCCATTATTACGCCTTTCTAATATTTACCTTTTTTTTTTTTTTTTTTTATTATTTGAAATTTGAAAACTACAATTATCTGAAAAATAAAATTAAAAAATTAATAAAAAAAGTAGACTTTTTTTGGTCTTAATTATTGTAAACCAAAGAGTGAATTTTGGTTGCAATAATGAAATTAAATGGCATTTTAAAAATACCTTTTTAAGTTATTTCTTTAATTATAGAAAAATGGCAAGTTTGGTTTAAATAATTATTTTATAACTATTTCAACTCCAAAAATTAATAACCATCCACTAGATTTAATTCTAAATATAAACATTGACCCTCTTATTTATTATTTATTCAGTCAAAACATAGGGTATTTTCAATTTCATTATTTAAATTATGTTTTCAATTTCTATATTAGGTTGATCGTGATGCAAAAACTGAGGCTCGACATTAGAATATTTCTTTGGCCCCTCTTTTGAAATACACTATTTCATAAATAAATTGCATAAATGAGTCATACCGTGTGAGATCTCGCATCGGTCGGGGAGGAGAATAAAACATTCTTTATAAGAGTGTGGAAACCTCTCCCTAGAAGACGCGTTTTAAAATTGTGAGGTTGACAGCGATACGTAACCGATCAAAGCAAACAATATCTACAACAGTGAACTTGGGTTGTTACAAATGGTATCAGAGTCCGTCACCGGCGGTGGATTGTGAGATCCCATATTGATTGAAGAGAGGAACGAGTGATTTCCACAAGCATTTTTTTATAAGGGTGTGAAAACCTCTCCCTATGAGACGCGTTTTAAAATTTTTGAGGGGAAGATCAAAAGAGAAAACGAGTGATTTTCACGAGCATTCTTTACAAGGGTGTGAAATTTTTTACCTAGTATTACCCGTTATAAAATTTTTGAAAGAAAGTTCGCTCAAAAGACAATATCTACCGTAAAATAAACATTTGATTTGACCTAATTATAGTAACTAACCCTAAAGAAAAAGGTTGTAATGATAAGATAAGGTTAAAGTTAAAAAAACGTGGTTAAATTCTTGGGATTGGAGGCAATCCTTCATTGTAAATTGTAATTATTAGTAATACAAAGTAAGTTTAAGAGTTTGAGAGAGAAAGATTAGGCCAAAAATAGTGCAAGAGTTAATGCTGATTTTAAGGGAAAGATGTTCCCATGATTCTCTTAACCCTATGTGGAAGGGAAAAAAAGCACTTTATTCTTATCAATCATTTTACTTCACCCTAATCACCATCTTCATCCTAATTATTATATTGCTACGTTTGCATTATGGAGGACATAATCGGTGAGCTCCAACATTGGTTGAAGAGGCAAACGAATCATTCCTTGTAAGGGTGTGGAAGCTCTCCCTAACAGACGCGTTTCAAAGTCGTGAGGATGACAGTGATACGTAACGGGCTAAAGCTGACAATATCTACTAACGGTGGACTTGAACTTTTACAAATGACATTAGAGCTAGACACTGGGCGGTGTGTCAACGAGGACGCTACGCTCCCAAGGGGTAGATTGTGAGATCCCACCTTGGTTGGAGAGGGGAACAAAGTATTTCTTATAAGGGTGTGAAAACCTCTATCTAACAGACGCGTTTTAGAACCGTGAGACTGAAGATGGATTAAAGCGGGCAATATCTGCTAACGGTGGGTTTGAGCTATTACACAATCCTAATGGAATCACAACATATACATGTAAAGAGTGACACAGTGGGTTTGGGCTATTACACGATCCTAATGGCATCACAACATATGTAAAGAGTGACGAACCATGTGAGTTCATATCACATAAAGCATGACCCCATGGCTACCAACTTTGGTGTAGGTATACGGACCCTGTTAATCTAGATAATTCACTTATAGTGATTAGTAGGCGTCTCTAGTAGTTTCCATGTAATACAATAATCACAAGTAAGAGGGGAGCGATCTCGCACTTGCCAACTAGACAAGTTCACTGTTAAAAAATGGTTGGGACCCCTTAATAGTCCTCGTACACAACGTACACAACATCCTGATCGAACAAGGAAACTATTTTATATATTATACATAACCTAAAAGGATAAGGGTGATTTGAAGTGTCCTTTGGGAACCCTAATGGGTCACCCAAAAGACCTCCCAAAACTCACAACTTTTGTAAACCAAATGGACTGAAATCATAAGAGATTTGTTTTCAATATTCTAATTACTTGTAGGTTCCATGATTACATTTTTTAATCAAAATCATATGTTATAATAATTGTTGAAGGCCTGTTACGTGTGATGCAAATCAATCCATTTAATATTATTTGCTAATCGTTTATTAACTTTGCATTACCGACACATGCCATAATTCCAACACGATGTTTAATGTTTGGTATTGAATAAGTCAAGTTTAATGACTCGCAATCTCTCCTGTGAGTTTGATTTTACTCGAAATTCTTCACTCCGATCAACTCTTGCATCTTTGTGAATCTAACTCTTGCTAGGACCATAGTGAGAATATCTGCACGTTGCTCTACGGTACAGACGAATTCCACAACGATGTGTACATGTCTAAGCTTGAGCACACCAATGGCTCGCATCCCTCAACACGCGAGCACAAACAAGATTTTTTGGAGCGTTGTTTCATTAGATATATGTTAATTTATTTTTATTTGCATTAAATAAGTTTTGGGTGCCAATTAAATTGGAGAATTTGGAGATTTGTTTGTGAGTTTATAATTATTATAGCTTAAAGCTTTTGTGTACTAAGATTCCATCTATTTTAACAGCAAAAGGTAAGAAACAAAGTGTGGTTCAAAATTAAAGAACAAACACATGGAATAGAATAAAATAAAACCCTCAAATTATGGAGAATTAGCATCTCTCTATTTGGGCCAGGCCCATTGTTAAAGTTTCCTCCATCACGGGCCTTTTCGGCATGCCCATGTCAAACTATGTCAAACTAGAGGTGTCCATTTTACCGGCAGTATTCGTCCCGAATGGACAAAAAAAAGTGAGTTCATTATCAAGAATAATATTTTCAACCACAAAGATGAGCGAGATGATGGAAAAGATGGACCGGGATACCACAATCATCCTTCTAGTGATGAAGCTACCTTGGATGAGGGAGAGTTCGAGTACGATCACCCACGAGAGACTTAAGAACAAACCTCCTATATTTTCAAAGAACAAACCTTCTATATTTTCACAATCGTCCCTACTTCGAATGAGGTGTACGTGACCTCATATCTAAAGAGAAGCATAGGTCGGAAGCTAGTTCGACGTTGACCTCACTATTTTTATCGAGGAACAAACATATCGCCGTCAACTTCACGGTTTTAAAACACATTTACTAGGGAGATGTTTCTACACTTTTACGATGAATGTTTTGTTCCTCTCTCCAACCAACGTGAGATTTCACATTTGGACAGTACAATCACACTCGTAGTCTAATGAATTTAGAAAGGCTCGAATTCAGCTCGGAAAAAGTTCGGTTTTCATATTTTTGGTTTTCAGTGAATCCAAACTTTGAAGATAATTAAAATAAGTTAACTAAAACATTTAGAACTTCATTCATTTAACCAAAGAATAATTGACTAAACAAAATTAACAAGAGAAGAAGAAGAAGAAGAAGAATAGTATGCTTCACAATTTAGTCGGGTAAACCATGGCTCCATTTGGTTCATAATGGCCTTCCTTCCCCTTCCCCTTCCCCTTCCCCTTCTCCTCGTCTTCCTCCTCATTCACTTGATTCTCCTTCTGGTTCACAAACAGACCAAACTCTCCATCCCCATTATTATTATTATTATTCATCATTGGCGACTGCCACGCCCCCTGCCCTCCATACTGCTCTGCCATGAACGCATCGTTGAACTTCTCCCCCCTCTCCTCCGCATCCATACACCCCTGTTGCACAACCAGCAGTGACACATTTGTCGCAAAGCTCGACGTCACCAGCGCATCCCCCAGCACCCCCAGCTCTGGTGAGTCGCTCCACTCCGACAGCCCCGACACTAGTGGAGACACCATCCCTCTGCCCCTTCCAACAATGTACAGGTTGAACTCGTTTTCCAATGTGCTGATTGCCTTGAGCGTTTCATCCCCGTTGTTCACCGCCACTTCTGCGTATCCGATTGATGGGTTGCTTGAGATTTGCAGCAGGAAGTTTTGTATATAATCGTTGTCAATCACCTTCTCCTTCTCTGCTCCTGCTATGGCTGTAAGAATCTCAACGTTTTCTTCTCCAGGGAAGTCTGTTATGCTCATTTCTTTGACTTCGTCTCCTGGGAGGAATCTTACGACGGTTACCAGGATGCCTGGATGCTCCGACATTCGCCATGCGTAAGCCAGAGCTTCTCTGTCATCGGGGCCACCAATGAAGAACAGGGCAAAGCTTTGTTGCAGGCGGTTGGAACGACTGGAGTCGGTGAGGCTGCTGGCGGAGAGGCCACGATCAACAAGGACAGCGACTGAGCAAGGGGCATTCATCATCACATTGTTGTTGACAAGCCCAATTGAGGGGTTCCCATCTTCCAATCCGCCATCCAGGGTGGGCTGCTTGTGAAATGGGAGTATGATCAAGTGGACACGCTTCTCCGCCGCAATGCCACAGATGTCGTCGTGCATTGTGGCATATGGCGACACCGCCGTGAGGGAATGGACCGTGACTCCATTGCTCATGTTCTCAAACTTATCGAAAGCATTGATAATGTGGTCGGTCTGGACCTTGGCTTTGGCAGAGCTGGCTTTGCATTGGCCATGAACGATCAACATTGCTGTGGCACGACCCGCAAGCTCGACCAGGTGGATAGCAAACACTAAGAGGGGCGATTGCTTGGTGGGGTTTGAAGCTCCAAGGAGATGGATGATGCCATACACATTGCGGGTGGAGTGCACACAAGCAACCACTCGGAACTCTGCCTCTGGTTTGATGCTTTGAATGGTTCTGTACCTATTTTTCCTCGATGTCTTGATTGATTTGTAGGTAAAAGCCAAGGTTGGTCCAATCAGAGCCGTCATTACCCAGAAAGACATGATCATCACCGTGAACGTGAGAGAACCCAAAGCCTAGCAAACCACAGAAAACATCAGTCTCTTTAGATTCATTATTTGTTTTCAAAGCTTATCATTTGATTACCTGCATATCTCGTCCGGCGCTGATGATTATCAAGGCAAGTAAGCCTTTGGTATTCATGAGTGAGCCAAGAGTCAAGCCTTCCCGCGGTGGCATGTTGCAAAAGATAGCCACAAGGAAAGTGCTGACAATTTTGGCCGAGGTAGCCAAGAACACGATCAACATCACCAACACCCAATCTGAGTCTTTACAAATGCTACTGAAATCCACTCGGAGGCCAGTCACCAAGAAAAACGTAGGCATCAGAATTGATTTAACCAAATCTTCCACCTTCCCCATGATCAAGTCCTTCAGCTCACCCTTGGGCATGATAACTCCCCACATGAATGCCCCCACGATCGAATGCGAGCCACAAGCGTCAGTAATCAACCCGCACGCCACGACGCCCGTCATGACAAAGCAGATATGGAACTCATTGTAGTTCCCATCCTTGCTGCTGACGCGAACGAGCCACTTGAGTGCAGGGCGGAAGAGGAAAAGGCACATACAGACGAAAACAAATGTGGAAGAAACTGCATAGTATTTGCCTACATTGCTTATTGACATGGTGATCACAAGAAGCACCCAAGAGCAAAGGTCTGTGATAATCGCAGCAGATAAAGCAGTCCTACCGATCTCGGAATGCAGAAGCTTGACGTCGGAGAGAATCCGCGACAGGTCAGGGAAGTTGGTGGTGGCTAAGGAAATGCCCCAAAACAAAGGCCCATGGGCGGTGGCATTTCCCATCTTTGGTTTTTTCTGGTTGCTGTTGATCAAATGATGCAACCCAATCCCAATAGGAATTGGAAGAAGAAGACCAAGCACAGCAATGCCAATGGACTTCCCTCCCGCACGCACAATTGGGGCCATGTCCAGCTCTAAACCAACCAGAAATATGTAATAAACCAAACTCAAATTCGCTACAGTTTCCAACGGCAACAAGCTCTTCAAAGCAAATATGTATTTCACAAAAAAATCGGTCAGCCCCAGTAGGGACGGCCCCAGCAACACCCCAGCCTTCATTAGAAACAAAACAAACAGAACTCAACTTTTCTCACAGGAATTTCATCAAACACGTAGTGGGCATAATCAAAACATGAACATCAAACGAAACTTACAAGAATCTCAGCTACAATGGGCGGTTGGCGCAGGGGTCTCAAGATGAAAATGAGGGCACGAGAGAAGAAAATAATAAGGCAAAGTTGGAGAGCAAATACAGGGAGAGTTGTAGCGACAGGATTCTCGGCCCGCCATAGAGAACCTTCGTGGGTTATATTGCTATTGTAACATACCAACATGTGATCATCGAACCTACCTAGTGTAGAATACTCGACAGGTTGTGGCCACTGCATTGTTGGGCGTCGCAACAGCCGAAAACGATTGATTCCGTTTCCGGCGAGCCGGCCACAACCCTGTCAGGCGAACGAACAGAGGGAGACGAAATTCAAAGCGCAATGGAATTTTAGTCAGAGGGATGATGATTGATTGTCGGGGTAAATGAAGAAGTGAGAGGATTGGGGAAGAACAAGGTTGGATTGTTGCAAATTCAAAAAGCGCAATGGGTTATTTATGAATTTCTCACCTCCAATGGTTTGTTTGTTTTTCCGTTGCTGCCATTGTTATCGATTTGTTGCGCTGCTGTGTTAACGACCTTACAAACCAAATGGGGAAAATTCAATCAACTTGGCGCCAGGCATGATGAGCTAACTTTCTATTTATCATTCTTTTTCTTTCTAAAATACCTTAAACCTATTTATTTTATTTTTACTTTTTTTTTAATCTATTTTTCTTTTAGGTTGTTCATATCCAATGAACCCAACAACTCAAATTAGAATTTGGATTATGTCGATTTAGGGTTGGGGTTAAATTTTTAAAAAAACCAAAAATTTGATTTCGTTCACGATTTAAACTTTTTGGGTTGGGGACCCAATTTTACCCTATTGTTACAAAAATTAACAATATTTGAGATTTGTAACAAATGTTAGTGATCTGTTGTGACTTGTGAAGGTTTGATATTTGATTTTTATAAAATATTAGTTATTACTGTGATGTGTACTGTAAATAAGTACATTGAATAACGGATCGACCCAACCCGAAAATAATGGGTTGGGTTGAGTTGGTTGTGATCCTTATTCGGGGAAACAATTTAACAAACTCGAAGTTTTGAGTTAGTCTAATAAGTTTTTCGAGCCCGCCAACAATTAAGTGACTAAATCACACCCCTAAGCTTGATTGCTCATCTACTAACCTTATGAGAATAAGTGATTGTGAAATTATGTTCGTAGTTCCCTATTTGGGCACGCTCTCAAAATCATAGACTTATTGAATCAGCTACAAAAGCTACTTCCACCGATGTAAATAAAAAAATAAGCCCACACAAAGAGTTCATAACTCACTAAGAATTAAGAATGAGTTCATATGATCATGTTGCGAAATATTAATATTTTCAATTAACAGATTTACAAGGACATGTAAAATATTTAATGGTCTAATCTTATACAAACTCACTGTATGTATATAATATCTACACGTTCATGTCTCCATAAAAATGATTTACAAACTCACTGTATGTATATGATATCTACACGTTCATGTCTCCATAAAAATGATTTGAATTAAATATCATTTATAACAATTAGAGAGTAAGTTGTATTAATAATGTTAGCGGATAAGATACCAATATTATCCATATACTATAGACTCTTTTTATTTATTTATTATTATTCAATATAATATTTATTTATATTTTTCTCTCTAAAAATTTACTAATTGGCCACTTATTTTAAAAAATATATATTTTTGACATATTTTTTAAAAAAGTCGATTAAATATGGCGGTTTATCCAGTTGTCCATAGATTTTCCATGTTGGGCCATCATCATTTTCGGCCCACGCCTAAACATACAGATAGATAAATAAATAATTAAATAAATAAAAGGTGAAAAGGAGAACGGCTTTGTAAAAGGGATTGCACTGCAAAACGGCACCGCATCATTATGCCTAAAGCCTGTGGTCTCCTCCATATGACAGCCTACGAAACATCTCATTGATTTTAAATTAAAAAAAAAAGAAGAATTCCCTCGCTACTGGGCCCCACCCTTACCGTCCTCCCATTTAGAAATACAAATTTATATATTTAAATTATATAAAATAATGTTTTTTTGTTCAATTCTATAATAGTTTAATAATGGATGATTGGCTCATAATTTTTTTTAATTAGTTCTCTTATAATTAAAAATGTATAATTGTTATTAACTTATACATAACTAAATTTAATTAAGATAATCTCTTTTTTTAATACAAAAATTGTGATGTAAGAAAATTTTAACATTGAAATTAAACTATTTTTTTAATTAAAGAAATAAAAAAAATTAATTAGATAAATAATAAAGTTCATGGTATTTTTATTAGGGTAAAATTAATAAAAATTTATTAACTTTGTTTTAAAATACCCTTATCTTATATTTTTTAAAGTTTTAATAATATTCTTACTTTAAAAAAATTTAATTGTGTGTTTTTAAACAAAATACAAAATTTAAACATATTTTTATTAATTTAATTTTTTTTGGAGTGAAATTTTAAAAATTTGGATTTTATTTATTTATTATTATTATTTTTTTGCGCGTTTCAAATGATGAATATTACATATCGCAGCACCTCCGAACCCACTCTTTAAAATTCCCTCTCTGAATCCCACGATCTCCGCCATCACCACCGCCATTTCCATTTCTCTTTCAACCCTAAAACCCTTTTTCTAGTTTCTCCATTTCTTCCCCTTTCCCTTCCCCCACCACCATGGCTGACCAAGAAGTTCTTGTCACTGATGTCCCTCTTGCTGAGAAGGCTGATAGGAAGGACCTCCCACTGCTACCGGAACCGGCGGAAAAAGAGCCATTCAATGCCGCTACTCTGCCTCAAGGCGACGTTGCTACTGCCACGGAGACGGAAGTTTTGAAGTCCGGCGACGGTGTGAAACTCACAGCCGATGTTGATTCTTTCAAGGAGGAGAGCACTAAACTTGCCGATCTTTCGGATTCCGAGAAGAAGGCTTTGGAGGAGTTTAAGCAGCTTATTCAGGAAGCGCTTAACAAGTTCGAATTCACTTCTCCCCCACCGTCATTGCCGGCCAAAGTTGAAGATACTGTACCGGAGGCCGTCGTGGAGAAGACGGAGGAACCGATTGATGATGCTCTGAAGCTCTCCGATGAAGAAGAGCCACTGAAGTCCGAAGCTAAAGTCTCCGAAACAAATGAAGATAAGGAAGCAGAAAATACCGAGAAATCAAATGAAACGACGCCTCCTGCGGCTGAGAAAATGCTGGTCGCAGTGAAAACCGAAACCGCCGTGGACGACGACGGAGCAAAGACAGTCGAGGCAATTGAAGAGACTGTCGTTGCCGTCGCCGTCTCCGCCACAGCACCATCGGAGGAAGCCGTAGACGAAAACGCAGCCAACTCTGAGCCAACTTCGGCGGCGCCGGAGGAGGTTTCAATTTGGGGGATACCGCTACTGGCGGACGAAAGAAGCGACGTCGTATTGCTGAAATTCCTCAGAGCAAGGGATTTCAAAGTGAAAGAATCATTCGCGATGATCAAGAACACAATCCAATGGAGAAAGGATTTCAAAATCGATGAACTGTTAGAAAAAGATTTAGGAACCGATTTGGAGAAAGTAGCGTTTATGCATGGATCAGACAAAGAAGGACATCCAGTTTGTTACAATGTGTACGGTGAGTTCCAGAACAGAGAGCTTTATCAGAAGACATTTTCCGATGAGGAGAAACGGCAGAAATTTCTCCGGTGGAGAATTCAGTTTCTGGAAAAAAGCATTCGGAAACTGGATTTCACTCCTGGTGGAGTCTGCACGATTGTTCATGTGAACGATCTCAAAAACTCACCAGGGCTGGGAAAATGGGAGCTTAGACAAGCAACCAAAGACGCCGTTCAGATCTTCCAAGATAACTACCCAGAATTCGTTGCCAGACAGGTCCTTAATCCAACTATAATTATTGTTATGATTATTATCATGTGATTAGTTGATGATTTTCTATTCTGATTTAGGATTTGGTTTTGAATCTGGGTAGCTTTTTTCTTAAATCAATTTTCCTAAACCCAACTACAAATGTTGTTATGATTATTATGATGTGATTAGAGTTAATGATTTTTATTCTGGTTTTGGTTTTGAATTTGGGTAGGTGTTTATCAATGTTCCTTGGTGGTATTTGGCTGTGAATAGAATGATAAGTCCATTTATGACACAAAGAAGCAAGAGCAAGTTTGTGTTTGCTGGACCTTCTAAATCTGCAGAGACCCTTCTCAGGTACCTTCTTATTTTTGGATTGATTACAGCTTTGTTTCTGTAAATTGTAAAAACTATTACTGACCTTAAATTTAGGGACAATGTTCTTAAATTCTCTGATTCGATGTATGTGAAAAATGACTTTTAAGTTTTTCTATGCAATATATGTATATTTTATTGTAATTGGGGAACGTGGAAGATTCGAAATGGGTGTAACTCTGAATTTTTTTGTTTGGAAGTCTCTTAGGGAAGAGAAGAGAATACAAAATTTAAATTTTACAAGAACATTTGGATAATACTGATGAGTTGATAATACACACACAGATACGTAACAGCGCAAGAGCTGCCAGTGAAGTATGGAGGAATGAGCAAAGATGGAGAGTTCGAGACATGTGATAGCGTCACTGAAATTACAATGAAACCCTCGGCCAAACACACCGTGGAATACCCAGTCACTCAGGTTGGTCTTTTCTTCTCTCTTTTCCTTAAATTCCAAGAAAGAGTGAAGATTAAAGGCAAAAAGTGTTTTTTTTTTTTTTTTTTGGTTCATATGAGTATTTTAAAGTTAAATGGGAAAATTGTAGCTAGGTGTTAAAGAATCTGAGAAATGGGATCTAAACAGAAGTGGGATTCAAAGTTTGCTATTCATTTATGTTTTTAAATAGGATACAAGCTAAAATTAAATCTTATAAGTTTTTAAATAGGATACCAGCTATAACTTTTTTCCTTTGGTTAATAGTATATTTGATATATTTTATCTTATTTTCAGATTTGGTTTGGTTGGTAGAATATTTTTACTTATTTTTATGATTTAGTTGATAGCTTGTATCCAGATTGTGAACCTTAATGAATATAGGATTGTTTCTTGGAATTTCGATGATTCTTAACATGGTACGAGTTTAACCCTAGGGTAAACAATAAATTTGTTAGGGATAAAAAAAAAAGAAAGGGATGTTTGTGTTAAAAGATGTGCATTTGTTCATTGGATTCTCTGGACATGGCAGACGAAATGGGGCATGAGGAGTGATGAGGGCTCAGAGTCTTTATTTTAAAGGGGTGTTGGAAATTCCCTGTTGTGTTTTGTTTTTTTTTACCTTTTCTTCACGTTTGGTTCTAAGAAAACAGAAGAGTAGAGCATCATCTCGTATTCCGTGTTCCACATCACATTGGATACTTCAATTAATTTTGGATGTGTGTTTACTAGGGATGCGTGGTTACGTGGGAGGTTAGAGTGGTGGGTTGGGAAGTGAGGTACGGCGCAGAGTTTGTGCCGAGCGAAGAGGGAGAAGGAGGAGGGTACACAGTCATAATCGAGAAGCCTAGAAGAGTAGTAGCACCGTCTGATCCTGTTCTTTCAAACACCTTCAAGACCTCTGAGCCTGGTAAGCTGGTCCTGTCCTTACACAATCCCACCTCCAAGAAGAAGAAACTCCTCTACCGCTTCAAGACCAAATCTCTTTGAAAATCCATTCCTTTCCTACATTCTTCTTGTTGTTATTATTATTATTATTATTATTATTATTACTTTCCTCCCTTTGTTATATATTTAAAACAATTTTTTTTTTTAATTTAACAAGCTCTTTGGGTGTAATCTAATCTATTCATGTCTCCATGTTTTGTTTTTTATTTGATTGATCTTCATTTTTTAAAGATTAAAAAGTTTAAGGGTTAAATTACAAATTTAGTTTGATTTTTTTTTAAATTTAGTGTATATGGTTTTAAATTATATGAACTCCTTATGAGGTTTTGTCAAATCACAAGGAAGGAGTCCTATCTCTTAAATAGATTAAATTAAATTGTAATTTATTTTTGAAAATATATGATTATTTTTTAGGGGAAAAGTTTTAATGGGCTGATAATCAAATCAAAATTTTGGGCCCTAATGTTTAAAATGGGCCGAAAAAAAGGTAAAGCCCAACGGTCAACTTCGTCAAACCAAAATTTGGGTTTATTCCAAATTTAGGATAAAATTGGAATGTTGTATTCAAATCAATTTGGACACAAGTTGGACATATACCTATAATCAAATCAAGTTGTTGTCTATTTTTCAAATTTTCTTTTTCTCCCTATAACTAACCTAAGTGCAAATATACCTATAATATTTAATATCTGATCCTGATAGGAATAAGTGTGTACGTATCCAAGTTGGATTGGATTAGAGAGATGTTTTGGACCAATCTAGAGTTTCGAGTTTGTTGAAATGGTGATCCAAACAATTTGAATAGAGTTCACAACCCTTTATTTTCGGGTTGTTCTTTTCTTACAAAAATTATACTTATCCACAATATAAGTTATATTGATAGTTAAAATCTTATAAAATTCAAATATCAAACATTTACCAGTTATATGGCATCACTATCACTAATATCGACTACAAACGGTAAATATTCTTAATTTTCATAATAATTTTAAAAGTAAATTAAGGTTAGGTTGGATTGAATAAATGTCGGTCGAAGGAGATTTAGGAAAGGTACGGATTGAGAGAGTTTCCATACCACATTCAAATGGTGATGGCATGGGCACCACGTTGGCTGTTTGGAAGAAAGTGTGCGTTTGGAGCTTATATCATTTTTGAATTATGGCACCAAATGCCCATTGCTCCCATAATTCATTTCTCCCCTATTTCTCTTTACATTTTTATCCCATTCACTTTTTAAATTTATATATATTTTCCTTCTAGAATAATTTAATCGTTGTGAGAATGGTCATAATAGAATTAAGGATGCTTTAAGATCCTCGAAGAAAAATTTGAAGTACCAATCACTCTGACTCAAAGTCGAAAAGTTATAACTCTTCGTAATTGCTACATTTAAAATTATAGAAGGAAACTCTCGGACTTGATAAAACTCAACTACAAACGCCCTCAACTATATATGTGAAATAAGTGGAAAAAGAAACCCAACAAATTTCTTTTTGCTAAATGCACATCATTTCTTTTTATCTTTTAATTTTCTGGGTACATTTATACATTAAAAATTTAAAATTAACAAGATAATCTATATTAAGCCATATTACGCTTATCATAAAGTGAACTTTTATGATAAATGAATTTTATGTCTTACGTGTTAAATTCATGAGTTAAATACGCCATATGTTGCATTATTTGATTTGATGTGATCTCATCGAGCCTTGTATTTGATTAAGGCAATCCAAATACAAAACCACTCTAGGCGAAGTATAATTTGGTTAAGCGATCGTTCGAATCCCACCTAATTGGGCGAGACCCATTTGGTTTGGTACTGATCCTCCGACCTCTACATTAGCTCGTGGGGTCTTATCATATTGAACTAGGTTTACTAGGCAGGTTTAGAATTTATATAATTGGGCAACAATTCACCTAGTCACATTGGTTAGGTTGTCGTCTTCTAAATCAAATGCTTCTTGTCTCATTTCTTTAATTAGGACCCATCTAATTGAATCGTTCGAACCCACTTCGATAATTAATAATGTTCAAAAAATCTCACCCATAACTACACATATTTCTTATTATAAAAAAACCATTCATAAACTAAAGTTTCCCTTTTGAAATATCATTCCATTAGGTCTTCATAATAAATAACTAAACTAAAATTAAAGTGAAACTTATCCTTTAAAATTCATCTACTACAAGCCAAGCCAAGCCAGGATGACTTTGTTGACTTTCAACCAAGAGAGACCCAAAGAATTAAATTGATAATCCAAAAAAGTTAGCTTCAAATGAAATCAATCAAGCAATGAATCACCCACTTGCTATCATATTCAAAGGGCTCTCTCTCAGTGCCGTCACAGGTCAAGGGAATGAAACGGTGGTGATGAGGAAGGGGATATTAGAATTAGAACAAGTGTGAACCCTCAAAAAGAAAACAAAAAAAAAACCCCAAAATTCAAAGGGTACCCCCACATCTTCTCTCCTCACCAAACGGCGTTTTTACAGATCCGAACACACTTCCCATATTAAAGAACCCCAAAAAAGTGAGTATCATAAGGAAAAACGAGGTGGGATTTCAATTGAAGAGGCAGTGATTGGATTCTAGCTGGTGCTTGTGGATTCCCATACTCTCTATTCAATCGCTTTCTTCGTGTTTGTAAGCCCAATTCCACGTGCTTTCTTTCCACTTCTTTAAGTTTCTATAAGTATTACACCCCTTTTCGTATATTTCAGATCTGATCGCGAAACCCCATTTGGTATTTTGAATCGAATGAGCTTAGAAACCCTTTCTTGATATTGCTATTGATTTTTGTTCTGTTTTCTTCTTGTGGGTTTGTGGACGCTGTTTGATTCTGCGTAGAAATGGATAAATATGAAGTTGTTAAGGATTTGGGTGCTGGGAATTTTGGGGTTGCTAGGCTTTTGAGGCACAAGGAGACCAAAGAGCTCGTCGCCATGAAGTACATAGAACGTGGTCATAAGGTTCATTCTGTTCTTGATTCAATTCCTTCGTTGTTGCTTTGAGATTAACCTTGTTTATCATATGAATGGCTTAATTGGGGGTTTTGATGCTTTGTTGTATTGACAGATAGATGAGAATGTGGCTAGAGAGATTATAAACCATCGATCGCTTCGGCATCCCAATATCATTCGTTTCAAGGAGGCAAGTTCTTACGTTTTTTAAGATTTTTGTAATCTAATATCATGCAATTGGTAAAGTGTTGATGAAGCTGTTGCTATTGAATGCATCAAGTTTTGGATTAAGAAATAGATTTGAAGTTGGTTTATGATTTGCAGGTTGTTTTGACCCCAACGCATTTGGCTATAGTGATGGAATATGCTGCTGGAGGAGAGCTTTTTGAAAGAATTTGCAATGCTGGACGTTTTAGTGAAGATGAGGTCTATTATCTACTCTCTCTCTCTCCCATACACTAGGAATTACTAGCTTTATTATTGAGGGGTTTCCTTGTGGTGATGTGAGATCCCACGTTGGTTGAGGAGGAGAACGAAGCATTCTTTATAAGCTTTATAAGGGTGTGGAAACCTCTCCCTAGAAGATGCGTTTTAAAAACCTTGAGAGGAAGCCCGAAAGGGAAAGTGCAAAGAGGACAATATCTGCTAGCGGTGGGGTTGGACTGTTACAATTGGTATTAGAGCCAGACACCGAGCGGTGTGCCAGCGAGGATGCTGGCCCCCAAGGGGGTGGATTGTGAGGCCCCACATCGGTTGGAGAGGGGAACGAAGCATTCAAGGGTGTGGAAACCTCTCCTTAGCAGACGTGTTTTAAAAACCTTGAGGGGAAGCCCGAAAGGGAAAGCCCAAAGAGAAAAATATCTGCTAGCAGTGGGCTTGGGCTGTTACAAATAGTATCAGAGCCAGACACCGGGCGGTGTGCCAACAAAGATGCTGGGCCCCCAAGGGGGTGGACTGTGAGACCCCACATCGGTTGGAGAGGGGAACAAAGCATTACTTATAAGGGTGTGGAAACCTCTCCTTAGCAGACGTGTTTTAAAAACCTTGAGGGGAAACTCGAAAGGGAAAGCCCAAAGAGGACAATATCTGTTAACGGTGGGCTTAGGCTGTTACAAATGGTATAAGAGCTAGACATCGGGCGGTGTGCCAGTGAGGATGTTGGAGCCCCAAGGGGGGTGGATTGTGAGGCCCCACATCGGTTGGAGAGGGGAACGAAACATTTCTTATAAGAGTGTGGAAACCTCTCCCTAGCAGATGCGTTTTAAAAACCTTGAGGGGAAGCCCGAAAGGGAAAGCCCAAAGAGGACAATGTCTGCTAGCGGGGGGCTTGGGCTGTTACAGGTAATGGCTTGGATGTTTGGAGATACCCTCCAATTTGTAGATTCAAGCCGAAGGCTCGAAAACTTCATGGCTTAAAATCTTTGATATCTATCGGAATTGACCTTTGGGGTGAGAAAGGCCTTCCTAGGAACTAGTGGGGTGGACTACGAGTATAATAGAAGAATTGCTAGCTTTGTGAGCTCATGTAATTCTCTTATCTTATTTTTACAGGCAAGATATTTCTTCCAGCAGCTGATTTCTGGAGTCAATTATTGCCATTCAATGGTAGAATTAAAAGAAAACTAAGCCTCATATGGTTTCTTGTTTAAAAATTCTATACCATATCTTATTTGACACGATGCGTTGCAGCAAATATGTCATAGAGATTTAAAGCTAGAGAATACCCTTTTAGATGGCAGCCCCGCCCCACGCTTGAAGATCTGTGATTTCGGCTACTCCAAGGTGTTCGATTTGATCATTTCTCGTTAACTTGCTCTTTGATTCATTTTTTCTCTGTACTTATGCTGTCGTATTGTTCGTTTCTTCTGTAGTCATCGCTGTTGCATTCAAGACCAAAATCAACAGTTGGTACTCCGGCGTACATAGCACCAGAGGTTCTTTCTCGACGAGAGTATGATGGAAAGGTACTTACGTGCATCTGAAATATTCAGGAAATCTGAATAATTTTGAAACCAGAACTATTAGATAACTCCAACTGTAGGCCTTTCGAAAATTATCAACACGTTTTCACGGTCGTATATATCAAGAAACACCTTCCTTTCTGTGGATAATCGAGTTTTATGTCCTAGATTTCTGTTTTTCATTAGTTTGAGCACAAAGATTTGATTGTAAATCATGGCTCTCATTGTGCATCAAGATAGTATGGTTATCGGTATCATTAGAACGATTTGGAAATGGATTCTCTTTGTTCAAACACTGAAATGACTCGATCTTCTGTTTCGTCGTGTGTAGTTGGCAGATGTATGGTCATGTGGAGTGACTCTCTATGTTATGTTGGTTGGTGCATATCCTTTTGAAGATCAGGATGATCCTAGAAACTTCAGGAAAACTATTCAGGTCCATCTCTTGCTCTGCTGCATACTAATTTTAGTAAAGTGATCATCTTTCTCACTTTTTTTTCGTTATCCTGCAGCGAATAATGGCTGTACAGTACAAAATACCGGACTACGTTCACATATCTCAGGATTGTCGACACCTGCTGTCTCGCATCTTTGTCCCGAATCCGTCGAGGGTATTTTTCTATCACAAAATTATATATTCTTATCATTACCTTATTTTCTGAGTTCTATATAAAATTATCACCTTCACTTCATATCATTAGTTTTGTTTGACATTCTGAATCTTGTGAAATGGTACAGTAGTAGCGTAGGAGCGAGCTCGATCGGTCTTAATGAACTCTATAACATGCAATTCTTATTGAAATTTGATGCCAAAACACAAGATCCATCATTGTCTCTCTAAATTTGGTGAAACTGCTTGAAATATCTGAAGTTTGTCCTATTTCCTAGCTCATAGAGTGATTATTCTCAGCTCGAAGTCTCGTGGGAAACGAGCCAAAAAGGGTTTCTAGCAGCTAGTTTATTGTCTTCAATGTATAGAGAGCGAACAAAACACGCTTCACTTTTGTCCTCAAACGTCGACACCCCATGCAAATTATCTACCTTAGACCATCCATAATAGGTTCTAACACGAGGATAAAATTCTAGATCTTCTAAAGCGGTATCTTTTTCAAGGCCATCTGCCAGAGAGTTCATATATCCTTGAATCCTACGTTTAGTTCAACACATAAATATGAATTCCTCGCTCGTCTTGATTTCATTATGATGTTTTGAACTTGATACGACAGAGAATTTCACTAAAAGAGATAAAGAGTCACCCATGGTTCTTAAAGAACTTGCCAAGGGAACTGACAGAATCAGCCCAAGCCATCTATTACCAAAGGGGTAGCCACCCGAGCTTCTCTCTTCAAACCGAGGAAGAAATCATGAAGATCGTGGGGGAGGCGAGGAACCCGCCCCCATCGTCGACGACCGTGAAGGGGTTTGGATGGGGAACGGAAGAGGAAGACGAAGAAGGCAAGGGAGAGGTGGAAGAGGAGGAAGAGGAGGAAGAGGAGGAAGACGACGAAGAAGACGAGTATGATAAGAGGGTGAAAGAAGTGCATGCGAGTGGAGAATTCTTAATCACTTAGAAACAGAGCATAAGATAGAGTGAGTGATGTTGTTATTATATTGTTAAGGTTGGTCGTTGTTATGTGTACAGTAGTGTTGAATAATTATGGCTCTCCACCCTCCTCCGCATAGCAGACTTAAGAGTAAGTTCTTAATGTGTTCATATATTGTTGGGTAAAGGTCTGCAAAGTCTAAAAGCTATAATTTCTCGCTCTATTGTCACTTCTTATTGTGCTACTCAATAATTCAATGTAGTTGGACTTGTTTTTGTGTTTCTTTACCGGTTTCTATCTCTTTTAACACTTGATTCTGCTTATTTTGGAGCTATGAACCTTCAATACTTGTGCTGTTTCTTAGTTCTCATATGGAGGTGTTCTTAGTACTCTGTTATGGTTTCTTTTATGTATTAGGATTGGATGATTTGCGTTAAATGAACACGATCCTTGATGATTAAAAGACCAACCTGTCCAATAGTATACCAAGAGGTTTAATGTGAGATTCTACATCGGTTGGAGAGGGGAACGAAACATTTTTTATAAGGGTGTGGAAACTCTCCTTAGTAGACGCGAGGGGAAGCTCAAAAAGAAAAGTCTTAAGTCTAAAAAGGACAATATCTGCTGGTGGACTTGGGCTATTATATTCAACATGATCGCTTCCAAAAATAATTCGGAGATGAACCTTTTTGATAGAGGAGGAAAAGACTAGGAGAGGGAAAAACTTCGTAAGAAGAAAGTATCTACGTACCTTTTCTTGCCTAGACAAGACTTGGTTCGTGTGGTGCGACAGTCGAATGGTAGCGAAATGGAGACGAATGACAACGGACTCAAACGATAGTAGATGACAGTGGTTTGCACGAAGAAGATGAGTCGAGGAAGGCAAACACTCGACCTGACATGAAATCGAACCACACTACGGGTTGTACTGAAAATGATTCGGAGAGGAGAAAACTTGGTAAGAAGAAAGTATCTAAATATGGGATTCCATAAATGCACCTTTTACTGGTTAGACAAGACTTTATTAGTTGAACGGTCGCGAAATGGAGACGAATGACAACGAAATCAAACGATGGTAGATGACGGTGGTTCACACGAGGAAGATGGGTCAAGGAAGCCGAACACTGGACCAGACATGAAATCGAACCATACTACGACGATCGGAATGTCATAGACCCAAGACCAAAATTAGGATTTGGTTCAAAAATAGCATTTCCATGTGAAGAAAACAACAAATTTTACTTTTTAAAATTGATTGTGTCATCTCTCTCTGTTTTTTCCATATTGACAAAGAAACAAACAATATGAGTTGTAGTGGAATTTTCATTCCACAGTTTGTTTGTTCTAACTGTCCTATGAGTTGTAATGTCATATGGGAATTACAATCCTTTCTTTCTTCTTCTCTCTCTCAAAACAATGCTGCAAGGCATCATCGTAATGGAGAAGCCAGCCACCCAAACTCATGTCAAGTGTAAGCCTTTGACCACGTTCGTCCAAACCGACACGACCGCATTTCGAGAGATCGTGCAACGTCTAACCGGGCCATCGGAAAGCTATACGCTGCCGTCATCGAAGGCGGTGGGATCAAAGAGGCCGACCTCAACATCCAAACTGCATGAAAGGAGGCATTTGACAAGACCAAAGCTACAAATTGTGAAACCATCTCTTTCCCATTTCAAGCCTCCTAGCTTCATTACAAGCCCGGTTGGGACACCACCGAGAGCTGATCATCCTAGCTTCATTACAAGCCCGGTCGGGACACCATCGAGAGCTGATCATCCTAGCTTCATTACGAGCCCGGTCGGGACACCGTCAAAGATCATGTCGAAGCTGTCGATTGGGGACAGGGAGAAGGAGCTGAACAGCATTGAAGAAGAGAAGGCAACCAGAGAGAGGAGACTTTATTTGCATCCATCTCCAAGGTCAATGCATGGGTCTGCCCAACCAGAGTTGCTTTCATTATTTCCTTTGGAGTCTCCAAAAAAAACATGTCAGAAACCATGAAATAAAATTAAATGGAATCGATTATTTTTAGTTTTTATTCGAAGCTTTCCCTCGGCGTGCCCGAGCCCTGACTATCCTCAAGTTTTAATCGTACTTACGCATCAGATTAAACGACTCTAGGCTAAACGACTAGACACACCAAACACAATATGAATAACTTTAGATTAACCTGTTATGCACCCGAAACACCCCTAAAGAAAATTTTGTCAAATTCGCAAATTTTATTATAGGTTAACTATAACGGAGATTTAATTATCATCTTCATTTTTGCTCTCTAAAACTTTACTCCAATCTATAAGAAAATGTTAAAAGAGGAAGCTAAACTAATAAAAATACACCTAGACTTTGTATTTGGTATATATATAAAAAAAAAAAAATCTAAAAATACCAGTTTTGGATAGAAACTATTTGTACGTCGTTTCAAAAACACCCTTACACTTTTAATGAGGTTTAAAAAATATTCTTAAACCTTAAAATGTTTCATTAATACCTTTCAAATTTTTTAATGTTTTTTTTGAAAATATATGAGTATTTTTCAAATGTGTTACTAATAATTTTTTTAAAAAAAAATTTAATAATATTTTTGACGTTTTAAAAAAAATATAAAAGTATCAATAATTTTTTTTATTTTAAAATTTAATAATATTTTTGACGTTTTTAAAAAAATATAAAAATATTAATGAAACTTCTAGAGGTGGGATAATTTTATTAATTTAGCTAAATTTTTTTTATAAAAAAATCTCAGCATTAATATACAGGGAAGGAGAAAAGAAGAAAAAAAAATGCTGTCCAAATGGCGTAATATATATTGATGGACTTGCGATATTTATATTTTCTGCGTGACGTGGCCATCGCATGGCATCCTTCAGCTCCAAAAGCAATTCTCCAAGAAGAGGGAAAACAAATCTTTGCTTTTTACATATAAATACCAAAGCTTCTTGTAAACTCTAGCACGAATTTCTCCCTTTGCGCCTATCTTCGATTTGCAGGAAGAATAAATGGCGACGCCGGCGGTAGTGGGGGGTCCCGGCGGAGGAGGAGGAGGAGCAGCAGTAGCACCAAGAGCAGGCGGACAGCAACAGCAACAAGGAGGCTTCGCTCAGTCTCTTACTGGAATCATAAGGATCGCAGTCTTTTGGTACTTCGCTTCTAAATTCTTTGCTCCCAAGAAGCCCTCTGATCCTGCTATTCTAATGTCCAATCTCTTTCAGAAGGGTGAACCGCTGGTAAGTATGCACTTGGATTGTTAAATGTGTCGTTGAATAATGGAATTGAATTGAATGTTTGATGATTCCGTTGTACTTGTTGTTCTCCATGTTCTGTATTGCGAGTAATGGTTTGAACAGTTTTGGATTTGATTTCCTTGAGAATATTTATATTTTGTTTGTATGGCTTCTCTCGGAAATTCGAACTGAGCCTGCTGGATGCTGAGAAGAGTATGGAATAGCTTTTTCACTCTAGAAATTATAGTCGATTACTTATGTTTCCCGATGTTTATCGTTGAAGATTGAAGTGATTTGAAGTTCAACATGTTGAGGATTGTTGGGAGGGAGTCCCACATTGGCTAATTTAGGGTTTATAAGTAAGGAATACATCTCCATTGGTATGAGACCTTTTGGGGAAGCCCAAAACAAAGCCATGAGAGCTTATGCTCAAAGTGGACAACATCATACCATTGTGGAGATCCGTGATTCCTAACATGGTATCAGAGCCATGCCCTTAAGTTAGCCATGTCAATAGAATCTTCAAGTGTCGAACAAAGAAATTGCTAGCCTCGAAGGTGTAGTCAAAAGTGACTCAAGTGTCGAACACAGGGTGTACTTTGTTCGAGGACTCCAGAGAAGGAGTCGGGCCTCGATTAAAGGGAGGCTGTTTGAGGGCTCCATAGGCCTCAGGGGAGGCTCTATAGTGTACTTTGTTCGAGGGGAGGATTGTTGAGGATTGTTGGGAGGGAGTCACACATTGGCTAATTTAGGGAATGATCATGAGTTTATAAGTCAGGAATACATCTCCATTGGTATGAGGCCTTTTGGGAAAGCCCAAAGCAAAGCCATGAGAGCTTATGCTCAAAGTGGACAATATCATACTATTGTGGAGATCCGTGATTCCTAACACAACACTGATATCTTTTACGACAGAACCATCCTAAAGCTTCTGTGTTATGCGTCAAGCATGTGATTTAGATATTAAGCTTATCATAAATCGCTGCACTTCAATTTCTTTGAAGGGCTCTTACTGGTCCTTCAGCTTTTGAGTTCTTTCTTCTATTTATCTTCGGGCATGCGTGAATGCGTGAAACCTGATGTGTGTTATTTCACTCGTTGCACTCAATGCATATATACACGAACGTGTATGTTAAAAACCAAAGACATTTCATTTTCGTTGCACTCAATTCATATGTACACGAACGTGTATGTTAAAAAACGAAGGCATTTCATTTTCTTTATTCTAATGGGTCGACCACCTAACCGTACTAGGAAACTCATAGAATTTTAATATTTTAGTTCGACAGCCACCTTGGAGTTTGAACTCATTCCCTCTCTCTCTTTACTTCTTTTTCTTCTCTAGTCTGAATGACCTCTAGCCACCATGGTGGTTCGAAGGCATTTGTGGAATAGTATTCTTGGTGAACTGCGAGTTTCCTGATTTGATATTTAAGCTGTTATTGCTGTAAATAATAAAACTTAACTGTTCTTAACATCGTAGGATAAATATTATTTAGGTTTTGTTACTTTTATCCATATGTAGCGGATTATTTTTGTCTAATTTTTACTTTTAATGATAGATCCTGTTACCAGTTGCATTAATTTCCTTTAGGATATGTGGGTGTATCTTTCTGAGCACGAAAGGTTTAATGACTTTGGAGATGAAGGTGCGCTTGTTTGGCATGAGAATGGTATACCTTATGCTGTTTGGGGGCAAGAAAGTAGCAGGTCTCTTTCATTCAAGTACTATCCATCTGAGGTACTGTTGAACTTATTACAGAAACATCTGTATATTGTTTTTTTAGTCCCGTTTTTCATTAATGATGTTAGAGGGTTTTGAGGCAATAGCTCTTCTTATAGGCTTTGAAACAAAATGGAACCTTGTATGCACATGTCTTCTTTGCACGGTCAGGATACACTCCAGACCCCAATGACCCAGAGTTTCAGCCTCTTGCTACATTTGGAAGGGCACATCGTAAGATCAAATTTTTCTCCTTGTTATCTTGAGCTTCAGATTTTTCTGTTTCAACTATGATCAAGCAATGCATAATATATCAGCTCTTGAGGTTGTGTACTTCAATTCATTTCAGTTATCGTGATGTATTTTCCCAAGTCAAAAGCAGATAAAAGGAGGAGTTTATTGGGTAGTTCTGAAGGTTCTGATACTGGTGAAACTCTGAAAGAGGTGATTCCTTTGCAGTTGAATAGTGTGTTTTGATAACTTTTGTTCACTGATATAGAAGTCATGCAAAGAGATTCTAATTAGGCCACACACCCTTGAGCGTTCAGATGCTTTATGTGCCTGTTGTTTTGTTTGAATGGGGGTTTCTATGATTACGATGGTCTTCTTTTGAGGAGAATCACATTTATTATTAATATTGTCACCATCATGTACAATTCTTTCTCCCAAGTCACCTTTATAAACCAAAAGACAATTCTCTAGGATCTGCAGAAAGATTGTAGCCACCCTTTCTGTTTTTGATGCTTATACTGTACGTGATAGGGAGAGAAGCATGTTGATTGGATTGGTTGGGCTTATATAGTTCAAGTGTATAACTAAATACTTTCACGGCATATTGATGCTTTTGGCATTTAATTTGCTACAGAAGTACCTCTGATAGGGGTCAGATATATTACAAACACTCCTTATGGGCACCAGGATATTTAAGCCCTGAGTTTAGTAGAATGACATGAAATAATTGTGTATGGGATCATAGTTTTAGTGTGTATTTTCCATTATCTATCCAATAATTCAAATTGCACTAGCATTTCTGTTCTGTTCTGTTTTGCTCTATTTTTCTTTACAGATTTCATTTGATGGTAATCAATACTTGATCAATGTTCAAGAAATATCATTCTTATTCGAAACAAATGTCACTTTTTGTTGCTCAAGGTTATTGATGATGACCAAGTTGATCTGAAAGATGACGGTCCTGTGGAGTGGGTTTCCTATTGGAAACCAAATGTTACTATTAATATAGTCGATGATTTTACCCGGTATGTTTACAATATTTTAGTCTTTAATCTCTGCAAGTTTCTAGAGCAATAAAGTTATGAAAAATTATGGTACAGTGAATTAGAAGGTTCTTGCTCTTAAATTTGATGTTTCGTATCTTTTTTTCTTTTATCAGTTTCTTGTAAAATTTAATTTTTTGCTTTTATGATAAATATTCCTTGTACTTTACTTTTGATAAATCAAATACGTGGGATCTACTGTGATAGTTCTCTTGGGAGCTAATCTACTATGGTGGATCTCTCAACATATCTATCTATTTCTGTAACTTCTATCAGTGGGATAAAGCATCGCTAACGTCTATTTCTTGTCCCTTGATATATATATATATATATAAAATAAATGGTAACATAGATGACCTCATGTTCTCATCTTTATCTCCTATGTTGTGCATTAGTCTCGTTCCAGATCTACTAATGCTTAAGAATTTTCTACTTATTTCTTTTTTTGCAGATATGCTCATAATGGCATCCCACCAAATATTGCTCCTTGTATCCTTTTATGTTCCTTTGTCCATCCTCATGAATTTGGTTTTTTTTTTCTTGTCATCTCGAAGGTGGTAAAGTAACAAAAGAAATATAAAAGCGGTTGATTGAAATTCCTTTTTGCTGGATTGAAGTTCCTTTTTGTAGTTTGGCTCCCTTTTGTGGGCTTTCATTTTGTTTGCCTTATATTCTTTCATTTTTTTTCTCAGTGAATGTTGGGCTATTCATAAAAAATAAAAAAAAATAAAAAAAAGTGAAAGCTTAATTTCTTATAAAAAAATAAAAATATATACCACAGCAATAAGATAACCAATTACAAAGTTTTTTTTTTTGCAACGAGTTTAAATCATCACCAGTACACCTTTTAGTGTAACCATGATTCGTGAACATGAAAGTAATTAGTTATTATGCTCTCAGAATTTTTTTGGGAATGTTCCCTTCATTTATTATTAATGAAAGTTGGTTTCTTCATAAAAAATTATTTCTGGAGATGTTTGTTGATGGGTTTGATTGATACTATATAAGGGTTGAAGATATGAAGCTCCTTGAACAGATTCTTATACCGGAGAAGATTAAAAGATTAATCTCTAGTTGTGATGGGAGTAAGGGTCTTGATGGATTTTTTATGGCTTGTTTTCAAGAGTAAATGGGATCAGTGTTTTTAAAGTTTGAGGTGCACTGAAATACAAATTATAATTTCTTTGTTTCAAATAGTTATGCTTCTCTCTTAACCAACTGGGAGAGCCTTTTGTACCATGGTTTCTCTTTTCTTTCTTTTTTTTTTTTTTTTTTTTTTTTTTACAAATTTCATACATCAATGAAATTGTTTTTTTTTAAATAAAAGAAACCCTATATTTCATAAGTCAATGAAATATAGAGAAAAAGTGGAAATTACTATGGCTTGCTGGAAATTTGAGTTACCTTTGATCAGTATTTAGAAGCGTATTCCTTTAAATTACCCTGTTTATATAATTATTTCTTGTCTCATGTTGCCAACGATTAATTGAGTAATTATGTAAAATTACTTTGTTGTGTAGCAAGAGGTGTTTTTTCATGGTTTAATGCTATTGATTTAGTATTCTTTGCATGAGGAAGGTTTGTTTGTTCTGAATGATTGACCCTATTGCCACAACGATGGTTGCATTCTCGGTCTCACTTCGCTCTGAGCACAATAAATATTATACTCTCTGTCTTTCTTCTCTTTATTATCCTGGTAATTGCTGAATTGGCATAACAGTAGGCTGGAACATCATGTTAATGCTGATGGATAGATATCGTTTGACATGCCAGGCGTAGGAATTGAAACAGCAAATTTAGCATTGACTTTCTTGACTTCAGTAGACTTGAATGTTGAGCCCACTACAGGAAACTACTATCCAACCATTTTCTTCAATGACTTTTGGCTACTTAGAGATAAGCTGGTTCAAATTAATGGGACAGTGGACGAGCTGGTACTTAATCTGGAAGTTGCTCCCATAAGCATGACCAAGTGGCAGTTATTCCTCCAGATCGATCAGTCATTCCAGATTCACCGTAGCTATGGAAGCATGCTTGAAGGTGAGGCAGATGAGTTGAAGGTACTGACTCTCTTTGAACTTGGGTTTCTTTCTTAAGTATTCTTTAATTCTGGGGAGTGGTATTTGTTTGAGATGTTAGGGGGAAACGAGATGATTTTTGCGATTAAGGGGTAAGGTAGAATCTCCCTTCCCGACATGTGACCATGTGAGAGAATATTCTAAAAAAAAAGATTGGTTCTGACCATCACAGTTTCAGGACTGGAATCTATGCGATATTTAGGTCTAGAATCCTCTGAACTGTCTGACGCGTAAAAATTCTACTTAAATATAAATAAATTCCAACATGATAACTCTCGCAGCCAAATATATATTTTTTGCCTGGAAGATTTAAGTTGAAACTTGTATAAAAAAGGAAGCTATTAAGGACTGAATTAACCAAAAAAAGACCTATATTATGACATCATGGGTGTTGCATATCTACTTTGTTGCTCTCTCTCTCTCTCTCTCTCTCTCTCACACACACACACATACTTTTCCACTCATTTTCATTATGTGGGGGAGGAATCGACAAGGTTGGTGATTGTGTGTATTACTTGGGCTCTTTGGCTGTTAAAAGCAAAGAGTTTCTTCATTTTTCTCATTCTTGATTTTCTGGATTTCCGTAAGTATTTTATTTCTCTTTAGATTCTGGTTGAGTTAAACTCCTAGTTATCCATTGCTTCCATAATGTTGCCGATATTCTAATTTTTCTTGAGAAATACATTTTGTTCTTATTAGTATGAATGATAGCATCTGTCTTTTCTATTTCAAAAACTTGAAAAAGAAGTGTGTTGCTTAAACGTCAATGGTTAGATAATTAATGCAATGAAATACTATTTTTCTCCGCCTAATTTTTATCCAAATGGTGTTTTGTGAATTATGTTTCAGAGGGTGTTCTTGGAAGGAAATCTCTATCTCCTGGCAGTTACTATGGTTGTCTCATTACTTCATTCGGTTTTTGACATGCTCGCCTTCAAGAATGGTAAATAAATGTTTGGTCGCTATTTTTTTAACGAGTTAGTTGTTTATAATCTTGAGAAACAACATATGGGCTTTGCTAACTTATGTTATTGGTTTGTACTTCAGATATACAATTTTGGAACAAAAATAAGTCTATGGAAGGACTCTCTGCAAAGTCTGTCATTGTCAGCTTTATATCTCAACTGATTATCTTCTTGTATCTACTTGATAATGATACTTCTTGGATGATACTTGCAAGTTCTGGCATTGGTTGCTGTATTGAGTTTTGGAAAATAGGAAAAGCTATGCATATTGAGGTAGCTATTATGTTTAATTTCTTCATTGCTCACAGATTTTTTTTTCTGGTTTTTTTTTTAATAATATACATCCATATGTTAGTATATATTGGCATAGCATCTTAATAAACAGCATGCTTTCATGTTTGCGAATTTCTCTTTTCATGCACTCCTTATTGCAGGCTTTAATGTGGTGCAAATCCTTAGGCTTCCTTTTATGGTTGCTTAGTTCTTTTGTTCGACTCTGTTTATTAGTTTAGTTAGTTGTACCTGCCATTTTCTTTTAATGGGAAATGAACTGATGAGAATCAGAATTTAAAATGGAAATAAGGCAACTTGCCTTTACATCAGGTGAACACTAAAGATTGGGAGAATCAGAATATGTAGCAAATCAAGCTGTAAATTAGGAATATTATTTTCTTGTTTATTTATAGCTGCAATTCCTTCCTACGATTAGGCTAATTGCTGATTTTTGGATCTAAGATTGGAATCCCTTTTGTATAAATATTTATGTTCTCCACTCAATAGTATATCAGAAAGTTACTTTTTCTCTCATACCTAGTTACATGGTATCAGAGTTAGGCTGTTAGAAACATTGATTGTTAGGTTTAATGCTTCATAAAGTGGAAATAGTATTTCTTAGATGAAATCCGAAGGACATTCCAGAAAGAAGTTTTGTCCCCCTTTCCTACCTTTGGAAAAAAATGTAGATGAGTTGCTTCACGTTATTAATGCATCTCCAAGGACCTTTAGATGAATGTAAAGACTTTGTATCTTGCTTCAAATCAAAGTGATATGGTCCATACTTTGTAGCAATTACCTTCCTCCTGAACGAATTCTTTTCATGGTGGAAGTGCCAAATCCACTCAGACAGTAACCTATTATTCCTTTATTTGATACCATAGATTCCCAAAGCACCTTCCTCCAAAAGGTGTTTAACTGTAGCCCATTTGACAAGATGATAGGGATTGTTGAGATAAACCTCATTTTAGAAGTAACTAAATCTTCTTATCGTAGCGGTGCAACTATGTATCTCCTCTCGTTATCATTTTCCTCTCATTCCAGATTGATTGGTGTGGAAGGATATCGATGTTGAGATTCTTTGATCGCATGTCATATGCAGGAAATAAGATATCTTTTCCTTCAGTTGAGTTTGAAGTTATGCTTTGAATCAAGAAGCCTATATTCCGTTCCCACAGAAATGATACTATCTATCATGGGTTTTTATCAACCTTGGTAAAAGGTATGCCATGGCAGAGTAGGGTAGTAGAGTTGAGTGGTTGTTCTCTGTATTTGCAAATGGGCCCACACACTCTCAGATACCAAAAGAAAAAAAAAAGTTTATTTTAGTAGCTTTCTGAATTTGCAAATGGGCTCACACACTCACAGATATCAAAAGAAAAAAAAAAGTTTATTTTAGTAGCTTTCCTTTGCAGATGTCATTTGTCTATTATTCATTCTCTCTTATTTCTGTAAATGAGTTCCTTTTCTATCCATAATAGTATAAATGTTGTGCATGCCTTTTTCATAACATAGTGCAAGTACGTATCTTCTCTAATTATCATTTTTTCTTTCTTTTCAGATTGATAGGAGTGGAAGGATACCCATGTTGAGATTCCGTGATCGTGAGTCATATTCGGGAAATAAGACCAAGGAGTACGATGATCTTGCAATGAAGTATTTGTCCTATGTGCTTTTCTTTCTTGCGGCTTGCTCATCTGTTTATTCACTCATGTATGAACAACATAAGAGCTGGTATTCTTGGATTCTCTCTTCACTTACAAGCTGTGTATACATGTTCGGTAAGTCACTTTAAGTGCTTTTATGCATGCTTTTTCACTTACTATGCTCTTAATCTTATCTGATGTGTGATTTTACTAAAAAACCTGATTCCTTTATTAAAAAACGCATTATATATTTTTTTTTTCTTATTGCCAGAGGTTACTTGTCCCGGTGTAATTGTGGTATTTTAGTTTGTGCGAAGAGAATGCATCATGTATTTATGCACAAAATATAATGTTTTGGTGAAAACAAACAAATTCTTTGTAAGATGTTTCATCCTTGAGCATTTAGGTGCATATTAGTGGATCAGCCATAGATTTGTACTGAGATTGTACGTTTTGGTTTTCTCACTTATGTGTTTATTATACTTATGTGTTTATTATTGTGATGTCCCACATTGGTTGGGGAGGAGAACAAATCACCCTTTATAAGGGTGTGGAAACCTTCCCCTAGCAGACGCGTTTTAAAGCCTTGAGGGGAAGCCCGAAAGGGAAAGCCCAAAGAGGACAATATCTGCTAGCGGTGGATCTGGGTCGTTACAATTATACTGTCATATACTGAACTTTTTCACCTTTTTTTTTCTTTTTGGCTAACTTTGCACATAAATTATTTCATTTGAAATATGGAATTTGTTGGTTTTCATGATGGTGAGATACAACTTTTTTCTCTAAACAGGATATAAATTTTTTAAAGTTGAAATCTGTGTGCGAATATGTATGGTTAGTTTCAGTAATCAATATTGGAAGAACTTTGTTGAAAACCACTGAGAATAGTTTTGATTATTTAGTAATCTGTTACGTCTGAATTTGGATTCTTTGCAGGCTTCATTATGATGTGCCCTCAGTTGTTCATAAACTACAAGCTCAAGTCTGTGGCCCATCTCCCCTGGAGACAGATGACATACAAGTTCCTTAATACCATCATTGACGATCTATTTGCTTTTGTCATAAAAATGCCGACCCTACACAGGCTTTCGGTGTTCCGAGATGGTGAGAAGTTTCTCAACCGAAGTCCTTTTTTGTTGTTGTCGTCGTCATTATGAAATAGTATATATGGAAGAGATATCTGATGGCTGTAAATTGGTTGCACTGCAGATATCATATTTCTCATCTATCTATATCAGAGATGGAAATACCCAGTCGACAAGAAACGTGTAAATGAATTCGGTTTCGGCGGTGAAGAAAATGAAGGAGGCGAAGCAACACATGCGAATGCCATAAAAGACGACGACAAGAAAACTAATTAACTGTGAATGCTTACATGTAACATTACAGTTTTTAGAACGTATAATCCAGTGAGGCAACTGAAGAGGCATTTTAGTAAGTATTTTTCAAGGTTTTGTTTCTGATTGCCGGGTTCTTATAAGGGATTCATGTTTTAAGCCCTTCTGCGTTCTTTAGTGAATTGGATTATTTATTATGAATGAATTCTTTAGTGATATCATTCACTTATTATTTCTGGATTTTTCTCTCTGCATTGTTGTGAACAATGGTTCAGGTGGAAATTCATATATCTACTGATTTATTTGCAATGCAGTGTTGATCATAGAATATATATCTATAACATTGATGATACTTTTTATGGCGCACTGTTTTGGAGTATGGGTATTAAGTGTAGTAGTATTTTAAAAAATTCAACGCAGGGGCAGAGAACCCATCGCTGTTTTGGCTGTGCTACCGGAGGCTCTGGAGAAATCGGAAACGACTGTCCATTTGTGAAAGGTGAGCTGTTGCTGTTGAATATGGAGAGGGGCTAGTTATTATTGTTTATTTTGTTGAGTTATAAACTTTGGATCATTCCAACTGTTTTAACTAATCAAGTTTTAGTTAGGGGAGTGTTATAGTTGAAATTAATCCATAATGATAATGAAAATCAAAGACTAAATAACACTAAACAAAAGTAGACCAAAATTAAAAAAGAACCAAACCACCAAACCAATGGAGAAAAATGTAATTTGGGCACATAAGTCTAATTTATTCATGTGAATTGATCGGGTTCTTTAAAATCTAATTCTTAACGAGATTAGGAATATTTTTATAAGAGTCATAAATGCCGTTCTTCAGCCTTAATAAGATAAACTCTTTCTCATTCTCAAATCTCTTGACATACCTAAATTCTCCATGCATCAAAACATGTATGGCCTTACAAGCTACGTTCTTCTTCCTCGAACAATCTTTACCGTAAAAGTCAAGTGTGTTATCTTGACTGAATTTTGACAACAATAGATAGAAATTACAAAAAAATTGACAACCCAAACATAGCTCAAGTATTTTATCATCAACCAAAGTGTCATAGCCATGAATCCCACGAACCGCTTGATGAGCTAAAAAGAAAAGAAAAAGTTACGTTATTGACATGAGGGTTCAAATGGGCAAAATCGAAAGAATCCACCTCTGGAAAAGTTCATTAAGACTTCTACGTTAATTTCCCTATTTAAGAATCTAAACAATCTAGTCATACTCATTTCTTCTCCCTAATGATAACTACAACTTGGAACATAAAAATAAAGCAAAACTTATAAAGATACCAAATGAATGTAATGATAATATAAGGACTAGAAGATTAAAGTAAAAGTAAGAAAGGAAAAAAAAAGAAAAAGAATTGAGGACCGCTCCTTCCTTTATTAAAAGAAAGCCCTCTCCCCCTCTCCCTCTCCATTAAAACCTCTCTCTCTCTCTCTCTCTCTCACAGAAACTCTCTCCATTAAAATCTCTCTCCTCTTTCCACTGGAACCCTCTCGAACGACCAACGCAACGCAACACACTCACTGAATATATATATATTTATATAAATTATAAAAAAAAAAAAAAAAAAAAAAAAGATTCCAAGAACCCGAACCGAAAGGAAAAAAAAAAACCCTAAACCGCTTTCGTTGTTGAACCTTCCTCCCCCGATCTCTGAGTCTAACCCTAATCTCCGCCGTCTGTTTCTCTCTTCTTCCTTGGATTCAGCCTCTTTTTCATCCCCACCTCTCAGCTATGGTCGTTAACGCCCGTCCCCTCAAGAGAATGAAGAGACGTGTTACTGCTGATCTCTTCGACTTCCTCTCTTTCCCTTCCTCCTCCATGTCCTCCTCCGCCACCGATCATGATTCCGATCACGACCACCTCTTCACCGGCCCTTTCCGGACCAACGTCCACACCTTCCTCACCAACCACGCCCTCCCTCCTCCCCCTTCTTCCCTCTTCCCTCACCTCCTCACTTGGCAGATCCTCTTCCGCGTCGGCGACCTCGTCGACGGCCCCGATTCTCAACCCGCCGTCGTTTATCTCGATATTGTCGAGGAGGACGTCGCCAGATCCAGATCCGTCTATTGCGATCAGTGCCGTGTTGTTGGTGAGTCCCCTTCCACTGCCCTACTCTCTTTCTTTTTTCGTCTCCTCCGCTTTGTTTCTCGTCTCCCGCCGGTGACATTTTCAATATCTCGCGATATTTACGAGATTTTGAGATGGGGGAGAACTAATTTCCTTTTCATGTGCGGCCCTTGATTTGATGGTTTCAACCCTTCGATGTGTTACACGTGGCGGGTAGAGAAAATTGGATATTATGTCAATGTCTGAGTCATGAGTGACAGCTCTTTCGGAACTTTGAGAGTACGGTGTCGTGGTGTGTGATGAATGATTATGATCATGATCTTCTTTTTCTTTTTTCTTTTTAATTTCTTGTTATTGATTTATTTACTGTATGGTCTAAGTCTAGTGATGGAGTAGATAAGTTCGAATTACAACACTGTAAGGAGAGATTATTCATGTAAAGTGGGTGGGCGGAGGGTTCTTTTTTTCTTTAACAGAGAGAAGATAGGAATAGAAGGTCATTTTCATGGAAATTGAGGATTGTTTGTTTGTGGATACAGCGCCCCACATCTCGGAAAAGATGTGACAAAATCCATAGTTGCGTGTTCCTCTTTTCCTTCTGTATAGAAAATTATTTCATTCAACTTTCCTCTGGCCCCATTTCGTTTACTGTTTTTAAGTTTGGAACAGTTTGAATTTAATACAATTTTAATTGTAAGGATTTGGGTTGTGATACCCTTGTGATTACTTTACGAGAACGCCCAAGAGGGTGTTTTGTTTGACGTTTGATGTTTGATGTTTGATGTGAATTGTTTGTAACTGTATGCCAATGATTAGGGTGGAGTGCACATCCTGTGTGTGCCAAACGATACCATTTCATAATAAAAGCTAATGGAAGCTCCATTGGAGGATATCATAAGCCATGTATGTGCTGTGGAGACGTCTTGCATCTCTCCGAGTCCAAGTGAGCTCATTAACCACACTCCTTTCCCTGGTTTATGGTTCTTCTGGACTGAACAATCCAGATTTTCTATCAATTGTTACCTTCGTTCTTCCTTTTATCTCAATGGGTTTTGAGTGGTTATCATGATTTTGAGACTAGAACTGAGCTTAGATATGGACAAATCATCGCCTATAAGCGAGCTTAGAAATGATTTTTGCTGGATAATCTACAAAATCCATTGCCTTTATTATGAAATTTAGAAAAGAAACTCTAATCTATTAGTCAACTATTATATTAATGTGTGCAAAAGTGGATTGATATTTCTGGGATCAGATCACTTCTCTACTAATTTATCTTTCCTTTCCATTAAGATAGTATTGCAGAATAAATACTGCCCAACATTCATTTGCTTCTGTTTGTATTCAGTTCCTGTTTATTTTGTGTTGTGTAGAAATAAAATTGTTATAGTTGAATGATGGCCAATAGCCATACAACCAGCTTTTTCCCTCTTTAGCGATTAATTATTTTGGCCCTCTTAGTCTAAGCATTATTTCTGCTTATGTTTTTTCCCCACGATTTTGAAGAGTTTTTGGTTATATTGGGTTTCTAGATGCAAGTCGTGCAATCATGTAACAAGCACAGATGATGTTGAAGACTGGGTGTACCAGCAGTTAGAGAACAATACTCATCTTTTACATGCTGTGGTTCACTCAAATGGTTATGGACACCTTCTCAGAGTCAATGGAAGAGAGGGTGGTTCAAGGCACTTATCAGGATGCCATATCATGGATTTTTGGGATCGATTTTGTAAAATGCTTGGAGTGAGGTAAGGCATCACTTTCACTATAGTGAATCCTTTTCAAAATTTGTTTAAAGGAGATCATTTTTTAGTCAGTTCTCAAATTTACTTGTCAGTGTCTTGCTTTTGTTGATCTCTGGATGCTCATGTTAGCTAACATTTAAGCTGTATATGGAAAAATAACATTCTGAATTTAGCATTTAGGCTGGTGGAGATCTGACTCAAAATGATTTATTATGTTTGGAACCTGTGTTATTAACAAATTATGATGATGGATGAACCAAACTGCTCGAGTGAGACCTTAAGTTCTATATATTTTTTTTCTTTGGGGAGGTTATGTCAACACCCTTTCCTTTTTCAGTGCTGAAAAGGTGAAAGTGGCATATTCTTCCTGATGAGTTTAGTTGATTTATTTGTGTTATGTGTACATGGAATGAGTGATTTTTTTTTTTATTTTTTTATTGTCTTTGAGCAGAAAGGTAAGTGTGATGGATGTTTCTAAGAAGTATGGGCTCGAGTACCGGATGCTTCATGCCATCACCAAGGGTCATCCATGGTATGGCGAGTGGGGTTATGAATTTGGTGCTGGTAGTTTTGGAGTGACTCTTGATGCCTACAAAATGGCTGTTGAAACCATCTCCAGCCTTCCTCTCTCAATCTTTACATCACAAGGACGGAAGCCTCGTTCTCAACTTCAGGACATAATTTCATATTATCAGTCTTTGTCAGAGCGTAAGCTTGTTAATGTGAGAGATCTCTTCAGGTTTCTGATGAGCTTAATTCATAACATTCGCAAGTCATCATCAACCATTAATGATGTAACGGACGAAAAGCAGCAGTCGAGGGTCTTGTGCTCGTGGACTAGAAGTGATGTTACACGTGTTGAAGAAGCAATGTTGAAAGTGCTGCATGCAGTATCTGGATCAAATTGGGTAAGTTGGCGCACCCTTAGAGGTGCTGTGTGCAAAGCAGGTCCCCCTGAACTTCTTGATTATTGCCTTAAGAATCTTGGGGGTAAAGTATCATCTGATGGGATGGTTGTTAATTCTCATCGCAATCCTCAATCAGGTGCTTTTGAATACAGGTAAATGAAATGCACTTTCGTTTATGATTTTTTCCATGTTGTTACAAGTGTACTTTGTTGTAAGGCTCTGTCCATAGTGTGTGTGATCTCTCAAGGGGTATCTTTGTTGTTATGCAGGCTTGAACCCGGCAATGTTTCATCGAATACAGCCACTGATTGCACCAAGTCCTCCATCTCTAGCTACCCATCTGAAGAAAATCTTCTGTTGGACTTAAGGTTTTTGTACGATGCCATGCTTCATCCACATTCTATGGTAAACTATGGGCCCCAGGCAACAAGGGATGCAGCGGTGAGCTCAGCCGTGAAGCTGATAGACTGCAAGCAGTTTGTAAAAGATTATAAACCCGAGAAGCTATTGACCAAGTTGAATCCGTTTTCAATATGCCTCTCATGTGAGGTTGAAGTTGTGGAAGACTCGAAAGACAATTCCTCAAGACCCCCTCCGGAACTAGTTGTACTTGCATCTAATGCAACCATGTCTGACCTGAAGCTAGAAGCATCAAAAGCTTTCCAAGATGTATACTTGATGTTCAAAAGATTTCAAGTAGAAGAGATAGTCGACCATGGCGGTGTAGATGATTCCACCCAGGTCAAGCTATTATTCGGACAAACCGAATCAGTCCGTGTGAGAGGAAGATGTCAAGGGAAAATGGCGCTGAACAGGTTCCGAATGGAGAGGGGATTGGAAAGGTGGACTGTGGACTGCAGTTGCGGAGCCAAGGACGACGATGGGGAGAGAATGCTAGCTTGCGACTTGTGCAACATTTGGTGGCATACGAGATGCTCAGGGATTCAAGACTCGGACAATGTCCCAGGGAAATTTGTATGTTATAAATGCAGAAGCTCGATCGTTGCAATGAATACGAATGGAGAAATGGAGACGGATACTCTATCTAGACTAGGTTATGTTAATTGAGATTTTTAATTTGTATATAGTTTTGGTTTTGGGTTTTTGTTGGAGGTGGGGGTAAGGGAGAGAAGGATGAAAAGTTGATTGATTTGTTGTTAGGGGGTAGTGAATGTGTAGATGTGGTGAGAAGTTGGGCCAAAATCAGTGATTAGATTTGTTTCCTGGTTTTGTTATTCGTGTATATGTTCAATTGATAGGCGAAACTTGGAATTTTATATGACAACCACGGAAGGAGAAAAAAACAAAAAAGAAAATTAGAAGAGAGACAAAAACTGAGTTGGAAACTTGAAATGAACTTCCACAGCTCTTCTTGCAAAATCAAAATCTGGTGAGGAATTTATGGCTTTTGTGGTATATAAATAGTTTCATATTGTTGGAGTAAAAGTGTCCATTTAGTCAATATAGGGCGCATCTTCGACCCGCTACAATTGTCATTGAAATTGGGTCAGTGGCTAGAGCATCTCATTGAGTTTGACTCCCACTTTGAACATAAGCTCAATTGGACTAACCAAATTTATTCTACTCTTAATCAAAGGAGTGACCTTGTGTATGTTAGTTCTTGTGTATGTTAGTTAAGAGTGACCTTGTGTATGTTAGTTCACTTGAAGGGCCAAAAAATTGAATGGGGTTATTCAATGAACCATTAAAAAACACGAGACTTATCTTATCTGCCAACGAGACAGTGTAAATGAGGTAAACATAACAAGGTTACTTGAACTTTTACTTGTGTCACAAGACTACAAGCAAGTCTCCCTTGACTTCATCATCAATCTCCCCAAAGTCGGAGAGTTTGAAGCGATCCTCGTTTTCAACTATAGATATTCAAAGTATGCAACACTTGTCTGAAGTCTTAAAATGCACTTACTAAAAGGATGACTCAACTATTCTTTCAAAATGTAACTAAGGAATGTGATATTCTTGAAAACACAGTCAATAATCTTATGGACGTAATTATTCAAACTATTAGTCTCTAACCTAAATACTATAGCTACCATTCCAAATTGACGTCTGACATAATGAATTAAAAATATACTTGAAGAATCTATGCATTAATACGAGATAGAAAAACTAGATTCAATTGCTTGACATAACACAATATAGTTTCAACTACGAGAAGAACTCTTCAACATAAAAAATTCTATTCGAGATTTTTTTGTGAAAGATGGTCACTCATGCACGTCATCCAATACTAATTTATCAAACGTCATAATAAATATTAATTAATGATTTTCTTAAAAACAAAAGCATATATCAATTGTTGCAAATGGTTGAAAATTGGATTAAAAAAAACAAAAGAAATTTAGTCACCCCGTGAATATTTAGGTTAAGAGTCTAACTTCCTATAAAAACTGTTAAAGCTAACCAACGGGAACGGCCGACCTTCATCGTCAACTGAAGTGGCAGTCACCAGTTTCTTCCTCCTGCTAAAAGCCATACTCCAATGACTTCCAGGTTCTCTAACTCATCACCTTTCTTCCTCTCTTCTCATCAAGTTTCAAATGTCTACTCATTTCGCCCTTTCGTTTTGATTTTGAAATCTCAGGCGATTGAGAGCTTTCAAGCGATGGATGGCATCCCAAGGCATTCAATACAGCGAGGCTCTCGAATTCACGGATAGCTGCGACGATGGAATTGCCGTCAAAGCCTTGTGCGATTTGCGGGAAGGGGATGTTGTTGCAACCATTCCTAAACTTGCTTGCCTCACCGTCAAAACCAGCAGTGCCTGTTCGATCATAGAAGAAGCCGGTTTGGGTGGCTATTTGGGGCTTTCGGTCGCTCTTATGTATGAGAGAAGTTTAGGGGAGAACTCTAATTGGGCTGGCTATCTCCAGCTTCTGCCCGATAAAGAGTTATTACCCTTGCTCTGGTCTCTGGAAGACGTGGACCAGTTTCTTTGCGGAACTGAGCTACACAAGGTACGTCCAGTTCTTTTTTCTCGGCTTCTATTTTGGGCTCTGATCTGTTAGGGAGTTGATGTATGGACGTATGTGCGAATATAGAATTAGTTTAAAGGTTCTGATGGATTCTTTGGCAGCTATTGTACATCTAATTCACGAGGATGATTATATTATGACACTTCTCTTTAGTCTTGGAATGTATATGATCCATCGACTTTGTAGTTAGCTCAGAAATGTGGTGCCAAGAAAGAAAAGCTAAGGACTGTAAGTGTGTCAGCAGCATTACGATACTTCCCATTTTCAAAAAATTGTGAGGCAATTAAGAGACTTTTCATTCCGGGTTGTGCTTTGTGTTTTGAAAACACTGCTGTGAACCAGAACCTTTGGCATACAAAATTTTTATCGGGACGCTTCAGTTAACTCTGTCGTAGGCCTTCTTGATATCGAGCTTAACAGCACCACATCTTTCTTCTTACACCTCCACTCTCATTGTTAATTTCCACTGAACTAGGGAGATATTCTCATTCTGACTCGAGAAGATTTCAACAATCAAGTTCTTGCTTCTTAAGGCTAAGAGAAGGTGATGAAAGGAGCTGTCGGTATTTTGTTTAAACATGTATTTTTGACCCAGAAGGGTATGTTCCTATGTGTTCAAGAGCTGAAGAGGGAAAGGGCTATCCTTCCTAGGGGATCTATCAGCTGGAGAGAGAGGGATGTATGTGACAAGATTCAAAAGTCCCAATTGTTTTTATTTAAGTTAGCACCACATCTTTCTTCTTACACCTCCACTTTCATTGTTAATTTCCACTGAACTAGGGAGATATTCTCATTCTGACTCGAGAAAATTTCAACAATCAAGTTCTTGATTCTTAAGGCTAAGAGAAGGTGATGAAAGGAGCTGTCGGTATTTTGTTTAAACATGTATTTTTGACCCAGAAGGAGGGTATGTTCCTATGTGTTCAAGAGCTGAAGAGGGAAAGGGCTATCCTTCCTAGGGGATCTATCAGCTGGAGAGAGAGGGATGTATGTGACAAGATTCAAAAGTCCCAATTGTTTTTATTTAAGTTATGTTCTGTATATACAAAAATCTGTAAGAAATTCTACTCATAATGGTCTTTTAATTAGTGAAAGAAAATACTTGAGGTCATATCGTCCTGTTTTTACTTCCTGCCTTCAAGTAGGCTCACTATTTTTTTATTTCTACTTATGATAAAGCGATGATGCAGTGACTTTTAAGTGTAATCTATGTAGATGATTTTTCTTACACTTTTAGGCAGACGGTGAAAGAAGACAAGACCCTTATGTTTGAGGACTGGAAAGAGAATATCGTGCCTCTTATGGTGTCTGCACCTTTATATATTTACAAAATCTTTAGTCTGCCCGTGTCCAATTTAACTATGGTGTAAAAATTAAGAATTTTTTGGAAACATCCATGATCAAAAGAAAATATTTGAAGGTAAAACTTCTTGAATTTGGTATAGTGGGTCAATTTTTACCTCAAACTTCTAATTTAATCAAATTGAACTGTAAATTTAATTTTCATGATGTTCACCTTATGTTAGGTTTTTGTTTGAAGAATCAGTAAAAAAAAAAATATTCTGACATGTGTTCAATGGACTACATGATCAAAGGTCTCTGTGAAATTGTTTTGAAGAAGGATGAAATTTTGGTTAGATTTTATTTATTTAGTTAGTTTTATTATTATTATTTTGAAATTGGTGAGTTTTGGAAGATTCATCGAGGACTAGAACTTGAAATTTTCTCGTTTTTAAAAATATAAAATCTATACTAGAATAAGTATGATGCTCAAGGAATAAAATGGAGTTTGAACTTGAATAATCATTATGATTCAGTTTGAATTAAGAACTAGGTGTTTATCTCTCTTTCAATTCATTGAAACCTAGGTTTAACCACAAGACGAATGCTGAGGATGTACACTTTACCTTGGTGTCTTCTGACGTCGAGTCTGATAATAGTACTTCTGACCTAAATGATGTACATCCATACGACGAGGAGTCCAAATGCTGGAATTCTCCTCCGGACAAAGAAGAACCAGATTCTCTTCTAACTGAGCTAAACAATGCATGTGATACTGACTCAGACTCTTCGGAACTCAGAGGTGATCCCACCACGCTTGAGATGATTATGGTGAAGAATGTCAAAGCTGGCAACGAGGTTAGTTTTTCGTTTCGTTAAATGAGAGATATTTCTATTCACTCAGAACCAAATCTTGTCGACCTCTGTGCTTGCCATGAAAATGCTCAGTTGAAGGGGTTTGGAATAACTTTTTCTTTTCTTCTGCTGGACATTAGGTGTTCAATACATATGGTTTGCTGGGTAACGCTGCTTTGCTACACCGATACGGATTTACAGAAGCAGATAATCCCTATGATATTGTTAACATTGATTTGAATCTGGTTATGGATTGGAGTTCATCTCGATTTTCGAGGCGATACAGTAGAGCAAGAGTATCACTATGGAGAAAGTTGGAGTACTGTGGTTGTAGTAATGAAGACACTGAATATTGTGAGATATCATACGATGGGGAACCACAAACTGAACTACTGATATTAATTTACATAATGTTGCTACCAGAGGTTGCATTTAATCACTTTGATATGACTACATCAGTATCAGGGAATTATAGTGGCGTTATGTTGTATGAAAAAGGAAAGACCATCTGGGTTGAAGATTCAAAACTTAGCCGGGATGTATTGCTGACTAAAAACGTTCGCAGAGCTCTCGTGTCGCTTGCAGATATGCGGGAAAGCTTATACGGTTCAAGATGTTTAGAAAAAGACGTCGAGATGGTATGTAGCGTACGAGATAGGAAGTTATATCATTCTTCGATGCTATGTGAGAGCGAGAGGATGATTCTGAAGAAACTCAGAGCTTATGCTGCTGTGGCGGGTTCGTCAAGAACTGGAAGGCCATCGTCTCTGAGGAAGCATAAATGAACAAGTAATTTCTTAATTTATGAGCTCATTCATCTTCAAATTTCACTCTCAATCATTTTTGTTGCTTCACTTGAATCATTCTACTAGTAGCACAGTTTTTGTCTTCTTGTTTCTCCATCTTTTACTCCTAATATTTGTTATTTTGACGAGTTTGTCACCAAGGGATACTTTAGAAGAGTTTATTGTTTCAAATATTACATTTCTCATGTAGTCTTCAAAAGTAAAACATAAGACGATTGATAAGTGACAACAAAATGAAAGACATTGCTCGACTTTGAAGGAAAGATTAAAAAAAAAGTCTATCCTTTTGTTGATCTCGATATTTCTAGCATGTTAGAACAACTACCAGATACGTGACTGATTGAACTTTTCGAGTGTAAGTAGGTGGAAGAGATGGAACACTGTGTATTATAAGTGTATTATAAGTATGATCAAGTTATATACATATATGTGCATAAATTAAACCCACAGTTCTAATTCTAAAAAAATTATTGGCTTAAATTAATAAAAATATTTCTAAATTTTTTATTTTGTTTTAAAAATATCTAAACTTCAAAAGTTTCAAGAATCTTTAAAGAAAATTTAAAATACCCTTATCATTGTGTATTAGATAAAAATAGATACACTTAAAACTTTAACTTTTTTTTTTATTAATATTTATTAAAAAAAAAGGTTCAAAAATCAACTTGCTACAAAACACCCATAAAATGTTAAAATTATTAATGATTTTGGTATTTTAAAGATATTTTTTTTAAAAAAATGTTAAAAAGGAGTTTTTGAAGATTTTAAAAACAGCAGGTATTTTTTTAAATAAAAAAGATGTTTTAACTAAATTCTTGAAATATTTTTGAAACATTTGGAAGAGTATTTTTTAATATATATATATATATTTTTTTTTTTTGTTGAAAGTTTTAGAGTATTTTTTAACTGTTTTTATCTCAAATTAAAATTAATTCTATGAATGTTTTTTTTATTTTTTTTGAAACTGTAAAGATATTTTTAATTTTTTTTTAAGTTAAAAGTATTATTGAAATTGGTGAAAATTGAGATTTAGAAAGATGGTTTTTTTTTTTGTTTTTTTTACTAATTTAATATTTATATTAATTAGATATATTATATATAATTTCCATTAGACAAAGATAGAAAGAAGGTATGATCGTCGGCATTAGGAAATTGCCTTCAATACTTGGAGCTGCTCCATTGCAAAGCCATCGACGTTTGCCAACGAAATTGAGGATGGGCCAACATAATGCAGAACACAACGCTTCGAAATCCAATCATCAATCGCGCGTCGATAAGTTTTCCAAAGTTATCCGCGACGACCATACTGGTAATGGTGAATTTCAACTCATTTCCTATTCTACTTATACCTGTTCAGTCATGTTTTGGCCCTGAAGATTCGTCTATGTGATATACTGCCGTTTTTGGGATGAATAATGTAACTCAGGGACGAGCACATAATTTGAATCGGATTTTTTAAATTGGTTTAGGTCGCATTTCAGGAAGCTTCGTTGATTGGTTTGGGATTGGATGAAACGATTGATAATATTTGCTTGACTTTAGAACTCTTTTGAATAGCTTAAGCAGTCAATAATTGTTATAGAATTGTTTTGACTTTAGAACTCTTCGAACCAAACATCTTTTGGAAGCTCAACCTAAAACAAAGAAACAACATTGATTGATCTTCAACCAAACCAGCTCTTCAAACCAAACACCTTTTCAAAGCTCAACCTAAAACAAAGAAACAACATTAATTAATCTTCAACCACCCCAACTCTTTATGCAAAGTGTCACGGTCGTACATTTTCAATCGTGCAGTTTCGTGATCTTGACAGACTCACAACAAGCCTAGAGGGGAACCCAAGCCCCATATACATTTTTTGCCTGCCTTTGTGGCTTCATCAGACCTTAGGAGAGGTTTGTCTTCACCAACCGAATATAACTTGTGTGAAATTCAAGCTTGTTCGGCCACACATGCCGCTCGTGCGTGCATGTTCAATCTTTTGCTGCCCCACCTACTTGCCTCTACACTAGGCCAAATCATCTGGCTCGACGTTGCCTCTACTCGAGGCCAAGGTCTCTCATATGCAACGTCGCATCTCAATTCTCATCTTAGTTCTCGATTGACATGCCTTCATGTCATGATGCCATCCCAAGTCCCGGGATGTCATCAGCCATCATAGCTCACTCGGTCTTGCCCATCGAGAACGGGCCCATGTGTCATTCATATTATCAGGGCCTCCTGAACATCCATCCATCCGGACTCTATCGGGGCATTGGACCCTCCCGTGTCCATGCCATATCATTTACGAACTCTATACTAGATAGCGAGTGCATATCCTTGAAAGACCTATTTCAAAGAAAGTCGCCCGAGACACTCGTCTCGCAACGCTTGCCCTCATTGTGATACAGGTATGTGCCACAGGGTAGCTCACTTAGACCACAATGCCCAGAGGAGGTGGAGAACTGACACCATGCCTCCCCCTAAGGTACATTTTGAGGCATTTCCAATCTGGCAGATCTAGACATGATTTTGGCGAACGGTTATACAGTATCGTAGAGCATCCGTCCGGTGTCCAATTGACACCAAATTTGGTGAGCTTTCTTATTTCATATGGACGGACTTAACTCTAGAGCTGCATGCCCAAACTCCTTCTGGATCCCCAACTTTCGAGGTTAAGGCCCGGGGTCCTACCCGACCTTTTATCAAGCCTATCTTTGCCCCTTGTGTTGACATCATTGCCTCTGTCTTACTTATGCCCAGCTTGGCTTCAATGGACATCTCTTTGGTGTGTTAGATGATGCACCGTCCTTCTCGGTCGCATCATGACACTCGTCTGTCTTGTTCTTCACGTGGTCGAATGGGCACAACTTGAGGGTCGTTGCTTTGCTTGTCTCGATGTGAGGGTCACAACCTACTATCTTCAGAGTATAGTTGTGATATTCTCCCACACTTAACTAATCGTCGTCCTTGTTGACTTTCTTGGGGCAAAATCGCTCCATGGATAGTGACACAAACCACCTAGTAAAAATTCTGCCATAACCAACTAAACAAAATTAAAAGAATCAACTTGCACCAACAGCACTTTAAGCAAAATACCAATTAAATTTGAAGATATATGCAAGAGATAACCTTTTAATGACCCTTTAACCACCACAAACACTTCCTGCAAAACACCTATTAATATCTCTACGGAGGGTAAATTACTTAATTATTAATTTAAAGGCACTTTAAAATTTTATAGGGAGTGTAAGGAACCTATTAATATCTCTATTTGGCTCTTGCGCTTTTGCTTTACAAGATTGGACTTTTGTTTGGGTGGTTTTGGTTGAAATACGATTATGCCTTGAAGCATTCAAGATTTATTATCCTTGTTTACATGGGACATCCATTCAAAGCAGTTACGAAAGTTTTGTGGCTGTCCTTCACCTGTTTTCTTTCAATCTTTATGGTGTGAAAGGAATGGAAGGGTCTTTGGTGATACTCAATCATCTTTTGAAGTCTTCATGGATTTAGTTTATTTAATGCTGTTTATTGGGCGTTTGGGGTTTTCCCCTTAAATCATTTCATTTATCAATAAAATTTGGCTGTTTCTCTCTCTCCCCCTCCATATATACATATATACTGGTTTACTAGAATATTTGTCAATATTGATATTTTCATTCTTGCATCCATTGTGCTCATGCTTTGAAGGTTTACTAATTAGGTGGTTGGGAGACATGCTGGGAGCAAGGGCTGACACCATGGGACCTGGGACAACCAACTCCTGTAATTAGTCATCTCTGTGCAATGGGCGATCTTCCAAATGGTCGTGCCCTTGTGCCTGGATGTGGAAGTGTATGTCATTTGGTTTTTTTATAATTTTATTTCAATCTTTTTTTTTTTTTTTTTTTTTTTTTTGTAACAAACGAAAAGTTTTTGTTGAAATAACTAGACTAATGCTTAAAAGACACAAAACTCCGCAGAAGAATGGAAAAGAACAGCTAAGAGGGATTACAAATAAGTGTATAAAAAACAATTCAAGTAATACTAAATCCTCTTCAATAAAGAGCCTAAAATAATTATCCAATCGAAGTATTGAAATAAACGCTAAAAACACTTAGCTCCGAGCAAAAGAGACTGACGGGGAAGGAAGATATTTGCAACTAAGAAGTAAGAACAATTATTTATGCACATTTGTTCCAAAAAGGAGAAAAGACATCTAATAACTCAAAACCAACTCAAATACACCCAAGAGTACAAAAATCCAAACCACCAAAATGAACATCCCTATATTCTCTCAGAAAAAGGCTTCGCAAAAATGACCAACCTACAGAATTGAAATTGAAAACGGTCTTCAAGGCAACAAGAAAAAAACACTGGATTACCAAGAAGTAATTCTCATTGTTGAACAATAAAAACGGATGGTGCTAGTGATTGCGAAACTTCAAGTGTATTGCTTTTATCAAAACCAAAAAAGGACTTTTAAATGCTTCCACGAAAGAGTCTTCGACGTAAAATTCATCATTTTGTATATCAACTAAATGTGCTTCACATTCCTCACTACTTAGACTAATTTCAAATGCTTCATTAGATTTAATAACATTAACAATTGGAAAGGAGATAGAATCCTTAGTGGTGAGAGAGCTAATAATACCTTTGGTTAAACTGACATTTGAACTTGAAGGAGTGATCTAGAGTAAAAAGGTTAGTAGGTTATGAAGGGGGTTGATATAATTTTATAGAGAAAGTGAGGGGCCGAGTGTCACGGTCAATGCTCGTCCAGGGCGTGTTGCCTGTGCCGCACCGAACCCTTTATTTAATTTCATGTTATATTGACGTACTATTGTATTTTCTGTTTGTATGACTATTCAGCGAAATCATATCTAGGCATGCCAGACCTGAATCGCCTCAAAACGTACTAGGGGGCGTGACTAGTTGTCAACTCCTCCCTACCCAAAAAGTTATATGCTATTTAAGTCGTTGTGTTGTCTTTTGCTTATAGTTATATAACGTTACTTTCAAATCTTCTCTCATTCTTACTTTCAAACTCGTTTTTGAAAATCTCTCTGCCTCGCTTTCTAAAACTTCTTCTCAAAATGGGGCCAGAGGCTTGAGCATACGGTGCCCGGCCATAGGCGACGCGAATCCAAGTTGGCTTAACTCACTCGGTGTTGGGAGTGAGTGTCGTACAATCGCAAAGTTCGCTACCAAAAAAAGTGTGATTATGACAAGTGGTATTAGAGCTTAGTTAGCTCATTGACGCACTGAAACCGAAACAATGTCGACAACAAAATCGACACCCACATCACAAGCCGATCGGCTTACCTTGATAGAGGAAGGAATGTTGTTCCTCAAAGAAGTCCTTGATATTGTCCATTTCCTGGAAGCATGAATGATAGAATTGAATAAAGAAGTCAAGGGGATCGACGCAATTGACAACTGCCTGGATGGGTTGCCGATTAAAGAACTGATGTTTAGAGTGGACTCGTTAGAAGAAAGAGTTGCCCAACGAGCAGTTCAGGACCTGTTGGTAGCCCTGATAGCTCTATCGCACACAAAGGAGGACGTGTCGAAGAGCTAGACAAGTTGCTAAAGACCGTGATGAAGTTGTTCAACGAATTAGCTGATGAATTCAGAACATCGGTTGATGCCATCAAGGGAGAGATGACTGATATGAACACCCGAATGAGTGTGACAATGAGGGCTGTGGAGAATCTCACCCAGGTCAATCTCATGCAGCGCCTAACAAACTGAAGTTCCCGGATCCCAGAGCCTTTAAAGGGAACCGGGATGCCAAAGAATTGGAGAACTTTATCTTTGACGTAGAACAATACTTCAACGCTACAGGAACCTATACCGAAGACCTAAAAGTTACGGTAGCCACAATGCATCTTGTAGACGATGCAAAACTTTGGTGGCGCTCGAAGGTGAACGATATCCAAAATGGGGCATGCGCCATCGACTCATGGGAAGACCTCAAGAAAGAGTTGAGGACTCAATTCTTTCCCGAAAATGTTGAATTTATAGCCAGGGAAAAATTGCGAGAATTGAGATAGACTAGAGGGACTACGTTAAACAGTTCTCAGCTTTGATGCTAGACATCAGGGATACGTCGAAGGAAGACAATATTTTTCTTTATAGATAGATTGCAACCATGGGCCAACACAAAAATATATGAACAAAAAGTTTAAGACCTAGCCACTGCAGAAAGACTCTTAGACTTTGGGGGCGACACTGGGTTCCAAAGAAAGAATACACAGACCCCATGCGCTGGGGGCAAATCGTATAAGCCGCCGGGTTAGCAGAATGAAGGTCCAAGTAGGCCAAACAGAGGGAACGATAGACCAAATGAGGGAACCGATAGACCTCCTCAGAATACCAACGTCGGGCCATCTCGAGGACCCTACCCTCAAAGGATCTATCCAAGAAGACCCCATAAATTGTCATACTGCCCTCATCGGGCGTCCCTCAGTGCACTCCAAGTATCCATACAAGAGAGCAACGACACAGGAGTCGAGCCAGCAGCAGAAAAAAGGGAAGACTAAGACAACCCCAAAATGGGTGCCTTGAAATTTTTGTCAACCACTCAAAGGAAGGTCGACCAGAAGGAAATAACAGAAAAGGGGCTGATGTTCATAGACGCGTCAATAAACTCGCGACTGAGCAAGAGCACCTTGATAGACTCAAGCGCGACTCATAATTTCATCGCTGACCAAGAAGCCCGAAGATTGGGGCTCACCTTGAAAAATGAAAACAGTTAATTTTGAGGCTCCGACCTATCGTGGGAGTTTCTAAGAGAGTTTCCCTGAAATTAGGGGGCTTGGTCAGTAGAAATGGATCTTGTTGTGGTTTCAACGTGGTACTTGGAATGGACTTCCTCTCGGAACAAAAAGTCATCACAATGCCATTAGCGAAATCCCTAGTGATTACCGATTGCAATCCCATAGTAATCCCTGCAAGATCAAACAATCAGGTAATCTCAGAATGATCTCTGCTATGCAATTGAAAAGAGGGCTTGCACGAGAGGAGCCCACATTTATTGCCATACCTTTGATGGAAGATGTGACCACTACCGAAACCGTTCCAAATGAAGTTAGGGATATCCTGGACAGTTATGCTGACATTATGCCAAAGAGCTTGCTACAAACACTGCCACCTCGTCGGGGAATTGATCACGAAATGGAACTCCTCCCTGAGGTCCAACCTCCAGTGAGGAATGCATATCGGATGTCTCCTCCAGAGCTAGCCGAATTGAGGAAGCAGCTAGACGAGTTGTTGGCTGCAGGATTCATCCTCCTTGCAGAGGTGCCCTACGGGGCACCCGTACTATTTCAAAAGAAGAAGGATGGGACGTTACATCTTTGCATAGACTATAGAGCTTTAAACAAGGTGACCGTACATATAGCAAGTACCCCCTGCCGATAATATCCGACCTGTTTGACCAGTTTCACAAGGCCAAATACTTCACGAAGTTGGACTTATGATCAGGGTAATACCAAACCAAGTACGCATTGTCGGGGGAGATGAACCCAAGACAACGTGCGTAACGAGGTACGGGACTTTTGAGTTTTTAGTAGTGCCCTTTGGCCTGACGAACGCCCCAGCTACGTTCTGACGTTGATGAACTAGGTCTTCCACGAGTATCTGAATCAGTTAGTCGTTGTATACCTCGATGATATAGTTGTATACAGCGCAACACTAGAAGAACAAAGATGCATCTAAAGCTAGTGTTTGACAAGCTACCGTAGAATCAGTTCTACGTCAAGAAAGGAAAATGTGCCTTCGCACAAACATGCATCAACTTCCTCGGACATGTCATCAGATGTGGGCAAATTAGCATGGATAGCGATAAGATAAAAACTATCCAAGATAGGAAAACTTCTACTTCAGTGTCTGATGTATGATCCTTCCTGGGATTAGTAAACTACTATAGGCGGTTCATCGGAGGGTTTTCGCAACGAGCCACCCCATTAACAGAACTCCTGAAGAAAGATCCCCCTTGGTCGTGGTCAAATGAATGTCAAAAGGCCTCCAAAGATCTAAAGACAACCATGACGAGGGGTCCTGTCCTCGATTTGGCGGACGTTTCAAAGCCCTTTGAAATAGAGGCAGATGCATCCGACTTTGCGCTTGGAGGTGTCTCCTTATCCAAGAAGGTCACCCCGTCGCCTATGAAAGTTGGAAGTTCAACGATGCAGAAAGGAGGTACACTGTCTCCGAAAATGAAATGTTCATCGTCGTCCATTGTCTTAGAGTCGGGAGACAATATCTTTTGGTGAAGACGGATAAAGGTGCCATTTGCCACTTCTTCAATCAACCGAAGTTGATAGCAAAACAAGCAAGCCCGGTGGCAAGAATTGTTAGTTAACTCTACAATAGAAACTTACTCTTTAACTCCAAAAATGTAGCAATTTCTGACAATTAAACATATCAGCAACTTCCCTAAAAAGTAGGATCCTCGACTGATTCAAAACCAAAACAAACTTGTAGCTTGAGCTAATTAACAAGTAGAAACTGAAACGAGGCATTCAAACGTATTAAGCTTTCTCTTCAAGAGATTAACAGAGGAATATATTTTGGAGAGATTTCATTACACGGAAACTTTAAATTATTTACATTCTATAATTCATTCCTTATCTCTGAACCTAGCCTGAGGATAAGGGCGAGTGTTCCCTTTGCGCATAGCAATTAGCTAGAATCTTACTATTTCTTTTAAAGAAAGCATCAAAGTTTTTAATATGACAGGGCTATGATGTTGTACAAATGGCAAGCTCTGAACGCTATGTTATTGGATTGGACATATCACAGAATGCCATACAAAAGGCAAGAGAGGTAATAATATTATATTCTGCATTTAGCTTCTTTCCAGAGCCAACATAATGGAAAAACAAAGGGAAATTTAGGACTTTTGGGAATTTTTGTACGAGAACTATTTGTGAATGTAGTTTTGGAACCTTAGCTGATATTTCTTCTTATTTGTTCTATTAATTATTCGAGGTTTATTTTATTCTACTTTTATTATACTTAAATGTTAGTTATAGTATATTTGTTTAGTTAGCACTTCCCTGGTAGCTTCTGCTCCCTTATTTGTCTTCAATCTTTTCCCCAAGTCTCCTGTATTCATAATTGCATCTCTGAATTGAAGAACTTAGGCTGGGTTTAGTGGGAATTTTTCGTTCATGATTATTCTCCAATTGTTATATTGGATTTTCACGGATTTCGCTATACTATAATTGGTTACCTTTCTCTAATATTCCAACATTGATATCAGATCCAAGTTGAAAGGGGATTTAGTTTTGTTTATGATTTATTCTTTAAAATTAAACTTCGAATGCTTAGAATTATTTAATGAAATCCTTTTACATCCTTCGTAATGCTATGAAACTTTGCTTGTATTTAGGTATAATATGAATGAAGTCTCATTTCGTGCAAATTGGTCAAGTATATTGAGTTATTTTCCTGAAACGTGAACCATTGTGCTGCAATTTTTTTTCTTTACTTGCAAACTACTTTTCATTAACTTGCCTCTTGCATATGAAGTTTACGTGTAAAGAATGTTTGAAAACTTTTTCAACAATATATCATATGCTTAATTTGGTTTGGAATGGAAAAGGTTATGGCGGTTGGAAATTGTGGCATAAGCTATTGAAATTGAGTATAATTTTCATCTCCCACCAGTACATTATGGACTTTCATTATGGCGTATAAAACACAACTTCTCATCTTTATTGGGGTTTATCATATTTCTCAAAACAAGGAGTACATTCCTGTTTAATTGTATCAGATTTCATGTAAGAAAATAGGCCGCCTGACCGTCATACTTTAATCTCGTGAGCTTATCACTTTACAATGGTTAAGTACTTAAGGCTACCTTAAAATTGAGTTAGGGTTGGTATGAAGTGTCCAAGAGTCATTTAGTCACATTTATCATAACATACGATCTTTTTTGTTTTTTTTTAGAGTAGAACCAACTTTCATTGAGAAAAAAAAAAGAAAAAAGAAAAGAATACAAGGGGATATAAAAAAAATGAGCCCACAAAAGGAAGTTCCATTAATGGAAGAGACTTCAATCAAGTAAGACAAGACCTAAAGAGTTATTACAAAAAAAGTCAAGTGATTGACGCCCAAAGGGAAACATTAAACCTTGTTAGACACCATACCTCTGAAGTGTCCCTTTCAACTCCCTGAAAAATTATATTGTTTCTCTCACTCCAAAGTTCCCACCGTAAGTGCACACCCCAGCTTGCCACAAAAACCTTTCTTTCTCACGAAGAGGCAGATAAAGGAGTATGAAAAGGCGGATTGAGTAACTCCTCTAGGCTCAAATGTGACAAACGCCCTATAGTCGATAGCCCACTTGTGCCTCCACCTCAACCACTACATCAGGCTCCACCTGAAAAGAAAATTGTAGTCAACCACTACATCAGGCTCCACCTGAAAAGAAAATTGTAGTAAGGTTGAGTATAAAAATACTCCGTAAGCAGCTTGCTAGTAGTTCATTATTCATTTTTAAGTCTTAAGAAATTTATTTCCTTTGTCCAGTGTCTTATTTTGTCTTAGTAGTTTGTTCCTAATAGTAAGTTCTTCCTACGTTATACTCTTGGTTAGTTTGTTCCACCTAAGCTCAACTTAAGGTAATTTAGGGGAGATAATTCAAGTTCTTAGTTCTTGATCCAATTTAGACCTCCAACCCTCAAATTTCTCTTGAGCTCTCTAGGTCTTTTGAATTATCATTCTGCTACTCTTTTTCATCATCATCATATGTATCGTAGAACCTCGAGGCGCAAACTCAGTTATAAGTTTTCATAAGGTTTATGTCTTCTAAAGTTTAGCCAACTCTCAAGGTACTACTAAGAACCTCTACCGCTTGTGATAGGTTCACTAAGAGGAAATTAATTGGCAAACTCTTTAATAATTCCCACAAAGTACCGTCATAAATCATAAGTCAGTTCTATAGTTATCCGGACTCCTAACAATCGAGTCAGGTTTACAACTATGGCCTAGTTGGCGAACCCTCAACCGTCACCGTATAACTATATAAACATCTCATGTATGAATAATGTTCAGCCAACTTTCAAGGTACTACTGCCGACTTCTGCCGCTCATGACAAGTTCATTAAGAGGAAATTAATTGGCAAACTCCTTAATAATCCCCACAGAGTACAGTCATAAATCATAAGTCAGTTCTATAGTTATCTAGACCCCTGACAATCAAGTCAGGTTTACGATTAGGGGCTAGTTAGTGAACCCCTAATCATCCCCGTATAACCTCATAAAAATCATGTATGTGAATAAATCATGAATAGAGGCATAGCATAGCGACCTAAACATGGATACCTGGTTATGTTTATATTTACATTCAATTTTAGAGTTCAATTCATTCATTTTTTGGGAAACGTGCATCATAGCAGTTCAACAAGTTTTTCATAGATCAAATCAACTCGGTTCAAGCTCAAATTTAGATGTTGGTCTTATGTTTGGGACAAAAAGGTCACTTAGGAGAAGCAAAATGTAAGCAATTGTAGCAAGAAGCAGTGCAAAAGCTGCATATCGAGCTCTAGCTTTGGAAACTTGTGAAGGGGTGTGGATTTAAAAGTTTTTTTTAAATAACTCAAGTTGAAACTCAGAGTTCATTCAAAATGTTTTGTGATAGTCAAGCAACAATCAACATAATAAAGAATCTTCTACATCATGATAGAACGAAGCGCATAAAGATAGAACGTCATTTCATATCTAAGAAGGCCCAATTGCATAGTGGTACTAAACTATGTTCCATCTAGCATCAAATTGCTGGCGTTCTTACCAAAGCATTTCGGATGAGAAGCTTGAAGAATTCAACTCCAAGCATGCTTTGTATTCCTACCACATATCCGTTCAGGAGGCTTTTCTAGTATGCTATGTATGCGGGACATATAACAATTTTCAAAAGTTTAATCGAATGGGTATATATAATCAAGATGTGGTGATAGTTTTTCACTTTTCTTAGATCTTTGGGTAATTCATTTCGTCCATGTGAAAGATGATGTTATAAGAATACTGAGAGTGTGCATCAAATATTTCCTTTCATGAATGGATATCAAATAATGGAGATTCCACACTTGCATTCTGCTTATATTATCTGAAATGAGGTGTTCCCTCCAGACTCGCTGTTACACTTTAAAGTAATCTCATTTCTACTTTTTTTCTTTTTCTTTTTTCTTTTTCCCTTCCAAACTGCAGCTATCTTCCTCATCGCCAAAGATTAGATACTTTAGCTTCTTAAAGGAAGATTTTTTCAGTTGGAGGCCTAAGGAATTGTTTGATTTCATTTTTGATTATACGTAAGTTAGAGTTAATGACAAACTTATTTTCTCTTGGAAGAATCCTACATGATTATTGGAAGCCGTGCAGGTTTTTTTCTGCTATTGAACCTACCATGAGAGTAGCTTGGGGACAACAGATGCAGATGCTATTAAAACCAAATGGAGAGCTTATAACACTAATTTTTCCAGTAATCATCTTTACTTAAACACAAATGTTCTCTTACATTCTTTCCTTTTAAGTTTTATGGATTATTTTTACAAGCCTAGAACGCAAAATTTCACCTCATATTTCTCTGGAAGTTTCCCTTCTTAAGTTTAATTTTCTTTTCCATGAAATTTTGTAACTTTAGGGCACTTTTGTCTTCTCTATCTTTCTGTATAATTCTTTTTCTTGGACTGCCTTGTCATTTCTATTACAATAATTTTCTTTTAACAAAATTGTAAAAATGTTACTACACATTTTCTCGTCATTAATTAAACAGTCATTTGTTTGATTTTCATGTTTTAAATACAACTTTTTGGCTGGCAGATTGATAACCATATTGGTGGACCGCCTTACAAAGTTTCAGTTTCAGAGTAATTCTCAACCTTCACTTGAAATTTCTTTTCCTACTTGTTTAATTGTTCCTTTCAGTTCAAATATTTATCTAGATCACCGTGTTTTCGTTTTTTCCATAAACTCACTCCTTTGTCTTTGAAAAATAATTCATGGTTATAAATACTAGATATCAGATTCCTTATCTTTCCTTGTTTTGTACCTATTTTTAACCATTATTAAAATGAAGATGAGTTAGTTGTAGGTGGCCAATGGAAGCATCCTTATCCATGGGGATGATACTGAAGATGAGAGAAATATTTTCTGTGAAAGAAGGGTCTTAAGTGGGTTTGCGGTGAGAGATCAATTGGTGGAAACGATTGTTTTTTCTTATCTTCTGCTTCTTTTAGAGCCCGATGGTGGATAAGTTTAAAGCCAAGTTTGACAAATAGAGGAACCTCCTTTTCTCATAAGCGGTACATTGGCTTTGGGTCAGTCTATCCCAACAGTATGCTCGTTTACCATTTCTCCCTTCTTAGGGCACCAATTAAAGTTGTTTACTCAATGGAGGTACTTGAGAGATTTCATTGGGAACGGAGAGGGGTTTATTGTCTCGTTAGCCATTTGGTAAATTGGAGTTGTACCTCTCTCTACATTCAGTAGGAGTGGAGTCTTGGGGTTGGTTCTAATTCAAACAGAGGAATAATTCCTTCCTTATGGTCTGGAGCTACTTGGTGGTGTGACCAAAGGCATTGAAGGCAGGATGGGGAAAGGTCGTGGTCGAACATTGCTAAGATATCAACATTTTCTTCAAAAAATTGAATTTTAATGTTATGAATGGTCAAAGGATACACTACTAGGAGGACATTTCAACCCTTTTATTACGATTGTTTTATGAAATATATAAAAGCTTTCCTCAAGGAAGGGTGCCTCCATTTCAAATTGCTGGGATGAAGAACATCAAGATTGGGATTTAGGGGGGAATTGAGGCTTGTTGAAATAAACAAAATACTTTAATGAAATAGAATTCAATACTAAACCAAAGATAGACAAGTATAGTCGTCAATAATGGTAACAAACCAAAGACTAAATAGTTTTCAAATGGAACCTTAGTCGTAGAGAAATCAAATGTCGTTTAGGGATTTGTTCGGAACTTCTTGATTAAGTTTTGTTGCATCTTCTTGGCATGTCCTAAATATCTACTCTTCGTCGTTCAATGCAACTTGAAGTGTGTTTTTGTAATCTTCATTGTCTTTCTGTTCAGGAGTGTATCTTATCTTCCCTTTTTCATTTATAAATGATTCCTCTGAAATGATATTGTCTCAATTTTCCCTTAAAAAAAAGATATATGTTTCTTATCCTTATATGTCTGTGTGGCTCATAATTACATGGTCTATTGAATATTGATAGTTACGAGGACGTACTACTTCCATTGGGCTTTAAGGCTGTACTTATCAAGGACAATGAACATGCCATCCCACCTCGCAAGGTAAATATGAGGTTAAACTACAAGTTTAATTTTTGAAAAAAGGTTTTATTTGGCATCTCAACTTTAAAAATTGTCTAATATATCTATAACTCTGACATAATCTGAAATTTTTAAAAACTAATTAATATACTATACAAATATTACATCTAGGAAGTCACGTGCACAATGAGCTCTATTTGAGATTATTCGACTGTTATGGCTAAACTTGGGAATATGCAACATTATCCATGTTCTGCAATTGCTGAATGTTGAATATGATTAAGGGAAATTTCATGACAGGGACGAGAGATGATCGGAAGGTGGAAGAGGAGTTTGGCCCACGCTTCACTCTAAATTGAAAGACTTTTAAGACCACAACTTTTAAAACAATTGCAAAATTTTATGTTAAACTGTGGTAAGTAGCTAAATATGCCAAGCGGCCCCTGGTCTTTAAGTTAGTTTTCAAGTAGTCTTTAAGGACCCTTGAACATACAAATTTAGTGACTATACGTATAATTTAATGTAATAAAGAATAAAAGTATTTTTATGCCATTAATTTCTCTACTTAAAACATCTCATATTGGTACCAGTATATAATTTTACTGTAATTGTTATAAATAATTTGATTCAAATCCTCCATGTGAAGACATATTTGTTAATACCTTATATAATGCGTTTATATAAGGTTGAAGTATAGACTATTTAATTTTTTTTAAAGATTAGTATTTTACAGAATGATCATACAAGTGCTTGATTAGAAAGAAAAGGGATTGTATTAGAAAGAAAAACAAAACAAAAGAGTAGGATACGTTCTCCCATTATACAAGTGCTTGATTTCTTATCTATCTTAAATCCAATAACATTACATAAATATAGCCCTCAAGGATACCATGTTGGCTAAGACTCGCAAAGCTCTTAGTAACGTCTACTCAGTGCTCGTGTGATCAAATCTTTGGGTGAAAATAATAGGGAAAAAACCCCTTATGCCTCCAGAAGCTAGGCCTCGAAGCAAGCCCAGTTTTCAAAAAAGAATAACATGAGAAAGATGGTATGGTTTTATTACCATCAAACACAACTACAAAAGAGCCGAAAACACTCTTTTCAAGTACTTTTGTCACAAAGCACGAAACATCGAAATAAAGCAATAGTACTAATGTAATCTTACCAGAGATGAATGGAAGTGATAGAGTCAAGAGATGTTTGCGTGTTTTAGGGAGGTGGTGGTGACGAGGCCAGCGGAGGTCCGCATCGGATGGGGACCCAACACAGCAGTGCAAGAAGCATCTGTCTTCAGATGAGGCTGCACCAGTTCCCATATTTTCTTCTTCTGAATCTGTGGAATTAATTTCGCAACAATAATCTCCATTCTCCACATTACATCCGTCCATATATAATGAAACACAGCAGCACAAATTATACAGCTTATTTTTTATTCGTCACAAGAGGTGTTTATAATTGTAATATATGTGCATACTATACATCAGCTACCAGAATAAACTATACAACTACCAGGGGTTGAGGAAATGGATTGGAACTCCGTGGTGGCTGCATGTAGAGAAGATTTCACTAAGAACAATAAAATCTTGTGAGCTTCTTGACAACTAAATTTAATAAGCCCAGGTGATTATCTTGTCAGAGTACTAGTATGGTATGCTGTGGGCTCTGTGGGAAAGATCGGTATGTTAATAATAAGGGAATACCGGTAATTAGTTAAAGGTGTCATGGTTATAAAACTAGGAGTGTCAAGGAGCTTAGAAGATTCCACCCTCAAGATTCCAAATAAATAGGATAACTCAGACAAGAGAATGTCGTTAAGGTGCATGTTCTCCTCCAAACCAAATTACATGGTAGATCACAAACCTTTTTATTTTTTTTTAATGACAATATGTGATCTCATCACGAGTGAGGGAAACAATGAACGAGTGCATTATAGAATCAGATAGGGGAGATGGAAAGCACTTGTTCTTCTTTTGCTCTTTTGCAGCAACAAGCTGGAATAAGCTCCTCAAAGTCTTCAATCTGTCGTATGTCTTTCGTGAATACTGCTCAGATGGTTAGCTTTAGCTTATGCAAGGAAATTTTGGTGGACAAGCTAAAGTCTTATGGTTCAATGTGGTGGCTAGTCTTACTTTTGAATTTACAGAATGAAAGGAAATCGAGAACCTTTCAAGGGAAAGATTTCTGCGACAGGGATTGAGTAAAGTTTCACTCTTCCAATTGGAGCTCCCGTTATGATGATTTTGTAATTACATTTGTTCTTATATTTATGCCAATTGGGAGTCTTTTTCGAAATCCCCTTGGCTGTTCGAAGATATATGATCTTATTTTTTGTACATTCCAATTTGATTAGTATACACGCCTCATTACTTGTCCAAAAAAGGATCATATTACAAGACTTGCGGGATGGATATCAACAGCATCACCATGATATGGTTTTAAGGCCAATACTATCTTGGATGAGAGATTTGGAATCCTATTCAACACGTTGCCTCACTTTTAGCTTCCACTTACCTTGCCACTAGAGATAATTCTTTTATTACTGTGAACAATAGGGGACACTCGTAATTGTTATTTTTATTTGGAAATGGTATATTTTTATTACTCATATATGAGTTTGTTGATAAATTGTGGGGGCAGCTTTCAAGCCTTTTGGTGTCTTCGGTTAATTTCTACACTTCCAACTATTCTCATGAAAGTTCTCTTTCGTAGTTCAAAACAAAATGTTTAGTGTAGTAGGTAGAACTCTCTGATATAACAACAGGGTCATAAAAAGTCGGAACACATCAGACATGAATACAGAAAAGATGTAAAGCACAGCTACGATAAACAACACTAGTTATCAACCACATGAAAATTTTTGTTTCCTTTTAAAATAAAAGAAAAAAGAAATCTACCACATGTAGAGATGGAAAGCCTCCATGTAGTGGTTTTGAAATCCAGAGCTAAAATAATTTAGGTAATTAATGGTCGTAGATTTCTCAGTGAGGTTATGCTAGACTATGCACTGAAATATGTACACTACAAAATGGCATTTTCAGTCTTGCAGGATTCAAATTAAAAAAATAATAAAAACAAATAAAAAAAATTCTATACCTGGTTGGCCGTAGCAGCATCAGGTTGTTTTTCTTTGTCATCTTCAGATCCAAACCATATTCTTTCACCTGGAATAGAGTCTTCAGGGGGCAAAAGAAGCTCAACGTTCTCGTGCAATGAATCAGAAGCAGCCATTAGCATTCCAGATGACTTGATGCCCCGCATATTTCTTGGCTTCAAATTTGCGAGGACAACAACTCTTCTATCCTTTTTGTTGGTTATTTTTGCATCAAACGCGGGAAAAGGATATCAATAACCATATATAAAATAAAAACTTAATCCAAAGTTAACAATATTATCTGTGACAGACCCATTTAATCTATAATCCATCCAATCTTACGAGTTTTTAAGACCAATTAAAAAAAACCATAAATATAGCAGAGGGGGAATTCATTCCACGCTTTATGAGGATTGAAATTCTTCATAACCCTTTTGAAATCCTTTTGAAAAAAATAAAATTTCAGTAAGATGATAAAGCTTAAGTACAAAAATAAGGGAGCTGTTGTCTTTCGTCTAGCTTTTCTACTCTAGAAACTGATATCTAATGTTTGCTATATGAAGGAGTTCCTGAATGTTCCATTCTTATTGTCCAAAGAGGAAGATTGTTTCCTCTTCAATGTTGAAAAATAAAACAGCTTACAAGAGAGGAGGAAAAAGAAAAGACTCCAATGAACTACACGCCAAAGAAATCAATCTATAAGTCACGAAACAAAATGAATATACACTACATAGGCATCTCTACACCGAGTATCAAAGTTTTGTTGTTGAATTAGAAATGAGGAGAGTTTCTCTTTTAGCGAAGTACCCACGATTTTCTTTGTTTTTTTCTTTTCTCAATCAGAAATTGCATCTATTCATCATTAGTTCACTGAAACGGCCATCAAAAGACTTAGAAAAGGGCAAAGTTTAAATACCAGAAGTTGATCAAGAGGGATATATTTAACAAGGCCACTGCAAATAAGCCTCGGCTCGGGTTCACCAACATCAACCTCTTCTACATAAAGAGAATCAGCCTCCTGATGTCTCGAAGCCTTAATGATTCGCCCAACCCTAATATCGAGCATGTCGGCCGCATCCTTGATCTTCTTTTCCGGATCATCGTTGTCATTACCATCGTCCTTATCCGACGATGATGAAGACGATGCAATGGGGGCGTCACTAGTGGCAGGCTCAGTTGACGAGGCAGTGCAAAATGAGAATGGAAAACGCGCACCATTTCTCGAGATTCTTCCTCTGGTTTCTTCAATGGAGGCGACCTTATCCTTATAAAGTGGTGAGGTAAAACAGGGGAAAGTTCGGCGTAGAGCGGAGAAAGGGCGACAATGGTCGAATTTATGGTGAAGTGAAGAAGAGAAGGAAGAGGAGAAGAAGAGCAAACGGCCATTGCTGGCAGTTTTTGTTACATTTGCGATTGCAGCTGCCGTTGGAAGAGACGCCATGGTCATGCCCTGTGGTTCTCGTCTTTGGAATATGTACCGCGGTTCACACGAATCAATTCCAGAAATTTGGTTACTGCTGACTTTATACATTATCTCAAAAATATTCTTGCTTTTAATTTTAGATTCTTTTTAGAGTGTTTTAAATCTTTTAATTTTTTGGAACTATCTAACAAAAATTGTATATCGGTATTTCATCAATTATATCCAAACCTAGTTTTAAAAAATACTCTTCATCAATTATATCCAAACCTAGTTTTAAAAAATACTCTTAAGCGAAGGCATGGGCACTCTTAAACAAAAGTTTCATTGGTACTCTTAAAAGTTGAAAAATAAATCTAAAAAATACTAATACTATTAATTTTGAATGAAAACTATTAGAACTTTATTTCAAAAATATGATTCAACTTCAAGCGGTCAAAAATATCCTTAAATGTGTGAAAATAAGTGCATTCGCATGTCTATTGCACAATTGCTCATATATGAATTCCTTTTCAACCTTGAATTCAAGTAAGCTTAGAAGTCTATGCAATTGCTCATATATGTGTATGCACAATTTATCATAAACAATTACGCATTCAATCATTATGATACATCAAGTGCAGAGCCTACACAGTGCTTCATGCATAAAATCAATTTCAATTCTACCAAATATTTGGTATAATTATTCTCTGCAATTTGGAAAAATGCAAAGAATAATTATTCCATTAAAAGTTCATTAATTTGTGTTTAAACAGGGCACTGAATGGGTATATCTTATAAATACTATTTTAAAACCAAGTAGCTTTTTCTAGTACTAAAATAGAGAAGAATAATACACAAACAAAAATCCCACATACAGCACCCACGAGGAAGGGTGTTTTTATATAATAATAACAAAAAGTGGAGGAACTCGCTCTACTAATACCAAAATCTGACCAATAAAGCTTCTAACCATAAATAAAGTTGAACTGAGCTGAGAAGAATCATTTTTTTCAAGCAACTACGTTGGCTACCACCATTTTATGAGGCTGCTCAAACACAAACACACCGAGTTGGACAAAAAAAAAAAAATTAAGTATTCATATTATTTAATTGAAAAACTAATTAAAGCTTCAAAAAATTACAGCTTACCGCAGCTAATTCCTGCTCGTGTTTAGGAATAAATGCAGTATCCACCTTGCCATTTTTGAAATCCTGCAACACAATGCAACACAATGGCAGTAATCCTAGTTAGCAGAGGCATTCAAAAATTTGACAGTCCAGAAACTTAGACCAACCATGCCCAAACTATGACGATTGAATTCAATTTTTCTAAACTGGATCGGCTGATACGATCCTTGGGTCGGGTCTACCAAGTGAAACCCATCCAACCCGTCCAAACTCATGTTAAATATAATCATTAGTTTTTTACGGTTGGTTGTTCAAACTTTTCAGGTAGTCAACTTTTCTCAACACTCCTAGTTAAAGCTGTATTTGAAACCTGTGCAACAATTACGAGATGTGAATTCTGGTTGAAACCTGATGAAATGTAATGGATTGATTCGAGGTGGATTCATAACTTGACGAGGGTTGTTCAAGTTATCGAAATCTGCTACTGGTCATAAAACCAAACTTAACCCCATCAACACCCCTGCTAGTTAGCATTTCTTATTTATTTGGCAAGTCCGAGTGAGTGCTAAATAACCCATATGAGGAAAATCATTTAATCGCGAGATGCCATTGAACTTCAAACTAACAAAATCTCCAATAAATTCACAAAGGCAGAATCCAAGTTTTTTTTTTTTACCTCTACATCCAGAATCAGCTTGTGGTAGTCAATGGTTGTAGGAACACCTGTACAATAAATAACACCAATAGATTCAGCACCACTAATTAATGCCCATCAAAAACCTATTCCTCTTAGTACACACCAAAAATAAATAATAAAATTAATAACAAACTTGGTTCCATTACCGGTAATAATAGTATCATCAAGAGCCCTTTTCATGCGCTCAATTGCCTTCTCTCTTGTTGGAGCCCAAACAATAAGCTATAATAATAACCACCAACACATTAGTAAACTACTTAGCTGACTATTCAAATATACATGACAAATTTTCAAATATTCTATGAACATGGTTTGAAAAATCAAGCCTGCCTAACCTCTGGGTGAATAAGATTATATTTCAGACGGAGAACCCAACCCAACATAAAACATTCGTGTGATTTTAAACATCTATTCGGTTTTAATAAAGATCTGTATATATGATATGGAAAGCGAAGCCTAACTAAGATGCCCTCTTCTTCTATGCACAAACACTGATCCCCTAGAAGCATGCGTATATAAGGAGCCCTACGTGTCATCCAAGTCTAAAGCTACAAAATAACATAAGCTCAAATCGAGAGCAAATATCAGGCAAAAACAAAGTTTGGAAATTAGAAGGAATAATTAGACAAACCTTTCCGAGAAGAGAATCATAGCTTGGAGGCACTACATAATCAGTATAAACATGGCTATCCATCCTAACAAATGGTCCTCCTGACGGCAAGTATGCTGTAATTCTCCCTGTCAATTGAGAGGAAAATCATGCCTATAATTATCTTTGAACCTTATTGCTTCATCAAATTTTCATTTTCAAAGGTAAAATCAGGAAGTCAGCTGACAGAGTGTTTATCAATTCACTGGCAATCTAGAATATATTTTCAAAAGACCCGATCAAGAATATGGTGCAATCAAGCAAGGCATGCACTCAGCAGGTACCAGAAGTGCTAGGATAATCTGTAGTACATCATTGTAGCATCATACCTGGTCCAGGTCGAAACCCTTTAAAGGCATCTTCTGCATTGATGCGGCATTCAATTGAGTGTCCGCGAAGCACAATATCTTCCTGTAGATAACCATAGACCAAAGGTTGACAAGCCATTCTCAAACAAACCTTGACTTACAACATATCTTTTTGCCTACCTGTTTGTATCGAAGTTTTTCTCCCATAGCTACGCGAATTTGTTCCTCAATCAAGTCAACTGAGGATATCATTTCCGTCACAGGATGCTCCACCTGTTGTAATCAATAACCCATAAAAAAAAAAATTAAAAAAAATTAAAAAAGTAAAAAAAAAGCATGTCATCTCATTGTACTAACAGATATATTGGTCTATAGAATAAGATCTCAATTTAACCTGGATCCGAGTGTTCATTTCCATGAAGTAGAAGGAGCCTCTTTCATCCAACAGGAACTCGATCGTCCCAACCCCAATGTAACCTATAGACGCAGCAGCTGCAACTGCTGCATCACCCATAGCTTTCCTCAACTCTGGGGTCAAGGCAGGAGATGGTGCCTCCTCTAGAAGCTTCTGGTTCCGTCTCTACAATAGTGAAATAATTTATATATAAACTTTCTGCAGAGTACAATCAAGTAATAATCTTCTTATTTCAAACTTGGTCATATTTGTAAACTCAGGATCTTCATGCAAGTCAGAGATACATTCACGTATAACATACATTCAGTTAGAGCATTAGTGCATGGAATTTGGAAGCTATATGGATTAATAGAATCCTTGAAGAACTGAAAATATCTCAAGAGACACCTATACAGGTTTATTGTGATAACAAGGCTCTCATTGCTATAAGTCATAATCCAGTTCTACATTATACAAGCATTTCATAAAGGAGAAGATTGATGCAGGTATAATATGCATATCTTATCTTCTGACGATAGAACAAAGGACTAATATGTTAAGTAAAGGCCCTTCAAAAGGACAATTCGAAAAACTTCTCAACAACCTGAATATGGAAGACACCTACAAACTAGCTTGAGAGAGGGTTGAATTTTCTTTATATTTTGTAATATTAGATATGTATTGTTTGTATATTTGTCATATATAACTAAAAGAAATTTTCTTTACTGGTGGTGGGTCTTTCCTCCATATAAGAACTTACATTTGGTTTATAATATAGAAGAAATACATCAATATTCTCTTCCCAAATTCAAGTGAAAGAAATCAAAGACCTTTCCTTAACTCCTCTAGAAAGGAAGAAGTTTGGCATTCTCACTCTCTTTTAATTCGAAGTTTCCTCAAGTTCCATTAAGAAACCTTTTTCATAAACATAATTTAAATTTTCTTCTTATTTCCCAGTTACAGGAATTTTTGGTGTGCTTACTCCAAATACATTCTTGTTCTTATCAATGAATGAATGAACTGTTTGGCTTTAGATAAGTGCACACAAATCTTGAAACAAGCTCAGCGATCTTAAAAAGAAAATAAAAATATGAAATAATAAGGCTAAGCAAACCTGAATGCTGCAATCACGCTCTCCAAAATGAACAACATTGCCATACTTATCTGCAAGAACCTATATATGCAGAAGGTGGACAGATGATAAATCAAGCAGCTATATACAGTTTTACGTTTAAAAAGAAAAAGAGGAAGAAAGGCATATACACAGCATATACTCCAGATTACTGATTGAAAAGGATCTGTGTCCGACCTCAAAACAACATTGCCAACCAAAACATGCCGTACTATATAAAACTACCCACTTGTAATGATTAAAATAAAATAAAATGAAATAAAAATGAACCCTGAACTCTTGATCTTTTTGCAAAATCCTAGGCAAGTGAATACCACTTGAGATCATTCCCTCTAGAAGCCATTGTTATTTATTATTCCAGTAAATTGAAACTTTGACTATTTATGTTTATTTCTTATTCCTTTTTTTTTCTTTTATTCTAATGAAACTCTATCTTGAGATTGAGAAAAATGAAAGAATATACCACAACAAAACAAAATTAGGAAGAAAAGTTCAAGAGAAAAGGAGCAAAAATAGAAACCTAACAGACTACAAAAGTTACAAGAAAGGGTCTAGTCAATTAAAATATCAATATCCATTCCAGTCAATAATATTCCATTGGGTTCAATATTCAATGAACAAGTTTCCATTATATTTATTTCCTTCAATATTGTTGATTTCTTTTGTTTGATCATCCTTAACTGCTAACTATTTCTGTGAAATGTGAATATAAACTACTTTCTTCTCTACTAAAATACAGTGTCATTGAATAATTACCTGAAACTCAATATGCCTTGGATTTTGGACATACTTTTCAAGATAAACGCCATCGTTCCCAAAAGCAGCTGCAGCCTCACTTTTGGCTTGCTGCAATAAAGTAGTACTACAAAATATAATTAGAAGCTCCACCTACTCTGTATTGTACATGTAGTTCAGGTGTACAACTCTGATAAGGAGACATAGTGAAATATCCAGTTCATAAAGTAAAACTTATGAACGAAGCTTAAGAATATATTACTCTTTACCACATAATATAGACATCCAATAATGATGAATGAACAAAATATTGGAGGAATTTTATATAAAGGTTCTACGGGAAAATGCTATCATAGAAATTGTCTGGGGCATTTTGACAGAGAAATTATAAAATCTTAATGGATATTAAGAGATAGAAAGAAAACTTCGTAAGTGCTTGAGTTCAAAGTCTCCCTTTGAAGTTCTCTTTCAAAGTATTTTTACATCGATAATTCTTTTTGGGAAATTTTGTCATACCCTTGCATTTTGCAGGATGATCTCTACTAACTGGTATTTTGTTCATATAATGAAAGACTGCTCCTTTCTTAAAAATATATAGATATTGAAGAACAAGAATTTTTTTCCTAGTGAAAAATATAAATATTTAAACTACAAAAAGAAGGTATTCTTTCAGTAAACAAATTTCATTAGCAATAGCAAGTACCTGCAACAACTTCACAAATTCATCAGGTTCTTTAGCAAGTCTCATACCACGTCCTCCACCACCTGCTGTTGCCTTCAAAGTAAACAATGTTGTCAGTTGAAAAAATTGATCACAGATGAGAAATTCAATTCAAATGCAACATTGTACGAAAGAACTATATGCCGATATTATCTAAGCAAGATTAAGTCAGACTCAGACCCTTTTGGAGAACTATTATACTTCATATACAGAAAGCAATATACATAGAGCATAGATTGCAGAGGGCACGTTGTAGGGAGAAGAATTTAGAGATTTTTTACTAAAACATAGTTCATGATTTCTAAATTATGGTTTTGAGAGAATTCAGAGAATATAGTCCATGGGTCGATCGATACGACTAGCCCATCTCAAAGCCTTCCATTGGTGTTCTCTTTCCATTTCATTTTCTGGTTTTTCTTTGCAGAACATTTGTTTAGGAATTCTCTGTTTTCTCCTTTGTAATTTTTCATACCTTTTTTACTCCTTCTGAAGTTTGTATTTTTTGAGCATTAGTCTCTTATTAGCCTATATTCATTTTTTCAATGAAATTTTTTTTCTCATGTTAAAAAAAAAAAAAATCAATGTCACTAATTGAGAAATGAAACCATAGAACTTTTTTCTTTTTTCCTTTTGTAAGAAACTAAGCTTATATGGAAAACAAACGAAAGAGTACATAGGCATATAAAAAAAACAAGTCACAAAAGAAGGAAGTATGACCCTACTTACAAGAAAGACTCCAATCCAGAAGAAGACCAGGGCCAAGTGACTGATACCCACAAACAAAAATTATAAATCTAACCACCTCTCAAACATCCTCATCTAATCCTTCGGCCTCTCAAGAAAATTTTATTGTTCCTCTCAAGCCAAATACCCCATAAAACAACAAAGAATCTAGCATGCCACAACCGAGCTTACAAAAAGAACTTCAATTACAAACAACCTTTATGAACCCCAACACAAACACCAATGGAACCAAAATCATGTGCCATGCAAATTAATTTGAACCACTTTTTTTATATTTCTTCCCCCATGTGCTCAATGATTTACATATCTGTTTGCTAAATCTATTGACCCAATAAAAGACTTGAACCAAAACCAGGTGCAAAGTACTCATTATCAGAAAAAACACACTATGCTGACACAACAAACCTTTGAACATCTCCAATTTTCTTATAATTCTCAAATGGAACCGGAAACCTTATAAGAAAAGAAATCTATTTAGCTAGAACTTGGATATTTAAACTTCATTTCTGTCGTTCTTTAAACAAACCTATACAATTTTATCACAATACCTTGATCATTACGGGATAGCCAATTTCCTGTGCGAGTTTGATCCCTTCTTCAGTGCTCTGGAATATGAGATATCCACGACAAATTAAAGGTACAAATTATGAAACAACATATACTCTGCTAACTCTTGCAAATAATATGATGTCCACTGACCAACGGCATACCTTCAAAAGACCGTCACTTCCTGGAACAGTTGGTACACCTGCTTTTTTCATTGTCTCTCGGGCAGTTGCTTTGTCACCCATAACTCGAATGCTGTCAGGCTGCACAATGCATCAAGAATTTCACAATTTTCCCCACAAAATGTATAGAAGATAATGGCATTGTATAATTGAGCTTCCACGTGAGCTACATTAGCTAGGAAATCTTGAAGTACTTACATTAGGTCCAATAAAATTGATTCTATGTTCTCTGCACATTTCAACAAATACTGCATTCTCAGCGAGGAAGCCATAACCAGGATGCAGCATTGTACATCCCCGACTGATGGCGGCAGAGAGGACATTTGGGATCACTAAGTACCTGGTGAAGCAAATTCATTATTATCATATATAGAATATATCCAAAAGAAGAACGAATCATGAGAAGATAAATAACAAATTTTTTGGGCAAGAAACAATATTTATAAGGACATAAAACGTCTAAAATTTAGTGAGATGAATATGAGATGTCTTTCTTTCTTTCTTTCTTTTTTTACAAGAGACAATTTCGTTGATGTTTGAAATTTACAAAAGCAATGTATTATCCATGAAGTTTACAAAAAAGATCTTCCCAATTTATAAAGAGGGAGGTATGACTACAGGAACCAAAAGTATGCAATTTACCGCAAGATATAGCATGGTAAACACTATTGTCAAAGGGCTTTGTATAAGTTTGTGTATTTTCCATGAATATTCTTTGATTTCTTTCTTTCCAAATTCCAAAAGAAAGCTATGATGAGATTTTCCAAGGCAGAGCTTTAGCATTCTTGAAGGGGTGGTATTTAACGGTATGTCCAATAAATCCTTTACCTCTCTAGGAAAAATGAGATGCCACCGGAAGATATTGAGAATCCTTGCACAAAAATTCTAAGCATATGTGCATTGCATAAATAAATGGCTTCGTGATTCGTTGTCTTTCTAGCATAATGGGCACCAACTTGGAAACAAGTCATGTACGACATTCTTTTTTGGAGATTTTCACTTGTGCTAATAGCTTTCTGCGCTATTCCCCAAAGGATAAACTTCACCTGTGTAGGGTGATTTCTTTTCCATATTGTCTTTGCTAGTGTGGGGTTTACTACTTCTACTTTTTCCCCTATGTCCATCATTTTGCAAAAAAAATACCGTTAGTGCTGGGAAGATATGTCAATGAGTTTGCTTCTTTAGACAATCCAACTGGGGCAAGATTGAGACTTAATTCGGCCCATTATGTAGCTTTGTTATCCTTTAGGTTCCTACCAAGCTTCAAGTCCCAAAAATTGTTGACATCATTCGATGTTTCTTTGATTGTAGCCGTTTTGCTGTGTCCCGAGAAACTTTCAAAGAATTTTACCTTCTCGATCACATTTCTACAGGGGAGACACCTAACAAGTGAGATAAGAGAATTGTATCATCTGCAAACTGAAGGTGGTTGATGCTTAAGCCTTCATTATCAACCTGAAAAACCTTCATCTGCCCTTCATATTCGGTCTTGGTAAGTAAGGGACTGAAGCAATCCATCACCATTATGAAAAGAAAAGTGGATAGTGGATCCCCTTGTCAAAGACCCCATGAGGCATGGATCTTCCCTCTCAATCTTCCATTGACAATGATGGAGAAATTTGTAATGAAATGCAGGCAATTATCCATCCCCGCCATTTTGAACCAAAGCCTTATGCTACAAGAATGTTTTCGAGGAATATCCAAAAGTCCTTGTCAAAGGCCTTTTTGTTTCTTTCTTTTCCATTCATCTAGAATTTCATTTGTCATGAGGGATGCATCGAGGATCTATCATCCCTTTACAAAAGCTATTTACTGCCTAGTACTCGTGAAAGAGAGGACCTTTTTAAGGTTTTTTTTATTGCACCCTTGCTATGATTTTGTATAGTCCAGTCATAAGACTTATGTGGCAAAAGTCGGCAACAGTTTGACATCTTTTTTTTTTTTAGATCAAATCGATGTATGTTTCATTTATGTTGTCATTGGTAACTCTATTCCTAAAAAATCTTGGAACACTCTCACGATATCGGCTCTCAAAGTGTTCCAACATTTTTTTAAAAAAACTGAAGAACAATGCTCTATCATAAGCTACAACTAAAAACACGAAAGGAGGACATTTGGCTTAGGGTTGGCTTGTTTAGCTAGGGGTAAAAAAGTCAAGCTTGCATTTATACACAAATAACCCAACAAAAGCTCTTGATATGATAAAGACCGTGGTTCTAACGTACGTAGGTTAATCAGCTACGACTGAGGAATACGGATTAAACTCGTAACCCTTAACCAAGTTTAATATTTTATGAAGCCCACGTATTCGGTGCATGCCACAGTCCATAATGTGAATTGATCTCGCAGAATCTTCATTTCAGTATCAGAAGAAAAGGTGAAATATGAATAAGATGCCTAGCTATGGTTCTGATACCAAGTATTAGAGGTACAAACCGAGCAATTGAGACCATAAAAGGAAGCATGGGTGCCTGCAGCAGTGTGATGGTGAACAAAAATATGACCGAGACAACTACAGAGTAGGAATAAAAATAAGATCAATAAGGGTGCCTTACGATTGGCTGCTTGGTGCTTCACCAATGCAGACGGATTCATCAGCCAATTTTACATGGAGTGCGTCCTTGTCAATGGTTGAGTACACAGCCACACAAGGAATTCCCAATTCATGAGCAGTTCTAATAATACGAACAGCAATTTCTCCTCTATTAGCCACCAGAATTTTATCAGCACGGCACATAACTTGAAGGCTTCCCTTATTCTTCCACGATTTACGACTATATTGCACACCATTAGCTCCCTGTCTAGGAAAACTGACTTTCTTCGCACCCATGAAGGAACAGTGCGAGCTCCTCAATCCATTGGTAGTCCCGGCAAATGAACCCTTCATGTAAAAACAATGAAAACAAAAAACATCTCAAAGTCATATGAAATGGACAAAGAAATAGGCCAAATACATGGATTGGAAGACGAGGGAGAAAGACACAGACCGTGAGAAAGGGAGCACGAGCGGACTTGCAGAGAGGCATTGCGGCGTCCATGGATGAGAATGAGAGGGAAAGCTTGTAAAATGAGAGGAGAATATAAAGGGAAGCGAAGAATGGGGAGATTTGAGATTTGAGATTTTGAGGGAAAGAGGAGAAGGAGTGAGTAAAGAGGTGTCGATGAAAACAAGAGAGATCTGATAGGAACCTCCGCCCCCACCTAATACTTAACTAAATTCTTGTGAACCGGTTCAAGTTTAAACTTCAAACCCAACACATCTCCTTTGGTTTATAGGTTTTTTGCTAAGACAAAAAAAAACAATTATATTATATATATATATATATATATACATATAGTTCTCTTATGGGAGCTCCGGGCGAGAGAGAATATGGCATCTTATTTTACAAAATGGGTCTTTTGTGCATAATTACTGGGGATAACCCAACGCTAGAGGAAGGCATTCTATATCGAATCGAACTGGCAAACTGCGGGAAGGAGGACACTTGGGATACTTCCGATTAGGGGTTGCCCCTTCTTTCTTTGTGAGGTGGGCTTTCTATCCCTAATCTTTCCGGTTTTTTGTTTCCTCGTGTCGGGGTGGACTTTCGATGGTGCGTATATGAGGTGTTTCCCTTGTTGTTTCTGGTGCAACTGTTCCTAGTAGTACCTGTTCTGAATGTAACCATTCCTTATGTACATGTTCCTAATGTAACGGGTTTGAGTGTAACAGAGGCTTTAGGGGGACTGTTTCCCCCCAAGGGGTTTTGTCTTGATTGGGGGTCATCCAACATAATTGATTTTAATTAGAGATGTCTACGGTAGATATAGTTGATGGTTTTAGTATTTTAAGAAATAACCAACAAGTGACCCCACACAAGCAATCGTGGAAGGACCTATCATTTCATAAAAATCCTTTCATCGTCTTCAACTTTGTTTTCCAATCCGGGCTAAAATTGGATGGGTAGTACTTCTCTATACATGACCCACATATGCGCACATGGACAACCCAGACAAAGTGTATGCTTTGCCCCTAGCCTTCACCTAGTGCATACTCACATTGTTAGAGCCACGAAGGGAAAGGAGGTAACATAGTGTTGTGGTGTACATAATATTATATCGTAACATCATGATGAACATAAATGTCATAAGGTATGTGTTCGTACTAATCATAATGGAGAAATATCTTGATGCATATGACACACAAAAAATGTATGAGGTCCAGGTAACTTCAAATCATATAACATGCGGATCGTACATTTGTTCATTCATAAATATTTCATGAATACATTCTTGGCATATCAACATTTCACAATCTCGAAAACAAACATTCTAACATGGTGTGTGCATATCATAGTATAACGTAAGTAGCAATACATCCTCACGTAGTCTTAACATAACATAAGCAAGAACATTACATAACATAATTCACGTCATAACAGTTGTAAAATACGTACATGGAGGGCCACAAATTGAGCTTTTGACTAACCACATCAATGGGAACAAAAGAGTTTGAAAAAAAATTGGCTTTTGACTAACCACATCATTTGGAACAAAAGAGTTTGAAAAAAAATTGATGCAGGCATGCCACTTAATCCATTTGCTGTTGTCGCATATGTGGGTTCAGAAAATTTCAATGGCTCGACCATTTAAAATATTATGTAATAGCTCAAGTCCATCGTTAACAAATTTAAAACAACCCAAATTCACCGCTAACAAACATTATCCGCTTTGGCCCGTTACGTATCGCCGTTAGCCTCACGGTTTTAAAACATGTCTGCTAGGGAGAGGTTTCTACACCTTTACGAGGAATGCTTCGTTCTCCTCTCCAACCAATGTGGGATATCACAATCCACCCTCTTGGGGGCCAGCGTATTCATTGGCACACCGCCTGATGTCTAGCTCTGATACCATTATTGTGAGATCTCACATTGCCGGGAGAGAAAAACGAAGCATTCCTTATAAGGGTGTGGAAACCCCTCCCTAACAAAAGCATTTTAAAACCTCTCCTCGTTTCTACGACAGAAACAAGTTATAGTGCAACTGTAATCCTAGTAAAGAGATGAGCTCTTATGCCATAAAGTTTTTTCTTTATCAAGCTTGTCCGAGTTAATCTCGGTTTGACCAAACAATTGAAATGAAAAAAAATATATTAATATGCCAAACCCTCAATAAAGACCAAGAACCCCGTCATAGAGAACTAACCATCCTACAGGTGACATATTGACAACGACATAAGGATAAAAAGAGTGTCCATGGAAAAGAGGCAAAGGGATAGTACTTTCATTGCATTGGGTGTACTCCTCGTCCATTGGGTGTGTGGTAGTTGAATAATAATGCTACCTATGCCCAAGAATGATGAACTATAGGACATGGCTCGATCTAATCCTCGAGTCAAATACTCATCCGACACAAATAACTAGAGGATCATGCATTACAGATTGTCATACACTTACACAAGAAATCGAATATAAATTCAAATTTTTATTCCACGAATTATAGTTGTTTGAAAACTCGAGTGTAAACCAAAGTTTGTTAATAAAAAATTTATTAATTCCGTACAAATGCATAATAAACAAAGGTAAATTGGAAGATATTATTTAAAGTTGGTTAAGTCAGTTTTTTGAGGCTTCGCATCTGCCACGTGCCAAAAGGAGAAAGGGAGCTGGTGATTGTAGTAAATGAATGGCGTGTGAGATTAGCTTTGCTCAGATCAGATACTTTAGAGTTTATAGAGAGAGTAATCAAAAAAAGAAAAAAAAAGAAAAGAAAAAAAGCGTTTTGGACAGCGTAGATCCATGGTGTTGGCGGTGCAGTTGCTTTCCTGTATAAGCCTTTTCTTTTGCTGAAACGCCCATTCTCTCACCCAAGGACAGAGAGACAGACACGCTGATTTCTAGAGAGAGAAAGAGATTCTTCTCATTTCTTCTGTTCAACTTCAATCAACAAGGCTACCCATTATTTGTTTCTTTGTTCATTATCCTTTCATTACTCTTAATCATTCATCATTACGCTAACCCAGAGTGGATTCAAGGGTTCTTTTACCCTTTTTGGCCCATCCCCAATTCTTCTTTCTTCCTCAAATGCTGATGCTCTTTTAGGGTTTTCCATTTCTGTTATTTTCTGTAATTTGGTAAGCTTAACCCCCTCTTCTTGGTTGTCTGGGTATCGAGATCTGTGTTGAACTCCTTTTGTTTTGATTTAGTTTAATCTCTTCTTTGATTCGTATGGGTTTGTACTAGCTCGATTTCGAATTGAGTACCACTTGTGTTGCGCTCCTTTTAATTTCATTTTATGCGCTTTCTACTTCTCTGTTCTAAACATCAGCTAAATCCTATTATTATTGTCATTTTGTTTGGGCTCTGTCTCTTGTCTTTGATTTTCAACTTTTTTTTGTTAGCTTCTTATTCAATTGTATGGTAAGGTTCTTAAGCTTGGACTATGTTCTTCCCATTTCAGAGTGGCTTATGGTTCCCTCATTGGAAGGCCTTCTTGATTTCTACATGTGCTTCTGTTGGTGCAGTATGCCAAAGAAGTTCCAGAGATTGTAGAGCATTGTGGGATTTGATTTAACTGCCGCTTTGTTGCTCCTATATTGATCATAAAAATATTTAAGAGGTTGTTGATCTCTATTAGTTATTCTACCACTCCCTAATTCCTCTTTTTATTTATTTGTTTGAGATTTTTAATTTTCTTTATGTATCATGCTCAATAATAGTTGTTCATGGAAGCATCAGAAAGTGAAGTTTCTGTGTTTTATTAATGAACGGTGGATTGCTTAACCTAACGATGAATCTGTTAGTTGGTTCTTCCTTTGAAAAATTACAAGGCATTCCACCATTTATGCTTTCATTGGTCGAATTTTGTACTTCCTTTGAGTTTTTGCTTTGTCATATGTGATAATCCGGTCTGGGTTAATTCTGTTCTCTTCCTTACCGGTTACCTTATTCCTTGAGTAGGAATATTGCCTACGTTTGGAGTAAGAATCTAAAGACTTTAGATATAGTTTCTTCTCTTGCAAGTTTCTGTTGTTAATGGAATTTGATATGTTTCTAATACTTCTTTTAGCTCGGAGGATTCCTGTTAAAAATGATCACTTGATTACCGTATCTTTTTATAGTAAATATTTTCCGAGTCTTTGAGGTATTATAGATGTCCTTTCACTTTGGAATCTGCCATTTCTAATCTTACGTTTTATTTTGTTTTTTTTTTCAAACCAAAATTATGGATTATATAAAGATGGCTTCTGAGCTAGTCAACTCTGCAACAAGTGAGAAACTGGCTGAAACAGATTGGATGAAGAATATTGAAATCTGTGAATTAGTTGCTCGTGATCAAAGGTGTGCCATGTAATATTCTCGAAGTATAGTTTCCCACTTTGTTTGGTTTCATAAGAAAGAAACTTATTTGGAATTTGTCTTAAAAGCATGTGTGTGTCGATTAGATTTTAAAGTATGCATTTGTTTACTTCCAAGCCAGACTGCTTTTATTAGACAGACGGATGACAATTTGAAAAAGGAGATGGTCTTATTACTCTTAGTTGTAAGATTTATGCTGACAATTTTGTCATTGGTAAGAAATACATTTTATGATCATGTCATTTCATCAGTATTGCTTTCTTTGTTCTAATTGTGCAGGCAAGCTAAAGATGTCATAAAAGCAATCAAAAAACGTATAGGAAGTAAAAACGCGAACACCCAACTTTATGCGGTTTTGGTAAGAAAACCTTTCAATATTAGTTATATTGATTCTATTTGTCATTTAATATGAATTATGTGCCTTCTTTCATGTTTTATGAGCCAAGTTCACTCAATTAGGATAAGGTTTGCAAATGAATTCTAGGCCTTTTATCGTGCATCACGAGTAAGAGAGAGAGAGAAAGAGAGCATATGGATGGTGAAGTGGCAGGATTGGAAATATTTACCCTTAATATCAAGAATGGAAGTCTTTTAGGGTATTGAAATTTAGAGGAAGAGTGAGATTTGAGGATTTACGGATGTTTGTATCTTCTTTCACCGTCCAAGTGGTCATATATTGAAGAGTGCATTCTAAGTCATGTGGGAAAGCCCTCAAGAACTATATATATATATATATATATATATATATATATATATATATATATGTGTGTGTGTATATATATATATGACAATCGATGTGTGATGACTATGTAGTTGGCTGGAGATGACCTTCAACAAAAAGGGAGGGGTGATGCAAATTTGTAGTTTAATATTCTACGTTGGGATGGTGAGAACACTATTTTTTGGGAGGATCACTAGCTGGGATATGGTCTTCTGTAGACCCATTTCCGATGCTTGTATCTTTTACCTAGTTGTCTCTTTGTTATATTATTCATAATTCAAGCGTTTCTTGTTAGGAAAAGAAGAGAAGCGAAGGACGGTCTAGTACTATGATATATATATATATATATATATATATTTTATTAAGCTTTAGTCTTCGATTAAATTTGTCCTCAGTACAAAGCATATTTCAGTATAAGTTTGCTGCTCTATGCTGGACACAACACCATCAATATTTTAATCTTTTGTGCAGTTACTTGAAATGTTGATGAACAATGTTGGAGAACCGATACATAAGCAGGTGATTGATTCAGGGGTTCTCCCAATTCTTGTGAAGATAGTGAAGAAAAAGGTGTAAATTTATTCTATTCTATTCACATTGAATACTTGACCAGTAATTTTTCTTTAGAAGCATGGGTACAAACATGGTTATGGTCCTTATAGATATAGCGGCACGTCATTTTATACAGAATTAGGACATAAATACAACAATTAAAAATATATCTATTAAATGTATTTGAATATTTTGTAATACAACAATTCACATTGGATATTGATTTTGTTGTATAATCTACAAGGCAATATAAAAGAAGTGATGTAATTTCCAATTATGTAAGTAGAGGATGCAAAAGAAATCCAAATAAAAAAAATTCTTAACAATTTAACGTCTTAATCGGAAAGTCCCCTTTGTTTAAATTTTTTTTATTTTGTATTTTTAAAATACATAGGGAAGAAGAGGAGAAAAGAGAAGGGAAAAGAGACGATGAGAGGGTGAGGTAAGAAAAGAGAAGAAAAAAAAGAAAAAAAGAAAGCCCGGTTTCTTATCGATAAAAGAAAAGAAAAATAGACCGTCACTTCATAATGTTCGCCTTGGTAACAATTATCCCAAACCAAGGGCACCCCTGGGGACGGAACAAACACAAACAACGTTTTTTCAAAAAGAAAAATGAACTTAATACTCTAATATAAGCGTCTAAGTGTGGTCAGAGTCCCTGTAACCCAAATTTAGGTGGTAGCGCTTCATAGCTTTTCTAATGGTATTTTTATTTCTTTTTTGCCATTTCCTGATTTTTATATTTTTGCAGTCTAACTTACCAGTGCGAGAGAGAATATTTCTCCTCCTCGATGCGACACAGACAGCTCTGGGTGGTGCTTCTGGAAAGTTCCCTCAGTATTATCAAGCATATTACGATTTGGTGGTAAGAAATTGCCCTCTTATTTGCTATATACCTCTTTGATTAGAAGTTATGTCTTTTGAAGCAATCTAATCATGTCAAGAGAATGAAATCCTTGTAGTTGGGCACTGTTTATAGTTCCAAGGAATGGAAGAAAATCATGAGTAGATCAGAATAATATGTTTGATTCTAATTGGATGGATGCATGTTGTTAGTTTCATACAAATTTATGATCGATATAGTTTGATGCTTGTTGAATAATAATAGTCCTTACAGGTTTATGAGTAAAAGATATTTTGGTTGCTTATAATCTTCAACTTCGTAGATTGAGTATTAGATTTCATTCCCACACATTATTATTTATTACACTAACAAAGCAAAAACGAAAGGTATTCTTCATAATTAAAGAAACAATATAGCTAAGCCGGTCACCTGAAGAGTTCCATTGAAAAATCCTTGGTACTTCATGAAAGAAATATTAGGTACTCCGAACATATGACCTACGTCTTGCGAATATATACAGTAATTATAGAATATCTGGATACTTCGATTAAAGTCTTCATTTGTTTCTCAGAGTGCAGGAGTCCAGTTTCCTCAAAGGCCTCCTGCTACTCCATCAGATAATGCTACCCAGCAGCATACTAATACTCTACAAAATGGAGTAATAAGATTATCTGAGCAGGAGGATGCTGCTAGTGTGGAACCTCAGACGTTACCAGAATCTAGGTATATTTTGTTCAGCTCATTCTGCTGCACATTTCAGTCTTGTTAACAACTTTTTCCTTTTTTTTTGTTTTTTTTGTTGCGGTTGGGGAGGAGAACGAAACACCCTTTATAAGGGTGTGGAAACCTCTCCCTAGCAGATGCGTTTGAAAAACCTTGAGGGAAAGTCCGAAAGGGAAAGGCCAAAGAAGACAATATCTGCTAGCGGTGTGCTTGGGCCGTTACAAATGGTATCAAAGCCAAACACCGGGCAATGTGCCAGCGAGGAGGCTGTTCCCCGAAGGGGGTAGACACAAGTCGGTGTGCCAGTAAGGACGCTGGGCACCGAAGGGGGGTGAATTTGGTGGGGGTCCCACATCGATTGAAGAAAGGAACGAGTGCCAGCAAAGACGCTGGGCCCTGAAGGGGTGGATTGTGAGATCCTACATCGGTTGGGGAGGAGAACGAAACAACCTTTATAAGGGTGTGGAAACCTCTTCCTAGCAGATGCGTTTTAAAAACCTTGAGGGGAGCCCGAAAGGGAAAACCCGAAGAGGACAGTATCTGCTAACGGTGTGTTTGGGCCGTTACATGTTAAGTCCTAGAAACCTATACTTGAACCATTTATAAAATTATAGTCTCCTTGTTCATAACCATAATTAAAGGATAGGCAAGCTGTTCTATATTAACTGGTCATCCTCATTTGTCCTCAGAGAACGTGCATTTGTTTCTAGGTGTGGAGCCTTTTCTTCACATTAGTTTTCATATCTGAATTTGATCCGGTGCTATTTTCCACACCATTGGAGTGATGATGGTAGCAAGTGGGCAGAAGGTTACGAGTGGCAACAGATTATGGTCATGTTGTTGACATGACGGCTAAATTAATATAAACATAGTATAGAAAAACTTTTTGTTTATTGTTGAATTAGTAAATTTCAAATAAACTTATCTCGTACAAACAAAAGAACACATAGAATACTGCTGGGTATGCAAGAACACATAGAAACCATTTGGTATGCAAATGCTCTGAAGAATAGTAGTGGATAAGGTTTTATTCTTGTTTTGGATACATTTTAGTAATCTGGCATAATTTAACTTTGAGTAAAATCATTGCTTATCCTGCCTGCTCTTTGCTGGGTTATTACGCAGGATGCTCTTATCATAGTTAAAGTTTTTTCCTCCTCCTTTTGTGCAGTATAATCGAAAAGGCGAGCAATGCATTAGAAATTCTCAAGGAAGTTCTTGATGCCGTTGATCCTCAGCGTCCTGAGGTACGTTCCTTTGCCAGTTTGACTCTCTAATAGGCATGGATTCCGCTTGCTGCAAGAGAAAATAAGTTGGAAAAGAAACATATGAATGTGTGGGTAGTAGAGGCTTATCTTAAGTTGGAGAAAACTCTAAAACATGAAAGGAAAAAGCTTACACACATTATTACAATATAATATCAACAAATAAATATAATAAAGGAAAACATCAAAAACATATACGAACTCCCCTTTGAACTGGTTCGAATTTGTGTTGCCCTACAACCAAGTAAACATGTCTCTTCAAGTAAGTCAATAGTATTTCCTTTGTCTGAGAAGGATGTCTTTATTTTGACGTGTTGAATTTTATCGCTTAGAAGTACTTCAAAATTTCAATGCCTTTGATTTTTTGCAAGTATTTTCTTCAAATTATTCACTCCAATCACATCATTACCCGTACGAATAATATCATCAACATATACCATTAAAACAACAACCATCTTGTCAATTTTCAGTATGTCTATAGAAAATGGTATGATTTGCTTGACTTTGAAGAAAATCATAGCTTGTAATTGCTTTCCCAAAAACGTTCAATTGATGTTTTCATTAAAAAAATTGAAAGTATTCAGAGAGTTCTAATTGAATGCTAAACAAAAATGACAATTCCTATTGAAATAAACGCCTGTCTAATGAGTTAAGTTATTTGGTTATTTTTGGGCCTCTAGCATGCATCTTTTAACTCAGCTACTTTCCAGGGGGCAAGAGATGAGTTTACACTTGATCTAGTAGAACAGTGTTCGTTTCAGAAGCAGAAACTAATGCATCTTGTCTTGTCTTCTCGGTATGGTTCCATCGTCTCTTGTTTCTTCGACATTGCATTAGTAATCTATTCTATTCCTGGGCTTCATCTTTTTTACATTGTGCCTTAAAGTTCTTAACTTCGGTTTATTATCATGACATTTAGTTATTTACTTCTAGAAAAAGAGACTTGGTTACTACAACATGAATGGTCATTTTTCCTGATTCATTGGAATACATTGCTACGTTCTTTCAATTATCTGTCCTTGAACTCTCTGATATGCAACTCTGTTGTTTCGAATTCTCGTTTCTTTTTGTATATTGTGGTTGAAATGCTCGTTAACTTGGCCATAGTTATCCACTATGATAATATTGTTGACAGATATAGCACTTGTATGTTCTTTCACTTCTCTCCACGAAAGCCCGACTTATGAAAAAAAAAAGTGCCACTTAATCGAAGGTTACGTGCAAACGTCATCAAACCATATAACTCTATTGGTCTATCTCACGTGTTTCAGGGACGAGAAGATTGTCTGTCGTGCCATTGAATTGAACGAGAAGCTCCAAAAGGTCCTCGAAAGACACGACGCCCTTCTCTCAGGTCAGTTTATGTCAACTCATAACCAGTTCAACGGTGAAGAAGTCGGTAGGTCCAGAGCAAATCATTATAGCCAAGATGAAGGAGAAGACGAGGAGGCCGAGCAACTTTTCCGAAGGTAATACAATCTCCCAATGTTGGTCAAATTTCCCCATTTTTTGTGTTTTATTAGATCATTCCAGTCTAGTATGGTGTCATGTAAGTAGAAACAAAGTAAGTAGCAAGTTATATGAACAACAGGCTGCGAAAAGGAAAAGCTTGTGTAAGGCCCGAAGATGAAAACGGTACTTCAGAGCGGCCGTCATTGGGTTCACTAGGATTATCAATTCCAGTCGAACGTGCAAACCGTCCAATCATTCGACCAATCGACGAGAAGGTGTCGACTACATCGGATATGCAGCAGGGTCAGGGCGTTGTAATACCACCACCACCAGTAAAACATGCAGAAAGGGAGAAGTTCTTCAAGGATAAAAAGACGGGTGTTGGAGTTGGTGAGCATATGAGAGGCCTATCTTTACATAGTCGTAATGCTAGCAGCTCTCGCAGTGGAAGCATAGATTTCAGCGAGTCCTGAAGAAATGGTGTGAGCAACAAAGGTAGGGTTTGTTTGAGAGTGTGCTATTTAATTTATTTTCACTTCAACTCATTATTTGTAAAGTTGAGCGTTTGTATGAGTTTGATGTTATTTTCACTTCCATATTTGAGCATATTGTAATTTGGTCTTCAATTTTTAAAACTAGCTATTATATAGGCTTTATATTTTTCAAATTAACTTAATTTTTATTTGATTCTTGAATTTCATTTATAATTCATTACATTATATGTTATAATCACACCTATTAGTTTTTGTTTTTATTCATTAATCTCATCTACTTTATTAAATTAAGAAATGGGTTATACTAATAATTCGTTACTATCAATTACACTAAAAATTAAAAAAAAAAAAAAAAAAAAAAATCAAATTAAATCTTGGAACTAAAATTTGGTAAAACTTTTTATTTTATTTTATTTTTCTCCAACTCTTTTCCAATTTTTATTCTTCTTTTTTCTTGTTTTCCAATTTAAAATATATTATTCATAATATTTTTTTTTTAATGGATTAAAATAAAATTAGTTAAAATTATTTTAATAATTTTAAATAGTAAAAATAAACTAACAAACCACAGTTGACTTTGACGCTCCACAAAGTTTATTCATTTGCATGAAAGGCAAAAAGATTATTTAGTTTAAATAAAAGTGAAAAAAAGGGAAAAATTATTTAGTTTAAATAATTTTTGAAAGCACGAATTTTTTTTTTAATTAGAAAAAGATTCATCAATCTGGATTAGACGAAAGGATTCTCAAATACTTTTAAAAAAAGAATATCTGAGAAAAGATTGCATGCGAATATAACGTTACCAAAATATTATATAAATAAAGTATTTTCAATAATTTTATTATATTATTTAATTTAAGATAATTAACCGTGGTTAACTATTTTATTTTTATTAAATTAGATTACTAAAATAATTTTATATCTTAAATTTTAAAATTTTAAGTTTATTTGGTAATAAATCTTAACAATTATCATAAAATAAATTTAATAAAATGATATAAACTTTTTAATAGTAAATATTTAGCACAAAATTAAATATCGTAAATTATATTAAATGAGATATGTTTATAAATTTTATATTGTTATAATAGTTTATTAATAAAATTAAAAAAAAATCAAATATATATATAATAATAATTAATTACAATAGAAGACCTATTTTGAATCAATTAATTGTACTTAACATAAAATACATTTCATTGAAAAAAGAGAATAGAATTATAAAAGAAAGAGAATCGATACTAAATATAGAAAGTTGAAAAAAAAAATCATATTTAGAAAAAGAACCAATAAAATAAAAGAAAAAGAAAAAGTAAGTAAAAAATGAAAAATATTCGAGAAAAATAAATAAATGGAACAAAAATTAAAAAAAAAAGGAAAGTAAAAGAAAAGAAAAAGAGTTAAGAGCATAAATTAAATCACATCTCATTTTCCAATCTCAAATTTTATCTCTAACCTTTCGAACAAACACGTCATAAATCATAAAAAAATGTGACAACTACGACAATAATAAGAATACTCGCTGTTTTTTTCTATCATTTTGATGAGTAAAATTAAGGGTGTACATTGAACTCAACAGCGTCGACCCAACCCAAATTATAAGGGTTGGATTGGATTGAGTTAACATTTTGGGTGGGTCAAGCTAATTTTCTAAAACTGAAAATATTTGATTTAAGTTTTTGGACAAATTAAAAGTATTTTTTTAATCTTAATATAATTATATTAAATTACAAGTATACTTTTGGGGATGATGTGTTTGTAATTTAACTTTTGAAAATAATTCTCTGCTTAATCGAGGCTTGACTCCTCATTTTGGAGTATTCGAACAAAGTACACCATTTGTTCGATATTTGAGGATTCTTCACAATGAGTTAGGACATGACTCTGATACAATAGAGATAGTATTCTTGGTTATAAATCCATGATCATTCCCTAAATTAATCGGGTGGAACTTTCATCCCACATGTTTATTCTTTTTTTGCATTCTAATCCATCTTGCCTTGCTGTCCATGGCGATCTGAATATATAAAAATAAAAATGGGGTTTCATCCTAATCCAATGAATGATATATATATATATATATATAACAATCCAACTCAACCAACAATCATTCTCATTTTGTTAATCCTTTCTCCCTTTCTCTCCCCATAGCAGCTACAGGGCAATGGCGTTTTTCCCCTTCATCCGGAGAGCCATCTCCGCCAAAATCCTCTCTCAATCCCACTGCTCTGTTTCCAAATCCCTTCTTCATCGTTTTTCCCCTGCTTCTTCTCCACACTCCTTTCATTCGCGGGGAGAATTGGCCTCCTACATGCGTGCAGCTATGTTCACGGATCCCAATAAGCCGCTTACCATTGAAGAATTCAACATGCCCCGTCCCAAAGCTGGAGAAGTCCTCATCAAAGTCAAGGGTTTGCCCTTCTTTTTAATCCCCTTTTCTTCTTACTCTCTCTAATTCTGCGTTTCTGCGAATTTGGAATCCTGATGCAGTTCTTCGTCAATTCTGATTTATAATAAACATTACGTTTCCACATGCAGCTTGTGGAGTTTGCCATTCTGATCTGCACGTTATGAAAGGCGAGCTTCCCTTCCCTAGCCCTTGTGTAGTTGGACACGAGATCACTGGTGAAGTTGTTGAGCATGGACCGCTCACAGACAGTAAGACCATAGAAAGGTTGTATTATCTGAACATTTTCTTAATCACAATTATTATTTAGAATGCAATTTTGTATGAATGATGAAATGTTTCAAGCTCTTGTTCATTGCTGATAATTTAAGATCGTTAAGCAAGCTTTTGTTTATCTGCAATAAATGAGGGACATACCGGTTTATTGGTTACATTTTCTTGCTTTTGCAGACTTCCAATTGGAGCTCATGTTGTCGGAGCATTCATCATGCCTTGTGGAAACTGTTCCTGCTGTTCCAAGGTTAGTACCTCTGTCATGCTCCTGCTTCTCTTCAGTCTATTATAACCCTTTAATCCCGATTCTTCAGTTTTGAAATGCCTACTGATCATGTCTATGATTAAACATATGGAGAACTAATTTGATCAGTTTGATTACTGAATTGGGGAAGGGCCATGATGATTTATGTGAAGATTTCTTTGCTTATAACCGGGCCAAGGGGACACTTTATGATGGTGAAACTCGGCTGTTCCTTCGAAGGGATGGTAATATATGTTATCATTATTTAACTCATCTGAAATTATACTTTTGTCAATGTTGTTTTAGCTGAAACTTTTCAGATGCCTTAGGAGAATGGAAGCTCTAAAGTCTGTGGGGTGCTAGTTAATGAATTGTTGAAGTTTAACACCTATGGCTTATTGTTATATTTATTGAGCCATTTTTATAGAAAGGGGTTAATTATATTCCAAGTCTTCCACATCCTGCTTTTCCTTACTGTTTTGTCTAAAGCCTTCTATCAAGGGAGGGGGTAAAAAAAACCAAGAATAAGATTATAAGATACGTGAGTAGTCCTGGTTCCTAGAACCTTAGATAGGGAACCGTATGCAGACTTGCAGTTCTCATAGTTAATTTTTCATTGCGAGGTTTATATATACATATGGATTTTTTTTGTTTCTCTTTTGTATGGGTTTAATGACTTCTTGTCATATTTCTCTTTTTGGCACTCTTTTATGTTGTTTAGTTATTTCCTTCCCAAGTCTACTCTTTTTAGTCTTTGGAAGCTTGCATTTCTATTCTCTTTTCATTTGTCAATGAAATCTTGTTTCTGGTTCAACATAATAATAATAATAATAATTTTCTGGGTGATTTATGCAATTTTTCTCTTGGGGGATCCCATATCGGTTGGGGGAGGAGAACGAAGTATCCTTTATTATAAAGGTGTGGAAACCTCTCCCTAGCAGACGCGTTTTAAAAACCTTGAGGGGAAGTCCGAAAGGGAAAGCCCAAAGATGACAATATCTGCTAGCGGTGGGCTTAGGCCGTTACTAATGGTATCAGAGGCAGACTCGGGCGATGTGCCAGCGAGAAGGCTGAGCCCCGAAGGGGGGTGACACGAGGCGGTGTGCCAACAAGGATGATGAGCCTCAAAGAGGGTGTATTGGGGGGTCCCACGTCGATTGGAGAAGGGAACGAGTGCCAGCAAGGACGCTGGGCCCCGAAGGGTGGTGGATTGTGAGATCCCATATCGGTTGGGGAGGAGAACGAAGCATCCTTTATAAAGGTGTGGAAACCTCTCCCTAGAAGACACATTTTAAAAACCTTGAGGGGAAGCCCGAAAGAGAAAGCTCAAAGAGAATAATATCTGTTAGCGGTGGGCTTGGGCCGTTACAGTTACCCATGAAATAACTTATTGTTGCATAGTTACTTAGAATATTGTTTTGGCAACTGTATATAGAAGCCAACTCCTGTTCCTGGACTATTGGGACTTTATCCAGAAAATGCATATGCTTGTTAAGGATGACACTGAGCTTGATTGATTAATAGGGAAGCAACATCTTTCTTGTTTTTAGTTTCTATGGGTGATTTTTCTCTTATTCTTAGTTTTTCCTCCTACATATCTCTTTACATTTTTCTCTTCTGTGTGAGAAATTTATATATGTTTCTATTAGGTACCCGAGCACGAAGAAAACAAGACAATAACAATATCAAAGACAATTACGTTATAAATAGAGTCTTGAGAGAGCTCTCTCTCACCCAAGTTCCAATGTGGATAATCCCACTAAAATCATCCCTTTTTAAGAACCCTACCTTCCATATATATAACCAAGACACCCTTATCTAATTACTACTATGCCTTTACTAATATCCTATTAATATTCCCAACCTACACCTCACCAGTACTCTCACAGTTTCTTGTGACTTTGATGGTTATTTCAATTTCATTGTAATCTTTGATTTTTTTTTTTTTTTTTTTTCTGAGTTGGGGGGTTTCATAATCTGCATACAATTGAATGTCACTGTTTGAACTGAAGAGGAGTGTAATTTGTGTAGGAAAACCCATATTCATGTACAGTATGGGAGGCCTTGCTGAATATTGTGTCACTCCAGCCAATGGAGTGGCAATTTTACCAAAATCGATACCATACGCGGAGTCGGCGATTCTAGGATGTGCAGTTTTTACTGCTTATGGTGCAATGGCCCATGCAGCCAAAGTGCGCCCAGGGGATTCTGTTGCTATTATTGGAATTGGAGGTGTCGGTTCAAGGTAAACAACTATATCTTCCATCAGCTTCCACTTCGTATCCAAGTTGTGTTTTACAATTTGATGAATATCTAATTGTTTGTGTGGATATTCATTCTAGTGCCAAGTTATCTATGGACTTGGCTTGATTTTGTTAGATCGAAGTTCCTTTCGATAGCTTTTGGGACATTTGTTTTGTCGGGCTTGTTTTTTTCCCCTTATTTATTCTTTCATTTTTCTCATTAAAAGTTTGGTTTCTTACCCCCACCCCCCACCCCCCAAAAAAAAGGAAAAAAAAAAAAAAAAAGACACAAAGATGTTGGGAATGTGTTTCAAATACACAAAATATTCAATAATTCAAAATAAATAAAACACATGAGTTGACTATAAAAGCCGGCATGGACATCCATCCACAACTGCATCGTATGAATTCCATTCACAATCAATTGATTTCTTGTATCATCTCTCGTTTGCTTTAACCATATTAAATCACTCATTGATTTGAGCAATCTCCCTACTATCTTTAATGTTTCCAGATATTTGAGAAATGTGATTCTACAATAAATATTTTAGTTTTTCGTCGAATATATCTTTCAAATATTATTTACGAAAATAAAAAATTTTAGTAGCTTGAGATTGCTCAAAACAATACCTAAAAAATATAGGGAAAAAAGAAGAAAGAATCCAAAACTGATGAAGGAAACAAATTGAATAATGGGAATTTTGGTGAAAATCAGAGCATTCATCGCCTAAATTATAAAGATATGGCATTCAAACAGCATATTAGGAGCATGTAGTCTGAAAGTGTTCATAATTTCCAATCTGGTGTATCTTTATTTATATATTATTATTATTATATATATTTTTGTAACATTATATTTCTCCAGTTGCTTGCAGATAGCAAGGGCATTTGGTGCTTCTCATATTATTGCCGTTGATGTTCAGGATGACAAACTGCTAAAAGCGAAGACAAGTGGTGCTACACATACCGTTAATTCTCATAAAGAAGATGCAATTGAAAAGATCAAAGTATGTACTTCATTCTTTAGGAGTTATCCTACGTATCATGGATCATTGGATGCCAGTATAGTATGCACGGTAGATGGAGTCATTTTCATATATTCATATTTTTGTTATAGTTATTGCGTCTATTTGTTTTTGTGTGTGTGTGTGTGTGTGTGTGTGTATGTGTGGGCACTGTGTTAGATTGAGATGAATTTTTTTTTTTTTTTTTTTTTTTTTTTGCATTCAATGTGTGAATTTTCTTTTACTTAATACCTTTTTCTCATGCTTTAAATTATTTGTGTCATGGTTTTCCTGCGTCTCAGTACTTCATGTTATTCAAATTTTGTGTTTTTATTAAAAAAAAAAAAAAGTTTATTATTGAAACTTTGGGAGGGATACTTCTTGATTCCAATGATATTACATGGGGTGTATTGCTAATCTGACTTCAGTATTAGGAAAGAGCCTAATGTAAAATGTCTAGTCTGAGTTGAACTGATAAAAAAATGATCTGGAAAATATACAGTTAATGCCTTAGATCCTCGCAAGGATTGATGAACACTGTGTTTGATATACAGGAAGCAGAAATTTATTAATTGTTTTAATTTCTATTGCCCTTAGTGAATTTGAAGCCTGTTGTTTGTTGGATTGTGAGAATATGGAAATATGCTTGAAGATCTTTTGGTTGAGTCATCTATCAGAGAGATCTTGTTCAAAGTTGCTGGGCGAATGCTTTCGGCCAAAGCTCGATTCAGTTTTTGTAGCTTGCTAGGAGTTTGGCTTGGCGGTTTCTCGAGTTACTTTATAAGTTTGGTTGTTTGACTTACAACTGTCACAACAAATGCAATATTTGGTTGTATGGCATATAAGTACATAAGTTGTGTTCCCAGCAGCTAAAGTACTTGAAACAGTGTTGTTTTTTATGTATGCATCTGGAGGGGCATTTTTTGTGATTCCATATTGCTGCAATGTAAGTATGTGAGGTGCTGACAGGAAATAACAGGAGGAAAGGGGGTGGACATTGCTGTGGAGGCATTGGGAAGGCCACAGACATTCATGCAGTGCACTCAAAGTGTGAAGGATGGAGGTAAAGCTGTAATGATTGGTCTTGCCAAACACGGATCTGTAGGCGAGGTTGATATTAACCGCCTTGTTCGTAGAAAGGTTAGCCTTTTCTTCTTTTGGTTATTGTGATATCTCACATTGGTTGGAGAGGAGAACGAAACAACCCACCTTTACAAGGGTGTGGAAACCTTTCCCTAGCGGACACGTTTTAAAGCCTTGAGGGGAAGCCCGAAAGGGAAAGCCCGAAAGGGAAAGCCCATAGAGGACAATATCTGCTAGCGGTGGGCCTGGGTCGTTATAGTTATGTTCTCTCCCTGAGATGGCATTCATGCACGTTTACGTCAGTTTTCTACTTCTCCAATTGAATTCGTGTGTGTAGCTTCAGTTGTCATTAACATTGATACTGTCACTAAAAATGTTTAAGAAGGCTTCATGAGCTGAATGTTTTTGCCTCTTTTTTAAGCACAATATGAGAGCTGAATTTGTTAATAATGTGTGTGATTCAAGTGGGGATATGAATTGATGATGCAGATACAAGTGATTGGGTCTTATGGAGGAAGGGCAAGGCAGGATCTGCCCAAGGTGATTAAGTTGGCAGAATCAGGAATTTTCAATCTTAACGACATGGTTTCTCGAAAATACAAGTTCGAGGAGGCAAATGAGGCGTTTCAAGATCTCAACGAAGGAAAAATCATCGGTCGAGCTGTTATAGAGGTTGCCTAATCCCTCGAGCTGTTGTAGAGGTTGCCCCCCAATCCCTTCATCACTGCCCCAAATCAGCACCTTTTAGTTTATGTGACACTCAAATAAATGTTATGAGATGAGGTTTTTTTTTTGTTTTTGTTTTTCTTGTGCCCTTTAAACTTTATTTTGTTAATAATACTTGATTTTAGTTATTTGGATAACAAAACCCTTAGTGCAGAGAAAACACAGCAAGAAAAAGAAAAAGAAAATTACAAATTCAATATTCAATATTCCATTCCCTGTGTCATCTAACTGGTTGATCCATTAAATATTATCCTCTTTAGACTTTTCTTTTCGAGCTTTCTCTCAAGAATTTATTCAAGTCCATCGTTAGTCAATATTGTCGGAGGGAAGGGGTTTACACGAGAGAAATCTTTTCTACTCCCTCTCCATTAACGGTTTAAAATTGATATCAAAATTAATTTTAAAAAAAATAAAAAATGAGTAACTAAACTAAATATTTTTAAAAAAATGAATGAAATTAAAATTTTTAGTATATTCAAAATTAAATAGGATCTAAACCCTAAAACTTGAGTCAGCTGCATATGTCAGCCGACCAAGTTTATCAAAATAATTATTGACCAATGAATTATTTAATCCTACAAAATTGATTGAATCAACAAACATCCAAAAATTGGAAATTGGAATCGGTCTTCAAATAAATAAATAAAATTTAATTAAAACCGATTTTGTCTTGGGTTGATTTATAAAGACGTGAAAGTTGAAACAGCTTAATAAAGTCGGTTCATAAGTCTTTTATTTGATTATATTTTAATTAGTTTTCATTTTTGGTATAGTCAAGTATTGACCCCATTGGTTCAACCATTCAATTAAATAGGTTCATGACGGTTGTTGCTTGCGCTCAATTTCTAATCAAAATTAAGCCCTCATTCTGTTTTTTTTTGGTAATTTTGTTGGAACCACTATAATTTGTTATGATTTTTTAAAAATTTGTCATGTTTTTTTAAAAATTTGTTTGCAAATGTTTACTATCGGTACCATAACTAATACACCTATGCCAACAAGGTGCACCTTCCTTTTGGTTGTTCAAACTTCATAGTTAAGAGCGTGCTTTACTTAGATCAATTTTATGTTGGGATCACTCTTAAGAATTTCCCTAAAACAAAATATATGGGAATGATTGGGTTGGTATGTGAGAATATTATTCACTCTTTAAAAGTGAGGAATGATTAACGTAACCATATCATAGGTGATGCTAGGGAATGGTAGGAAAATTAAGTGCCAAATTAGGATTCTAAATCCTGATTCAAATCGTGTGATATTGACCTCAAATTACAGGTACAACAATCATTTGTTACACTTAGATATATCATATTACGCTGAACTTAGTCCAACCTAAATGGTAACTTAAAGAGTAATAGTGCGAAAAGAAGGAAGGCCCAATTCCAAGTTGTTCAAGAATAGTGTCGTTGAGTTTCTCGCCCCTTTGTCTTAGGATTAGTCAGTTCTATTTTTTGATGGGGGCAAGTGAAGAGATATAACTAAGCGGTAGAGTGTCCCCTTGACATGGCGGAAGTCATCGGTTCGAGCTTGATTATCCCTAAACCCAATATGAGCTTTTCTATTTTTACTTGCTCCCCCACTGTGATCGAATGAGAATGGATAAGAGGCTCGTGGGATTGACATGAGGGGGTGGGGATGACTATTTTTGGGAGCGAACTCCAGGCGAATATGAAGCGCATGGATACAAGTTATGCGTTGGAATGAAACACAACTTCGAATTAGCTTTTTCTACGAACAAGGAAAGTAATGCAACTATGAATCTCATGGAGAGTTCGATCCTGGCTCAGGATGAACGCTGGTGGCATGCTTAACACATGCAAATCGAACGGGAAGTGGTGTTTCCAGTGGTGGATGGGTATAGTACTCCAATTCAAATTCTGTACCTGAGTTATCACTTCTAGTGAGCCACCTCTAGCTTCGATTCAACGGGAACAAAGTCCACCGCAAATCAAGTATCAACCTTCCTAATATTTTTTTTTGTAAAAAACTTGCATTCTAAAATAAATTAGGGAGAAAAGGGAATATATATATATATATATCCGAAAATAGAAGGAACAATAAGTCAAGAACATAAACCAAAGAGGGAGGGAGGAAAGTCTGTATTTTTGGACAGTGGAGTCACCAAAGCATTTATTATATTACCATTTATTATATTACCAAGAAAAGGAAACACATCTTTCCTCTCTTAATCCCTTCTCCAATAATGCTTCAAAATTTGAAACCTAAAGGGAAAAACAACAAAAAGATAGAACCACAAACCATCTCTTCTCCATTCAAATCAAAGCAAAGTACTGCATGGGATTTGCTCCATTCCTTGCGTTCTCCCTTCTCTTCCCTTTCTTCACCTTCCTCTCTTCCGCCCCTTTAGCCTTCCACGCCGTTTACCCCAATTTCACAGCCTCCAATTTCAAGTTCATAGACGACTCCGGCGCCTTCTTAGCTTCTCTCAACAACACTTTCACTGCCTCAATCACCAATTCTAAATCCGACTCCTCTAAGTATTTCTTCCTCATCGTCCATGTCGTTTCCGACACCATCATTTGGTCCGCCAATCCCTACAATCCCGTTTCCATTTCCAGCCCTCTCACTCTCTCCCCCGCCGGCCTTTCCCTCTCCGACGACGACGACGACTCCGGCGCCCTCGTCTGGTCCACTCCGCCTCTTCCCTCCCCTGTCGCCGCCATGCACCTCCTCGACTCCGGCAACCTCGTCCTTCTAGACCACGCCAATGTTACCCTCTGGCAGAGCTTTGATGTTCCCACTGACACCATCCTTGTCGGACAGAGCCTTCCAGTTCGAAATCCCCTGTTTCCGGCTACCACTGAGGACGACGACATGTCGTTTCGGCTTCTCCTTACTGATGACGATTTGTTGCTGCAGTGGAATCAGTTGACTTTCTGGAAATTGTCTATGGATTTGAAGGCCTTTAGACATTCTTACTCTCCGGTTTCCTTCTTGGCCATTAATGGCTCTGGGTTTTATCTCTTTGCAACAGATGGATCAACGGTTGTGATGCATCTCAGCTTGAATTCCAATTTGGGGGAGTTTTTTAGATTTGGGAGACTTGGATTTGATGGGAGATTCAAAATCACAAGCTTTGTGAATGGGGGTTTTGTCGATGAATTTGTGGGTCCGTCGGAGAATTGTCAACTTCCGACACCTTGCGGGAAGTTGGGGCTCTGTTCTTTTGGAACATGTTCTTGTCCTCCCAGTTTCACAGGAGATTCACAGAACAAAAACGGTTGTGTCCCTGCTGATTCATCCATTTCTCTTGCTTCTCCTTGTGGTAATGTTAGTAAGAGCAATTTTGCAGGGGAGTTGAATTCGAGCTTTTCGTATTTGAGATTAGTTGATGGTGTTGATTATTTTGGTAATAATTTTATGGAACCTGAAAATCATGGTGGTGACTTGCAATCCTGTAAGGATTTGTGCTCCAGGAATTGTTCATGTTTGGGGATTTTTTATGAAGATTCTTCCTCTTCTTGTTTTCTTATTTGGGACAAGATTGGTTCCATTATGTCTGCGACGAGAAGTCGTGTCGGATACATAAAAACTCTCCAAACGACTCCCATTTCTGAAGGAAAGAGTCGGAAAAGGATTCCACTGGTGGGTCTGATATTGATTCCTTCATCAGCAATCTTTCTTGTGATTGCAATTGGTGTCCTACTCCTCTGTTTTAGAAGATTGAGGGTGTTGGCGATGCTGCAGCAGCGGTCGGAGTCTTCTTCATCGATGGAACTGGATATGACATTGATTCCGGGCCTACCAGTCCGGTACGGCTACGACGAGATTGTGACTGCAACTGACAATTTCAAGACTCAAATAGGGAGTGGCGGGTTTGGTACGGTTTTCAAAGGAACTCTTCCAGACAAAAGTGTTGTGGCAGTGAAGAAGATATCAAGCCAAGGAGCGCAGGGGAGGGTGAATTTTTGTGCAGAGATTGCTGTGATTGGGAATATTCATCATGTAAATTTGGTGAGATTGAAAGGGTTTTGCGTGGAAGGGAGGCAAAAGCTTTTAGTTTTGGAGTACATGAATAGAGGGTCGTTGGATAAGGCTCTGTTTGGGGATGGCCCTGTTTTGGAGTGGAGAGAAAGGTTAGAAATAGCATTGGGGACTGCTAGAGGGCTTGCTTACTTGCATAGTGGGTGTGATCACAAGATCATCCATTGTGATGTGAAGCCAGAGAACATACTTTTGAGCCGGAGTTTGGGGGTCAAGATCTCAGATTTCGGCGTCTCCAAGCTTCTCACTCCAGAACAGTCGGGGCGGTTCACAACCTTAAGAGGAACTCGAGGGTATCTGGCACCGGAGTGGCTGACGAGTTCGGCCATCTCTGATAAGACGGATGTTTACAGCTATGGCATGGTGTTGTTGGAGATTGTTAGGGGGAAGAAGAACTGCTCCTTTGAGGAGAAGGATAGGGAATACTTCCCTTTGGTTGCTTTGGAAATGCACATGATAGGTGGAAGGTACTTGGAGTTGGCGGACCCGAGGTTGGAAGGGAGGGTGAGGAGTGAGGAGGTTGAGATGCTTGTACGAGTGGGGCTGTGTTGTGTGCATGAGGATCCAGCTCTGAGGCCAACTATGGCCAATGTTGTGGGGATGTTGGAAGGAGGGGTGGCGGTGGCGGTGGCTAACGCTAACCCAATTCTAGAGTCTCTCAACTTCTTATACCTATATGGCCGCAAATTCAGTGAGCCCTCAAACCTGACTCCCCAAAATCAATCTGCGTTGTGGAGAGCATTGGTATCAGCCACAACAACAACAACAACAGCACAGCCTCATCCTATTCTTGGCAACCACAAGAGTAATAGCCATCTTACTGCTTCCTCTCACCTTTCGTCCCACCAACTTTCTGGTCCCCGATAACGATGGCAACAGCGTAGCGTCTTAGATTCACCCTTTGTGTATATATGTCTTTCTTTCCTATCATATTTTGTCAACATATGCAACATATATGTCTTTCTTTCCTATCATATTTTGTCATATGGGTCACTTGAAAATTATATACAATAGTTGATAGACAAATAAGATTCTAAGGATCATATTACAAAACCTCTTTTTCAAGCTTCAAAACAGCCATAAAAGCTTCCTGGGGTACATCAACTCTTCCAATCGCTTTCATCCTCTTCTTTCCTTCAGCCTACAGCTTCGAATTTGTCAGTGTAAATGCAAAGGAAAAGCAAAAGAATAGCTAATTCTCATCTTATCGTCTATCCATGTCAAAATAACACACCTGTTTTCTAAGCAATTTCTTCTTTCTTGTAATGTCTCCACCTAGAAACAAAGCACAAACGAGAAATTTTACCAGCTGCCCTCTAATAATGTCGAACTTTTATGATATTGATAAGCAATGACCCTCGAACATAAGAGAAAGTGATAAAAGTTGATCCAAAAATAGAAATAAGAAATAAAAAAAGATATCCTGTTGCTGCAAGAAGAGTTTCTCACCGTAGCATTTGGCAAGGACATCCTTTCTAATAGCAGATATAGTTTCACTAGCAATAACTTTAGAGCCAATACATGCCTGCCATGTCAGAAAGGAAAAATGGAAACAGACGTTCCCCATGAAAAGAAAAGAAAAGAAAAGAAAAGAAAAGAAAAAAAGAATTATCAAGAAATCAAAGAGAGGGTGATTTCAGTCTGGTACACATGACAATCAGATTGGAGCTATGAGGAACTGACATTTCCAGCTATATAGAAACTTCAAAGATACATGTGCACAAGTTTTTTTTACAAACGACTTTTCCAGCCGTTGAGTCATCCTATTCAAATTTAGCTATACTAATGAAAGAGGAAAAGTTTGAAGATGTTTTAGTTTACACTAATATCTTTAGTAACATCAGGTTAAGAGAAGGCTATCAAAAGACCTAACATGTTTCCCAGATAAGAATCCCATGGAGACAGCTAATCGGGCATAAATTTAAACAACAAGGAATTTATGTGATAAGAATCCCATGTTAAATCACCATTCATCCCAAAAGCTTAACGTGTTATGGTAAATTTAATTATATCCGCAATCAATATAACTTAGACTGTTCTTGGAGAGAGGAAAAAAGAAAGTGGGGAATATTATCTTTGGAAAAAGAAAAAAACAAAAGTAAACAATGTGCATCTTTTTTGTTTCATTTGGTTGATATTTGTAATATTAATTTTACCTGAATAGGTACTTTAAACATTTGTCGCGGTATTAGCTCCTTCAGCTTCTGAGTCAAAGCTCTTCCAACGGAATATGCCTGAAAATGGTATTTCTTGTCAGCTTCATAGCATAGCAAGTTGGTCTAAGCCATAATAAGTAATGAAGCGTTTGCTCAATCAGCTGACTGACAAAAGACACTCGCATAGTGCCTATGTCAAAACTATATAAGACAAAATAAAGTCTATTGAAGCATTGCTTTGAAATTTCATTGACTTTGGACCAGAAAAGGAAGAAATGCAATACCTACCTGGGGGAAAGTCAAGGAACTTCCTGACTCAAAAAGTTCCAAGCCCAAATTATATGCGTTGTTCGCCAACTTGTTTTTTTTTTTTTGTAAGGACCCACACTTTCATTTTAGAAATGAAAGAATATAAGGATATAAAAAAAGGCCTATAGAAAAGAGAGTACAATCTAACTACAGAAAATGACTCCAAAAAAAAAAAAAAAAAAAAACCTAAATCTAAATCACAAGTACAAAAAGTCAAGACGATGAAGCCTACTAGGAGGCATTAAACCTAGCCACCTCCCAAACTTCCTCATCGATCTCTCACAACTAAGACCATTTACATTGACACGTTATAAATATTTCTATCGATATTTTCATAAAATTGAGATCTTCATATTTGTGTCAAGATCGATATTACAACTTTAAACATGAGAGAATCCCTTTGAAGCACTTACCAGCACTTGGTAAGAGTACAGATTAGTCCTCACCAAGTAGCTGAATTATTTAGAACGAAATAAAGAAAAGTGTGAAATATGGAAGCGGCAGAGGGAACAAAAGGGACAAAATCAGAAATAAGATGAGTAAGGAGGATAGAAAGGGGATACTCTCAAATATCTCCATCGACCTTCTAGTACCCTAAGACTTTGTTAAGAGTCAGACGACTTTGATCCACCAACTAACAGAAGAAAACAGACAGCAGGACAATAACTAACTAATTATGCATCAAGTTTAGCATTACATAAGTTCCTACCCATCCAAAGAAATACACTACTTTATGAAGAGAGCAACCAGGAAGGTAGAAGCTAACTATTCCTATCCAGAGTAATAACCAATACATGCTCGAAATTGATACCAGATTATATGATTTTATTTTTGGTTTTTAATGAGTAACAAAAAAATTATTTCTCGAATGATAGCAAGTATTCTTGTTATAAATATTACCTTATTGTTGTGCACGATTGTTGCCAATGGTTCCACTCGGTCACCATTTATCTGAATGTCCAGTTTTATCAACTCACTTTCTCTATATCTGAAAGTCATTATGCAATTTTAATACGAAAAGTTAGAAGCACATCTTTAACAACCAAGACACAAAAACTACTAAAATTTTTGACACATTTTCTTTATACTTGTGGTTTTCCTGGAATTTATACTATTTATTTTGAAATCCTATCTCAAAAATTCAAAAAACATCCAGTTTGTGTTCGAAGATAGGTGTTGAGGGGAGTGTTAAACATATGACATCCTGCATAAGGGAAGGGTTGATGACAAATGAGTCCGTTACTTTACGCCCATCTCTGGCCCCTATATATATATATATATATATTACCATCGACTGTAAGAATGCCCCTCTTTTATTCCTTCTCGTTCATCTCAGTTACAATTATTTCATTCCTTGTTCATCTCACTTTAACCATTTTCAATTAAGTACAAAATAATAACATGATTTTGTCCCCATAATTGACAATGTGGACATATCCACCAAGGATGCTTATATGTGAGATCCTTATTTAGTAATAGAAAAGCTTCTCTACATAAAGAAAAAACGCAGCAAGAGTGATACTGATTGCATCATTCTCAAAAATCAAATCCACTCTATTAAAGAAAAGTGTACATGAAAGATTTAATGCTTTTACCCAGTAAAAGAGTATTCCATGCTTGCATAACCTTTGCTTCTGGATTTTAGTTGGTCAAAGAAATCACCAACCATCTGAGGGGAAGGGAAAGGGAGAAAATATATATCAATACTCACCACAAAAATAAAACAAAAAATTGGAAGTTCATAGATGTTGAGATTTGAGAATATAAAGCTTATAAACGTCGACATTTAAAATCTCTTTTAATTAAAGTCAGATTAAACTTTCATTTTCTTTTCCTTTTTAAGTATTTTTCAAGGATGTTAGATTTAATTCTCAGCTTTTGTCTTTCCACTTCAAGTTAACTTTTAATGTTGTTTCTATATCAGCTAGCTAACTTGTATCAGCTAACCAGCTCATATAAGAAGGCAATCAGATGAAATCATTACCAACCAACATTTCATAAGTTCAACAATGGCTAACATCGCATAAAATACAGCATCGGTGTTCAGCATTGAACTGAGACAAACTTACTTCTGCTAATGGTAGGGCATAGGTGATTGATGCTCTAATTTCGGTTATAAATTTCATTTCTTGAAATTCTCCTCTTCTTTCTTGGGCCAACTCCATCAGGGGTCCAATATACTCCTTTGGCGTAAGCATCTCAATCTATGATTAGGAACAAAAATAACACATTATATTACTTGATATAATAGATAGATATTCTAAGGCTTCGAAGCACAAAAGTTGACCTTGACAAAGGGCTCCTCAATTGACCTTCTTTTTCCAGGTTCAGGAAGCAAAGATGGATTTGAGCATTCAACCTTCAGAAATGAGAATTTTGTTATAACGTTAGCATGAGATCAACACAAAGTTCAACTTCCAAAGAAGGTATTATTTATCCCATCATATGATATTCACACACACGCGCATATGCATAATGACATTCAATGAACAAAAAGATTGAAGGAGGCAGGAGCATCAATAATTATACATTGAATCTTCATTTCTAATTACATAACATATTCAAGTGCTCAATGAATTAAAAGGTGATACAAAGGTCAGTGGTCAACAAGCACCACTAAAATGTCACTGTAAATGAATAATAATAACAATAAATTTAATTTAACTCTTTAACCAAAACTCATTTCTCATCAAATTATTTTATAAAATGTATTTCCTTAGATCAATTAGTCACCTGTTTGATTAAAATTTTCATTATCTTTTCCATGTCCTCTCCCCACCCCTTTTTTAAAGGTTTATTTTCGTCCTTATGAACCCAGTGATTCTTGTTGGTAATCTCACCCTTGCTCATGAATGTCATTATTCTCCTCGTTGCATAGTATAAATCAGAAATGGGTTCCATAGCCTTTATGCCAAGTCCAAAAGGGTATAGGATTTGAATTTCTAAAACCTCTTTGATACGCAAGCAGCTACATGATAGCCAAGCATTTAGTTAACCATCGTCATACTAAACATGCGGAGATAGACAGACACTAGTAAAGAAAGAGTAGAAGGGAAAATCATCTCTCTAATCTTTACACATTCTGCGCAATAGATGGCAAGAATTTTCATGAAGGCCCTGTCCAGGATTATATTTGAAGAATTGAGATCCAAGTTTCAGTTAATCAATATACAAAGCACAACTTGAGGGAGTGTGTTATAAGATAATGAGCCTCTTTATTTTACTTCATCAACTTTTCAAACCCTTCCTTTCAAGAAAGATTTTTTTATTTTTATTTTATTTTATTTTTTAAAATTAATAGATTTGGATTGATTCAATCAAACTAATTTTAGAATTCATGAACTAACCAAAGCTTTTGGGTTTGGCTAATAGAATTAATTGGGTCATCAAGTTTTTTAAACACGGCTGCAGAGAATTATTGAAATCACACGTCACTCTAGATTCATAATTACAGCAAGTAGTAAATATATACTATTTTCATTCTTCTTGCTACCATATGATAATGAAGCATAAGTCTAAGGATAGAGGAGAAATTACAGTTTCACCGTTTACACAGTTAACTCTATATACAACACTTGGAGCTGTAGTTATCAGGCTCAGGTTGTATTCTCTTTCAAGTCTTTCCTGTATAACAGAGGCATTTATAAGAAAATTTTGCTTTTAACGTTTGTTTCAATGCTGTTAGTACATAGTAACGACTATGAAGCCGACAAATTTCTTTATGAAAACAAGGTAAAAGAACCTGGACGATTTCCATGTGGAGAAGACCCAAGAAACCACATCTGAAGCCAAAACCCATTGCACTTGATGTTTCAGGCTCAAACTGTATGAAGTTAGAGTGCCAAAATGGTCAAAATTCATATTAGATAGAGGTTGCAATCACACAGATTGCAGGCAATATGGAATGGAGTCGACATAAATGATTAAAATAGCTGAGGAAGGGTAGTGGAAAATTATAGCAAAACGTACGCCAAACGAAGAAAGGAAAATCAGATGAAATGCACGAAAAGGAAAAATCACATGAAAAGGATGCAAACACGTACGCTCAAAGATCACTGCATAATTTCTTAAAATATAACGCAGTCTATTTCTTCCTTTAACCAAATCTTTTCTCTCCTTTTTTCTTTCCGTATTCATGAATGTTTGAACCATCTACATATCTTAACTCAACTCATGAAACAACTATCTGACATATCAGAAAACTCAGTATTTTAGTCTACTATGAAGGTGGCCACCATGAGTTTTGAATAAGTTTCTCCCGAAGTCCGTTCACTATTTTTCACTTGTCCAAATGACCATTAGGTAGTTGAGCTAACTAAAATAAAATAAAAAAACTGGTTTTCCATCAACGCTAAACTTCATATGATTTGTATCTATTTCCATATGGTTCTACGAATGAATGCTACATTTAACCACTTGTCAAAATATCAGCTAAAAGTTTCTCGGATGGAAGAATCTGAACCAGTCAATCCTCGAGTGTAATGTTTTCCAGTTTCTCCATTTTCTCTTTGATTTAACCATGTAAAGCAGGTCTCATGATTGGATAAAATCTTGTCCTGACTCAATGAAATTCAATTGTTGAGCAATTTAAACTTAAGCCTTAATTGATCTATTAAGATGAAGAGTCATGTAAAGAAATACCAATAAAGGATTTTCCACCGTATTCCAGCGTAACAGATTTAAATAATTCAACTCCCAAGAACCCCACCATCAATGCATTAAATGTTTCTTAACCACCAGACACTCTTAATGCAAGGGACCTTACAATGAGTAACCTTTCTGAGGAATCTCTATTAGTAGAACTCCAATCAAGAACTCTTCAAACAAGGCAACAATTGAACCTATTCCCCAACTCCACAACAATGAAGATAATGAAGGGTGAATGAAGAATTTGAGAGAAAAATTGCTAGTTTCAATAATAATAATAATAATAATATTTTAACTATAAAAAAACGAGGACATACTAAAGAACTTCTTAGAAGGGGAGTTTTTCTCCATAGAACAACATATGAAGATACTTTCGGTAAGAAGTTGGAAAAAAATTAACTTTTCCTATCATAAAGACTATACTCCTTATCCAAGATTTTGTCAACTCAACAAGTATAATGAACCGTAAATCTACCATCAATCACATTTAACGCCCATGAATAAAAGGGGTGCAATTAAAAATATTAAAATAAAAGGGACTAAACTGAAACCTTTTAAATGATAGAACTCAAACATTAAGACTAGTTTTATGTTGTAGTAAACAAAACTGTCCATAACAGAACAACTAAAGTGAGGCAAAGTATTTGTAATGTAGATGTATAAAAGAGTCAAAATTGAAATATATAAAAGAGAATTAATCCTTCAATAACCTTCAACGCGGCATCATTAAGTTGCAGCTTTTCAAGAGCATCACGTAATTCTGGAAACCTGAAAAAGTAGAGCACAAAAATTTAAGTTAAGCAGAAGCAAACAGATCATTACTTTGTAAATTTTTAGAATATGGTAAATAAATTAGCATAAGCAAGGATCAATACTGGTCTGCATCAACTGGAAAAAGGCCACAGAATACCATTGGAGTGACTTCCTCATATCCAGGTAGTGAGTCTTCGGCCTTTCTACTAGAGTGAGTAATGGTGTCCCCAACTCTTGCATCAGCTACTGATCTTATAGAAGCTGAAAGATAGCCAACCTGAAAATGAACAGGGCAAGAAAATAGAAGAATAGTGTTGAAAATGAGTGTCAAAGTTGGGACATCTTTGTAAACAGCTTTTCAGGAAAGTTAGATTTATAATATCTTCCACAGTATATTCTTTGATCCCCAAAGTTCAGGGTAGGAGTTGATTAGATAAAATTTTCTTTTTTTAGCCTTTCTGGTGTAGGCTAAAGAGACTAAGGAGACTAAGGAGATCCAAGAATCCAACACTAAATCTTTATTAGAAAAGATTTAGAAATGAAAGTGTCGGTATAGTTGATCACTATTGATGGTATTGTATTTCTGGAAATTTGTTTCTTTATTTGTAGATGGGTGTTTCTTCTACTTAATAACACCTTCTCATGATAAAATATACAGAAAATATTCTATCTTTTGATATTTTACCTACGTTGTCAGAGCTGGAAACCCTAAAAGTAATCCCATCCTAGCAATCATTGCTACTGCAAGTCACCCGTGTTTACCCAGCACTGTCTACCCTTGGGCATCATGACCTGCGTTACTCATTGCATGCAAGAACCCAAATTCAAGGTTCTTCTGCATACATGTTCGCAACAATCGTCGAAAAGCCATGCTCCATCACTACTTAGCCAACATGTCACGTCAATTTACCCTCATTTTTTGACTTCGTCATTTTTTTGGCTACTATTATTTGTGGGTTTGGCTTATGTTTTTTGTCCAGCTTTGAAAATTGTTGATTTTCAACCATGTCAGAAAAAAAGTTTTTGATTGCTAAAGTGGTCTCAGATAATTGCATCCATTCCAACACACCTACTATCCAAATTACCACCATTCACTTAATGGGGATAACTTTCTTCATTGGTCCCAAAGTGTCCGGATGTATACTCGTGGAAAAGGACAGATTGGTTACCATACCAGAGATAAAGTAGCGCCTGCCAACTATGATCCTTTGTTTGCCGGATGGGATGCTGAAAAACTCCATGGCTATGACTTGGCTAGTCAATTCCATGGTAGAAGATATTAGTTATAACTATATATGTTACTTTATTGTAAAAAAACTATGGGATAGGGTGACTCAGATGTATTCACATTTTGGCAATCGGTCACGTGTTGAACCTCAAATTGGGTGACATACGACAAGGAGGTAACTCAGTGACACAGTACTTTCACTCCCTAAAAAGAACTTGGCAATATCTTAGATCTCTTTGATACGTATGAATGGAAGTCTACAAAGGATCAAAAGCACTACAAAAAAAAAAAAAAAAAGGAAGTTGGTGGAGGATAGTTGTATTTACATATTTCTGGCGACCTCAATGCTGAATTCAATGAGGTTAGAGGTAGAATACTTGGTAAAACTAATCTCTCAACTACTCATGAAGTTTAATCTAAACTGCACGAGGAAGAGAATGTTATGATTGAGAAGAAACCCACTGATTCAATTGAAAGTTCTGCAGTTGTTGAAGCTATTGCCGTCAAGACTTTTGAAAAATCAAACAAGACGCATAAAAAGCCTCGTGTTTGGTGTGACTACTCGTGATATGTGTTGGAAACTTCATGCAATACCAGAAAATAGGAAAAGTATTAAGCAAGGTGAGAAGAGCACCAATCAACATTCTTTCAGCACTAATGTTGTTGACACCAACCCATTCAATACAGAGCAAGTTGATCAAATCATGAAACTGCTAAAGGCAACTTCATCATCGGGTAATCCTAGTGTTTCCTAGGCACAAATAGGTAATTATCCTTGAGCTCTCTCTTGTCTCAACTCATCTCTGTGGATTATAGATTTTGGAGCATCTGATCGTGACTAGTTTCTACGAACTATTTGAATCATACTCCCCTATGCACTTTAATGAAAAAAATTCAAATTGTTGATGTTAGCTTCACTTCAATTGCAGGAAAACGAAAACAAACTAGTAGATTGACCTCATACATTACTTTACATTGGGTTCTTTATGTTCCTATTAGGATGTAATTTGTTATTTGTCAACAAAATCCAGGGGAGCTAATTGTCGTGTTACCTTTTTTGACTCTCATTGCATCCTTCAAAATAAGGACTCGGCGGAGATGATTGGCCCTAGAATGTTCGATGGTCTCTACTACTTTGATAATCTTTTATCTAGTCATATAAAAGTTGAAGGCTTGAATAGTGTTAGTTCTCCTTCTGTTAAAGAAATTATAATGTTTTGGCATCATAGGCTACATCGTCCCAAAATTTTCTACTTAAAGTATTTATTTCCAAATTTATTTAAAGGAACTGATTGTTCTGTTTTTTATTGCGAAGGTTGTATATCCCACTCCTTTTCATTTAATTCATAGTGAAGTATTGGGACCTTTGATTTTGGTTCATAGTGGAAAGCAATGGATTATAACCTTCATTGATGATCACACCCTTTTAACTTGGATTTATGCAGAAGGTGTGTAATGTTCCAAGATTGTTTCCTGTCAAGAAGGAAAAATGTGCTCTCGCCCAAAAGTGCATCAACTTCCTACGAGATGTCATCAGATGTGGCAGATCAGCATGGATGACAATAAGATCAAAGCCATCCAAGAATGGAAAATTCCCAATTCAATGACTGAGGTGTGATCCTTCCTAAGATTAGCCAACTATTATCGACGGTTTGCCGAAGGGTTTTCACGACCAACCGCCTCACTAACGAAACCAAGATCAGCCATGTCGAGGGGGCTTGTCCTCAGCTTGGTCGACATTACCAAACCATTCGAAGTAGAAGCGGATGCATTAGACTTTGCACTTGCGGGCGTTCTCATTCAAGAGGGACACCTCCGAGAGCCGAAAGCTCAACAATGCTGAGAGGAGGTATACTGTCTCTGAGAAAGAAATGCAAGCGGTTGTCCATTGTCTTCGAACATAGAGACAATATTTGCTGAGATCTTAGTTCGTGGTAAAGACTGACAACAATGTTGTTTGTCATTTCTTTGATCAACTTAAATTGACTTCCAAACAAGCGTGATGGCAAGAGTCACTAGCCGAGTTCAACTTCAAGTTTGAACATAGAGCCGAAAAGAATACTCAAGTTGTCGACGCCCTGGGTCGGAAGGGAGAACATGCGGCCCTATGCATGTTAGCCCATATCATGCAGTAAAATAGATATGTGCAAAATCATATGAGAACAACTTCAGAAAGTCCCTTCGACCAAAACGATTATCGAGTTAGCCAAAGCCAGGAAGACCAGGCAATTTTGGGTCGAAGGGGACTTACTCCTGACGAAAGGAAACATGTTATATGTCCCAAGGGCGGGAGATTTGAGGAAGAAATTGATGTACGTCATCTATGGGTTGGCCACCATGAGAGGCAACAAACTTACGCCTTACTGAAGAAGAGATACTTCTAGCCGAACATGCAAAATGATATCATGCAATACACGAAGACATGCCTTATCTGCCAACAAAACAAAGTTGAGAAGGCCAAGGTCTCGGGATTTCTCGAACCCTTGCTGGTACCAACGAGACCTTGAGAAACTGTGTCATTGGATTTCATCACACATCTTCGTAAGAAGGAGAACATGAAACAATCTTGTTTTCCACTCTGATACCATAATCCAACGACACTTTCGCTTTTTGAATTTAACATGATATAATCTTTTGTTGTAAATAATGAATAAATATTTTAAATCTTCATGGTATCAACACCTATAAATAAATCCTAGGCAATGGTCAAAAACCCAAGTTACCACTCTTCACTAATGCATCCTCCTCACAATTACACCATCCAGGTTTGTTCTTGACTTGCTTGTGGGAGTTTGTGGTTCATGTTCTAGATTTTTGGTGATCGGTGGGTAGGCTAGTTGGGTAGTGACAAAAATTGAAGCTGTGTTTCACATCCCAACCCCTAATGGTTCACAAAGCCCTAACTGCCCTAGGAAAAGTTCTAGTGCTTTGATACCACATTAATGTGAGAGCAAATAGCAGAAATAACTCTACTTTGTCTACAGTTTAATAGATATATGCAAACATGGAAGCCCTAAACTAAATATCGTAAAATTATAATAAAAATGACAAAAGAATAACAGGTTCCCATTTACGAATATACTATTAAGAATACGTGGGGATTACTTAACTATATAAACAATTGCCCAATCAATCATTTACCTCTCCAGCATAAAGTTCCTCCACTTCCAACTGATTGGGAGATAAGACTCCAACTTCATCAGCAAAATAATCCTGTGGATAAAGTGGCATTAAACTTATTAGGGAAAAGGAACTTCAAGAACAGAAAATGCTTCAAGAAATAAAAGACCTTAATCCACTTTCAGCTAAGACAATGCAAAAATTCAAACTTCTCAATGTTGGGAAGAGAAGTAAGAAATAAAATGAGGGTAAAAAGAATTTTGAGTGTCTAGAAAATTTACCTTTCCACTAGCCATGAAATATATTCTATCACCTTTCTTTATTCTCCCATCAACAACTCGAAAGTAAACTATAACACCCCTATATGAATCATAATAACTGCACAAAAACAAGGTAACCTCATTCAACATCTGTTCAGTTCATTATTATTAAGATTTTGATGGCAAAAATCAGCGCAAAGTTTTTATTTTTATTTTTTTATGAGAAACAAAGTTCATTTCATAGAAGATACGAAACTACAAAAAAAAGAAAATATATAGGGTAGGCAAGCTAAACCCCTAGCCAAAGAAGTTACAAAATGTAAAACTACAATATAGTTATTAGTGTGCAAGAAGTTAATAAATAGTCAAATGATGCGCTAAAGCAGAGTCTTCAAATATAGCTGTTGAATTTTAGTCTGATTTTAAGAGAAACATACAAACATGGAAGCAATTTTCTGTTCAGTTATATAGAAAATAGTAGTAATAAAATAAAATAGATATGGGAACATCAACTATGAAAAAGGTTTGCTGCTAAGGCAGAACTTTTAAATTGAAGATATTCAGTGTAAATAAGAGTCATTTAAACATAAGCATATATAGAGATAACTAAGCTAGTTGTATACCTATCAAATATTAATGCTCTGAGTGGCCTATCAGCAGTATTACGGGGTGAAGGAACCCTTTCAACAATCGCATTTAAAATTTCAGTTATACCTATCCCCTCCTACAGGAGAAAAAAAAAAAAAAATCAGAAAAAGATTGGTTCCTTAAATTAAGAAATATTGATTATCCAATTATCTGAATCCAAATGTCAGAATACAACAACAATAAAAGAAATTTTCAATTTTAGCTCTAAACTTGTCATGTTGAATCAAATTTCTCCATATACTTTCAATTCTATCAAATTGAACCCTAAACTTAGACAATTGTTCAAATTCTTAACCTCTATTCATTTTTTGTTGATTCACTCGCCAATTGTAACAAAAAAGTTATATAAATTATCCATAATATCATTAATTTCAATAAAATAAAGTTTTTCACAAAATAAAGTTTAATCAATGCACAAATTAACCACTTTCACAACGTTGCTAAAACTCGCAAAATTTCAATAAAAATTAAGCTCTAATGTTAATTTTTCTAAAAGTATGAATCATATGTGTTTTATTATAGTTCGTTGAATGAATATAAGAATACTTTTTATCACAATCTTTCAAAGAAACTTATCCGAAGATAAAAATTACAACAACTTATAAGTTTAAGATCAAGATTGCAATACTTATCTAAGTTTGAGGTCCAATTTGATGGAATTGAAATTTTCTGATTTCTTATCAAATAAACACATGCATATATAGTCTCCATGAGTAACCAGCCATTTACTGGACAAGAAGAGCAACTATGAATAAGAAAATACTGAAAACTAACCTTTGCTGAACATTGTATCGCATTACTACAATCAAGACCCACAATCTGCAATAAACGTGAAATATTAATAAACTTAATTTATTTTTAAAAAGAAAACATAAATGTAGATGTAAGTACTTTTAAAGTTACGCAAGTTTTCTCTAAGCCCTTGTTTTATTTTCACTTTTTTATTAAATTAAACAGCCAAATCAAGTCAAATGAATAAACAGAAAAAGGCTCAAGTTCGTATTATAAATAAATAAATAAAATTACAGCGAACCCTTAAATGCATGAACTGCAACCTCAAATGGTACGTTAAAGTCTAGTATGGCTAGAGTAGAACTGGTACTAAACTTGTCCTTAAGAATAGTGAAGCTTATATGTTGTTCATCTCCCCAAAGAACTTTCTTTGGATCCAAAAGGATGGCATCAAAATGGAGTCAGCCGCTCTCAGATCCTTTTCCCATTTATATGTTTGTCTATTTTCAGAAATAAACATCTTCCTCAAATGCCCTTATTTCTATGAATACTTGATAGCGTCAAAAAAGATGTTGCGAAACAAGTAACAGCTGGTCTCTCGAATTCATGTTGATTTGTGAATTCCCTCATCATGTTAAGTACATACAAGTGGTTATACAGAAAACGTGTCATGGCCCTTTTAAGACACCTTTTAAATTGGTCAATCATTCTGATATCCTCTAAAATTAAATCTAAACAATGAGCGGCACGTGGTGCCCAATATAAATATGGTTATTTTGCATCCAAATATTTACCAGCTAGGGCATAGTTTGAGGCACTATCGACACTTTGCCACAGTGAAAGCATATCTCCGAATAAGAATTTGAACCTTGGGGGGGGGGGGGGGGGGAATATATTGTTTCTTTCTATGAAATTAAAAAAACTAAAATATAATGAATAATATTAAATGATCGAACTGTTCTATCCTTGCCAGTATTTCCATTGACAACATCAAACATAAATCCAAGATCAGAGTATTTCGGCTTAACAAAGGAGAGCATTATGTACAGGCAAAAGAGATGGTACATGAAATAAAACTATTCTTTTTTATTTATATTGTACCAACCTCTTCAATCTCCTGCGTAACACGAAGTGGATCAGCACCTGGAAGATCAATTTTATTTAAAACCTGCAACATATTACATCAATAACTCATCAATCAAATTAGTACGGTTGCTTTTGGAGAAGAAATTATTTTCTTATTACTCAAACAACACAATAATGGGTAAATATAATACAAGAGAAGTTTCAACTAATGGGTAAATATAATACCAGAGAAGTTTCAACTAATGGGTAAATATAATACCAGAGAAGTTTCAACTAAGGAAACTACATATAAAAGGAAAAGGCATTGAAAAAATACTCAAGGACTAATAGAAACCCAATTACACTATTTATAAATCTATATCCCCCTCAAGCTAGGTTGTACATAGATTATAAGCCAAGCTTGGAGTTAAATTCATCAATGCAATATCCCTATATATATTTCCATTCAGTTACTTCTCCGGCCCAACTAGCATCAGTGTAGAGTTCAATTTTGTTAGACTTTGTTAAACAATATTCATGATCTAGAGTGTCTTTCAAGTATCTTAAAATCCTATTTATAGCCCTAAGTGATGTTTGTTCGGGTTATTCACATACTAAAAACAATACTAACCGAGTATGCTCTGTTTGGTCTAGCATGTGATAAGTAAGTTGACATTCCCACAAGTCTTTGATACATGACTATTGTCATCTGGAATTACCCCTTCACTTTGGTGTTGGACTAAATTTGGATCTATAGGAGTTTCAACAAGCTTACATCCAGAATTTCCTGTCTTCTTTAGTAAATTTAGAATATATTACTGCTAAGAATTGACAATACCACTTTTAGTTCTTGCCAAACCTAGAAAGTATCAAAACTTTTTAGGTTCTTGTTTCAATTTGATGGTTTAGAGGAAATTTTCTCTTCAACCGAAGCCCAAAATAGTTGGGACTTCGGGTTGCCCCCCAAGGTCCCAAATAAGTCACTGCCCATCTCCCAACATCACAACCCCGAATTCCGGCAGCTAACAACTCTCAATGTAATCAATATTACTGCCTGAAATGGTTATCTTTTCCCTATTGATCTTGAGCCCAAAAGCAAGCTCAAAGACGTCGATAATCTCCTTCAACTTCTTAGACTTTTTGTCATGAAAATTTAAGAATGAAAGGGTGTCATCTGCAATAGTAGGTGGCTCACATGGTTTTGATTCTTTCCCACCACAAAACCATTGATACAGCATCTGTCATACGCATTCTCCAACATAGCACTTAACACATCTACAACAACAACAAAGAAAAAGTTCAAGGGGTCTCCCTGTCTTAGATCCTTGACAGTTGAAGAATCCACTTGCCCTACCTACCGTTTACAAAGACTGAGAAGGAAGTGTTAGTGATACAACCTCTTATCCCCCTGCTCCACCACTCCCAAAGCCCTGCACAAAACATCAAGCAAAAAATCCAAGACCACCATGTCACAGGCTTTTTCAAAATCTAGTTTGATCACCTGTCCTTCTTTTTATCTCTATACTCTCTGGCCAGCTCTTTCTCCACAAGTATGAGTAAAGAATCTACCTGAGACTGTAAATAAACTTTTTATGGATCAGTTATTTAGTAACATTGCATTTTACTGCAGCACTACTACTTGTCCATGTTTTCAAAGTGCAAGGGGGCACTCCAAGGCAACAATTCTCTTGATTGCCTTAAGATGACAGGCACGTTGGGAATATTTGGGCATTCCTAAGTTTTGGGCATTCTTGAGGTTTGAACGCCACCAAGAAGATGTATATTGTACACTGGCCCAAAAAATGTCCTCATTCGCTGATTTGTCTTCAAAGATCTATTGATTCCTTTCTTTCCAAGTGAGCCAAAGAAGAACTCTAGTCACACACACCACAAATTCAATCATCCAATCTTCCGGGGGGAGGGCCCAATTTTAGAATTTTCTTTGCAACCTTTCAGTCTAGTTCAAACTTCTATAGTTGCTCGGAACTCAAGGACGTAGTTGTAGAACCTATAAAATAGATATTGTTCAAGTAACGTGGAGTGTAAAGGTTTAAAGGTAGGCTATGAATTTTAATCCAACCTCCATAGCTCTTCACAACCTCAATTCTTCTATGCTTTTTGGTAGACCAACGTTCTATCTTCAAATAAATTTCCCTACTTTCTGCCATGAGCCTTCGTTCTTGATGGCTATAGAAAGTAAATTTTGAGAAAATTTACATGACGTATTGTCGGGGTTCAAAGACTGAACAGACCTACATCTGATCATTATCCCATTTTACTTTCCATGGGTTGCTGTAAATGGGGCCCCTCACCCTTCCGTTTTGAGAAAATGTGGCTGAACCATTCTGAATTTTTGCCAATGGTAGAATACTGGTGGAACAATACGCCCCTCCGTGGATGGCCAGGGCACGGCTTCATCAACAAACTTAAAAGACTAAAAGGAGTCCTAAAGAAATGGAATAAGGAGGTTTTTGGTTGTATTTCGACAAAAAGGAACCAATTGCTAACCGAAATTGCCCTCCTTGATCAGATGGAGGAAACTGGCTCCATCACACTTGTTCAACACACACAGAAAAAGCTCATGAAAGCAGAACTTATTTCGTTGGCAGTAAATGAAGAGCAATCTTGGAGACAAAAATGCAAAAAACGATGGTTAGAGGAAGGTGACATAAACTCCAAATTTTTCCATCGTATCATGGCTACAAAGAAACGAAAGAGTACCATTATGGAAATTCTATCCACACAAGGCATAAGTTTGGTAAACGAAGACGAAATTGTATCAGAATTTGTGTCCTTTTACACATCCTTATACACAAAGGACAATGCCCTCTGCGAATTTCCTCGCGATCTTGACTGGAGTCCTATTGATCAACAGCAAGCTGCCTCCCTCGAGGTCGCTTTCACTGAAGAAGAGGTGGGGAAGGCGATTCAGAATCTGGGCTCTGACAAAACTCCAGGACCAGATGGTTTTACCTCAGAATTCTTTCAGAAATGTTGGAACTTTATGAGAGCTGATATCATGAGAGTTCCATGATTTTTTTCGAAACGGAGTTATTAATGGAAACCTGAATGAAACATACATATGTTTGATCTCAAAGAAACTGGATGCTCGCACTGTTGCAGACTTTCGTCCCATAAGCCTCACGACCGGTCTATATAAAATCATAGCAAAGGTATTATCAGAACGCCTCAAAAAGGTTCTCCCCTTCACAATAACTGGGCAACAAACAGCTTTTGTTGAGGGGCGACAAATTCTTGATGCATCCCTCATGGCCAACGAACTCATTGATGAATGGGAAAGAAAGAAACAAAAAGGTGTAGTCATTAAACTTGACATGGAAAAGGCCTTCGACAAGGTTGATTGGACTTTCCTCGAAAACATTCTTGTGGCAAAAGGCTTTGGCCCAAAATGGCGAAGGTGGATTAAAGGATGCATCTCATCCACAAATTTCTCCATCATCATCAATGGAAGACCGAGAGGGAAAATTTATGCCATACGGGACCTGAGACAAGGAGACCCACTATCCCCTTTTCTCTTCATCATGGTAATGGACTGTCTCAGTCGCCTACTGACAAAGGCAGAATACGATGGGCAGATCAAAGGTTTTCAGATTGGTAATGAAGGCTTGAGCATAAACCACCTTCCGTTCGCAGATGACACAATCCTCTTTTCTGATTTGGTGAATGCCTCTTCCATAAAAAACATGATTGAGACGGTAAAAACCTTCGAAGGATTCTCTAGACAAAATATCAATCTCCAAAAAACAGAGATCATGGGCATCAATATTAGCACAGAGATCATTGAAGAATTTGCTAGCATATATGGTTGTAAAAAGGGAGAATGACCGAATATGTACCTAGGACTACCTCTAAAAGGAAATCACAAATCCTTTTCCTTCTGGAAGATTATTATTGAGAAAATAGAAAGAAGGTTGTCAACATGGTCATCACGTTATACTTCAAAAGGCGGAAGACTTACCCTAATACAAGCCACATTATCCAACCTCCCTACCTACTACATGTCTCTATTCGAAATGCCACAAAAAGTGGCTGCGGATATAGAAAGACTTTTTAGAAATTACTTGTGGAAAGATAGTGCACACCTTGTTCGTTGGAATATTATAAACCTCCCAACAAAAAAGGGAGGTCTCGGTCTTCTCTCGATAAGGAAGAAGAACACAGCTCTCCTCGCCAAATGGATATGGAGATATCATCATGAAGAAAAGGCCTTATGGCGAAATCTTATAAAGGCTAAATATACTCCTACATCAAACAAAGATCACCTCTCTCCATCTTCTAGAAAAGGGCCTTCGAAGTACATAAAGAAACATCAAAATCTCATCACCCACCGAACTCGCCATAAGGTGGGGAATGGGGGAAGCACATCATTTTGGACCAACCCATGGATTGAAAACACCACGCTAGCTTTGAAGTATCCACTTTTGTACAGGCTTTCTCACAACAAAAAAGCCACGATTAAAGAAACATGGAATGTTGTCAACAAATTTTGGGACTTGAAGCTTGGTAGGAATCTAAAGGATAATGAAGCAACGGAGTGGGCCGAATTAAGCCTTGACCTTGCCCCTGTGGTATTGTCAAACAAAGAAGACTCACTAACTTGGCTCCCCAGCGCTGACGGGGTCTTTTCTACAAAATCCTTGATGATGGACATGGGGGAAAAAGTAGAAGCAATAAATCCCACGCTAGCAAAGACAATATGGAAAGGACATCAACCTAAAAAGGTGAAGTTCTTCCTTTGGGAAATAGCTCATAAAGCCATCAGCACAAGTGAAAATCTTCAAAAAAAGAAGGCCTTACATCACTCTCTCTCTCCAAATTGGTGTCCACTATGCAAGAAAGCAAACGAATCACAAAGTCACTTGTTTATGCAATGCACATACAGTCAAAATTTCTGGACAACGATTCTTAATATATTCGGATGGCATCTCACATTTCCGAGGGAGGTAAAGGATTTTTTGGATATGGCCTTAACGTACCACCCTTTCAAGAACGCTAAAGCCCTATTATGGAAAAACCTCATCATGGCTTTCTTTTGGAATCTGTGGAAAGAAAGAAATCAGAGAATATTTGCAGAAACGGCACAGCCTACACAAAACTTTTCGACAATGTTGTTTACCAAGCTATATCTTGGTGTAAACTGTCTAATATTTTTACTTCCTATAGTTATACCTCCCTCATTGCAAATTGGGAAGGTCTTTTGTAAACATCATGGATTATACATCCCTCTTGTAAATTTCACTCATCAATGAAATTGTCTCTTATCAAAAAAAAAAAAAAAAAAAAAAAAAGAAGAAAACTTCTTTCAGAGCAAGAGAAATTTCCTTCTAATCACCAAAAGCATTAAGCCTAGTGATAACCATTAGAGAGTTCCAATTCAAAGATAAGACTTCAGACACTTTTCTAACACAAGAAAACTTTTCATCCATGATGTTTACAAAAAACCTTCCCAATTTACAACGAGGGAGGTATGAATATAGGTAACAAAGGTATCAAATAATTTACATCAAGAAATAGCATGATAAACAACATTGTCGAAGAGCTTAGTATAAGTCATTGCCTTCTCTGTGAATACTATTTGATTTCTTTCGTTTCACACCGTTTAAAAGAGAGGCATAATGAGATTTTTCCATAGCAAGGCTTTTGCATTCTTGAATGGGTGGTACGTTAAGGTCATGTCCAATAAATCCGGCCTCGGGAAAAGTGAGATGTCATCCAAAGGTATTGAAGATCCTTTTCCAGAAATTGAGTGTAAGTGCATCGTATAAATGAGTGGTTGCGTGATTCACTGTCTTTCTTACATAGTGGGCACGAAAGTTGTTCTCTCGGACATTCTAAAATCATTTCCGAGAAAACAGCTCAGCATTTCTTTTGAACACCCATAAAGATCTAAATCACTTTTCTACCACTAGTGGAAGGTCAAACGATGCAACCCACTTTACAACCTAATTCAAAACGAGATTTTGAAAGACAGATGGTTCCATGCTCATATCCAAATTTCTTGCAAAAGAAATACCTATATATTATTTTCCATCCATATATAGTAATATGCATTACTGACACAGCAGCTTCAACTTCCCTCACAGTAACGGAGGTAGGAGGCCAAAAGAAAAGCCCATAACAGGGATCCCAAGCAGAACGAGTATAAGAATAGACAGGGAAAAAATCAATAAGAGGACTTTGTGACACTGGAGAAGTTGAATAAAGGAGAATCTAAGAATGGAGAAGGAGAATCTAAGAACGGAGAAGGGGAATCTAAGAATGGAGGAGGAGAACAAAAATGGAATCAACAGCAGATGAGCCTAGGATTGGAGAATTCTGAAGGTGAGTTATCAAGAAGGAAAAAAAAGATAGAATCAAGACCGACCTATTCTTCGTAAGAAATGAAACTTTTAATTGAAAAAATGGAAAGTGGTTTTATTAAACCATTTTTAAAGTTTGATTAGTTAGATATATATTTAAATATGTAGAGATTTATTCGACACTTTTTAAGGTTCAAAGACCTCTTAAACACAATCCAAAGACCAAAGTTATATCTTTTTTTTTTTATGAATAATCAAATTTTCTTTGAGAACAAATGAAATAATACAAGAATGTATAAAAAATAAAGCCCACAAAAAAGGAGTCAAACCAAGGAAGGAAATGAGCTCCACAAACTTATAATTAACCTCAAAAAGTATTATTAAGAAGGGCATAGCCGATCAAAACTATCTTATTATAATTATCAAGTGAACCAAAATGTGGCACCAATAACAAGACATGAATATAATTCAAAATGATAAAACATACAGGAATAATTTCTAGGTTGTTCTCCAGAGCCAAATAGACATTTGCCAGCGTCTGTGCCTCCACACCCTAATACAGATTTGCATAAGAGTTACACTAAGCAAAAGATAATACAAGTTTAGTTACAACAAAAAATTACAAAAAAAAGGTCAAGATTTGTGAAGTACAATTAATGCACATAGATTTCCTACAAATGAATCAAGTTGGAAGACAAATAATCAACTATAGCTAACGCAAAGCAACCATCTAGAATGACATACCTGGGAAGCATCTACAACAAGAAGAGCACCTTCACATGCAGCAAGAGATCGAGAAACCTAGCAAAAAGGGAAAGTTAAATGAAGTTGAAATATTATTGCTAGGTAAGGTATTAATCTCATGAGTCATACTTAACTCCAAAAGCAAGGCATTTTACCCTTTTTTTCCTTTTTAGAACAAGAAACAGCTTTTCATCAAGAAAATTAAGGATCAGAAAAGAGACTAATGCTAAAAAAGATACAAACTTCACTTGGGAGTGAAAATTTGACAAAGAACAACAAAACAACAACTAAAAAGAAATATAAACATCCCAATGTAAGTAAATGTCAAGAAAAGAATAGGCTGCAAAGGATTTGGAAACTGCACTAGGATTTTTTTTTTCTCGATAGGAGACAGTTTCATTGATGTGTTATCCATGACGTGCACAAAAGACCTTCCCAATTTATAATGAGGGAGGTATGACTATAGGAAGAAAAATTATTAGACAATTTACACCAAGAAATGGCGTGCTAAGCAATATTTTCAAAGAGCCTAGTATAAGTCTGAGTCTTCACCATGAATACTCTTTGATTTCTAAAAGAAAGTCATAATGAGGTTTGTCCATAGTAGAGCTTTAACATTCTTGAAGGCTTTCAAACATGCTGAATTGAAACTCTCAAACCACAGAAGATGACCTTTATTATTGAAGATCCTCAAGTTACTCTCCAATCATACCTCAAAAAAGAGCTTTGATCACATGGAACCAAATGAGATAAGACTTCAAAGGCAATGTACCCAAGAGAAGCTGAAGCATGTTGCCTTCTAAATTTGAAGACAACCCACACTTTATCTTGAAAAAACGAAAACATCTTGAACCAGCAATCCAAATAATAAGAGCATTCAAAAAAGAGTTGATTGAGAGAATCCCCATCCGCATAACAAAGTGAACAAACCTAAGGCATAAGAGAGGAGGAAATTTTCGTTGGCTTTCAGATTGTACTCAAGTTAGTGAATTTTCAAAACGGATGGAATTGCTTGTCTTGATTGAAAATAGTAAATGTTAGTTTCCAACCCTCATCCGCCGCTGTCTTCTGCTTTTGGTTAGTGTCAGTCATTGTCAATCCTATTTTTCTATTGTGATTCATTTTCCGGAGTTTGTTCATTATGGAGTTTATTAGTTGCTGCATTTGAAATACATATTACTGTATTTGGTATGAGAATGACTTGTTTTTCATAGAAGATTTGAAGAATATGCAGAAGCCTCATATTTCTATTTCTCATGTGCGCTGGTTTAAGTTATGTATGGTTGATTTATTGCAATCTCCGGTGTATTTGTTTTTTCATAAGAAAATTAGAGATACTGATGGAACCATTGAGTTATCAACGTTTAGATCCCACCAAGGCTGGTTTTTTTAGTGTGCAGTCCGGTCTTTTTCTAAAGGCGGAAAACTTATACATGTTTCAATCAGTTTTGCTAAGAAAGGTTGGACACTTTTCTGAGAAATGGTAACGGATTTCTTTTGAAATATGAGGAAAACATGTCTCTGCAAAATGGTTGAAAGGTCACTTCACTGCCCTTGATTGTTGATCAATGCAACATTGAACCCGACAAAGTTCATTTTACTAAAATCTTACTCCCTCTGTAATCAGAATACATCAGAAGAAACGGCTCCCAGCTGTTTAACAGAATCAAACAATCAATCAGTTTTGAGTTTAAGTAGCTTGAAAATTGACAGTAAGACAGTTTGCAACTATAATGATGAAGCCATTGTTGAAGACTCATTGTTTGCAAGCTAGACCCTCTTTTTCAGACAATGATTTTCTATCTACTATTTCATCATTTTCCGAAGCATGAAACAAGTTGGTCAAGCTATTTGCATGAGGTTCTTCAACAAATGTCTCCTTGAATTGACTCTGTTGTATCTAAAACACCAAATCTTAACTACTTAGACTAACTTCAGATTCTTCATCAGATTCATTTATGGGCTCTAAAGTGTGAACTGGGATCCAAAGAGGTGGTGGTTGAATAAAGCTTTGGGAAAAGGAGATGTCCCATTACCTTGAAGACATTTTAGAATAACAGGATTTAATTCAATATTTGAATTCTCATCATGCATAATCTTCTGCTAACCAAACTGTGTCAAAACTCGAGTGGCAGCTTCTTCTATACATCCTCATTATGAGTTGTAGAAGCTTGAATGATCAGAATAAATTTTCCTTGTATAAAACTTAGATAATGTAATTATCTTTTATTTCCTTGACCGTTTGTTAAACTTATCAGACGAAAATCCCTAACTGAATTTACAATTTCCCTCTTGTGAATTAAGCAAATGAAGTTATCTTGAAGACACGAATTGATATGATAATTAGTATGAAATTCAGCAAACAGGCAAAGCAGATCATCCTATAAAAAGTCCCAAAATTTGATGAAGAGGGCACTTTAGAATTCATATAATTAATTTGTAATAACTAAATGGAAATCAAGTGCTTGTAATTTGTAATTTAAGAATTGATAAAGGACGTGACTAGCCCAAAAAAATGATTCTTTGGATAATGCCTTTCTATCCCTATTCTATAAGTTTTCTTCCATCACCTTCCCTCACACTATCAACAATGGGATCCCAACAAGACAATCATTCAAATGCAAGTATAACTTCTGAACATTGCTGAAATAAAGACTTGCATGAAATTACCTCATAAGAGAAGTCAACATGACCTGGTGTATCAATCAAATTCAAGCAATATGCTTCATTCTTATACATATAACGCATTCGAGCTGCCTGTCAAATTGATAGTTAAAACAAATAACACAAGCTAAATATTAGAAATCATGACAAAATTAATCGACATTACAATGCAAAAATATTAGAAGTCAATACAAGAATGATTGTTTCTGAAAGGTTAGTCCGTTACTAATAGCTTGATAGACTTTTTGTCTAAGGAATGGGATATTTTTTTTTTTTTAAAACAAGAATCGAGATTTTTCATTGAAGAGATGAGAAAAGACTAATGCTAAAAGTACAACCTCAAAGGGAGTAAATAAAAAATAAAGAAAAAAAGATTACAGAGGGTTGTCAAAGTAATAGCATATAAAGACATACGCAAAAGACTTGGATAGAGCGCATCAGGAAGAAACCTTTAAATGAGTAGAATAAAAACAATCAACCCTAGATAAATGCTTATCTTCGAAATTTTTTTGATCCAATTCCATCCAAAATCCAAAAAAAGACCTCCACCGCATTGAGACGGGCAGCTTCAAAAATTTTACACCAACAAATTTAACAAAAAAACAATCAATATCAGAAATGAGACTGAATCTACTTGATTTTTTCTTTCATCAGGAGCAGAAAAACAAGCCTTGAAGACATCCATCAGATTCCTGAGATTAGAACAAAAAACAAACAGCGCCCATCAAAGAGAACCATCTTGAAGAAGAGTATGGTAAAAAAACTGCCCCACACCCCGGCTGCCATAACCAGTTGATAAGGAAACAAGAAGAAGGTGGACCCCAAAAGAAAAAAAAAAAAAAAACACGTCTGCTACCGATTCTATTTATGAGTCCACCCCTACTGCCGCAGAGTTACCAACTGAACCATACACTCCACCTCCATTGCTAGATTCATTGTTCTCTTAGGTATATGCTAGAAGGAAAGTCATTTCAGAACCGGTGCAAGTCCAAACATTCCACTTTACTCAAAATGAGGATGTAACACAAATACCAATAGATGATAGACCTAGAACCTCCGAAAACCTACTACAGGATGCACAGAACAACCCATGACACCATTTGTCGCTCAAACCACAACAGGAAATGCTATTCGAGCAGTAACGGATCAAGGTATGCAACAAGCAGAAGTCAAGATAAAGGGCTCTGGTCTCAAAAGAGATGCAACGTTAAGAGCTATTCGTAGAAGTGATATACTCTTAAGTTTCATACGGGATGTAACCCCTATGCCACATAATGGTTGTAGGCCCCCGAAAAAACGACGTGTGTAAAAATCAACAATGAAGAGAAATTTAACCTGTCAAACTATATCTCTCTTGAAAGACTATCCCACAAGAGTTTCATTGTGAGTCTAAACTCAATTGTTATGTCTAACACATTTTTTGAAACTTTATCCAAAAGAGAATGGCAGGATGCTAAAAAAGAAGAAATGTCTACTTTAGAAAATAATAACGCGTGGGAAGTTGTGGATAGGCCAAAAGGAAAAAATATATAGTTGGGTGTAAGTGGCTTTTCAGAGTAAAGTACAAGGCTGATGGAACGTTGGAAAGGTATAAGGCAAGATTAGTAGCTAAGAGATACACTCAAACTTACGATATAGATTACCATGAGACATTTGCCCCAATTGCAAAAATATTGTTATACTTAGATGCCAACTTAAATTGGCAACTTTCACAGTATGATAGAAGAATGCATTTGCTAACTGAGGAAATCTACATGAGCATTCCTCCAAGATTTGAAAGCTCAAGAGGTAAGGTATGCAAATTGAGAAAGATTGTATGGCCTAAAACAATCACCAAGGGCGTGGTTTGGAAAATTCACAAAGGTAATGAAGGAATGTGGGTATAAGCAAAATCAAGGAGATCACACTCTTTTTATTAAGTATTCAGAATCAAGGGAATTTAGTGTTCTAGTGTATGGAGATGACATCATAGTCATTGAAGATAATGAAGAAGAAAAACTTAAACTAAGAAAAAAAATTGATGAAAGAATTCGCAATCAAAGAACTTAGAAGGCTAAAGTACTTCTATATTGAAATAGCGTACTCAATTCAAAGTATTTTCATATCACAATAGAAATATGTGATGGATTTATTGATGGAAACGAGAAAAAACAGATGTAAACCTGCAACAACACTAATGGATCCACATCAGAAATTGGGAAAGTCAAAAGAATAACCTACGGTGAACAAAGAAATGTACCCGAGGCTAGTAGGGATGCTTATATATCTAGCTCACACTTGACCAGACATAGCATACTCAGTAAGTGTAATCAGCTAATTTATGCATGATCTGTGGGAGTCTCACCTTCAGGCAGCTTATATAGTATTACGTTACCTGAAATGAGCTCCAAGAATTTTTTTTTTATTTAAACGGAATAATTCCCTTGCATTGGAAGCTTACACCAATATTGACTATGTTGGATCAATAATGGACAAAAGATCTACTATGGGGCATTGTACATTTTTTTAGGTAATTTAGTAACATGGAGAAGCAAAGAAGCAAAATGTGGTGGCTAGATCATCTGCCAAACTAGAATTCAAAGCTATTGCACAAGAGTTATGTGAACTTTTATGGTTAAAGATAATCCTTGATGACCTACAAATTAAGAAAAAAGGTCTGATAAAGTTGTATTGCGACAACAAATCTATAACACCTGGAATTTTAAGAAAATAAATAACATATTTTTTTCTAAAAAGATTTAAAAAAAGAAGAAGAAGAAAAGGAAAGAAATTAGAATGGCACGCACGCAAGTTAGAGAAGATGACCGTACAATCAGCGATTAGTTTCTTGACTTACATTCCTTTCTTTTTTTAACGAATTTGAAGCTAGCCAAATTTCACTAGTGTTATTCTTTTGACTTAATTTAGGGCATATTGAGGAATTTTAGAGAAACTTGAAATATCCTTGAAGACCCGAAACAAATTCGAGAAGTCTACAATCAAGTAAGTAACCATATAGAGCGAGTTTCTCATAAGTACTTGTAGGAGTCGATTAGGATTGGGAGCAGTGATTGAGTATTATGTTTAGAAGCCTAATTTGACCTAGTCTCAGGGTAATTTTGTTTAGATAATGTGAACATTTTACAACTTAGTTCTATTTACACTTATATAGCTTCAGCACATATGACTTGTGAACTCTGATAGATCATTGGGCTTTTATGCTTTCCAGAATGCTGAGGTTGGATTATTATCACGTAATGAGCATGACGAGCACGTTGTATGCTTTTATACGTTATTATGCATGATTTAGGGTTTGGATAGCCTATTATTGCCCAGTCATGAGTTTGGACTATTGCTATGTGTCATAAAGTGCTAGTTATGGTTTCCAAACACTAAGAGTTACTATTTCACGTATTCTGGTCCTAGCACCTAGTCATGAGTTCCGTAGCCTCTTTGGGTTGACCAGGTACCTTGTAGGGACGGATCGAGCGCAACCCCTATTCGTGAACTAACCAACAGAGGTTAGGGTCTACTTGTTACACATGGCTTAGTTGTCACCCATAGAGGATTTTTGGAGTCATAGAGGGTATACTACTGAAGTACTTACGATGGTGCCTAGTGGGGAGAGTCATGGCCTTTTTACTGTTCAACTTGAGTGGCATAGTGACAAGTAGTTTTATTGTTCTAGCCTGAAAAAGCAAAGCAATAGATAGTTACTATTCCTAAGATAGGTAGTTTTACTGTTCTAACCCGATGAGGGTACATGAGCAGGTAGTTTACTATCCCAGCCTGGAAAGAACATAGTGGTAGGTAGTTTTACTGTTTTAACCCAATAAGGGTACATGAGCAGGTAGTTTACTATCCCAACCTGGAAAGGGCATAGTGACAAGTAGTTTACTGATCTTAGGAACAGGTAGATGTTGCCCGGTGTCACAATCGCACTCTTGTGGTAGAGAGGCAGCGATTGTGCAGCACTTGTTCTAACCTAGCAAACAAGTTAGCCGTGAGAAATTCGAATTTCGCAGACAACGTGGCGTATGCTCAAATCTCGGGTCACGTTTGAAAGAAATGTTTTAGAAAATGTGAGCGAGGAAATACGTTGAAAACAATTTGAAAGAGAGCAATGTTATAAGCTAAAAGCAATTAGGCAACAACAACGACTTTGATAGCATATTACCCGATTGGGAATAAGTGACAACTAGTCATATCCCCCTATAGTACATTTTGGAGCATTTTAGCTCTGGAGTTAAAATGAAAGCATGTAAAAGGGGTTTAGAACGGGCATGCGGCCATGGACAACACGTCCTGGACAAGCATGATCGGGATGTCTGACATGCGGCCATAGACAACACGCCTTGGACAGGCATGACCGTGACACCCGACACCACTAGGGAGAATCCACTGATTAGAGCTCAGTAGGTAGATATGTATGGAGTACGGAAATTATTTAGAGCAAAAAGGGCTCCTCCAGACTTATGAGTATTACCCTAGGGTCCTTCCATAGGTCACTTCAACTCGAGGCGCACTTTGCACAAGAATGACAAAGGACCAAGATATACGTGAAACCTAAAGCCAAAAGAAATAGAAAACATCTAGGTTGTGAACTTGAGAGGGATTGAATACCCCTTAAAGGAGGTATGTTGAGGCAAGTTGTACAGTGACCTACCAGGTTTGGTATAGTTGTTTAGCCATAGTTTGGGTGATCGCTAAAAACAGTTATGAGCACATAGCTTAAGTTTCCGTGTATAGGATTAAGTCCGATAAGAGTCTACAAGTAGATTGCTTAATGAGTATTTTTATACTCATTCCATGTTATTCTTTTTTTTTTTTTTTTTTTTTTTCCAGATGGAGTGTAGACCACTATTAATGGCGGGAGTGTGCGGAGCCATGCAGTTGTAGGGGGTGCCCTTTAGATCGAGTCATCTTCCTTCTTGTCATTTATTATTATTTTAAATGTTATTGCTCGAAACTTAGGTGCTTTTTGTAGACCATTTTGATTTGACTCTGCGGATATTACCTTTAGAATACTTTTATGTCGGTTTTGAATGCATATTTAAATTTTAAATTTTGTCTCATGTTTTGCAAAGAAGATTTTACCGCCCTTTTTACCTTGCGTGCATGGCAACCTGTGATGTGGTATCGAAAATCGGGTCATTACAAAATTAATTATCAGTATTGCCCATAATCCTATCGAGCATGATAGGACAAAATATATTGAACTTGATTGACATTTTATCAAGAATAAATGAGAGAAGGAGATAGTATGCATTAATTTTATGTTATCACAACTTCAACTAGCAAATATACTATAAAAAAGACTTCACAGTTCAATGTTTCGTGAGTTAGTATCCAAGTTGGAAATGAATGATATTTATTCTTCATCTTGAAGGAGATTGTTAAAAGAATGACTTTAATTTAAGGAATATTTACTCCCATCAAAGAAGTTGTGTAATCCCATTAAAGAAGGTAAGTAGTTGACCTCCTAATTTAGATTAATTGTTATTCAGTATCTAAGAATTTATTTTTTAAGTTTAAAATGAATAGAAAGTAAGGTAATTTACACTTGCAACACACCTACTTTATGTCAATTGAGCTATGTATTGCCATTTGGCAGCTTAGCTTGGGGACAATAAATTCCCTTATTGATGGGAATTAACAAGGTATATAGTGGTCAGTTTAAAGTGTGCTAAACTGGGAATGTTCTATTTCTTCCGTTAGCCAACAGCAACCGTCTTATAATAAAGCTTGGTGTAAATACTTGATTGCCAAATCTCGCGGTAGCCTAGAGAATTGGAATAAATGGTTGATTGCATCAAAGAGAAACCAAATGAACAAACTGACCTGCAGTTTAATTGTGATGCCTCTTTCTCTCTCCAAATCCATGTTATCAAGAAACTGATCCTTCATTTCTCGCGTCTGAACGGTACCGGTCATCTGAAGCAATTTATCCGCCAAAGTTGATTTACCATGATCAATGTGCGCAATAATGCAGAAGTTTCTGATGTGCGATATAGGAACCTGCATTTCAAACCTCAGAAAGCCATACCAAATTCGGTTCCCACAAATATGATTCAATTAAAAAAAATGGAAACTGAGGAATTATTCGAGCACATTTAACAGGAGATAGACACAGGCTATTTGGCAAGACAGTTGCGGAGGTTTAGAATGAGCATCCAAGAAGCAGATATATTCCGGCAAACACGAGAGAAAAATAAAGACGGATAAAATTGTTAACATTGTGATAGAGAAAGAACCTTCAACAATCGATTCTGGCCGGCTTCAGCAGCGCATTTGGCGTCGAAGAGATGTGTTCCAGCAGTCTGACAAAGGACCTTGCCTCTCGTTGTTGTTGTTGAAGAAGAGGAAGAGGAAGAGGAAGTGGAGAGGGAGGGAGAAAGTGGGAGTGGAAGTGTTGGGCAATGGAAGAGGCTGCTTCTCCTTGATTGGAGAAGACGACGATGTTGAGTGCATGTGGATAAGAGAGGCGCGAAGGAAAGCTCAGCCGCCATTGTGGTTCTTAGTTGTTTCGGAGCCTTCACCGTGGGCTAGTTTGTTGGCAGTTCACAAAAATAGTGAAAGGCTTCGGGATGGTGTGCGTTGTTCACAGCCACATAAAGTCGGAAGATGTGCCGTTTTCCCACCACACTATTTCTCCGTTCTATTTTTATTTTGAATCTTAAATCTGTTAATATTAAACCTGGTGTTGTAAGTGTATTGGAATCACAAGGTCGATATCTGAATTAATTACAATTAAAAAATTGTTTAAGGATATGTAAAAATTAAAAATTTGATCCTAATGGTTTATTAAAACTTTAATAAAACCCTCACAAATTGTAATTAGGTTTTAACAAATCAAATGGACTAATTATATTATTTAAAATCAAGGAGTAAATTCCAAACTTTTTTGTAATTGAGCATTTTTTATATAAAAAAAAGTAACCATTATTGATGCACAATGGTATGATATTGTCCACTTCGAGCATAAGTTTTCATGACTTTGCTTTTGGGCCTCATACCAATGGAGATGTATTCCTTACTTATAAACCAACGATTATTCCCTAAATTAGTTAACGTGGAACTCCCTCTCAACAATCCTCAACATATTACTACTGAAAAGGATATTCATTACCATACTAATTTATGGTAGCATGTACAAGAACAAATTCTAAGAGGATTCTCGAGGATAGGATGCTAGCATGTAGGCTTCATAGTTTCACCTCCAATCAAACTCAGCAAAATGGTGGCATTATTGAAGGTAAAGAGAAAGACATCCAAATTTAATGGGACAAGAAACACTTACGAAATCTTCAAGCACCATGTTGCTTACTTAGAAAAAGTTACAAAACCAAAACTCCATAATTTTGCATCTTCTCTAATCATTTTGAAAGCCAATAGATAATGAGAAACAAGGTACATGCTGCAATGACTCCAGACAGAATAAGAGTGTCCCTTGACCGCCTTCTTCTAATTGAACCTGATTATGACATCACAAACTAATTATTATTAGCCCCAAACGAACAGGAAATAACATTAAAATCACCAAACAGTTTATCCTATGTTTATAAATTTACCTAGGAGGCCGCGTATAACTGGGAATTTGTCACTTAGAAGCTTCACTTTTCCTTGAACATCTCCAAACAAAGCCCTTTGATTGCCCAAGACTGCCCTTGTAGTTTGAGCTTGACTTATTACTTCATCCATCTACAGAACACAAATTAAAATAATAATAATAATAAACATGAAGTACGACAAAACATCAAAATCCATGAGTAAAACGGTTATTTTATACAATATTAATGCTAAACTACTAAATCCCTGGACAGTTGAGCGTTTCTAAATTTCAAGTTTAATGGTCTACCTCTTTGGTTTTTAAGCTCAAGGTGCATATGAACTAAAACCAGACTCGAGGGAAATGGTGAAAGACAAACATAGATTAATAAATTAAAGTTGGATGTTTCGGGATTAGTGCACTTAAAAAAATTTCTTCAACCAAATATTTTTCTCACCATCTATAAGAGTTGATTGTTGCACATCTAGGGGACAACCTAATGCTCCTAAATGTCTACCATGTATATTCTCCCATCTTGATTTTACTTAAAAACATTTTGCGGCAAGGTTCTATTCTCCCGGGCCATGAAAAAAAAAAGGCTGCACTTGGGGAAGGAATTGAAGAAAGGGACAAGATCATCAATAAATTTTATGGAGGCTTACATGAGCTATACTTCCATGAATAGCAGCTCTTTCCCGCAGTAACTGCATCCTCGGTGACATGGTTCCAGGTGACTGTACCAAACACATTGGGTGGGAGTCACTTGCAAAGATGCATTAAATAACATCTAAGTAAACATATTCCATGTAACAATGTCAACAAATTCGGTTGTGCTAACCTTATACTCATTGATGTCGTCCCTAACAGAACTCAAAAGTTCTGCATGTTCCCTCATTGAGTTAATGTTTCCTTTTATTCGTTTGAATTCCTGAAACACACGGATGCCATTCATTCTTTATTACTTCAATGTTGTTGAATAAAGCATTTTATGAAGAAAGTAGCAAGGTGATACATGAATCATGAAAAGCAAATTATATATGCAGATTCAAGTTTCAATCAGAAATTAGAATATGGCACAGCAGAACCATGAAGTCAAATCATTATCTCATATCTAAAGTTCATCGATGCATTATAACTTTTCACTCAAATATTTCTTTAGTAACAAATATATACATACAGAGAATATTTTAGCTCATGCATGTTTGATAAAATCCCACGGGCAAAAATATGATAGTAGAAACGAAAAATAGAATAGCATAGTATTGAAATATATAGGTAAAGAAGTACAATAACCCCAAGTATAGCCTTTGAGGTTTTAGCAACCTCCCCTATTCGTATTCTCACTCAAGCCTAAATCAATTGCCAATTAGCCAATTCCCTTCCTTCATCTCCCACGCGCCCTAATTATAACCAATTGGCTAATGACTAATATACCCTTGATGCTCTAATAATATTCCTAACTACCCAAATGTCATTCCCTTCATTACCTGCCCTTAAAACACACTTGTCCTCAAGGCGTGGTTAAAAAAATAGGTTTCTTCCAAAGGATTTCAAAACTGCAGGCAAAAAAGGTCAACTTCTCTCTCTCCCTCTTTTCTCTACACTTCTTCTCTTTCCTTCTTTATTTCTTCTTTTTTCAACCGATATTCACGTAAGCCAATCATCTAATGCCCTCCAGAAATTTGATTTTTAGTCTTGCAAACATTTTGTATTATAAAGCTCAGTTGGATCTGGAGTGTGCAAAAGTCAGCAATGCACAGTGGTGGATGATGGTCAATGACAGGGGTAGAGATGGAGGACAAGTAGATATCTAGCGAACATCTGCGCACACAGATATGGCAGAGGATAGCAGTAGCATAGGTGTCTTGCAGCAGCCACTAGGTACTTACTCTCTTCACATGGGTAAGGTGCTGCCACATTGTGTTGGATTTTCAGTTTAAAATATAAGGCAACTTGATCTCGATAAATTTATTTATAGTCATCCAATTCAACTCATTCAACCCAAATGTTTCACTCTTTTCAAGCTCTTTGCCCCAGTGTCTTCCAAAATATTCTCCATGACATTTCATTTTTTTCCTTCTTTCTCTCGTGACCCTCCTCTACCTTGATTGGCTGCTGCCTCCAGCTAGGCCAGACCTCAACGTCTGCCAACCATCATCTCACATTCTCCCCCGGCATCCTTTTTTTTTTTTTTTTTTTTTTTTTTTTTGCCTACACTATTGTAATTTCTTCCTTTTTAAAACACCCTGGATGCAAGAAGAAATGAACATATTTTAGCCAAATGAGGGGTTTCTTCAACTTTTATTACTTTACTCAGTAGCCTCCTATGCTATCAATGCAACCAGGTCTCCAACTCAGTTCATGTCTACTTCTACCACGGTCGATATCCTTCATCGACCATTTGTGGCCATTTAGTTTGTATGGCCTCGTTCTTTCTCAACCTGCTCCTCCTTTCTTTATCGGCTCCTTAGATGATTGATCTCTCATCCAGTCTGCCTTTGTTCATATGAAGAGTCTTCCTTTAATGATAATACTTCCATCTTTGTAGTAGCTTTACGCACTTGGTACTTTTATTAGAGAAGGAAACAAATACTCAGTTGGTACACACTCTCATTTGTATTTTCAATTTCTTGCTGAATAAGATGCTTGATTTAATCACAAATTTCTACCTTTTCCCTTGTCGGTGTAAGCTCCACTTCTATTCTCGCCTAAGTAATTGTTGAGAATGACAACGCCAATATTTTATATTGTGCCCATACCCTCTTTGTATATTTCATAATATCAAAGAAATACATCTTTCTTGTAGAAAAAGGTTCTATATTGCCTTACTGTATCATGCATACATTTGAATACAGAATTCATATGCTTCTTAAATGGAGTCTTAAATGTGTCCATCTCTTCACATAAAATCCTCCCCACATTATTTAATTCCAACTCTATGGCCAAAATTGAACTGTTTTGGTACCACTTTGATAGAAACCAAATGAACTAGAATGACACAAAAATGTAGGAGGTAAAGCAATAAAATAACCCCTAGAATTTGAGGTAAATTAGTCTCTTATTGAAAATGAAGAGATGTAAAAGAGGGACGGGAGGTCAAGATGACAATCACACCTCATTGTCAAATGAAAGTTATAAAGAGAAAAATATTCCAATTAACCAAAATAAGTGGGAACATCACAAGCTCTTTGGTGAAGGACAACAAAACAGATAAAATCTCACACATTCCCAAACCTAGATTTATTGTTGCCACTTTTTGTAATGAATTTCAAAGGTACATGTGCCTTTTATGTTGTAGAAGGGCTAACTCAATCCCTAGATACTAGATAACAATAAATCTAAATAAAACCGTAGTAACAATAAATCTAAGTAAATCTCCGGTGGAAACATGATAAGACGTGGTGAAGCCTTAAAAAGGTTAGAAAGGTGGGTTTTTTTAGTTTGGATAAAAGAAGGCACCTCGTTCAGGACATTGGGGTTGTGTCAAAGAGGATTACAGCACATTGTTCATAAAGCTTCCAAGTAAAACCGAATAAAATGTACCCCAAGAAGTCACATGTTTTCTTGCTCAGTCAACCCTTTCCTCCCATTCACTATGCATTTCTTCAGATAGCATTTGATAAATTTCAAACCAAAGACCCCAAATAGTAGCATTAAGATCACAACCATTAAGTTGCATCAAAGAATTTGGAACGTTAGATCATCAATACTCATTAGGATCTTGGTCATAATAACAATAATTATTAAAAGAAAGTCAAAACCTGTGTAAATTCATGGAGAATATCCCTGTGTCTTGCTAGTTTTTGATTTATAGAGGTAGCTGGTGCTGCAAATGCAGCACATCGACTCATTGAATCATTAACGTCCAACAATTTCTCAAGTAAAGATTGGATTTCCATTTCCATAGACTTCCATGATCTGTTGGGACCAACAGACGGTGAACTAGAATCCACATAACCTGATCACAAACACATAAACCATCATCCACACAATCTCATCTAAGAACAAAGACCACAATATAAAACCAGTATACTTAATCAAGCTACACTTCATTTGGGCTATGAAAAGGGGAAAGATCTTGAAGCTATCTGAATACAGAACGTGTAAAAGAATCATGTGACTAAAAAAAAAATATATTCAAGGTTTACATTTAGCAAGCTTAATCAAAGTAATGCTGAAATTGGGACTGGAAGTACAAACATTCAAATCATTGGCTTAGATTAAGGCAAAAGATACTTTGCTCTGTAGTGGTGGTTGAGAGGTGCATAGAAAGTTTAGGGTTCTGGATATTCTTTTGTTAACTTCCGAACTAAAATATGTTCCAGACCAATTTATCAGTATGGTATAAAGAACACAGATCAACGAATATGCTTGCGAAGCATAGAAGGCATAAGTTATATCTGAATTTTTTTAAAACTTCAACTTTGAATATCCAAAGAGTCAATGTCTATTCGGAGGTTCCATTGAGGGAATTCTACATAAATTATTCTTACGAAAAGAAAAGGAAAAAAAAGTAAACTGTAATGCAAAATTGATGCAAAAGTTCCCGAAGCACATTGATAAGAATCTAAAGCCACGATGGAATTAGCAGTTGCTTTCGGGAAATCATTTACAGCGTAAGGATTCAAGATCAGATAACAGATAAATATCATCATCTTAACAAATTTCAGTAGTTAAATCTTTGATTTGATTATTCATATCTCGGTAATCTAAGAAATGTAGCTGGAGTTATCCTCGACCATCTCACACAAACACTACCATTGTTCCACCACAGAGAAAGGGCCAGTTCCATCCATCTCTGCAGGATGAAAACTAGTATCGACTGACAATTACAGCTCTACCAATTACAAATTACATACAGCGATTAAAATGCGCAAAGGGCTAAAGAATCAGAGATCGGTGAAGTGAAGCAAAAAGGAAGAAAGCGAACCTCCTTGAGTGAACCTGGTACCGAGCTTCGCATAGGAGGAGAGCTTGACATCGAGATCGCCCTCGATCTTTCGAGCCTCACGCCTCAGCTCCTCCCAACCGGACTCCTGCAATTCAAGGCTCTGATCTGTCATTGCCATCTACAAAATTCACACCCGAAACTCATTTTGGTTTAGTTATCAGTATAGCAATGCTTAATTGGGCTCAATGCCCTTTCCATACTTATTTGTCAAACTGCTCGTAAGGTAAGGTATCTATATCCGTACTACAATAAAAAGTAAGTATATTGAAAAATATATATACTTTTAGACCGTTTTACCATTAATTTTTTAGTTAATTGCAAGTATGTAATTTATTTATAACCCTTTTAACCCTTTGTTTTAAATAATTAAAGTTTTTAAAATTTAATAAATATCCCTCCTTAAAAAAAAAAAAATCTAAAATCTCTTACCATATATATTTATCCCTTTGAATCTTATTCAAATATAATAGATATGGTTTCTTCTAGTATAATTTATTTAATACATGATAAGAATGAAGGATTCACTCCACAATAAAAAGCATTGAATCGTCTTTTGAATTTATTTAGATTAAACAAATCTAAGGCTTAAACAATTAAATATCTCGAAATAAATTAAGATGCTTTTGGTGAGTCTTTAAACTTCTTATTTTAGCTCGTCCAACGAGGTCGAATATTCCATGCTACAAGGTCGAATATTCCATGCTTTCGCAAATTTTTCGTTCCCACGTTGTACAACCATCACTTGGGCTTCTTTCTTATACTGTTACATAGTAAATCACTACGTGGGTTTCTGTGAGTCAGCTTGACAGATAAATATTAGTTGGCAGAATCCCTATTCGTCCCAAAATACCATATACCATGTCACACTGACAATCAACATAATTGAAGAGAAATATAGTACCTTAACTAATCAAGAAATCCCGATAGGCTCATAGATTCGTTATCTTTTCACAAACATTGACTATCATTCATATTAAGGTCTGAAGCTCCAACCATACACTCATCATACTTATATCTTGTTGCTTAGATGCCCACATGGATTTAACATGACACAAAACACATTCTTAGGCGCTCATGCAGATCTGACATGCTCATGCTCATGCTCATACTCAATTCTTTAAGGTCAAACTAGAGGTACAGTTCATCAATTCTTATAGGAACTTCTTATCCAAGTTCTTTGAGTGCTCCTTATAGCCCATATATTCTTAACATATGATAGTATGTTTGACATGCTTTAATGACCCTCGTCTCAAAGAGGAAAAACTAAGTTTCGTATTTTAACTAAACATATGTGTCAAGTTCATCAAATTTGAGCATTCCTTACAGTTTCGTTGAAAAATATTGAAAGTAACTTAGTTTTTTCACATAATGATTTAAGTGTCTCCATTAGGGTCTTCTTGAGAGGGTTGAGGTTGTGAGGTTTTATAGAAATGAGTACATGTTTTTATTTCTTCCTTATTATACGCTTAGAACAATCTTTAGTGGATTTGGTATGATACTAAAACGAGAAAACAATTTTTCTGAACGAATTAATGAGCCTTGTCTCAAAGAGGAAAAAAAGTGTCAATGTTAACACCTATGGAAAATGACTTGAAAATAGTCCAAAAATAAAAGTGTTTATGTTGCGTATTTTAACTAAACATATGTGTCAAATTCATAAAATTTGAGCGTTCCTTAAAGTTTCGTCGAAAAATATTGAAAGAAACTTAGTTTTTTCACATAATGATTTAAGTGTCTCCATTAGGGTCTTCTCGAAAGGTTTGAGCTTGTGAGGTCTTGTAGACATGAGTACATGTTATTTTTCTTCCATATTATATGCTTGGAACATTTTTTAGTGGATATAGTATGATACTAAAACGAGTAAACAACTTTTCTGAACAAGTTAATGACCCTCGTCTCAAAGAGGAAAAAAGTGCCAATGTTAACACCTATGGAAAATGACTCGAAAATGGCCCGAAAATGAAAGTGTTTAAGTTTCATATTTTAACTAAACATATGTGTCAAATTCATCAAATTTGAGCGTTCCTTACAGTTTCGTTGAAAAATATTGAAAGAAACTTAGTTTTTTCATATAATGATTTAAGTGCCTCCATTAAGGTCTTTTCGACATAATTGAGGTTTTGAGGTCTTATAGATATGAGTACATGTGTTTTTTTGCTTCCTTATTTTATGCTTAGGACAAACTTCAGTGTATATGGTATGATACTAAAATGACAAAAAAAACTTTTCTGAACAAGTTAATGACCCTCATGTCAAAGAGGGAAAAAAAGTGTCAATGTTAACACCTAAAAAAAATGACTTGAAAATGGCTCGAAAATGACTTTTTTTTTTTTTTTTAGGGTTTTAGGGTTTAGGGTTTAGGGTTTTAATGGTTATGGTTTTCGGGGTTAGGGTTGAGGGTGTTATGGTTGAGGGTTGAGGGTTGAGGGTTGAGGGATGAGGGTTTGAGGGTTTGAGGGTTTGAGGGTTTAGGGTTAGGGGTTTGGGGGTTAGGGTTGAGGGTTGAGGGTTGAGGGTTTCAAGGTTTCAGGGTTTAGGGTTTAAGGTTAGGGGTTTAGAGGTGAGGGATCAGGGTTGAGGGTTGAGGGTTCAGGGTTCAGGGTTCAGGGTATGAGATGTATGAGATGTATGAGATGTATGAGATGTATGAGAGATCTGAGATGTCTGAGAGTTCTGAGATGTATGAGAGGTCTGAGATGTCTGAGATGTATAAGAGGTCTGAGATGTCTGAGATGTATGAGATGTATGAGACGTCTGAGATGTCTGAGATGTATGAGAGGTCTGAGAGGTCTGAGATGTCTGAGATGTATGAGATGTCTGAGATGTATGAGAGGTGTGAGATGTATGAGAGGTTTGAGATGTCTGAGAGTTTTGAGATGTCTAAGATGTATGAGAGGTTTGAGGTATATGAGATTTCTGAGACGTCTGAGATGTATGAGAGGTCTGAGATGTCTGAGATGTCTGAGATGTCTGAGATGTCTGAGATGTCTGAGATGTTTGAGATGTCAGAGATGTCTGAGAGGTCTGAGATGTCTGAGATGTATGAGAGTTCTGAGATATCTGAGATTTCTGAGATGTTTGAGATGTATGTGAGGTCTGAGATGTATGAGATGTCTGAGATGTCTTAGATGTTTGAGATATATGGGAGGTCTGAGATGTATGAGAGGTCTGAGAAATATAAGAGGTCTTAGATGTCTTAGATTTCTATGATGTCTTAGATGTGTGAGATGTATGATATATATGAGAGGTGTGCGATGTATGAGATGTCTAAAATATCTGAGATGTATAAGATGTCTGAGATGTCTTAGAGATGTGAGATGTCTTAGATGTATGAGAGGTCTGAGATGTATGAGAGGTCAGAGATGTTTGAGATGTATGAGAGGCATGAGATGTATGAGAGGTCCAAGATGTATTAGATGTCTGAGATGTATGAGAGGTCTGAGATGTATGAGAGGTCCGAGATGTCGGAGAGTTCTAAGATGTATGAGATGTCTGAGATGTATGAGAGGTCTGAGATGTCTGAGAGTTTTATGATGTCTGAGATGTCTGAGAGTTTTATGATGTTTGAGATGTCTGAGATGTATGAGATGTCTGAGATGTATGAGAGGTCTGAGATGTATGAGTGGTCTGAGATGTCTGAGAGTTTTATGATGTCTGAGATGTCTGAGATGTATGAGATGTCTGAGATGTATGGGAGGCCTGAGATGTATGAGATGTCTAAGACGTCTGAGATGTATGAGAGGTCTAAGATGTATGTGATACGAATCCGACAGCTGATCATTTGCATGGACTCGAAGGATCAATTACAAGAAGGAATACAGAGAAGATTCAAGTATCAAATCAAGAAAATAATGGAGTGGCTGACATTGGAAAGTAATTAGAAGATGCCTTTGGTAGTTGAACTACCAATTAAGACAATTTATGAATGCCTTATTTTCTTCAATTTGTATTTAATAGCATTTATTAGTAATTTGTAGTTGGTGGTTGAACTTTATTATGTTAGGGTTATCCTTTTGGCCTATATAAAGGCATGTAATATTCATTTTGAAAAGAAATTGTTGAATACAAACAAAACCTTTTGTGTTTTCTTAATACCTTTTTGGTGTTATTGTTTTTCAAACCTTGCTTTAGGTTTGATGTTTAAACCGATTCATTGAATTAGTTTTGATCAAGCTAATTTTGGAGTGAGTCGTCTTGGAATCTAAGAGTGACCATCATAGATTCCAAGTTCGATCTAAGAGTCATTCATCTTCTAACCAGCTCTTGGTTGGAATCAATCCGTTAAGTTAGCTTTCTCTGTGAACGTTTGCAAGGATTCTAGAAGGACCTCTAGCTTTGCAAAACCTAGCATTGTTGGCGCTTATCAGTATGTGATGTCTGAGATGTATGAGACGTCTGAGATGTCTAAAATGTCTGAGATGTCTAAGTGTCTGAGATGTATGAGAGGTCTGAGATGTCTGAGATGTATGAGAGGTCAGAGATGTCTTAGATGTCTGAGAGTTCTGAGATGCTTGAGATGTCTGAGATGTCTGAGATGTATGAGAGGTACTAGATATCTAAGATGTATGCGATGTCTTCGATTTCTGAGAGTTCTAATGTCTTAGATGTACAAGAGGTCTGAGATGTATGAGAGGTCTGAGATGTCTGAGAGATCTGAGATGTATGGGAGGTCTAACATGTATGAGATGTTTGAGATGTATGAGATGTATGAGATGTCTGAGATGTATGACATGTCTGAGATGTATGAGATGTCTCTGATATCTGAGATGTATGAGAGGTCTGAGATGTATGAGAGGTCCGAGATGTCGGAGAGTTCTGAGATGTCTGAGATGTATGAGATGTCTGAGATTTCTGAGATTTCTGAAATGTATGAGAGGTCTGAGATGTGCGAGAGTTTTATGATGTCTGAGATGTATGAGATGTGTGAGATGTATGAGAGGTCTGAGATGTCTTAGATGTATGAGATGTCTGAGATGTATGAGATGTTCGAGATGTCTAAGAGTTCTGAGATGTCTGAGATGTCTGAGATATCTGAGATGTAGGAGATGTATGAGAGGTTTGAGATGTATGAGAGGTCTGAGATGTCTGAGATGTCTGAGATGTCTGAGATGTATGAGAGGTCTGAGATGTCTGAGATGTGTGAGAGGTCTGAGATGTCTAAGAGTTCTGAGATGTATAAGAGGTTTGAGATGAATAAGATGTATGAGAGGTCTGAGATGTCTGAAATGTCTTAGATGTATGAGAGTTCTGAGATGTATGAGATATCTGAGATGTACGAGATGTATGAGATGTCTGAGTTGTCTCAGAGGTCTAAGATATATGAGAGGTCTGAGGTGTATGAGATGTCTGATATGTATGAGATGTCTTAGATATATCAAAAGTCTGAGATGTATGAGAGGTCTGAGATGTTTGAGAGTTCTGAGATGTATGAGATGTGTGAGATGTGTGAGATGTCTAATATATATGAGAGGTCTGAGGTGTATGAGATGTCTGATATGTATGAGATATCTTAGATGTATTGGAAGTCTGAGATGTATGAGTGGTCTGAGATGTTTGAGAGTTCTGGGATGTGTGAGATGTCTGAGATTTTTGAAAGGTCCGAGATGTCTGAGATATCTAAGATGTATGAGAGATCTGAAATGTTTGAGATGTATGAGATGTATGAGAGGTCTGAGATGTACGAGATGTCTGGGATGTCTGAGATGTTTGAGATGTATGAGATGTCTGAGATGTATGAGAGGTCTGAGAAGTATGAGATGTATGAGAGGTCCGAGATGTATGAGATATCTTAGATGTATTGCAAGTCTGAGATGTATGAGTGGTCTGAGATGTTTGAGAGTTCTGGGATGTGTGAGATGTCTGAGATTTTTGAAAGGTCCGAGATGTCTGAGATATCTAAGATGTATGAGAGATCTGAAATGTTTGAGATGTATGAGATGTATGAGAGGTCTGAGATGTACGAGATGTCTGGGATGTCTGAGATGTTTGAGATGTATGAGATGTATGAGAGGTCTGAGAAGTATGAGATGTACGAGAGGTCCGAGATGTATGAGAGGTCTGAGATGTCTGAGAGTTCTGAGATGTTTAAGAGGTATGAGAGGTCTGAGATATATGAGATATCTGTGATGTCTGAGATGTATGAGTGGTCAGAGATGAATGAGATGTCTGACATTTCTGAGAGTTTTGAGATGTCTAAGATGTTTGAGATGTATTAGATGTCTGATATTTCTGAGATATCTGAGAGGTCTGAGATGTCTGAGATGTATGAGACGTCTGAGATGTTTTATTTATTTGTTGTATTTATTGTTTTATATTGGATATTGGTCATGTAATTATTTTTTTTGTGAATTTTTGCTGTCTTTACTTGTTTATATATGTAATTGTTGTTGTATTTTCTCTGTTTCTTGTATGTCTGTATTGTATGTAATCTTAATTGCATGCTTATTTTTCTTAATTTGTATATTGTTTTATTGTATTTTTGGGTTATATGGTTTCTATATCTTTTCTAGTTATATGTATTTATGTACTGTTAAAACATGTGTTACTGTTAATTATTAATGTTTGATTTCAATATTTGTATTTAGATATTTTTATTTTAATGTAATATGTTATTATGTCTATTATGTCTAATGTTATAGATTTTTATAATATGAATTTACATATATTTTTTTCTTTTTTGTATTTGTATTATGGAACATGTAATTTGAAAATTTTATAAATGCATTTGTTTTGTTCATCTTCTGTTTGTATTGTTATTGGAGTATTTTTTTTCAATGTACTTGTTCAATATGTTGTTATGTTGTTTGTAACTATAATGTTGACTGTACCTTGTTTAATAGTATAAAATTTTTTTTGATATGATTATTTTTTTTTTATTGGTATGTTTAGTTTGTTATGAGTATTATGTTTATTGTATATAACTGTAATGCTTTGTATTTATGTAAACCACTAGTAACTTGTATTATTGTAAATGGGGGCCGTTTTGTATGAGATTTGTTGTTTTGTTGTATTTTTTGCTGTTTTTGTGTTTTTGTTTTTCCCCTTATTTAATTGTTGTTATGTTGATATATTTTTTTTTTTTTTGCTTGTGTATATGTGACATTTTTTTTGTAGATATTTTGTTTCCTGATGGATTCTAAATGTTTGTGTGTTATGTTATTGATTGGTTTTATTGCTTTATGGATTTGTTTTTGTAATTGTTGTTGTGTCAATTCTGTTATTTATTGATGTTATTTTTTTTTTGTAACTATTTGATTGTTTGTTATCATTTTTTTTTGGTTTATATATATTAATCATTATTTATATCTTGTTATCTGTTATATGATATTTTGTTTACTGTTACAAATCTGTGTGATATTATTTTTGATATATATGTCTTTTTTATTTTATACTACAATTTATTGTATGAGAGGTTTGAGATGTCTGAAATGTATGAGAGATCTGAAATGTATGAGATGTATGAGAGGTCTGAGATGTATGAGATGTTTGAGATGTATGAGAGGTCTGAGATGTCTGAGATATCTGAGATGTTTGAGATGTATGAGAGGTCTAAGATGTACGAGATGTCTGAGATGTCTTATAGGTCTGAGATGTCTGAGGTGTCTGAGATGTATGAGATGTCTGAGATGTCTGAGAGTTCTGAGATGTATGAGAGTTCTGAGATGTATGAGATGTATGAGAGGTCTAAGATGTATAAGATGTCTGAGATGCATGAGATTTCTGAGATGTCTGAGATGTATGTAATGTATGAGATGTATGAGATGTCTGAGATATCTGAGATGTCTGAGATGTATGAGATGTATGAGAGCTCTGAGATGTATGAGAGGTCTGAGATGTATGAGATGTTTGAGATGTATGAGATGTATGATCGATATTAGATTTCTGAGATGTATGAGAGTTTTGAGACGTCTGAAAGGTCTGAGATGTTTGAGAGTTCTGAGATGTCTGAGATGTATGAGAGGTCTGACATGTCTGAGAGTTCTGACATGTCTGAGAGTTCTATGATGTCTGCGATGTATGAGATGCATGAGATGTCTGAGAGGTCTGAGAGGTCTGAGATGTATGAGAGGCCTGAGGTATCTGAGATGTATGAGAGGTCTGAGATGTATGAGAGGTCTGAGATGTCTAAGATGTCTGAGATGTATGAGAGGTTTGAGATTTCTGAGATGTCTGAGATGTATGGGAGGTCTTAGATTTCTGAGATGTCTTAGATGTTTGAGATGTATGAGATTTATGAGAGATCTGTGATGTATTAGATGTCCTAGATGTATGAGATGTCTGAGTTTTCTGAGAGATCTAAGATGTCGGAGTGTTCTAAGATGTCCTAGATGTATGAGAGCTCTGAGATGTATGAGATGTCTGAGATGTCTTAGATGTATGAGATGTATGAGAGGTCTGAGATGTGTGAGACTTCTGAGATGTATGAGATGTCTAAGATGTATGAAACGTCCGAGATGTCAGAGATGTCTTAGATGTTTTTGATGTCTGGGATGTTTGAGATGTTTGAGGTGTATGAGAGGTCTGAGATGTTTGAGAGGTATGAGAGGTCTGAGATGTATGAGATGTCTGAGATGTCTGAGATGTCTGAGATGTATGAGATGTCTAAGATGTCTGAGAGGTCTAAGAGATCTAAGATGTCTGAGATGTATGAGAGGTCTAAGATGTATGAGAGGTCTGAGATGTATGTGAGGTCTGAGATGTGTGAGAGGTCTGAGATGTATGAGATGTATGAGATGTATTAGATGTCTGAGATGTCTGAGATGTCTGAGATTTATGAGATGTTTGAGATGTCTGAGGTGTATGAGACGTCTGAGATGTATTGAGATGTATGAGAGGTCTGAGATGTATGAGATGTATAAGTGGTCTGAGATGTCTGAGATGTAAGAGATGTCTGAGAGGTCTAAGATGTATGAGATGTATGAGATGTCTGAGATGTATGAGATGTATAAGAGGTCTAAGATGTCTCAGATGTATGAGAGGTCTAAGAAGTATGAGAGGTCTAAGATGTATGAGAGGTCTGAGATGTATGAGAGGTCTGAGATGTGTGAGAGGTCTGAGATGTGTGAGATGTATGAGATGTATGAGATGTATGAGATGTATTAGATGTCTGAGATGTCTGAGATGTCTGAGATGTCTGAGATGTCCAAGTCGTCTGAGATGTATGAGGTGTATGAGATGTCTGAGATATATGAGATGTCTGAGATGTCTTAGATGTATGAGAGGTCTGAGATGTATTGGAGGTATGAGATGTCTGAGATGTATGAGATATATGAGAGGTCTGAGATGTCTGAGATGTATGAGATATATGAGAGGTCTGAGATGTCTGAGATGTATGAGATATATGAGAGGTCTGAGATGTATTGGAGGTATGAGATGTCTGAGATGTCTGAGATGTATGAGATGTTTGAGATGTATGAGAGGTCTGAGATGTCTAAGAGGTCTGAGATGTATGAGAGGTCTGAGATGTCTAAGATGTTTGAGATGTATGATAGATCTGAGAGGTCTGATAGTTCTGAGATCTCTGTGATGTATGAGATGTCTGAGATATATGAGATGTCTGAGATGTATGAGAGGTCTGAGATATTTGAGATGTTTGTGATGTATGAGAGGTCTGAGAGAAATGAGAGGTCTAAGATGTATGAGATGTATGACATATCGGAGATGTCTGAGATGTATGAAATGTATGAGAGGTATGAGCCATCTTAGATCTATGAGAGGCCTGAGATGTTTGAGAGTTCTGAGATGTCTTAGATGTCTGAGTATGTGAGGACTGAGATGTGTGAGATGTCTGACAGTTCTAAGATGTCTGAGATGTGTGAGATGTCTAAGAGTTCTAAGATGTATGAGAAGTCTGAGATGTCTGAGATGTATGAGAGGTTTGAGATTTCTAACATTTCTAAGATGTATGAGAGGTCTTAGATGTCTTAGATGTCTTAGATGTCTTAGATGTCTGAGATGTCTGAGATGTATGAGATGTGTGAGAGGTCTGAGATGTTTGTGATGTATGAGATGTCTTAGATGTATGAGATGTCTGAAATGAATGAGATGTTTGAGATGTCGGAGTGTTCGGAGATGTCTGAGATGTAGGGTTTAGGGTTTAGGGTTTTAAGGTTTTAGGGGTTAGAGGTTTAGGGGTTTAGGGGTTTAGGGGTTTAGGGGTTTTTAGGATTTTGGGATTTAAAGGCCGCTTTAGGGCTTTTAGGGTTTAGGGTTTAGGGTTTAGGGTTTAGCCGGGTTTAGGGTTTAGGGTGGTTAGGGTTTTAGGGTTTAGGGTTTAGGGCCCTTTAGGGTTAGGGTTTAGGGTTTAGAGGTATTTAGCGGTTTTTAGGGTTTTAGGGTTTAGGGTTTAGGGTTTAGGTTTAGGCCGTTTAGCGGGTTTTAGGGTTAGGGTCTAGGGTTTAGGGTTTAGGCGTTTAGGGGTTTAGGGTTTAGGGTTTAGGGTTTTAGGGGTTTAGGGTTTTAGGCCGTTTAGGGTTTAGGGTTTAGGGGGTTTAGGGTTTAGGGTTTAGGGCTTTAGGGTTTAGGCGGTTAGGGTTTAGGGGTTTAGGGTTTAGGGTTTAGGGTTTACGGGTTTAGGTTTTAGGGGTTTAGGGGTTTAGGGTTTAGGGTTTTTAGGGTTTAGGGGTTTAGGGTTTTAGGGGTTTAGGGTTTAGGGTTTTAGGGGTTTAGGGTTTAGGGTTTCGGGTTTAGGGTTTAGGGTTTTTAGGGTTTAGCGGGTTTAGGGTTTAGGGTTTAGGTTTAGGGTTTAGGGTTTAGAGGTTTAGGGTTTAGGGTTTCAAAGGGTATAAGGGTTTAGGGTTTCGGGTTTTTTAGGTTTTAGGGTTTAGGGTTTAGGGTTTAGGGGTTTAGGGTTTAGGGTTTAGGGTTTAGGGTTTAGGGTTTAGGGTTTAGGGGTTTAGGATTTTTAGGGTTTAGGGTTTAGGGTTTTAGGGTTTAGGGTTTAGGGTTTAGGGTTTAGGGTTTTAGGGTTTAGGGTTTAGGGTTTAGGGTTTAAGGGTTTAGGGTTTAGGGGTTTAGGGTTTTAGGGTTTTAGGGTTTCATGGGTTTAGGGGTTTATGGGTTTAGGGTTTCAGGGGTTTAGGGTTTAGGGTTTAGGGTTTAGGGTTTAGGGTTTATGGGTTTAGGGTTGAGGGTTTAGGGTTTCGGTTTAGGGTTTAGGGTTTTAGGGTTTAGGGGTTTTTAGGAAGTATTTAGGGTTTAGGGTCGGTTACGGGTTTAGGGTTTAGGGTTTAGGGTTTTAGGGTTTCCGGGTTTAGGGTTTAGGGGTTTAGGGTTTAGGTTAGGGGGGTTTAGGGGTTTAGGGTTTGGGTATTTACGGGTTTAGGGTTTAGGGTTTCCAGGGTTTACCAGGGTTTAGGGTTTAGGGTTTAGGGTTTTCGGGTCTTAGGGTTTAGGGTTTCGGGTTTAGGGTTTAGGGTTTCGGGTTTAGGGTTTAGGGTTTAGGGTTTAGGGTTTACGGGGTTAGGGTTTAGGGTTTAGGGTTTAGGGTTTTTAGGGGTTTAAGGGTTTAGGGTTTAGAGGTTTAGAGGTTTAGGGTTTAGGGGTTTAGGGGTTTCGGGTTTAGGGTTTTTTAGGGTTTTAGGGTTTAGGGTTTAGGGTTTTAGGGTGGTTTAGGGTTTAGGGTTTAGGGTTTAGGGTTTAGGGTTTAGGGGTTTAGGGGTTTAGGGTTTAGGGTTTAGGGTTTAGGGTTTAGGGTTTAGGGTTTTAGGGTTTAGGGTTTAGGGTTTAGGGTTTCGGGTTTAGGGTTTAGGGTTTAGGGTTTAGGGTTTTAGGGTTTAGGGTTTAGGGTTTTAGGTTTAGGGTTTCGGGTTTAGGGTTTTAGCGTTTACAGCAGGCTGTTAGGGCTTTTTTAGGGGTTTAGGGTTTACGGGTTTAGAGTTCAGGCGGTTTAGCCCACCAGGTTTAGGGGTTTAGGGTTTAGGGTTTAGGGTTTAGGGCTTTAGGGTTTTTTAGGGTTTAAGGGTTTAGGGCATAGGCGTTAGGGTTTAGGGTTTAGGGTTTAGGGGTTTAGGGTTTAGGGTTTAGGGTTTAGGGTTTAGGGTTTAGGGTTTAGGGTTATCGGGTTTTTAGGGTTGGTAGGGGTTTAGGGTTTATGGGTTTAGGGTTTAGGGTTAGGGGTTTTAGTGTGGTGGGGTTGGGTTTTAGGGTTTAGGGTTTTTTAGGGTTTAGGGCTCTTTTTAGGGTTTAGGGTTTCCGGGTTATTAGGGTTTAGGGTTTAGAGGTTTAGGGTTTAGTTTGGGCTTTTTTTTTAGGGGTTTAGGGTTTAGGGTTTAGGTTTTGTTTAGGGTTTCGGGTTTTAGGGCTTTAGGGTTTAGGGTCTTTAGGGGTTTTAGGGCTTCCCGTTTAACGGGTTTAGGGTTTAGCCCGGTTTAGGGTTTATGGTTTAGGGGTTAGGGTTTAGGGTTTAGGGTTTAGGGGTTTTAGGGTTTAGGGTTTAGGGTTTAGGGGTGTCGAGGCGTTTAGGGTTTAGGGTTAGAGGTTTAGGGTTTGGGGGTTTAGGGGTTTAGCGGGTTTTAGGGTTTTAGGGTTTAGGGTTTAGGGTTTAGCGGTTTAGGGTTTTAGGGTTTTAGCTGTTTAGGGTTTAGGGTTTTAGGAGTTCTGGGTTTAGGGTTTAGGGTTTTAAGGTTTCAGGGTTTAGGGTTTTAGGGTTTAGGGTTTTAGGGTATTTAGGGTTTTTAGCGGTTTAGGGTTTAGGGTTTTAGGGTTTAGGGGTTTAGGGTTTAGGTTTAGGGTTTAGGGTTTAGGGTTTAGAGGTTTAGGGTTTCGGGTTTAGGGTTTAGGGTTTAGGGTTTAGGGTTTTAGGGTTTACCGCGCCGTTTAGGGTTTAGGCGTTTAGGGTTTTAGGGTTTACGGGTTTAGGGTTTAGGGACTTTAGGTTTACGGGTTTACGGTTTTTAGGGTTTAGTGTTTTTATGGGTTTCGGGTTTTTTAGGGTTTAGGTGGTTTAGGGTTTTAGGGTTTA